>CM060912.1:236531396-237213063 GCA_030737875.1 Allium sativum
GCTTCCTTGGGCAGGCCTTAGCCATGTGTCATGTCTCACTACAGTGGAAACAGCCACCCATCTTCCTTTTCTTCTTCCTACAGTCTTTGACCAGATGTCCAGGAATGCCACAGAAATTACACTTTCTCTTCTCATGGGATTTGTTGTTCTTCCCGCCTTTTTTTGGATCAGTCTTCTTGTTCTGTGACCCTTCCCCCTTCTTATCTTGTGGCCCTTCTACTTTTGTCTCATTCTTGCCCTTCTCCTCCTCTCTTAAGAGTGCCATGTCTACTAACCTTTCGTAAGTAGCCCCCATAGGTATGTGGGTTATAGCCAAGCTGTGAATTGGCTCATTCAATCCCTTGAAAAAACGGAGAGCCTTCTTATGAGGAGTATTCACTAAGTCCAGTCCAAACCGAGCCAGCTGATTGAATTGATTGACGTACTCCTTGACTGTCATACTTCCTTGCTTAAGAGATAAGAACTTTCCAGCTGTAGACTTCGTTCAACTTGTGAGAGGAATTTCATCTCAAACCTTATCCTGAAATCCATCCATGTGTCAACAGGCCTTTCAGCGTTAGTGACTTTCCACCAATAGGAAGCTTCGTCTTTGAGCAACCATACTGCCAACTGTACCTTCTGCCTATCGTCCACCTCGAAGATAACGAACATATCCTCAGTTTCTTTGAGCCAGTTCCTCGATTCTACGAATGATTCAGTTCCTTTGAAATCCTTTCAACCGATGGCCCTAAAATCTCTACAGATCTTTGAGAAAGCATTTGCACGAGGATGGGGCGGAGGAAGAGGAATTGCTGCAGCTGGGGGAGGAATATCTGATGGGCCTGCATCGTTGGCCCTAGCCTCTCAGTACCTCCTGAACCAGCCGGGTATTGGCACGCCCTCTGGAAGGTTAAGATTCCCAGACATGCTGAAATGAAAAAGAAGAGATTCAAAACGAGGAAACAAAGGATAGTGCTAATGGCTATTGGGGAATAGCCTTTAAATAAAACAAGACTTTTCTTGAAAAATGCTTCTTTGTAAACGGTTTTGGAAATAGTTTTAGAAGGTTTTAAAAACTTTTGCCCAGTCTGGTTACCTTCTGCTCTGATACCAAGTGTAACACCCCACCTCCGCTAGGGTCACTCACCAAGGGAATGCACTAGTTTTGGAGGAGCGTTATCGAGGTAAACGAACACAGAAATATTACAAGACAGAACATAAATAGAACAGCGGAAGAATCAAAAGATAAATTTCATTACTTTCAAAAAGAGTCAAAACCTTTTACATCCAAAGTACCAAATAGCCAAAGTCATTATTTTCCATTACAACAAATTCTGTCTTGCATAAATAAAGAAGCATAATCTTAAAACAACCAAAGTAGCATAATTCCCCAAAGGTAGCAGAAATGCAGCCATAGCATAGCTCAAGATCAAACTGTACTTGAGCTGAACTGAAAGCAAGCGAAATCCAAGCTAAGTGCTAGAGTTTCCTCCCTGAGAACCTTGGGGGGGATGAAAGAAAACAAGGCAAAAGAAAATGGGTCAGTCATAAAGACTGGTAAGTCCTAGTGACTTTCAGCATAAAAACAAGTAAAGGTAACATGACATGTATAAACTAAAAGTAAACATAAGGATGATGACAAGATAAGCAAGATAGACTAAGATGGCATGATAATTCAAGTATAAGTCAAGTATAGCATCGCATGTTCAAGGTTCGCTGCACCAACTATACTAGTATCCCAAACCCATGTCATGTATTAACCATGAAATGATCCCTTGGCCCAATATCATGAATGACCCATTACTAGGTCCAATGGAACGATCCATTAATCGATCGGCTCCCTACAAATTCTAACTCGTCATGTGTCTGTGTCATACGGCCCTATCACGAATGTAGTTAGCTGTGCTAGGTCCACCATAGGGTGTATCAAGCCCTCGGGTGCCAACCATCGACACGAATCTAACATGCACAGCGTAAACCTACTGATGCCCAATGCCTGCTTTTTCAACTCCGGACTACGTGCACGACCATAGTCCGCCTGAACCTATACCGGCGCACCAACTCAGCCGTCGTTTTGGTCGCTTATAATCAGCCCAATAATCGTGCCCCACCCTGCCTAGTACCAGGGTACCATGATACATCTAAGTGGGTTACTGCTGAAATGGACCGTGTAACTAGGGTTTCGTTCAGCAGGTTAAGTGTTGTCATTTAAATTCGTGACTTAATCCTTATCAGTCTAGCATGTCAAGTTGGTTAAGTGTTGTCTCTCAATTTCATGACTTAACCGCACTAATCCTGTGTCAAGTTGGTTAAGTGTTGTCTTTCATGTTCATGACTTAACCCTATCATGTGGCATTAATTCATTAATGCACCCCAACCTCTCACATCAGACCTGTTGTTGTGGTCACTAGATATGCCGGGCGGTTCCGGGCAGAATTACACCACAACTCAGTCTGACCTCGGGTTTTCAAGCGCGATATGACCAACTACACACATTGGGTCCTATTGTTTGCAGTAACTGGATTTGCCGGGCGGTTCCGGGCAGAATTACACTACAAACTCAACCCAACCTCGAGTTGGCCATTTTCAAGTTCATTCTAGTGTCATGTCCATGTTCAAATTTTAGGTCAAGTTCGTGTCAAGTTTCATGACAAGTTTCATGTCAAGTTTCAACTTATGCCTATTATCAAGTTCATGATTCATGTTCATAACCAATTCATGTTTTGCCTAATCTACCCAAATCGTATTCCCATCGCACGTAAACGTGAATCGATCTAAATTACAAGTAAATCCAAATCCAGAAATAAGGGGAATAACGTCAAAACTATGATAGGCAAAAAGGCCGAGCATAAAGTGATAAATGGGATTACAAGACTAGCATGACATAACTTGAGATAATTGGTTACAACATCACTGGCATATAGAAAATAATAGGATTTCAAATCTAGCATAATAAGGTGATAGTCATGGCATAAGGTGATAGTCCCAAACTTGTAAATAATAGACTGATTCAACATCACAGGCATGATAATGTTATGGACGTAAAAGTGTTTGATTTACAACATGAATAGGTCCAAACTGATTTCATAGCAATATCCCCAAATGTCAAGATCCAAGATGGAAACTAGAATAGATGTGAATCAGTTATCATACTTAAGTCCAATTTCACTTTATCTCATGTCCAAATTACAATTAACAAGTTTAAATCTCAAAGTAACTAGAACTTTCTGATCGTGGTCTAAGAAATTGGGATGTAGAAGTCAAGTCTAGAAACTAGTCGTCGAATTGTTGAATCTTGATTTGATTGCAGAAGCAAATCCCCAATATGCAATTCCTAGCCGTAGTCTTCAAGAAACAGTCTTCGTGTTTTATATTAGTTTAATTTAATTTAAAAGAAGCCATGTCCATCAAGAATTTGTGCAGCATAAGGTTAGAGAAGAATGGTGTAACGAGAATGAGGCTAGGAGGCTGTTTATATAGGATTAGGCGGACGAATCTAGACTGAAAACGAGACCAGATACATCAGAATGAACCCAGGCTCTAGCACCAGGTCGACCCCCAGGTCGACCATAGGGTCTACCTGGTCCCTAGGAGGTCGACCATAGTGTCGACCCCTAGGTCGACCTGGTCCTGGGCAGAAGAATTCCCGCCCAGTCTGCACTAGGGTTTGAATTTGAATTTCGAATTCGAATTCGAGCTGTTTTTCTGTTCTAAAAATTCCTGAAACTTTTAAGGGTCATATCTCCCTCATACGGACTCCGTTTCTCGAAAACTCGGACTCATTTCCAAGCAGAATTTCAAGATGAACGCAATGGCACAACCCATTTTCCCTGATTCTTATTTTAAAAATTAATTCTGCCTTGATTTATGGTTTTAACATATTATAAAAATATGGGTTGTTACATGTTTTCTAGAGATTTCACGATTTATGTGTTTTCTCTCTTCCGGGGTCACGACCCGACTCTGTGGGGGAGCTTTGGCTCAAACATATAGGTTCGCTACCTAGAGATCGTATCTCATCTGGGAGGTATCCACTTTTTATGATGTTTTCTGGATTTCTAGTGATTTCTGGATTCTTGATTACTTTGATGCGATGCGCGTCAATTTGATTTATGTTTACTTTGATGTGATGCACGTCAATTTGATTTATGTTTACTTTGATGCGATGCGCGTCAATTTGATTTGTATTTGGCATTCTGTTGTCATTCATGTGTTTAGTTTATTTGGCATTCCTCTGTCATTTCCTGTTGTGTGCTATTAATTGAATGTTGCATTCTACAATAGCTAGGAGATTATTTAGAGATATTTGTGTGCTGACATTCCGTTGTCATTTCCTGATTGTGTTGACATGCCATGTTTCATATTTATTTATGATTACATATTATTACTAGAATCATGTCATCTTTTGTTATATCTCTTGTTATCTCAGTTTATTTGATAAGTATAGCTAGACTGACTCGTTTATTTTTTTATTCCTATAAATAATACTCGGGTCAGACCAAGTCATTTTAAGTACTCCTCTGGGTCTCATTTCAGGATTGATCTTCGGCTTTCAGCTTGCAACTCTATCTCTGCAGCTTGATCTACTTTTGTACCTATGACATTATCTATCGTTGTGTACATATTCTTTTATTTAGATCATGGTACATGTATCTATTCTTTTGGGTTTAGTGGATCTTTGTTGACCACTAACTTGTTGTACACATTCTTGGTTTATTCATATCCATTCCGCCTTTGTGATATATTTATTCTGTGTCTGGCTGTGATATATATTATTGTTATCGTCTATTTTATACTGCTTTCTGGATTACATATAGCCGTTGTATAGTTGCCATGTGTGTCGAATGGTCATGTCAAAATTTTAATCAGTATCAGAATTCGATGTGCATTCCTCACATGGAGTAATCATACAATCGATAGCTCTTCACAAACCTCATTCTCCGTTATGGTTTATGACATTTCTCTGAAATGAACTGAACCATAGTGGGTATAGAGGCGGGGCGTTACAGTTGGTATCAGAGCCAACTTTTCGGAATAGTGTAAGATAGTACGACGATGGTATTGTCTTAAGCCTCTCTCGGGAATCGTGGTGTAGGGTTTTAGTTAGAGTCTTAAGACCCGTCATAGCTTATCTTCCAATACGATTCCATTTTGATTGAATTCACATCGTTTGAATTCAACTTGAGACAAACTTTTTCCTCCTTGTTTTTCCTTAAAGAAGCGGAATAGTTGGTCGCAGCCATGCAAGTGTCGGTTCACCTAGTGTACCTCCTACTGGAGGGGTGATTATGTCTTAAGTGGCCTATTTTTAGTCCTTTAGAATAGTTATCGACTCGTTCTCCTTCGAGTTGATTTCTATAGTCCATCTAGGGCCCGTGTGCTCTAGTGGTGCTTTTGTTTCATTCTTTGACTCAAGTTGCTAACCGATATCTGTTTGTGTAATACTTACGTTATTAAAACGTAGTTTTTAAGTTGTCGATCGCTTCGGTGATCGTATTTTGACATTGTCATGCCTACTTCAATCGTACGAGAAATTTAATTAAACGCCTTAGTAAACATGAGGACTATGGGCCCTTGTGTTTGCTTTGACAGATAATTACTGGACTTGTGTGTTTGAAAACTATGATAATAACCATTTTGAATATTCGAGTAGGATTCAACAATTCTTTTGTTAATTCTTGAGTTAAGCTAGCGGTATGGAACGTTCGGCTAAATTTACTTATTAACTAGCCTAATGTGTATCACACTTATCTTGTTGATCATTTATGATCCTTGTAGTTAATTGATCATTGGATATCTTGCCCGTGCGTCGTTATGCACGTCGTAAGCGCCTTCGATCCTGATATTTCTTGATTTCTAGTTGAGATTGTTTCGTACGTCGATACGTGCCTAGCATGGTTGAATGATCACTTGTCGGTCGGTATGGAGATACCATGTCTTTGTGTCTAAATCTACTCCCTTGTTGTCAGCTTTATAGTTCTAGTTCGGTGTGAGATCACCAAGCATTCAGGCTAAAACAACTCATTTATGTTACCTCGTTGCGTTCCAGACTCAAGATCACGAATGAGGGAAAGCATCTCGCTTCTTGTGAGCCCTCTTCTTGAGTCAAGGTACGTGTCATTAATTCTTTAATGTCATTTACCTTTTTCAGAGATTATTTTATTTATGTTCTTTTGATATACGTCGACCATGTTCTTCGTTATCAAAAGATATCAATTGTGTTTTATTCGTAAGTTGATAAAGGAATTTTATTTCCTTTATGCCATCCAGAACGATTTATTGAATTTTTATATTTTCACGAGTTCTACGTCAACATTAGAATTGTGAGGACTTTCTTGTGTTAACTTGTCCATCGGGTGCGTTAAGGATCTCGAACGAGACATAGGACGCCATGTTGTAGTTCGGAATTCCTAAACACCATTATGTGACAATCCGACATTTGAAATGATCCCTGAAATTAAATTAACCGTTAATAAGTTAATCAAAATAATAATATTTTGGATTTTTGCGATTTTTCATAATCGTTTGTTATCTTTCTAGATGATTTATTTCTAGATTTCCTTGAAGCAATTCCAAGAATTTGAGTGGTTCAAGATTTTTAATTAGAAATTATCTTGAATCTTTTCTTTGAGTAAATTTAATAACTCTATGAAGAACCCAAAAAGTTATTTATTTATGTCTCTTGTTTCCGATTTCAGATCTTTGATTCTCAAGATTCCCAATCACTAAGAAATCTCGCCTAATTCATAATCCTTGTTTCGAATTGCTAAAAAGAATTTAGTATTCTTGTGATTCCGTGGGTCCCCTTATTTTCTTTAGTGAACGATCACTTGAGAGATTGGGAGTCCCGTGGGAGATCTGTGATCTAGTCGATCATCTGGAAGTGCTATAGTCAATTCACTTATGGACTTAGCCTTGCTTTGTTCTTAAGAAATGATTATCGAAAGGATGAGCTCTTTTGATATTCCTCCTTTGTTTGTTTGAATCGTTTGGATTGACAATTCCCGAACGTTTGTTAACCCTTGTCAGTCAAATCTTTGGGGATTACGACCTCTTTGGTTTAATCTCACCTTGTTAGAGAAATTGTCTATTGCTTCTTTGATTATTTGCTGATGTTTTTGCGATTTGAGATTTTTGGCGGAAAATTATCTTATATCATGTTGTTCCGAAGTGGTAAGTTGTGCACTACTTATCCATCATCCTCTCGATGTTTCTGATTTTCTAAAATTGATAATCAAGTTCCTGAATATTGGGAATTTCGTATAATTCCCAATGATTCGTCCTTATGGTTACTAAATGAGATTTAGTACCTGGTTAGAAATCGATTTCCCCGAATAGTTCATTGGTATTCCGTTACCAATCTTTGTTTACCGGTTTCTAGCTCGTTGGTATTTCATTACCAACCTTGAATCATTGATATTAGAATTGATTATTCCTTCGAGAATTGCTCTCTTTAGCTAACTTCATTGGAATCTCTGAGTTGTTCTTTTGTGGGTGTCAACCACCTTGTCGTAAGACTAAAGTGCTGAAGGTCGGTGTTTGCTACATCGTCGTGATTGAGTTTTGGGAATGGATTAGTCAACCATCATAAATTCTCATTTTATATCCTAAGAGAAACATCTACTATTGATATCTCGTGTCTGTAGGACGCAGTCCCGTTGCTCCTTGAAATTCCAAATTAGATTCAATTGGTTTTTGTGTGTTCTATTGATTCTCATTCCCTTGAGAATCATACAAAGAAAGGCGAGTCTATTTGAATTCATGGCGCTTATGAATTTTTCTGGAATTAATTTACCCGTTTGTGATGACTACCTTCATGGGTAATGAAGTTCGAGATTGAACTTTAGCTTTTACGATCTTGTGAGACGAAATTGGGATCTCACCTAGCCGTTGGTGTGATCTTTTCATTTCGTCTCGGTTCATGTGGTACCACTCTGTGGTATTGTTTTTGGTTGTTACTTATTACTTCATTCTTAAGGAATTACGGGGACGCAATTCTTTTAAGGGGCGAAGTCTGTAACAACCCGCTCATTCGACGATTTTAGATTTAGATATTTTATCTAAATATATCGTCGTATCTTATGTGTCACTCAAAATGTAGTTTTTCACAAATGATAAAATTAGGACTTGGTACCATTTCCATTGAGTTCAAAACGTCATTTACGACCTTTTTGACTATAAACATCGATATGTTTCGAGTTCATGAAAATTGGCACCTTGGCTAGGGCTTGGTTGAGCTAACCTAGCTCATCATATAACCCTCAATAGCTCCCTCCTCTTCATTCATTCAACCCTTCACTTAAGAAAATAGAAATGGGGGAGGGGAATGGGAAATTAAAATTCCCGAAGCCCTAGCATAATCTTGTAGCTCCAATTCTTGTTGAAATCAAGTGCGAATCCAAGGAAAAGCTTAGGTTGGAGATTCTTGAGCTCTTGTTGATGAGAGGTTGATTTAGCAAAGCTTTGGCTTGATTTCTATCTTTTAGCAAACAAAGGTGAGTTCTTTTTGAACTCACATCTATGCCACAAGCCATTGGCTTGTAAAAGTGTAATTTATTGTTCATTTGAGTTTGCATATGCTTGTAAATTGGTTAGGTTAGTGTAACTTAGCCGACTTCATGTGTTTATATTTCATTGAATTGAAAATTTGGATTAGAATTGTCCACAAAATCTAATTCATATGTTATAAGTTGATTTGGTGATATTGTGAAGCTCCGTTGCCACCTCGGCATAGTTCTAAGCCGTCACAAGTCAGTAGAATCATATTTGATTTGTTTTGGTTAGAAAATTTGCCCTTTTGGAATTGATAATCAAAACCATCACTAATCCCTTGTATGGATGTTTGTAAATGCGTATTTGGGTGTTATAAGTTGTTTCCGCAAGTCCTTGAAGTCTCATATACATGTACATAACATCATAGGCCTTCACGCATTCGTCGATATCGTTTTGAACATGTTTTCAAGGCAAATTGTGCTCTGGAACAGGATTCAGACGTCTGAATATTATATATCAGACATCTGACCTGCTTCAAATAATTATAGAACCAAGTATGAAAATTCAGAAGTCCGAAAATTTTAGCTCAGATGTCTGAATTGTAATTCAGACGTATGGCTGAAGTAATTCAGATGTCTGAAAGGGGGCCAAAATGAACTAAAACCCTGTGGGTTTATGAAAATCCCAGTTCAGACGTCTAACCTAAATGATTCAGATGTCTTAATCTGTTTTTCTGCTGTGGACCGGTGGTAACCTCGGTCCACAGTCGACCTCCATCTAGGCTCTTTCCCGGCTGGAGTTCGGGTCGTTCGGACTTCGTTTGTGAACTTCAGCTTCACGAATTCACAGATTCCAGTAGCTCGATTCATCGTCTTTGATTCTCAAGTGATTCTTCCAATGTTGATTCTTTTGGTCTATTCACATTGTTTAGGATGTGAATTGAATAAGTGATCATTCTAAAGCCCATGCTCTCTATTTTATATATCCAATTTATTCGATACTCTTGTTAATATGATTCATGACTCTAAAACGTGAATTATCGACTCGATATCCTTCGAGTCTATTCTGAAATAATTTAAAACCTTCGGGTGCTAGTTTGGGATTTCGATTCGTTCGTTGATCGAAATTACAACCGTTATCCCTTTGATTTTCTGTATGTTGTTGTAATGTGAATTTCGCATTATCGATCACCTTGGTGATTGTACTCTGATCCGTGGCACCTAATTTTGTGTCTTTGTTTCCTGTCGTTCCAGGATGATTTCTAATCGTTTCTTAACGCCACTGGATTCACTAATGAGTTATATGTATATCCGATTTATCGAATTTACATTTGATGATTTATGATTTGAATTTACGTCATTTTGACGTAAATCCCCTTGATCGATTTGCCTCGGCAATTGTACTATTGTTTATTGTCACTTCAAATTATAAGAGGGTTTATATATTTTTAATGGACCACGAATCCTTCTATGAATTCCAATTTATTAGTGTGTACGGATCCTCTTTACTCGATTGGGCGAGAAATTTAGTTTGTTTACCTTAGTAAAACTTAGGACTATGACCCCATATATGTTTACTTCAGCGAATAACTCTTGGAATCGTGCGTTCGAACATGTGTGGTGATTCCCTCTGTTTTGAATAGAAACCAATTACGGGTTTGTAAATATTCGAGAATAGCATGTGGTTATGGGACATGTCGCTATTTCCTTATATTAACTAGCTCGGAGTAATTTCTATTCACTCGGATCGATGTGATCCGTTTTATGATTTGGACTTAGCTTCCTGGTTATATCTCTGGGGGACTGTGGTTCACTGTAATAGTGTAACGACCCGGGAAAAAGCGACCTTGGTTATCCGATATATAACACCTATCGAACAATCAAAAGTCGAAATTACCGGATAGTCCAAGAAAGAAATTAGAGGGTGAGGATAGATAAGATAGAAAATTAGAACAGAAGAAGAAGAAGAACACAACAACATCAGAGTAACACGAATCTCACAGCGGAACGAATAAAATATAATAGACAACATATCTTGAAATCAAAGTAGTATATGTATATCATACCATTATCAGAGTACAACACTTTCATCACAGCGGAATAATCAATAGCTAGAAAAATCTTGAAGCCTCCTGCTCCAAGCTCTTCAAGCATACCTGTAAATCCTGACTACTTGACTGCCCGTACAAATTTGGGCACCCAAGAGTTTAGGGAAAACAAAACAAAATAAAACTCTGGGTCAGTCATGGGACTGGTGTGAGTAAACTCCAATCATTTGGTTTAACTTTTGAAAATCCTTTTCAAAAGAAGAGATAATCGTAAGACCAATCCACTCATAAATACGGATGGCTTTTACCTTACGATAACCCAAAACACTTTGGAAATCATATATTATCTGATATTATAATAATGTCTAATCACAAGTAATTAAAATCTAGTAGAACGCTTGCATCTCACGCTCTACATATATAATATACAATCAAACTCGCAGGCACTTATTGGAGATTGGATTCCAACTTGACAAGGTATGGGACCACCTTCCGAACGTGTATCTCTAGAGGCAAATACACTGGGTTCAACAAGAACATCTTGCAACCCGGCCCACACATGACCGACCACTCATTTCGCTTGAGTGTATCGAATGTATATCACCAACGGTTGGGATCAGCAACCGTCTCCCGATAAGGGACAGCATCGATAGATTTAAGAACAAAAGGAATTTCTCTAGATAGGTGATCATACATCCTAATGGGTGCGACCCACATAGCCATGCTGCCTGCCCGATTTTTGTCATTTCCCGGTGAATGAGTCTTGAGGTCATAACGTATCTTTTGATAGATCCCACCTCCATTACTTTGAATGCCACATCGTCATACCCGCCAAATCACAAACTGATTTCACCAAAAATACCATGGGTATACAGCTAAGAGAAACGAATTCCTCCGCCACCAAAAGTAAGTACGTTTGAAGAGATCAACTTACGCGATCCTTTGAATATACTCTGTCAGACATTCGTCCATTCACGTTTGTCCTGGGACTAGACAAACCGAAGGCACTATTATGTAAATAGGATAGCCCTTGCATAACTCCGTCTTCAATATATTCAGCATACTTGATTCGCAACGCTTATGCCAATACGGAGTGGTTCTCTGGATAATAATCCGACCGGTCTCTCCATATTAACAACGTTAAAATGGTCAAAACTTTGATAGTCGGTGATTTAACTATCAAATAAAAACATGTCGGTGTGCAAACAACGATATTATTTCCCAAAGGAAATCCTATCGAACAATCATCATTTCATTCATTCGTCCATTTCCCTATTCCTGTTGTTTAATGTTTCTTATTCACTATATTTAGAAAATATATATCCTTATCATTGGAAAACATTCCCATCTCTTGTTTCTATATTCAGAAAACAATTCTGCTTCTCATTTGGAAAACATTTCCAAATCTCCTTCATTTGATTAAACAGATGTTTGAATAAACATCACTATGCCAAATCTCCTTCATTTGGTTTCCACTTAAACACTTTTCACCATCGAATCTTAACCATTTCTTAGTTAAAAACGAAGTTAATCAAGTTGGGGTATAGTTACCTCTCAGACCTTAACTGAACAACATTTCTAACTTCAAAATAGGCAAAGTTCATCTTTCTAAATCTTTAACACTTCTTTACGACATTCTCGGATTTTATTTACAAATCCGCTTCTCGTACGGAAAACACTTGATTATAACAATGGTGTTATAATTCCCTGCATCCGAATTATAATGACTTTATAAATACTTTGATTTTCTAACTCGAATAAATATCGAACTAAATTATTAACTCATACTCGGTTAACTCTAAGCTGTAACTCTTATTCAATTTACTCTTATTCTATTTAACTCTTACTGGACTAACCCTTGTTCAGATAACTCGGTCTGATTTACTCATTTTGACCCACTTACTTGATCAGTTCAACTGGACTAACTTAGCTTAATTAACTCGACTAAATCACTTTTATCAATTAACTAATATTTGACTTGACACCATTCGCTCGACTCTAGATCGCAGCGATCACAATGGTTACGCCTGATTCCCTCAGGAAACATCCGACCGCCTTAGGCTATCTGCAGCCCTGCGAATTTCGCTAGCAGTCGTGCCCACTGGTAGCTTATCTTAAATGACTACTTCTGTTTAACTCTATCTCGAATAACTAAATTCGAGCAAATCTCATTGAATAACTAATATTCAATCATCCCTTATTCGATTACTATATTTGGATAACTCTAGTTCGATTAGACTCTAATCGATTATCTCTAACTGATTAACTCTAATTGGTTAACTCTAACTAACTAACTCTAAATGTTTACTCCAACGGTTTAACTCTACGGCTTAACCCTAACGGTTTAACTCTAACAGTTCGACTCTAACAGTTTAACTCTAACGGTTGATCTCAATCAATTTGTTCTATTGGATTAACCCTATTGGATTAACTCTCTTGGATCAACCCATTCCAAATAACAAATATTCAATAAACTCCCTTTCGAATAAACTGATATTCGATAGCTTTACTTCGAATAACTCTTATTCGATAAATTCTCTTTCATACATATTCAGTTTCAAATATCGATGTGGAAATCGATTTTTACTTCTCTATATAAGTCTTGACTTATATACCCTATTTACCCAAAGATAAATAACTAAATTAATTTATAAAACTTTATTTATAAATTAACCTTCTCACTTTATCTGTTAAAACAGATCTCTCTTAAATTCTCACTTCGAATTCATATTCTATTTACCCGTGTGCGAAGCACGGGCCTAAATTCTTCCTAGTGTAAAATTTTCCTTTATTACACTTTTATCCATTTCCAAGTACTCCAATATTCTATTTATTTTCTAAATAAATAATTCCTTTTTATAACTCAGTTTATTTCTCTAGATAAATATTTCCTTTTAATCTATTTGTAAATGTTTTACAAATATTTTTTCCTAATTCCATTTGTAAATGTTCTACAAATGTTTTCTTTTTATCTCTATTTGCAAGGGTTTTACAAATATTTTATTTTCTAGTTTATTTGTAAATGGTTTTACAAACAATTTCCCTTCTCTATTTGTTTTACAAATATTTTTCCCTTATTGCTTTGATTTTATAAAATGATTTCTTTTATAAAACCCTTTTTCCTTTCATAGCTGATTTTATATAAATAATCTATTTTCAAAATATACTTTGAAAATTTTCCTTATTCCCTTTCTCGTATCACTTATGGTGTAAAAATATCAAATCAACTGATCGGTCATCATCCAAACACACAGAATCAATAACGGATGATATAACACATCATATATCAAAATATATGAAAAGCGGTAAATAAATGTTGAGGAACCCAGTTGGGTCCCTCCGACCTGTTTCCCTGCATCCACAGATGTCAGTCAACGTCAATAACATGAGTATAAAATATTCTGATAACAGAATCAATATTTCGATACGATTTATATATATCGTTATCAAAATATTCAATCAACTGACTAGCAGTTCAACCAAACAGCCAATACACAGCAATTCAACCAATATTTATCAATTCTAAAAATACTTTATAAAAATATAAAGCGTTCAGAGTTAGTGAGATTTACTCACCTTGGTCGGTTTATCGTTGAATAACGATTATCGATCTTTGATTTGATTCAGGCGTTTATTTTCACCGTAAATCCAAACGAGCTTCAATTCGCTCTCGGTCAGTTCCATGGTGAAGCTCTCGTCCATACGGTCCCAAAGAAACTTACGGTTCGTGATTCCTTAATGAACTTCTGGCCCACTAACCCCCCAACGTGACCGACCCGCATCCTCTTCTTCCCGAAATCACCGTGCTCCAGTTACTTCACAGTGGCCATTTTCGTGCTTTCCTCCTCCAAGAACTCATCCACCACTCTTCTTAAATTCCATTAAAAATCACCTAAATTCACGTCTCCAGATTCTCAGCAACACCATCCCATTTTTATCCCGTTCGCTCCCTTCTTGGTACTTGCGTCGACGACCCCCCCTTGTTCAACACAGTAAAGTATCGATACTTTTCAGTACCGTTCTTCACCAAAAATTCCAAAGACGCGCTACTCTCCGCCATGAAACCCAATCCATCATCCATTCGAACTCAAATCGCCTGAAATTCCTCAAATTCCGAACCCTAAACCGCGCTGAGAAGAAGGGCGAACCAGAACAGGCCATCGCACCCTATGAGATGGATATCAAATTGAAGAAAATCCACTAAGGATTTCAGAAATGTTTTTGTTGCGATTTATTGAAATTTATTCAATTTGTTTTGATTTTTCTAAGAGAGGATTTTTGCTGTGTATTATTTGGTAGTGGCGGCGCATATTTTTACTGACCAGAAAAATGAGAAGTTAGGGTTACAGATGTTAGGATTATTTATAGTGTAGTTTTAATATTTTTTTATTCGAGTTTTATATTTATTTTATCGTATCGCTGTTTGTACACACTATTTAAAAATTCCTGTGATCACATACAATACCCAAAAATCACAAAAATTGACATGCAGCTACAGTTTGACATTACGGACCCAACGAAACTTGTTTCTTCGAATTCCGACTCCGTTTGCTCACACAGCATATTTTTAAAGGTCAAAAATTGACTGTTTTTCACTTTAAAAATCCGTACGACCACATACGGGCTCTAAAAATCATGAAACTTGGAATCTAACAAAAATTTGACATTGCGGATCCAACAAAATTAGTTTCATCGAGAACGGAGGTCGTTTGTAAAACTGGCTATTTTTAAAGCCCAAAATAGCCCCTTTTAAATATATAAATATATTTAAAAACAATTAAATTAAATATTTAAAAATAAATATTACCGTATATATTCACATATGATATACCACAGCTCTAAAATATCATATCAGAGTTTATAAATCGATATTCAATTTCCAGTGTTAAACCGATATTCAAATATATTCAAAATCCATTTGTAACGTAAATAAAGCGTTGCAAAATATAAAGGAATTTCACAGCGACTATTTTAAATTTTGATTTGGACATAACTCTCACTCTACACGACGAAATCTCGATTTTTCTCTTCCACTAGAAAAATATACTCCACCAGCTCCACGCGTTTCCTGTTTCATAGAAATCCGGCTTAAAACGGATCCTATATACTCGTTTAAAGTTCAAATCGCCAAACTGCGAACTGCCGCGCCATTTCGAGCTCTATTATAATTATAATATAAATATATATATTCAAATGGCCTTTAAAATTATATTCATCAATATATTTCAATATAAACTGAATTATATATATATATTTTATATTGCCCATTCACACACTATTGTCAATTACACTATTTCTGACTATTTCAGAAATAAATATATTATTCTATTATTTAAATTAATTAAATATTCAATAAAATTTAATTAAACAACCTTATATTCCCAAATTCACTATATAAATAATTAAATAAATTATATAATATATAGCTGAAAATACGGGTCGTTACATTCTTCCCCCCTTAAAATAATTTCGTCCTCGAAATTGCTAAGGTAGAAAAATGAACTCTACAACTAGGTTAAAATTATTTGTTTACTCTGGTTTCACTAAACCAATTTAATTTAATTAATCTATTAATTTATTTCTATAAATGAAAATTTTCAAAAATTCTGAAAATTTTCTAACATCTGAAATTTTCGAAAAATTTCGCCAGCACCTCCTTTGTACCGGGAGCATCGGGAAAATCCCCAAATCGCCACACAGGCCTCTCCAATCCAAAAGAAAATCAAACAGCCAAGCGGCTTGCCGATTCGGCTCATAAATCTCATCAAACTCATATGGATATAAATGTGTACCTTTTTGTCGGGCATATCATTATATCACTTCCATCTGTTACCACTTCTGCATATACCACTATCATTCCAATCAATTCCCAATCACTTTTATCTCCAACACAGCCATTCACTTAACCAAGCCAAATTCCAATCAACTGCAATTCCAATCTCAATTCAAATCCTTGCTCGACAATTCATTTCTATTCTAGATTATCTCTAATCCAGTCCAATTCTACTTGATACCATTCTATTTCATTTTCAGTTACCTCTTAACTGGCTTTATTTCTATTTCAAATTTGCTTTCACAAATTTCTATTTAATTTGTGTTTATTTCAATAATCTGTACCTGGGAGTTTCAAATAGCTTTGCCTTTTCCAAAAATCAAATATCTTTTTGGAATATCAAAACAACTCGGTTTCTCAAAACAATTCAAAACAAAATCTTTGGTAGTAATCCGTCACTTACAAACTCGAAAATAAGCACCGATGATGTCCGGATCAACATCGGAATTTATTTTCCAGCTATCGAAGTGAGTTCAATACTATAGCACTTTCAAAACCCATTTTTAAACATTTTCATTTTGAAATCCATTTCAAAATATCCCTTTCAATGCTTGTAACAAATTTAAAATCTCCCAGGATTTTAAAATTCACATATTTAATCTAGATTCATTTATACACACTTTTTCACGTTTCCAGAATTTTGATTTAATTTCTGATTTAATTCATCTGATTTCATATATTCCACTTATATGAATTCTGATTGGTTATTTACATAACCGTTTCACATTTTATAATCTTATTCGATTATAATAACAACCAACACATCCAATATATTATAATAATTCAAATATCTATACTTTGCTTATATCAAAATACAATTTGGGTAAAATTATTTCATTCACCCTTTTTCAAACATACTGTGTCGGTTCATCGTATTCAAGCGTTTAGAAACCCCTATCGATACAGTGGATCAAAATGATCGACCAGAATTCATAAACAACTCAACCAATAAATCTCCACAATATAAAATCATTTTATATCAAATAACAAATACGTTCACTCGTATATATACATTCAAACTCAGTCTAGGGTATTACTAACCCCATCTCTACTGAATCACGCCACAGAGCCAAGGTAATACTTAACCTTCAGCTCTGATACCACTGTAACGACCCGGGAAAAAGCGACCTTGGTTATCCGATATATAACACTTATCGAACAATCAAAAGTCGAAATTACCGGATAGTCCAAGAAAGGAATTAGAGGGTGAGGATAGATAAGATAGAAAATTAGAACAGAAGAAGAAGAAGAACACAACAACATCAGAGTAACACGAATCTCACAGCAGAACGAATAAAATATAATAGACAACATATCTTGAAATCAAAGTAGTATATGTATATCATACCATTATCAGAGTACAACACTTTCATCACAGCGGAATAATCAATAGCTAGAAAAATCTTGAAGCCTCCTGCTCCAAGCTCTTCAAGCATACCTGTAAATCCTGACTACTTGACTGCCCGTACAAATTTGGGCACCCAAGAGTTTAGGGAAAACAAAACAAAATAAAACTCTGGGTCAGTCATGGGACTGGTGTGAGTAAACTCCAATCATTTGGTTTAACTTTTGAAAATCCTTTTCAAAAGAAGAGATAATCGTAAGACCAATCCACTCATAAATACGGATGGCTTTTACCTTACGATAACCCAAAACACTTTGGAAATCATATATTATCTGATATTATAATAATGTCTAATCACAAGTAATTAAAATCTAGTAGAACGCTTGCATCTCACGCTCTACATATATAATATACAATCAAACTCGCAGGCACTTATTGGAGATTGGATTCCAACTTGACAAGGTATGGGACCACCTTCCGAACGTGTATCTCTAGAGGCAAATACACTGGGTTCAACAAGAACATCTTGCAACCCGGCCCACACATGACCGACCACTCATTTCGCTTGAGTGTATCAAATGTATATCACCAACGGTTGGGATCAGCAACCGTCTCCCGATAAGGGACAGCATCGATAGATTTAAGAACAAAAGGAATTTCTCTAGATAAGTGATCATACATCCTAATGGGTGCGACCCACATAGCCATGCTGCCTGCCCGATTTTTGTCATTTCCCGGTGGATGAGGCTTGAGGTCATAACGTATCTTTTGACAGATCCCACCTCCATTACTTTGAATGCCACATCGTCATACCCGCCAAATCACAAATTGATTTCACCAAAAATACCACGGGTATACAGTTAAGAGAAACGAATTCCTCCGCCACCAAAAGTAAGTACGTTTGAAGAGATCAACTTACGCGATCCTTTGAATATACTCTGTCAGACATTCGTCCATTCACGTTTGTCCTGGGACTGGACAAACCGAAGGCACTATTATGTAAATAGGATAGCCCTTGCATAACTCCGTCTTCAATATATTCAGCATACTTGATTCGCAACGCTTATGCCAATACGGAGTGGTTCTCTGGATAATAATCCGACCGGTCTCTCCATATTAACAACGTTAAAATGGTCAAAACTTTGATAGTCGGTGATTTAACTATCAAATAAAAACATGTCAGTGTGCAAACAACGATATTATTTCCCGAAGGAAATCCTATCGAACAATCATCATTTCATTCATTCGTCCATTTCCCTATTCCTGTTGTTTAATGTTTCTTATTCACTATATTTAGAAAATATATATCCTTATCATTGGAAAACATTCCCATCTCTTGTTTCTATATTCAGAAAACAATTCTGCTTCTCATTTGGAAAACATTTCCAAATCTCCTTCATTTGATTAAACAGATGTTTGAATAAACATCACTATGCCAAATCTCCTTCATTTGGTTTCCACTTAACCACTTTTCACCATTGAATCTTAACCATTTCTTAGTTAAAAACGAAGTTAATCAAGTTGGGGTATAGTTACCTCTCAGACCTTAACTGAACAACATTTCTAACTTCGAAATAGGCAAAGTTCATCTTTCTAAATCTTTAACACTTCTTTACGACATTCTCGGATTTTATTTACAAATCCGCTTCTCGTACGGAAAACACTTGATTATAACAATGGTGTTATAATTCCCTGCATCCGAATTATAATGACTTTATAAATACTTTGATTTTCTAACTCGAATAAATATCGAACTAAATTATTAACTCATACTCGGTTAACTCTAAGCTGTAACTCTTATTCAATTTACTCTTATTCTATTTAACTCTTACTGGACTAACCCTTGTTCAGATAACTCGGTCTGATTTACTCATTTTGACCCACTTACTTGATCGGTTCAACTGGACTAACTTAGCTTAATTAACTCGACTAAATCACTTTTATCAATTAACTAATATTTGACTTGACACCATTCGCTCGACTCTAGATCGCAGCGATCACAATGGTTACGCCTGATTCCCTCAGGAAACATCCGACCGCCTTAGGCTATCTGCAGCCCTGCGAATTTCGCTAGCAGTCGTGCCCACTGGTAGCTTATCTTAAATGACTACTTCTGTTTAACTCTATCTCGAATAACTAAATTCGAGCAAATCTCATTGAATAACTAATATTCAATCATCCCTTATTCGATTACTATATTTAGATAACTCTAGTTCGACTAGACTCTAATCGATTATCTCTAACTGATTAACTCTAATTGGTTAACTCTAACTAACTAACTCTAAATGTTTACTCCAACGGTTTAACTCTACGTCTTAACCCTAACGGTTTAACTCTAACAGTTCGACTCTAACAGTTTAACTCTAACGGTTGATCTCAATCAATTTGTTCTATTGGATTAACTCTCTTGGATCAACCCATTCCAAATAACAAATATTCAATAAACTCCCTTTCGAATAAACTGATATTCGATAGCTTTACTTCGAATAACTCTTATTCGATAAATTCTCTTTCATACATATTCAGTTTCAAATATCGATGTGGAAATCGATTTTTACTTCTCTATATAAGTCTTGACTTATATACCCTATTTACCCAAAGATAAATAACTAAATTAATTTATAAAACTTTATTTATAAATTAACCTTCTCACTTTATCTGTTAAAACAGATCTCTCTTAAATTCTCACTTCGAATTCATATTCTATTTACCCGTGTGCGAAGCACGGGCCTAAATTCTTCCTAGTGTAAAATTTTCCTTTATTACACTTTTATCCATTTCCAAGTACTCCAATATTCTATTTATTTTCTAAATAAATAATTCCTTTTTATAACTCAGTTTATTTCTCTAGATAAATATTTCCTTTTAATCTATTTGTAAATGTTTTACAAATATTTTTTCCTAATTCCATTTGCAAATGTTCTACAAATGTTTTCTTTTTATCTCTATTTGCAAGGGTTTTACAAATATTTTCTTTTCTAGTTTATTTGTAAATGGTTTTACAAACAATTTCCCTTCTCTATTTGTTTTACAAATATTTTTCCCTTATTGCTTTGATTTTATAAAATGATTTCTTTTATAAAACCCTTTTTCCTTTCATTGCTGATTTTATATAAATAATCTATTTTCAAAATATACTTTGAAAATTTTCCTTATTCCCTTTCTCGTATCACTTATGGTGTAAAAATATCAAATCAACTGATCGGTCATCATCCAAACACACAGAATCAATAACGGATGATATAACACATCATATATCAAAATATATGAAAAGCGGTAAATAAATGTTGAGGAACCCAGTTGGGTCCCTCCGACCTGTTTCCCTGCATCCACAGATGTCAGTCAACGTCAATAACATGAGTATAAAATATTCTGATAACAGAATCAATATTTCGATACGATTTATATATATCGTTATCAAAATATTCAATCAACTGACTAGCAGTTCAACCAAACAGCCAATACACAGCAATTCAACCAATATTTATCAATTCTAAAAATACTTTATAAAAATATAAAGCGTTCAGAGTTAGTGAGATTTACTCACCTTGGTCGGTTTATCGTTGAATAACGATTATCGATCTTTGATTTGATTCAGGCGTTTATTTTCACCGTAAATCCAAACGAGCTTCAATTCGCTCTCGGTCAGTTCCATGGTGAAGCTCTCGTCCATACGGTCCCAAAGAAACTTATGGTTCGTGATTCCTTAATGAACTTCTGGCCCACTAGCCCCCCAACGTGACCGACCCGCATCCTCTTCTTCCCGAAATCACCGTGCTCCAGTTACTTTACAGTGGCCATTTTCGTGCTTTCCTCCTCCAAGAACTCATCCACCACTCTTCTTAAATTCCATTAAAAATCACCTAAATTCACGTCTCCAGATTCTCAGCAACACCATCCCATTTTTATATCATCCGCTCCCTTCTTGGTACTTGCGTCGACGACCCCTCCTTGTTCAACACAGTAAAGTATCGATACTTTTCAGTACCGTTCTTCACCAAAAATTCCAAAGACGCGCTACTCTCCGCCATGAAACCCAATCCATCATCCATTCGAACTCAAATCGCCTGAAATTCCTCAAATTCCGAACCCTAAACCGCGCTGAGAAGAAGGGCGAACCAGAACAGGCCGTCGCACCCTATGAGATGGATATCAAATTGAAGAAAATCCACTAAGGATTTCAGAAATGTTTTTGTTGCGATTTATTGAAATTTATTCAATTTGTTTTGATTTTTCTAAGAGAGGATTTTTGTTGTGTATTATTTGGTAGTGGCGGCGCATATTTTTACTGACCAGAAAAATGAGAAGTTAGGGTTACAGATGTTAGGATTATTTATAGTGTAGTTTTAATATTTTTTTATTCGAGTTTTATATTTATTTTATCGTATCGCTGTTTGTACACACTGTTTAAAAATTCCTGTGATCACATACAATACCCAAAAATCACGAAAATTGACATGCAGCTACAGTTTGACATTACGGACCCAACGAAACTTGTTTCGTCGAATTCCGACTCCGTTTGCTCACACAGCATATTTTTAAAGGTCAAAAATTGACTGTTTTTCACTTTAAAAATCCGTACGACCACATACGGGCTCTAAAAATCATGAAACTTGGAATCTAACAAAAATTTGACATTGCGGATCCAACAAAATTAGTTTCGTCGAGAACGGAGGTCGTTTGTAAAACTGGCTATTTTTAAAGCCCAAAATAGCCCCTTTTAAATATATAAATATATTTAAAAACAATTAAATTAAATATTTAAAAATAAATATTACCGTATATATTCACATATGATATACCACAGCTCTAAAATATCATATCAGAGTTTATAAATCGATATTCAATTTCCAGTGTTAAACCAATATTCAAATATATTCAAAATCCATTTGTAACGTAAATAAAGCGTTGCAAAATATAAAGGAATTTCACAGCGACTATTTTAAATTTTGATTTGGACATAACTCTCACTCTACACGATGAAATCTCGAATTTTCTCTTCCACTAGAAAAATATACTCCACCAGCTCCACGCGTTTCCTGTTTCATAGAAATCCGGCTTAAAACGGATCCTATATACTCGTTTAAAGTTCAAATCGCCAAACTGCGAACTGCCGCGCCATTTCGAGCTCTATTATAATTATACTATAAATATATATATTCAAATGGCCTTTAAAATTATATTCATCAATATATTTCAATATAAACTGAATTATATATATATTTTATATTGCCCATTGACACACTATTGTCAATTACACTATTTCTGACTATTTCAGAAATAAATATATTATTCTATTATTTAAATTAATTAAATATTCAATAAAATTTAATTAAACAACCTTATATTCCCAAATTCACTATATAAATAATTAAATAAATTATATAATATATAGCTGAAAATACGGGTCGTTACAAATAGTTTCCGCGCTATCAAAGGAATTCCAGTCAGATAGTTTCTGCACTATCTGTCGATACCTCCTGTTCATTTAATGACTTATGTTTGGTGGTCCTCGATTGCCCGAGTGGTATTTACGATTCTTGGATTTCACCTATGGGACTTCGGTCCAACTTTCTATGATTTATGATGTTTTCTAGAGATTTCACAATTTATGTGTTTTTTCTCTTCCGGGGTCACGACCCAGCTCTGTGGGGAGCTTCGGCTCAATCATATAGGTTCTCTACCTAGAGATCGTATCTAATCTGGGAGGTATCCACTTTTTATGATGTTTTCTGAATTTCTAGTGATTTTTGGATTCTTGATTACTTTGAAGCGATGCACGTCAATTTGATTTATGTTTACTTTGATGCGATGCGCGTCAATTTGATTTATGTTTACTTTGATGCGATGCGCATCAATTTGATTTATGTTTACTTTGATGCGATGCGTGTCAATTTGATTTGTATTTGGCATTCCGTTATCATTCATGTGTTTAGTTTATTTGGCATTCCTCTGTAATTTCCTGTTGTGTGCTATTAATTGAATGTTGCATTCTCCCTTAGCCAGGAGATTATTTAGAGATACTTGTGTGCTGACAATCCGCTGTCATTTCCTGATTGTGTTGACATGCCATGTTTCGTATTTATTTATGATTAGATATTATTACTAGAATCATGTCATCCTTTGTTATATCTCCTATTATCTCAGTTTATTTGATAAGTACAGCTAGACTGACTCGTTTATTATTTATTCCTATAAATAATACTTGGGTCAGACCGAGTCATTTTAGATACTCCTCTAGGTCTCATTTCAGGATTGATCTTCCGCTTTCAACTTGCTACTCTGTCTCTGCAACTTGATGTACTTTTGTACCTATGACATTATCTATCGTTGTGTGCATATTCTTTTATTTAGATCATGGTATATGTATCTATTATTTTGGGTTTAGTGGATCTATGTTGACCACTAACTTGTTGTACACATTCTTGGTTTATTCATATCCATTCCGCCTTTGTGATATGTTTATTCTGTGTCTGACTGTGATATATTTATTATTTTTGTCGTCTATTTTATACTGCTTTTCGGATTACATATAGTCGTTGTGTAGTTGCCATGTGTGTCGAATGGTCATGTCGAAATTTTAATCGGTATCAGAATTCAATGTGCATTCCTTACATGGAGTAATCAAACAATCGAACGCTCTTCACAAACCTCATTCTCCGTTATGGTCTACGACATTTCTCTGAAAAGAATGGGACGATAGTGGGTATAGAGGCGGGGCATTACATTTTATGTTTACTGGATAGTACCTTCGGTTTGTCCAGACCCAGGACAACTTGTATGGACGAATATCTGACAGAGTATGCCCAATAGGTCACATAAGATGATCTTTTCAAGGTATTACATTTGGTGGCAGAGGAACTCATTTCTCTTAGATTTTTATACTCGTAATATTTTTGTAATAACCCGGAAATCCGAGCCAATTTAAATTTTTTATTTTGGCAATTTTAGTGAATTTTGAATATTTAAAATGATTTATTTTAAATAATAACATCGAGAAATTTAATTTGAATAGAATTAGAATGTATATATTTATTTGAATCGACGTTAGAATATAATTATTTATTTTTAATTATAAAAGGAATTGAAAATGGCACGGTAGTTCGAAAATTCATTTTCAAATGAATGTACGGGATTCAAAATAAACCGGATTTTAGCGAAACTAGAAATATTAGAATCTATTTGAAAATATCTTTCCAACGAATCCGAAAAATTGAAATTTCATAGCGGGGATAAAAAGTTATGCCTGGTTGAAATTTCAGAATAGTCGCTATGGAATTTTAGGCCCATAAAAATGGAAATTTTGCAAATGACCTCTATTTTCGACGAAACCACTTTTGTTGGATCCGGGATGTTGAATTATTGCTAGATTCCAAAATTTATATTTTTCTGAATCAATATGTGAGCGTGGCAAAGGAAAACGCGTCTGACCAGTTTTAGTTGATTTTAATCGACTGGAAAATGGACATTTTTCAAACGGTCTCAGAATTTGACGAAATTAGTTTTGTTAGGACCGTATCGTCAATAAGAAGCTAGAAAATATTTTTCGGGAATTTTTAGAGTCCGTATGTGGCCCTGGGAAATTGAAATGTGCGTTCAAATTCAATTTATAGTTTATATTTTGATTTTGACGGAAACCGATCGAAACGGCCGAACTGGCTTATGACACATATCCCGTTGTGTTCGGAATGGGGGTAATTAGCTAGGGACGATAGGCGGTGGGTTCGGTTTGGAGTTCGAATTTAAAAGTAAATTTTGGGGAATTTAAAAATTAATTTAATTAAAAAAAGGGTCAACCCTTATTTCCCTAAAGCCAACCCCCCCCCCCCCCCCCGTTGTCTCTCTCCCAAACCAGACTAAGATAAAAAAACGCATGATGAAGACTGCCGAGCTTCCTGCTCCACGCTGCCACCGCGGCTAGAGCCGCCGCCTCCCCAGTCTGCCACACCTCCGCCGATTCTCCTCCTCCTCCTTCTCCAGCCCAACTAGAAAGCCTAAGCCCCCCCGACCCAAAAATCTACCGCCAAGATCCAAAGACCGCCGCCACCCCTTGGTCCTTCCCCACCATCTACGATCCCTAGGCCTCCATCCCCAAAAAAATCCAATTTTTATCAAATTCAGTGTTTGCAAAATAGTCCCCGACGTGTTTCAGCCTTCCGCGAGCCTCCTCCGTCACCCAACATAGAAGGTGAGCTTTTATTTCAAAATTTTCCATTTAAACAATTAAAAATATGATTTTTACTTCGATAAAAATAGGATTTTTATATGTGAAGCGAATTAAAAATGTGATCTTTATTTGTTAGAAAGCAGTATAAAAATATAATCTTTTCTATATAAACATCATTTTGAAAAAATATATATTAGCATGATAAAGAGGCAATTTATATGAATATGGAAGTGATATAAAGATGTGATTTTTAAAACATGAAAGGTAAGATTTTTAAACTGAAAAAGATATGATTTGGATCGTTGAAGAGGATATTCCTGGCTAGTTAAAAATATGATTTTTAACTAGTGTGAGACATGAAAATATTTTTAAAGGTATAAAAATATGATTTTTATATTATAGAGATAATAAAAATATAATCTTTAGTGAAATAAAAGTATAATTTTTAGCGAAGTAAAAATATAATTTTTAGAAGATAAATATTTGATTTTTATTCTATGTATGAGAAGTAAATAAAAATAAGATTTTTATTATGAAGCTAGCAAAGTAAAAATGTGATTTTTATATTTAAAGTGAACAAATAAAAATGTGGTTTTTATTTTTAAAGATAGCGGTTTAAAAATATAATTTTTATCTATATAGTAGCGGAATAAAAATATAATTTTTATTATGAAGGCAAAGTAAAAATATGTGATTTTTTTATATGTAGTGAATGCGGGCAACGAAAGTGACAAAGGGCAAACACGGCAAAGATTACCTACATATGAAGAGTCGCGGCGTTTGGTTTAGCTTCTAGGTGAGAACTCCTCACTTTTAATTTATTTCTAGTTTGAAATATATACTAGGATGCAAACGGTGCTTAGTAGCACCCAACACCCGTCGTCCAAGACCATGGACGACTTGTTTGTTTGATTGCGTTTGGATTGATTTGTTTGTGTGAAAATTGATTGTGAGGTGGAATGGAAACTAAAAATTCATGTGTTGAAATAAAATATATATTCATGTGTTGAAATAAAATATATATTCATTTGCTGAAGTAAAATAAATATTCATTTACAAATCGAATGATTTGTTTATGTACACCGATTTAACTGATATTGATTGGGACGATAAATTTTACACATCGCCCAACTGCACAAATAAAATATGTGTTTGATTGATTGAAACCCCACACGGGTGTTGGGATGATACTGACGTACACTAATCCCAGTTGTTTAATTATATGTCGATCGATTGGTTGACAGGCCGTTGTAAGCGTTGATTATTTATAATCAATGCTTATGTAGTTGAGTAGTGCACCCTGGATGATGGATGATTGTTTATCACTATAGATATATACATGTGTTGTATGGAAATCCATAGAAATAAAATCTATGGTAATTGATTGGGCCTCATTCTAGTTTTGAAAAGAAATATTTGAAATAGAGTTTTGAAAAGAAATATTTGAAATAGAGTTTTGAAAAGAAATATTTGAATTAGAAATATTTGAAAAGAAATATTTGAAATAGAGTTTTGAAAAGAAATATTTGAAATAGAAATATTTGAAAAGAAATGTTTGAAATAGAAATATTTGAAAAGAAATATTTGAAATAGAAATATATAAAGTCGTGTTGGTTAATTTGACGCTATTTTGACGTGAACGATATTTATATCGGTTTTATTCTTTTTTATAATGAATATAAAAAAGGAAGTGATTTCAAAATTTAACGTTTTGAAAATGTTATCATTTATAGATTAATGATATGTTATATTCAATTTTGATTAGAAATTGAATATGAAGTTGAAATCGTTTCTAAAACAAATTTAAAACGATTTATAAAATACATTTTAAAAGGAAATCGACGAAATATATATTATATATATAATATAATGGCCTAAATAGAACGCGCCACGCTGTGGCAGTTCGCGAATTTCGACCATTGACTTCGGATGGACGTTACGGGAGATCGGTCCGTCGGATTCTCCTAAAACCGGAACCGTTGGGTTCGTATCGAAAAGAGCTTTCTAACGAATATTAGAGATTTCAAATCTAACGGTTGGATTTGGAATTATGTCCAAATCAAATTTGGAAAAGGTCGCTATAAGTGCAGTTCGATGGCCGTTGATGGAAATCGACTGTACGGGCCTTGATAAAATTATTAAAAATAGTAATAATTTGTGTAAAATCAGAAGAAATGATTTGTGAAGAATTGGGATGAAAAATTCCAAATTTGAAAAGATAAAAATAGATTTTTATCGAAATGAACTAGTTTTGAACTAGAGTTATAATCCCATTCATTTTTGAAATAAATAAATTGGATTTGAAAAGGGTTTTAAAAGTAACCAGAATTTCCAATAATTGAATTGGAATATTTCGATGTTGGATTTCGTGATTATACAGATATTGTTATGGAAATTTGAAAGATATATTTATATTGTTATTTCCAATACGATATTTGTTGGTCGTAGAATTTGATATTGAATATAAGCCGATATATTTTTTATTCAGAGCCTTGTATTTAATATCAAATGTGATTTGGGTTTGTCGCGAATGGTGTCTTCATTAACACTGTCCTTAAACCCAGTTGAGTAAAAGATTAAATCTCTTTATTTATATTTAACGAAGTATACCAATTAAATAATATTTAATTGGATTTGAATTGAAATTGAATTTTGGGTTTATCGTGAACGGTGTTTTAAATAACACTTGTTCTTTAAACCGATAATTAATGGAATGTGAATTGGGTTTATCGTGAACTGTGTTTTAATGACATTCATTCTTTAACCCGATTTACAGTGAAATGTGATTTGGAATTTATAAATCTTTTGTTAAGATTTAAAGGAGATTTTCCAAAGTAAAGTTTTCCAATTTAATAAAATAAATTGGAATGGAATGGAATTCGATTTGGTAATAATCGAAGTGAATTTCTGTGGAGGAAGACAACTAATATATCTGGAATTTAAAAGGCTTAGCCGTTATTTCATTTATATTATTAGTCGGATATGGAAGTTTATATCGATTGTATATATCGATTTGTTTTCCATGAATATTCCATTGTAAATGGAATGTGATTTTGGGTTTATCGTGAACCGTGTTTTAAATGACATTGGTTCTTTAACCCAATTAAAGACAGGATAAGATTTCCCAAGTTAAATAATCATTGATAGTGATTGTTTGGAAGATTAAAACCAAGTGGAGTTTTAATGAATCTTTAATTAGATTGAAATAATCGAGAATGGAGTATCACCAGTTTTGCTCCAGGCGATAGTTAAATCTTTAATTAGATTTGAACGTGAAATGGTAATTGAATTTACCGATAACACCATGGTGTTAGATATGAAATATGACCAGTTCTACTTCATGGGATGAATAGGTTGGGATTGGGAAATAAAATAAATGATTACTTCGGTGTGGTTCGCTAATCCCGACTAATTTGAATTGATATTCAAAAGAAGATTAAAGAATAAATTTAAAGAATTTATCTTTGATAAAATTAATGGGAACCTTTCCCAAAGTATAAGAATATTTGAATAAAAGAATATTCTTAATTGGAACGAGGCGTATGTTGTGTTTGTGTAACACTTGTTTATTATATACGTGAGTTATTCAGAAAGACCGAGTTTATCCCATTCTGAATAACTGATTCGACGATGTGTCGAGAATGAAGACGGTGGTCGAAGACTGGAGGTCTTCACGTGGTTTGGATAATTACTAATGATCTTGATTCGGCTGTACACCCAAGAGGAGGGAATCAATTGGTGGTCGTCCAGACGTACTTGGAGATCGATAGATATGCGAGGTACAAGGTGCCTCTGGTTTCGTTCGAACCCAGAACGAACTTGTATGGACTGTGTGTTTGACATTGGATTTTGCTCTGTGTTGATTGATCTCTATTAAATATACATCTGCCTTGTGAAGGGGAATTCATTCCTTTACTTCACCCTTCTCTGAGACGTACGGGATCAGAGGTTGTATATCGATAGACATCAGTCACATGGTATGAATTGCCTGTGTGGCATGCCTAAGTGGCAAATGATCAAGGCTTTTGTTGAAAAGCAAAGTCTTGTGGTTGATGATCAAAGCACCGCCTATGTGGCATAGCTTTGTGTAACGTTAATTCGCGAGCCTCACACCCCGGTTGTGAACCAGAAACGGGAGAGGACCTCAGGGAGGGCATGCGTTTCCTTCGAGCTAGGGTGGCGTCAGTGACCTGCCATCCCTGACATTTATATTGTTTTCACCTGTGTGGTAGTTGGATTGCGAGGCGCCTCGGATAGATCAGTGACTATGTGAAGCCGATGGAGTCATTTGGCTCATTTACGCCCCAAAGGGCGGGGAAACGCAGTGTTCAAGCATTTTAATCCACATCGGTGGACCGTCCGTGACAATCCAAGGGTCACTTAAGCTCTGATCCTAAGGCTCGGGCTTGACATTCCCGAATTCGGTAGAGGTCGATCCCTGGCCTCGGTTCATAGATGAAAAATCCAATTTCCAAATGCGTGACTTTGCAGTTTTGATTGTAGAGCCTAATATGGCAACATAGTGGTATAGGTCACTTATGTCGTCTATGATTGATACTTATGATTGTAATTGTAACACCCCACGTCCATTAATGTCACTCACGAAGGGAGTGCATTAACTTCCATGGAGGTTTTAAGTGAATATAGAACAGAAAAATTACAACAAGACGGATAATAAGTAGTACTTGAAAACTAAAACTTCATTTTACTACAGCGGAAGTTAAACATGTTTGTTTACATCATAAAACCATAAATCAGAGTCAAATACAATATCCATCGTCATAAAACAAAATACATAATCCCATTACACAAATAGCCATCAAAGAAGATAACAAGCTGGACTTTACTTCAACGGTCCAAGCTTTCCAAGAGAGATAAAGCAGAACAATCAAACTCCACTAGAGCTGGGTCCAACCTGAGGACCTGGAGGGGGAAAAAGGATAGAAATGGAGGGGGTCAGACATAAAGTCTGGCGAGTATGATAATTCTAACAATACTATTATCAAAATAACTAGACTAAGGCATAAGCTGGAAGACAAGTAAATGTCTATGAACTATTAGGTATGGAAGAGCAGATAAAGATAACGTTTAAGATAACGTTAAAGGCATACCTAATTACTAACGAATAATTACTACACTGCACCGCACATTACTACACTGCACGCACTGCACCACACCAGTCACCCTAAACGTTGATCCCACTTGCTTCACACAGAAACAATATAAATAGCCTTACGTACCCCTAGCTGACTACATAGGTGCCGTCTGCCCCTATCTCCACTAGGTGTACCCCACTACCCACTTGCGATCGGCTCCCTACTCGTAGATACCCGTGCTGGCCTCACAGTGGGGTGTATCACTCCTCTAAAGTGGCAACCCGATACAACTTGAAAATGCACGGCTTATACCTACACGATGCAACAACGTCTTACCTACCAGCCCGGGTCCACACACGCATATGAAACCCGTTGGACTTGCGTTGCCACCGCTCCCCGTTTTGGCCTCTTATAGTCAAACCCAGTATGCGTGTCCCGTCCTCGACTTGGGTCGAGACCAAAAAGATACGTTTGAGATACTGGTTGAAATGGCCCCCCACAAGCTACCCACCTAAGCTTGTCACCATTAGTATATCCCAATTAACCCTCTTAGTCATGTTCATTTACATGTGTGTTTGGTTAAGTCTTACTAATCGTATTTCACATGCCACTAAGGGCACCCACGAGATTCCTCATGCTACCCAAGGCACCTACTTAACCCACATGTCCCACCTTACATGTTTATCTGGTTAAGTATTTCTTAATTCATTCAGGCCATAACCTCATAAAGACCTCTTGCATTAGACTAGCATTTATGGCAGCTGGATTTGCCGGGCGGGTCCGGGCAGTCTTACACCATAAAAGAGTCTAACCTCGTGTCTTTACAACTGTTATGCTTTAGTTTAGGACTAGAACCTCTCACATTGGGCTGACATTTGTGACCACTAGATTTGTCGGGCAGGTCCGGGCAGGTTTACGTCACAAACAAGTCCAACCTCGTGTCCTAAGCATTGATTATCACTTATAATCTTTTACCCCAGTTTTAATAATTCCCTATTCAAATTATTAATTAAGTCCACTTTTAATGATGTCCATAATTGACTCAATTATGGCCGTCCATTCATGGCATGCAAAATCATATCAATTGCACCCCAACCTCTTTGTATTAAATCCGTAATATTACCCCTACGTCACGTTTATACGTTCGCTTATTCAACGCAGAATATACGTTAGATTCGAATAGTCTAACTCATAGCACAGAAATAAATTATCACAACATATAGACAATTAAAATGAATCTAATCATAATAGGGGTGAAACTTGCATAAACTACACATGTTAAGGATCTAAAGGTGTCAACTTGTTAAATGGCACAATTTACATGATATGATCATAACCCAAATTTATGTATAAACTTGCATATGGGGTTTTAGGCAACATAATGATGGTGTGAACTAACATAGTATTTCACATATGTCATAGCATAATTCTAGATGTCATAATTCTAGATCAAAATAGATGTCATGGCATATGTCCATAATCTCAACCTAAACTTTCATATATGACTTGTCATATAGATCAACATAACCCAAATAATATCAACATCATGATTTGATTAACATGAACTAATTAGAATAAATAGTAACATCATGGCTTTTTAACATGTATGATTCATCACAACTTAGCATAGAAACTCTCAACATACATAACATCATCATAGCATGATTTACAACATATAGGATATCATCACCACATAGCAAAGGATTTATAACATACATGATAGCATAAGACTTACAACAACATATATGACAATTCACATCATCTACTCATAATCCATTCATGACTTAACCTAATTAAGATGATAATAATCTTGTTAAGATCATCATACTCACAATTTAGAGAAGAAAAGAGAGTTTTGCTTTGCTTTAGAGTTGAGTAGAATTAGGTTTTGATTAGCTTTTCTTCCTTCTTAGTTGGCGGCGGCTAGACTGAGTTCCATGGCGGCGGTATGACGGTAGCTATTCTATTTTTCATATGAATTAGGGTGAGAGACTACCTAGGTATTTATAGAGTTTAAGATTTATTTAGACCGTCAGATCAACTCAGAACTAACCTGAACCGTTTAATTTGCCAACTCAGCCCTAAAGACACATCAGCAGCTCAGAATTGGGCTCAGTCAAAACCCTAGCCGACTGACCAGGTCGACACCCAGGTGACACTATAGTCGACCTGGGGGGGTGGGAGGTCGACACTAGTGTCGACTCCCTAGTCGACCTGCCTGGGCGGGATTTTTTCCCGCCCAGCCCGCTTCTGCACTTTCAGTTAGAATTTTAAATTTCCTGCGAGCTGTTTTGAATTTTCTGAAACTACCGATGGCCATAACTTCTTCATACGAAGTCCAATTCACGTAAACTCGGACACTATTTCAACCAGAATTCCGAGACGAACACAATGGAGCAACCCGTTTCCCACAATTCTCACTTCTGAGATTAGTTATTCTTTAATTTGTGAATATTAATATTAACAGAATTACGGGGTGTTACATTCTCCCCTCCTTAAAGGATTTCGTCCCCGAAATCTTCAAGTCAAGAAGAATCTATATCCGAACATCCAATCGTACATCTACTCAACCATCAAACACAGGCATCCATTGTCCTTATAGACTTCTAATGCTTTCATGTTTAAATGCACAGTGTGTGTATATGTCCATATCTAATGCATAATCAGGTGGTCCACTGATTCAGTTGACCTCCTTAATGCAAATCATGATAGTGCCATGCGTCCATTATGTATGCAAAAGTTCCCTAATGCTACATATTATTTCTACATGCGTGCACAACCATTCACCAAAATGCGGTATCTATATGATAGCACAACCATTATACATCCATTTTACTAAATACAGCCATTTATATGCAATATGCAATATGAAGTGACTGAGCCGATCTAGTGCCTAATAGTGTGTGTATATGCATCCACGAGCAACCACTAGCAAACACTTGCATCCACTTTGCATCAATCATACATAACATGTCTCAAACACATGTTTCAACCATAGGATTATCCTAACTAAAGGTCAAGAATACTAACAAGAGGATATACTAAAGATAAGATAAGTACGAGCTAAGCGATAAAGTAGAAATTAAAGGACATACCCTCAAAAAGAAAAGGGTACAACGAATGCATCTTTTCTTCTGTCTCCCAAGTAGCGTTTCTCTCATCATCTCCCCATTGTACTTTGACTAGTCTGACCTCTCGATTTCTCAGCTTCTTAATCTCTGACCCAAGAATGCGCATAGGAGCTCGTCGAATCGTCGCATCACGCTCGATCTCCACCTCTCTAAGCAAGCTCGGCTCTACCACTTCCGCGGTCTCGTGCAAGCATTTCCTCAAATGTGACTCATGGAATACGTCGTGTACACAACTAAGTCTCTCAGGCAACTCCACTCTATACGCCATCTGTCCAATCTTCTCCTTAATAGGAAACGGCCCTACGAACCTTGGTGCTAACTTCCCAACGGACCCAAAGCGAACAACGTTTCGTAATGGAGACACTTTGATAAAGACCATGTCCCCAACTTCAAACTCAAGATCTGTCCTCCTCTTATCCGCATAAGATTTCTGCCTATCTTGCGCTGCTTTCATCCTCCTTCGAATTAAGTCGATCTTCTCCGAAGTCTCCCTAATCATATCGGGACCAAGTGAGATCTTGTCTGTAGATTCCCACCAACATGTAGGTGAACGACAAGGTCGTCCATAAAGAGCTTCGAAAGGTGCCATGCCAATGCTGGACTGAAAGCTGTTATTATATGCGAACTCCACCAATGGAAGATGCTCTTCCCACGTACCCCCAAAGTCTAGGATACATAGCCTCAGAAGATCCTCTAGAAAACGATTCACCCTCTCGGTTTGCCCGTCCGTCTGAGGATGATATGCGGTGCTCAAACATAACTGAGTCCCTACCGCCTCTTGTAAGCTTCTCCAAAATTCGCTAGTGAAAATAGGATCGCGGTTGCTCACTATGCTAGAAGGAACACCGTGAAAACGAACTATCTCTCAGACGTATACAGAAGCTAACCATGGAGCAGTCCTTTTACTCTTTACGGGAATAAAATGGGCGCTCTTAGTAAGTCTATCTACTATAACCAAAATTCCCGTATTACCCTTCCTTGATCGCGATAATCCGTCCACAAAATCCATCGAGACACTCTCCCACTTCCATAGTGGAACCTCCAATGGGTGAAGCAACCCACCGGGTTTCTTTTGCTCCGCTTTTACTTGTTGACACACCAAGCATCTAGCGACATACTCGGCCACATATTTCTTCATGCCGGCCCTAAAGTAAACTCGTCTCATGTCCATGTACATCTTGTCCCCGCTGGGATGAATGGTCATCTTCGAATGATGTGCTTCGTTAAGAATGGTCTTCCTTAGGTCATCGTCTTTTGGTATACAAAGTCTAACGTCCCTACCTAACCAACCCTTATCATCTAGGGTATACCTACGGAGATGGCTTGATGACTTCCCTCCTTTGAGCTTTTCTACTAACTCAACCAACTGTGGGTCGTCTCGCTGTGCCTCGCCAATCCTTCCCAAAAGCGTAGGTCTGACCTCCAAGGATGCTAGCAAATCGGGTACAAGGTCAACGGAAGGTCTAAAGTCAAACATCGAAATGAATTCTAAGCTTCGCCGCTCAACAAATAAAGGACTTAAGGATAATCTTTTTCTACTTAAGGCATCGACCACTACGTTAGCCTTGCCAGGGGTATATGCTATCTCGAAGTCGTAGGATGCTAAGAACTCCATCCACCTTTGCTGCCTTAAGTTCAAGTCCTTTTGAGAGAATAAGTATTTTAGAGATTTGTGGTCAGTGAATAATTCGAATCTCTCGCCAAGAAGATAATGACGCCAAGACTTAAGCGCGAAAACAATAGCGGCCAACTCTAGGTCATGCGTGGGGTAATTCTTCTCATGCGCTCTCAACTGCCTTCCACCATAGGCTATTACCCTACCCTCTTGCATTAGGACTGCGCCTAGTCCTGTCCCACAAGCGTCAGTATAAACAGTAAATGGCTTACTCCCGTCTGGCAATACTAAGACTGGGGCTGAAGTCAAAGCTCTCTTCAATCGTTGGAACGCATCATCACAATCTACGTCCCATGTGAAAACTAGGTTCTTCTTCGTCAAGCGTGTCAATGGAGCTGATATATTTGCGAAGTCTTTGATAAAACTTCCTATAGTAGCCAACCAACCCCAAGAAACTTCTTACTTCGGTAGCATTTTTAGGGACCTTCCAATCTTTGATGGCCACCACCTTCGCGGATCCACAGCTATCCCTTCCTTGGAAACCACGTGCCCTAAGAATCGTACTTCCTTCCTCCAGAAGTGACACTTAGAAAATTTAGCTTTAAGGTTATGCGCTCGTAGGGTCTCCAACACTTCCCTAAGATGTAGGGCATGCTCTTCTTCGTCCTTAGAAAAGATCAGGATGTCGTCTACAAAGACTACCACGAATTTGTTAAGGTACTCCCTAAACACCCTACTCATCAGATCAACAAAGTATGCGGGGGCATTTGTCAAACCGAAGGGCATCACTAGCCATTCATAGAAACCGTCCGGAGTCCTAAAGGCAGTCTGGTCAATGCTATCCTCAGCTACTCTCAACTGATGGAAACCAGTGGCTAATTCCAACTGCGAAAACACTGAGGCGCCAACTAACTGATCGAAGAGATCGTCAATCCTCGGCAGTGGGTGTCTGTTCTTCTTAGTAAGCTTATTAAGTTCTCTATAGTCCACACAAAGTATAAGGGACCCATCCGCCTTCATGGCAAATACTACTGGAGCACCCCACTCCGATATACTTCGTCTTATGAACCCCTTCTCAAGCAACTCATTCACTTGCTTATCGAGTTCCCTCCTTTCACGTAGAGCCATGTGGCGTACTGGCAAAGATACTGGTTTCGCATTATCCATAAGATATAATCGAAAATCTATCTCCCGCTTCGGAGGCAAGCCCTTCACCTCCTCAAACACATCCGAATATTCTCGGACCACTCTAACAGATCGTAGATTTTCCTCAGACGCGTCAAGCGATTCTAAATAACTTAGCATAACGGAATTTATGGGACTACAAAAGATTTCGAGAGTGTTGCCAAGGCGAGTCACGAGCCTAACTACTCTCCTTTCAAAATCAAGTACGGCCCCATTTCTGGATAACCAATCCATTCCTAAAATTAGCCCATAGCACGTGAAGCCCAACACATAAGCATCACATCTAAACTCAACGCTAAGTATAGAAATTTTCAAATCAAAACACATCATGGACAAATAAGCTAAGCCCCCTATTGGATTCGAAACAACTAAGGGATCCTCTACTAAACTGGTGTTTAAGTGCAGTGATTCAACTAATGATGTAGAGATAAACGAATGCGATGCGCCCGAATCAAATAAGGTACGTACAGGATAGTCAAACAGAAAAACTAAGCTTTCAACAGAAATGGTTCTACCTCATTCTTGCAGCGGTGGGACCGCGAGAGCCTGAACTTGTCCCCTTGCCTGCCCTGGTGCCATAAGATCCTGCACCTGTCCTCCCGAGGTAGCTCCTGCCCTCTGCCCCTTCTTTGGGCAGTCCTTCACTAGATGTCCCGCTTCGCCACTGTGGAAACAACCAGTCTTCTTTTTCTTTCGGCAATCCTTGCTGAGATGGCCTGGTGTCCCACAGTTAAAGCATTTCTTCTTTCCCTTGCCGTTATTATCTTTACCACCCTTTTTGTTTTGCTGTTGTGGCTTCTTCTGATCCCCTTTCTTCTCGGGTGCCTTATCAGCTTTAGCGCCTTTCTCCTCGTGCATGAGTGCCATATCTACAAGCTTCTCAAAGGTGGCCCCCATAGGAATGTGGGTCATAGCCAACCCTTGCAACGGTTCATTCAATCCATTCACGAACCTTAGAGCCTTCTTCTCCGGCGTGTTCACTAAGTCCAAGCCAAACCTTGCTAACTGATTAAATTTGTTGATATATTCCTTCATTGATGAACTTCCTTGCTTTAATGTCAAGAAACTTTCCATATATAGATTCTCTTCTGCCCTTGAGAGAAACTTTGCCTCAAACCTACGCCTGAAATCCGCCCAAGATTCAATGGGACACTCCCCATTAGTGACCTCCCACCAAAACGAGGCCTCTCCCTTCATTAACCAAGCTGCTAATTTAACTCTCCTCCCTTCTTCTACTTCAAAGATTTCTAGCAATTCTTCCACCTCCCTAAGCCAATCTCTAGCTTCCACAAACGTTTCTGACCCTTGAAAAGGTTTTCCACCCATAGCCTTAAATTCCTTGCACGTCTTTGCAAAAGTATCTACGCGAGGAGGAGGAGGAACGGGTGCAACTGGTGGTGGAGGAACATTACCTGGACCTGCGGCGGCCCTAGCCTCTAATAGCCTCCTATACATTCCTGGTATCGTTACACCATCCGGAAGGTTAAGATCTTCAGCCATGCTGAAACGAAAAAGGAAAAATTCAAAATGGAGGATTCGAAGGATAAAGATATATGGCTATTGGGGATTATGTTTTTCTTAAAAACTTTCCTCTTCAAATTACTTATTAAAACATGTTTTTGAAAGCATTTCTTCCAAAAATACTTTAGAAAAATAGTTTTTCTAAAAATATTATCTGTTCTGGTAACCTTAAGCTCTGATACCACGTGTAACACCCCACGTCCATTAATGTCACTCACGAAGGGAATGCATTAACTTCCATGGAGGTTTTAAGTGAATATAGAACAGAAAAATTACAACAAGACAGATAATAAGTAGTACTTGAAAACTAAAACTTCATTTTATTGTAGCGGAAGTTAAACATGTTTGTTTACATCATAAAACCATAAATCAGAGTCAAGTACAATATCCATCTTCATAAAACAAAATACATAATCCCATTACACAAATAGCCATTAAAGAAGATAACAAGTTGGACTTTACTTCAACGGTCCAAGCTTTCCAAGAGAGATAAAGCAGTCCAATCAAACTCCACTAGAGCTGGGTCCAACCTGAGGACCTGGAGGGGGAAAAAGGATAGAAATGGAGGGGGTCAGACATAAAGTCTGGCGAGTATGATAATTCTAACAATACTATTATCAAAATAACTAGACTAAGGCATAAGCTGGAAGACAAGTAAATGTCTATGAACTATTAGGTATGTAAGAGCAGATAAAGATAACGTGTAAGATAACGTTAAAGGCATACCTAATTACTAACGAATAATTACTACACTGCACCGCACATTACTACACTGCACCGCACATTACTACACTGCACCGCACCAGTCACCCTAAAGGTTGATCCCACTAGCTTCACACAGAAACAATATAAATAGCCTTACGTACCCCTAGCTAACTACATAGGTGCCGTCTGCCCCTATCTCCACTAGGTGTACCCCACTATCCACTTGCGATCGGCTCCCTACTCGTAGATACCCGTGCTGGCCCCACAGTGGGGTGTATCACTCCCCTAAAGTGGCAACCCGATACAACTTGAAAATGCACGGCTTATACCTACACGATGCAACAACGTCTTACCTACCAGCCCGGGTCCACACACGTATATGAAACCCGTTGGACTTGCGTTGCCACCGCTCCCCGTTTTGGCCTCTTATAGTCAAACACAGCGTGTCCTGTCCTCGACTTGGGTCGAGCCCGCAAAGATACGTTTGGGATACTGGTTGAAATGGCCCCCCACAAGCTACCTACCTAAGCTTGTCACCACTAGTATATCCCACTTTACTAAGTCTTACTAATCGTATTTCACATGCCACTAAGGGCACCCACTAGATTCCTCATGCCACCCAAGGCACCTACTTAACCCCCATGTCCCACCTTACATGTTTATCTGGTTAAGTATTTCTTAATTCATTCAGGCCATAACCTCATAAAGACCTCTCACATTAGACTGGCATTTATGGCAGCTGGATTTGCCGGGCGGGCCCGGGCAGTCTTACACCATAAAAGAGTCTAACCTCGTGTCTTTACAACTGTTATGCTTTAGTTTAGGCCGAGGACCTCTCACACTGGGCTGACATTTGTGACCACTAGATTTGCCGGGTGGGTCCGGGCAGGTTTACGTCACAAACGAGTCCAACCTCGTGTCCTAAGCATTGATTATCACTTATAATCTTTTACCCCAGTTTTAATAATTCCCTATTCAAATTATTAATTAAGTCCACTTTTAATGATGTCCAAAATTGACTCAATTATGGCCATCCATTCATGGCATGCAAAATCATATCAATTGCACCCCAACTTCTTTATATTAAATCCTTAATATTACCCCTACCCCACGTTTATACGTTCGCTTATTCAACGCAGAATATACGTTAGACTCGAATAGTCTAACTCATAGCACAGAAATAAATTATCACAACATATAGACAATTAAAATGAATCTAATCATAATAGGGGTGAAACTTGCATAAACCACACATGTTAAGGATCTAAAGGTGTCAACTTGTTAAATGGCACATTTTACATGATATGATCATAACCCAAATTTATGTATAAACTTGCATATGGGGTTTTAGGCAACATAATGATGGTGTGAATTAACATAGAATTTCACATATGTCATAGCATAATTCTAGATGTCATAATTCTAGATCAAAATAGATGTCATGGCATATGTCCATAATCTCAACCTAAACTTTCATATGTGACTTGTCATATAGATCAACATAACCCAAATAATATCAGCATCATGATTTGATTAACATGAACTAATTAGCATAGATAGTAACATCATGGCTTTTTAACATGTATGATTCATCATAACTTAGCATAGAAACTCTCAACATACATAACATCATCATAGCATGATTTACAACATATAGGATATCATCACCACATAGCATAGGATTTATAACATACATGATAGCATAAGACTTACAACAACATATATGACAATTCACATCATCTACTCATAATCCATTCATGACTTAACCTAATTAAGATAATAATAATCTTGTTAAGATCATCATACTCACAATTTAGAGAAGAAAGGAGAGTTTTGCTTTGCTTTAGAGTTGAGTAGAATTAGGTTTTGATTAGCTTTTCTTCCTTCTTAGTTGGCGGCGGCTAGACTGAGTTCCATGGCTACGGTATGACGGTTGATATTCTATTTTTCATATGAATTAGGGTTAGAGACTACCTAGGTATTTATAGAGTTTAGGATTTATTTAGACCGTCAGATCAACTCAGAACTAACCTGAACCATTTAATTTGCCAACTTAGCCCTAAAGACACATCAGCAGCTCAGAATTGGGCTCAGTCAAAACCCTAGCCGACTGACCAGGTCGACACCTAGGTCGACACTATAGTCGACCTGGGGGGGGGGGGGGGGGAGGTCGACACTAGTGTCGACTCTCTAGTCGACCTGCCTGGGCGGGAATTTTTCCCGTCCAGCCTGCTTCTGCACTTTCAGTTTGAATTTTAAATTTCTTGCGAGCTGTTTTGAATTTTCTGAAACTTCCGATGGCCATAACTTCCTCATACGAAGTCCAATTCACGCAAACTCGGACTCTATTTCAACTAGAATTCCGAGACGAACACAATGGCACAACCCGTTTCCCACAATTCTCACGTCTGAGATTAGTTATTCTTTAATTTGTGAATATTATTATTAACATAATTACGGGGTGTTACAGTAATTGTTTTGACATTGTACACTTATAGTAATAATAAAACAAGAAATTTAGCGTATCAAGCATTCTTTGGCTATTATAAGGTAAAACCCTATCCTACGGCTTGTGTTGCATTGTGTGATGGGACCTGGGTCTTATAATAGCTTCATTATTCTTTATTTAGCATTGCGCTGTTGTTTTATGCACTGGTATTCTCGGGAGGAAACCCGTTCCGTGTTATACGGCGTGGTCCCTTGATTTAACTAACTTTAAAATAAAGATTAATAACTGTTTCAGTTCTCACACCAGTCACATGACTGACCTGGAGTTTATTGTTTTAACCTAAACCCTGGGTGCCCCTATTTTCTGCACGGGCAGCTAGTAGTTTTGGTTTTGCAGATTTATATTCACAGGATCCTGATTTACAGCTGGAACGATATCCGGATAGCTTTGTATCCGTTTATCTCTTTCAGTTGTGTTGTAACACCCCACGTCCATTAATGTCACTCACAAAGGGAATGCATTAACTTCCATGGAGGTTTTAAGTGAATATAGAACAGAAAAATTACAACAAGACAGATAATAAGTAGTACTTGGAAATCTAAAACTTCATTTTAGTGCAGCGGAAATTAAACATGTTTGTTACATCATAAAGCCATAATCAGAGTCAAGTACAATATCCATCTTGATAAAACAAAATACATAACCCCATTACATAAATAGCCATTAAAGAAGATAACAAGCTGGACTTTACTTCAACGGTCCAAGCTTTCCAAAGAGAGATAAAGCAATCCAATCAAACTCCACTAGAGCTGGGCCCAACCTGAGGATCTGGAGGGGGAAAAAGGATAGAAATGGAGGGGGTCAGACATAAAGTCTGGCGAGTATGATAATTCTAACGATACTATTATCAAAATAACTAGACTAAGGCATAAGCTGGAAGACAAGTAAATGTCTATGAACTATTAGGTATGGAAGAGCAGATAAAGATAACGTTTAAGATAACGTTAAGGATGATGTTAAAGGCATACCTAATTACTAACGAATAATTGCTACACGGCACCGTACATTACTACACTGCACCGCACCAATCACCCTAAAGGTTGACCCCACTTGCTTCCCACAGAAACTATATAAATAGCCTTACGTACCCCTAGCTGACTACATAGGTTCCGTCTGCCCCTATCTCCACTAGGTGTACCCCACTATCCACTTTCGATCGGCTCCCCACTCGTAGATACCCGTGCTGGCCCCATAGTGGGGTGTATCACTCCCCTAAAGTGGCAACCCGATACAACTTGAAAATGCACGGCTTATACCTACACGACGCAACAACGTCTTACCTACCAGCCCGGGTCCACACACGCATATGAAACCCGTTGGACTTGCGTTGCCACCGCTCCCCGTTTTGGCCTCTTATAGTCAAACACAGCGTGTCCCGTCCTCGACTTGGGTCGAGCCCACAAAGATACGTTTGGGTTACTGGTTGAAATGGGCCCCCACAAGCTACCCACCTAAGCTTGTCACCACTAGTATATCCCACTTAACCCTCTTAGTCATGTTCATTTACATGTGTGTTTGGTTAAGTCTTACTAATCGTATTTCACATGCCACTAAGGGCACCCACTAAATTCCTCATGCCACCCAAGGAACCTACTTAACCCCCATGTCCCACCTTACATGTTTATCTGGTTAAGTATTTCTTAATTCATTCAGGCCATAACCTCATAAAGACCTCTCACATTAGACTGGAATTTATGGCAGCTGGATTTGCCGGGTGGGTCCGGGCAGTCTTACACCATAAAAGAGTCTAACCTCGTGTCTTTACAACTATTATGCTTTAGTTTAGGCCTAGGACCTCTCACATTGGGCTGACATTTGTGACCACTGGATTTGCCGGGCGGGTCCGGGCAGGTTTATGTCACAAACGAGTCCAACCTCATGTCCTAAGCATTGATTATCACTTATAATCTTTTACCCCAGTTTTAATAATTCCCTATTCAAATTATTAATTAAGTCCACTTTTAATGATGTCCATAATTGACTCAATTATGGCCATCCATTCATGGCATGCAAAATCATATCTTGATATTAAGTCATTAATATTACCCCTACCCCACGTTTATACGTTCGCTTATTCAACGCATAATATACGTTAGACTCGAATAGTCTAACTCATAGCACAGAAATAAATTATCACAACATATAGACAATTAAAATGAATCTAATCATAATAGGGGTGAAACTTGCATAAACTACAAATGTTAAGAATCTAAAGGTGTCAACTTGTTAAATGGCACAGTTTACATGATATGATCATAACCCAAATCTATGTATAAACTTGCATATGGGGTTTTAGGCAACATAATGATGGTGTGAACTAGCATAGAATTTCACATATGTCATAGCATAATTCTAGATGTCATAATTCTAAATCAAAATAGATGTCATGGCATATGTTCATAATCCCAACCTAAACTTTCATATGTGACTTGTCATATAGATCAACATGACCCAAATAATATCAACATCATGATTTGATGAACATGAACTAATTAGCATAGATAGCAACATCATGGCTTTTTAACATGTATGATTCATCACAACTTAGTATAGAAACCCTCAACATACATAACATCATCATAGCATGATTTACAACATATAGGATATCATCACCACATAGCATAGGATTTATAAAATACATGATAGTATAAGGTTTACAACAACATATATGACAATTCACATCATCTACTCATAATCCATTCATGACTTAACCTAATTAAAATAATAATAATCTTGTTAAGATCATCATACTCACAATTTAGAGAAGAAAAGAGAGTTTTACTTTGCTTTAGAGTTGAGTAGAATTAGGTTTTTGATTAACTTTTCTTCCTTCTTAGTTGGCGGCGGCTACACTGAGTTCCATGGCGACGGTATGACGGTAGCTATTCTATTTTTCATGTGAATTAGGGTGAGAGACTACCTAGGTATTTATAGAGTGTAGGATTCATTTAGACCGTCAGATCAACTCAGAACTAAACTGAACCGTTTAATTTGCCAACTCAGCCCTAAAGACACATCAGCAGCTCAGAATTGGGCTATGTCCAAACCCTAGCCGACTGACTAGGTCGACACCCAGGTCGACACTATAGTCGACCTGAGGGGGGGAGGTCGACACTAGTGTCGACTCCCTAGTCGACCTGCCTGGGCGGGAATTTTCCCACCCAGCCCGCTTCTGCACTTTCAGTTTGAATTTTAAATTTCCTGCGAGCTGTTTTGAATTTTTTGAAACTTCCGATGGCCATAACTTCTTCATACAAAGTCCAATTCACGCAAACTCGGACTCTATTTCGACCAGAATTCCGAGACGAACACAATGGCTCAACCCATTTCCCACAATTTTCACGTCTGAGATTAGTTATTCTTTAATTTGTGAATATTAATATTAATAGAATTACGGGGTGTTACATTCTCCCCCCTTAAAGAATTTCGTCCCCGAAATCTTCAAGTCAAGAAGAATGTATATCCTAACATCCAGTCGTTCATCTACTCAACCATCAAACACAGGCATCCATTATCCTTATAGACTTCTACTGCTTTCATGTTTAAATGTACAGTCTGTGTATATGTCCATATCTAATGCAAAATCAGGCGGTCCACTGATTCAGTTGACCTCCTTAATGCAAATCATGATAGTGTCATGCGTCCATTATGTATGCAAAAGTTCCTTAATGCTACATATTATCTCTACATGCGTGCACAACCATTCACCAAAATGCGGTATCCATATGATAGCACAATCATTATACATCCATTTTACTAAATACAGCCATTTATATGCAATATGCAATATGAAGTGACTGAGCCGATCTAGTGCCTAATAGTGTGTGTATATGCGTCCACGAGCATCCACTAGCAAACACTTGCATCCACTTTTCATCCATCATACATAACATGTCTCAAACACATGTTTCAACCATAGGATTATCCTAACTAAAGGTAAAGGATACTAGCGAGAGGATACTCTAAAGGTAAGATAAGTACAAAATAAGCGAAAAAGGAGAAATTAAAGGACATACCCTCGAAAAGGAAAGGGTATCGTGAACGCATCTTCTCTTCTGTCTCCCAAGTAGCGTTGCTCTCATCATCTGCCCATTGTACTTTGACTAGTCTGACCTCTCGATTTCTCAGCTTCTTGATCTCTGACCCAAGAATGCGCATAGGAGCTCGTCGAATCGCCGCATCACGCTCGATCTCCACCTCTTTAAGCAAGCTCGGCTCCACCACTTCCGCGGTCTCATGCAAGCACTTCCTCAAATGTGACACATGGAATACGTCGTGTACACCACTAAATCTCTCAGGCAACTCCACTCTATACGCCATCCATCCAATCTTCTCCTTAATAGGAAACGACCCTACGAACCTTGGTGCTAATTTCCCAACGGACCCAAAGCGAACAACATTCTGTAGTGGAGACACTTTGACAAAGACCATGTCCCCAACTTCAAACTCAAGATCTGTCCTCCTCTTATCCGCATAAGATTTCTTCCTATCTTGCGCTGCTTTCATCCTCCTTCGAATCAAGTCGATCTTCTCCGAAGTCTCCCTAATCATATCGGGCCCAAGTAAGATCTTATCCGTAGATTCCCACCAACATGTAGGTGAACGACAAGGTCGTCCATAAAGAGCTTCGAAAGGTGCCATGCCAATGCTGGACTGAAAGCTATTATTATATGCGAACTCTACCAATGGAAGATGCTCTTCCCATGTACCCCCAAAGTCTAGGATACATAGCCTCAAAAGATCCTCTAGAATGCGATTCACCCTCTCGGTCTGGCCGTCCGTCTGAGGATGATATGCGGTGCTCAAACATAACTGAGTCCCTACCACCTCTTGTAAGCTTCCCCAAAATTTGCTAGTGAAAATAGGATCGCGGTAGCTCACTATGCCAGAAGGAACACCGTGCAAACGAACTATTTCTCGGACGTATACAGAAGCTAACCATGGAGTAGTCCTTTTACTCTTTACGGGAATAAAATGGGCGCTCTTAGTAAGTCTATCTACTATAACCCAAATCCCCGTATTACCCTTCCTTGATCGCGGTAATCCATCCACAAAGTCCATCGAGACACTTTCCCATTTCGATAGTGGAACCTCCAATGGGTGAAGCAACCCACCGGGTTTCTTTTGCTCCACTTTACTTGTTGGCACACCAAGCATCTAGCGACATACTCGGCCACATCTTTCTTCATGCCGGCCCAAAAGTAAACTCGCTTCATATCTTTGTACATCTTGTCCCCGCCGGGATGAATGGTCATCTGCGAATGATGCGCTTCGTCAAGAATACTCTTCCTTAGGTCATCGTCTTTTGGTACACAAAGTCTACCGTCCCTACGTAACCAACCCTTATCATCTAGGGTTTACCTACAGAGATGGCTTGATGACTCCCCTCCTTTGAGCTTTTCTACTAACTCAACCAACTGTGGGTCGTCTCGCTGTGCCTCGCCAATCCATCCCAAAAGCGTAGGTCTGACCTCCAAGGATGCTAGCAAACCGGGTATAAAGTCAACAGAAGGCTTAAAGTCAAACATAGAAATGAATTCTAAGCTTCGCCACTCAACAAACAAAGGACTTAAGGATAATCTTTTTCTACTTAAGGCGTCTGCAACTACGTTACCCTTGCCAGGGGTATATCCTATTTCGAAATCGTAGGACGCTAAGAACTCCATCCACATTTGCTGCCTTAAGTCCAAGTCTTTTTGAGAGAATAAGTATTTTAACGATTTGTGGTTAGTGAATAACTTGAATTTCTCACCAAGAAGATAATGACGCCAAGACTTAAGCGCGAAAATAATAGCGGCCAACTCTAGGTCATGTGTAGGGTAATTTTTCTCATGCGCTCTCAACTGCCTTCCACCATAGGCTATTACCCTTCCCACTTGCATTAAGACTGCGCCTAGTCCTGTCCCACAAGCGTCAGTATAAACGGTAAATGGCTTACTCCCGTCTGGCAGCACTAAGACTGGGCTGAGGTCAAAGCTCTCTTCAACCGTTGGAACGCATCATCACAATCTACGTCCCATGTGAAAACTAGGTTCTTCTTCGTCAAGCGTGTCAATGGAGCTGATATCTTTGCGAAGTCTTTGATAAACTTCCTATAGTAGCCAGCCAACCCCAAGAAACTTCTCACTTCGGTAGCATTTTTAGGAACCTTCCAATCTTGGATGGCCACCACCTTCGTGGGATATACATCTATCCCTTCCTTGGAAACCACGTGCCCTAAGAACCGTACTTCCTTCCTCAATAAGTGACACTTGGAAAATTTAGCCTTAAGATTATGCGCTCGTAGGGTCTCCAACACTTCCCTAAGATGTAGGGCATTCTCTTCTTCATTCTTAGAAAAGATCAGGATGTCGTCTACATAGACTACCACGAATTTGTTAAGGTACTCCCTAAACACCCTACTCATCAAATTAACAAAGTATGCGGGGGCGTTTGTCAAACCGAAGGGCATCACTAGCCATTCATAGAAACCGTCCGGAGTCCTAAAGGCAGTCTTGTCAGTGCTATCCTCAGCCACTCTCAATTGATGGAAACCAGTGGCTAAGTCCAACTACGAAAACACTAAGGCGCCAACTAACTGTTCGAAGAGATCGTCAATCCTCGGCAGTGTGTGTCTATTTTTCTTAGTAAGCTTATTAAGTTCTCTATAGTCCACACAAAGTCTAAGGGACCCATCCGCCTTTGTGGCAAATACCACTGGAGCACCCCACTCCGATATACTTAGTCTTATGAACCCCTTCTCAAGCAACTCCTTCACTTGCTTATCGAGTTCCCTCCTTTCACGTGGAGCCATGTGGCGCACTGGCAAAGATACTAGTTTCGCATTATCCACCAGATATTTTCGAAAATCTATCTCCCGCTTCGGAGGCCAGCCCTTCACCTCCTCAAACACATCCGAATATTCTCGGACCACTCTAACAGATCGTAGAATTTCCTCAGACGCATCAAGCGATTCTAAATAACTTAGCATAACGGAATTTATGGGACTACAAAAGATTTCGAGAGTGTTGCTAAGGCGAGTCACGAGCCTAACTACTCTCCTTTCACAATCAACTACGCCCCCATTTCTGGATAACCAATCCATTCATAAAATTAGCCCATAGCCCGTGAAGCCCAACACATAAGCATCACATCTAAATTCAACGCTAAGTATAGAAATTTTCAAATCCAAACACATCATGAACAAATAAGCTGAGCCCCCAATTGGATTCGAAACAACTAAGGGATCCTCTACTAAACTGGTGTTCAAGTGCAGTGATTCAACTAATGACGTAGAGATAAATGAATGCGATGCGCCCGAATCGAATAAGGTATGGACAGGATGATCAAACAGAAAAACTAAGCTTTCAACAGAAATGGTTCTACCTCGTTCTTGCAGCGGTGGGACCGCGAGAGCCTGAACTTGTCCCCTTGCTTGCCATGGTGCTATAAGAGCCTGCACATGTCCTCCCGAGGTAGCTCCTGCCCTCTGCCCCTTCTTTGGGCAGTCCTTCACTAGATGTCCCGCCTCACCACAGTGGAAACAGCCAGTCTTCTTTTTCTTTTGGCAATCCTTGCTGAGATGGCCTGGTGTCCCACAGTTAAAGCATTTCTTCTTTCCCTTGCCATTATTATCTTTACCACCCTTCTTGTTTTGCTGTTGAGGTTTCTTCTGATCCCCTTTCTTCCCGGGTGCCTTATCAGCATTAGCGCCTTTCTCCTCGTGCATAAGTGCCATATCTACAAGCTTCTCAAAGGTGGCCCCCATAGGGATGTGGGTCATAGCCAACCCTTGCAACGGTTCATTCAATCCATTAACGAACCTCAGAGCCTTCATCTCCGGCGTGTTCACTAAGTCCAAGCCAAACCTTGCTAATTGATTAAATTTGTTGACATATTCTTTTACTGATGAGCTTCCTTGCTTTAATGCCAAGAACCTTTCCATATACAGATTCTCTTCTGCTCTTGAGAGAAACTTCGCCTCAAACCTACGCCTAAAATTCGCCCAAGAATCTGTAGGATCTAAATTAACCCTAGAGGGGGGTGAATAGGGTTTATTGCAGATTTTACAAGAATAAACACAGCACAGATAAAAATCAGAGTAAATGCGGAAAATAAATAACAAACAGATTTACCCAGCTTCGGCAAAAACCTGCCCACTGCTGCATTCCCCAAGGTTTCTACTAGGAGTTAAAACAATCTCTATGCTTACAATCCCCTGTAAACTCGCGACACTCGCTTTCAACTGTTCTTAACCCTACGCTCAAAACCCTACACTGGTTTTTATTCCCAAAACCAGATTTCCCCGAATTACACACCCTGTAATTCGTCTCCCTAGTTTTGAAGACAAACTAGTAAACTCTGATTTGATTACAACTCGAATCTAAAGGTAAAAAAATTAAAAACAAATTTAAAACCCTTAGGAGTTAAAATAAATGGGTCATCCTCCTTTTAAAAGACTTGGTCGGCCTCTTTTATTTTGCCTTGCCCCTTGTTTTCTTTGACCCGATCTCCTTTGCTTTAGAAAAAAATGGCGGCGGTGGCTTTTCTCCTAGGGTTTCTTCAAATCCTAAAATCGTGATGGTTTTCTGATGCTTGTAATCTTGTTGATATTCTTGATCGATCTCAGGCGCTTCTCTCTTCACGATTTGGATATTGGATTTCGATCCAAGCTTGCTTCTTTACTGGTATGACTTTTGATTTTGATTTTCGGTTTTTAATCAGTGCTAGAACTTGGATACTTTTCTTGTGATGAATCGGTGGTTATTTATAGGATTAAATTTCTAAATATGTGCTCTGATTTCGCATTAGACTTTGGTCATGATATATACGAAAATATTGGAACTTTAAATCATCGTATGTTCTGGAATTTTTGATTAAGTCTGATCTTTGAAACCCTTGATTTGAAACTTGCGGTGTATATTTTTCCTGGAAATTAGGGCTTGAGCAAGTTTTCTGGAACCTTTGATTTTCTGGTTTGCTAAAACTGTCAATTCATTTGAATGGATGCTTTTCTGATGATTTAAAAACCAGAACAGAAGTTTCTCTTGATTTTGTTGAGAGCAGTCTCGTTGATTATCTTTTTAACTGATACCGCACTTGATATTTGCCTTTTAACAAAACTTGATCATTGAATTTGATTTAATACTTGACTGTTTTTGAACTAATAAGAACAACTGCTATCTTATTGAACAGATTTGCACTTGAACTTGCTTTGCCGAGAACTAAGAACTGATGCTATACTTGATCATACAAATGCTTCTCTAACTTGGTTGAATGCCATTTTCATTTTGCTGTTATTGAAACGTGCATGCTTGAATTTGCTCCCTTTACACTTGCTTTTGGACTGATAAACACAAATGCTAGAATTCTTGAACCTGCTCAGTTCTTTAGCTTGAACATGAATCATTTGCTTGGACTGTTGGGTACTTTCTAGCTGACAAACTTGAGCAGATATTATACTTTATTTGCCACATTACTTGAATTTCATTCTCATGATATTTCTGATACAAAAATAAATTGATACAAACTGATACTGTATTTGATTATGCCTTGTGATAGTCATTAGTTGAACTTCTCTTGAGTTTTTAAACTGATGTTTTACTTGTTGATGTTCAAACTTGTATGCACCTTCAATTTAACTTCCTGCTGATTAAAAAAAAACTGAACAGATACTTGTAGTCACTTGTGTGTATATATATTGGTATTTGAATACCATGCCTTTTTACCATGACCTATAAACTTCGGCACGAACTTGATTCTGCTCTTTAATACTTCCATGTTTAAATCCTGATTTCTGGAAATTTAAAAGATTCTTTGAATCATTCTTTTCAAAAACAAAACCATTTTTCCTGTCTTTAAGTCTGATATGAACAGTTGCTTTACACTTTGCCGAATCTGATTTGAACTGATAAGAACAGATAAACACTTGAATTTGACAATGCCTTGTATTCTCAACTTTGAACTCTGATGCCAAATTTGAACTTGTGAATGTATATTTTACTTTAAGTACTTTCCTTTTGTATTGAGTTGATACTACACTGGGATTTGCCTTGAATAGTTTAGCATATACTATTCTTGATCAATTTTAAGACTTTAATATTGCTCTTGAACTTGGACATGCCATATGCCATAATTACCCTGGTCACATACTTGAGCTGCCATGTATATTTGTATAACTTGTGATCAACTATAGTTTGACCATTCACACTGGGATTGACTTGTTCTGCCTCATGTAGTTGTGGTTATGAACCAGACCATGTTATTGCTTTATGTTTGTAAATGCTGGAAAACATGTTGGCAGTACCATCCATGTGATATCCATGATTCACCCTTCTCAAACACTTCCTGTATGTCACCATGTTGTCTCTTTGACTTGCCACTTTCTCCTTGTACATGGCTCGACCAATTTTGCATATAGATACTGCTCATTGTTGTATGTATAATTGCTTGTAGATATGATTGTTGTGAACATGTTGTCTTGAAACCAGTTTTGTGAGAGTTCGGCCATGTCAAATAATTTTGCCCTCCACCATGCATGTCTTTGCTTGTTTTGCCATGACCTGAAACTTTTGTTTTAATTTTTCTGGCTTCCTTTTTTTTTTAATTTGCACTTATGACTCGACTATTCTCATATTGATTTTCACTGAGTCGAGAAGGTCCACGTGGCTACTCCTCAGTTGTTCGCTGATTGGCGGGGCAGTGCACACGTGTATATTTATACATGTGTGTACATGCAGCCATCAGTCAATTTTCCTGTCCCTGCATATCAGACCAAGTCTAGAAACATGATGAGAAACACACCACAAATCTGAGGCAAATAAAATTTAAAAATAAATTTTTATTTGCTTTTATTTAATTTTATTTTTGTTGCAGTCTACTGTGTGTGTTCTTCTGTATTGACAGGTATGAAGATGGAATGACTAAAAGCTGTGAAGACAGAAGACTGAAGATGAAGACAAGAACATCGTTAGTGTGTGTGTATATGTAAGAAACAGTGTTTGTACAACTGAAAGAATATGTAATGAGGAATTTCTGTATTGATTATGGACGTGAATAAAAATTATTCTACTATTTGTAATAAACAGATTTGATTGAAATAAAATATTATTTTTGTTGTTCAATTCAATCTATCTATTTTTATTTTGTTTGAATCTTTTAATAGTACAATGTATGTGATGTGTTAAATGTGTCATGACAAAAATATTCAAAAATATTTGAATGTGTAAATAGTGGAGTGTTGTATATGTACTATTTCAAAAGTTGAAAATAAAATATTTATTCGAATAAAAACACTTTGGATATTCAATTCTGTATAGTAGTGTTCTATTCAATAAATATTTATTTCTGTGTGTAAAATATAGAATAGTACTATTTACAAACACATTTTAAAAAAAAATATGTTTGTTATCATCAAACAAAAATCACACTGTTATACTCAACAATCTCCCCCTTTTGATGATGACAAACATACACAAGATTTTGAATGTGTTAAATGTGTTTGTACATGAAATATATTACTCCCCCTATTTGTTTGCTCCCCCTACAACTGAACTCCCCCTATATATGTGGAAAAATATGGATGATGAAATCCAATTGACCATTCTCCCTCTAGATATTTAATTTCCAATCTTAAAATATTTTTGAATTAAATACACATCAGTCAAAATCTTGACAATTCTCCCCCTTTTGTTATCATCAAAAGGATAATAGAAATTGAAACAGTGATGAATATTGACTATAAATATAAATTCAAATTAAGAGAGAGAATATATATCGCAAATCCCATTTAATCAAACAAAAATCATAATAATCTTTAAATCAGAAGCAAATTTCACTTTCAGAATGAATGGAATTACGATGGATTTTATAGAATGAGGAGAGTTCAATAATAATTGAATATTTGAATATGAATTTTAAAGATTTTAAATATGCTCAAAAAAATGTGTTAAGCACTTTCTAACCACGCATAGCCCAAAGGTCTTTTAAATGGGGTTAGTAGTAACTTAACTTTATCCTCTCTAATGAGTTCCATCCATGCACAGCCCAAAGGTCTTTTAAGTGAGAATGGAAGTACATAGAGATTAAGGTAATTCACTCACGCATAACCGCGAGGATTTTTAAATGGGAGTGAATACCAAGGATAAATTATTTATTTATTTATTTTAATTTCAAGAATAATTAGAACTCCCCAAATTAAATAAAACCATGACGAATGACAGAAATATGGTAGATATAGAAGATGGTCGTGAAATAAGCTCTAATTTAAAGATATTATAAAATCTGTCTAATCATCATGAGATTTAAAATAATATCTCCTCTAGTTATGAATTATACCATAGTCACAACTCATCACAGTTTCATAAATCTATCACTAATTTTGATGAGTCTTAAAACGGTTCAAATTAATCAATAATTTCAATTTCTGAATAAATAATCAAAAATAATTTTAAAATTGAAAATATCAATTTCAAGAGGAGTTTTTGAAAATATCAATGCACGTTGAAAATCAGTTTCAAAAATCAATTAGTAGAAAATGGAATTTTCTAATATTTCTAACACTGATTGCTCCTAGACATTTTTTTTTAAAAAAAATATTTATATATTTAATTCAAATTGCCTATGAATTTTAACTAAATCCAGTCACTGATTTTCTAACTTATCATTTAATCACCAACACACTTAAAATGGATCAAATCAATTTTCTTATCAGAGCAGCACAAGATCATTTTCAAAGCAAGAACCATGAGTGAAATTTTCAGGGAATTTTTAGACAAACACAAGAAACATTCAGCGATCAAATCTAAGATAATTATTTGGGATCACAAAAAAATCAAAATTTTCATAATCTAGGAAATTCAACAATCTACAATGAATGATTTCAAAATCAGCCAAGTAAAAATAAACTAAAAGGAATTAAAATAAAAGTACGAGTTTAGAGATCATACCTGACTGACCATAATCAACGTGATCCAATGAATCTCCAACTCTGAATCTATGGCTAAGGAACTCCAAATAATTCGATATATGAATCAACTTGAATTTTATCTTACTTAAGCACAGTTGTTCCTCAGCCTCCCACGGTACCTAAATGTTTATATGATCGAGTGGTCTAATAAAAGTTGTTTTTCCACTCTTATCTTCGTTTACACGTTTTGGTACCCAAACCCGTTTATATAACAATCCATTACTATTTACTAGCGTACCCTTTGGAACCCAAATTTGTTTAGATTTGCTTAAATTTGTTTTGTTAATTTTTGGAATCCAAACAGATTTAAATTAATTGTTTTTAAACGAGTTATCAACTTGTTTATGATTTAAAAACCCTTTGAAATTATTTAATTTCAAAAATTCAATTTGATCGTTTTCAAAGCCAATTAAAGGATTTTTAAAATCATTAAAATTTTGTTTTTCAACTTGATCAGATTCAAATCCAAGTCCCTTTTTATTCTGAACAAAAAGTTGATTTTTCAACAACATATTCAACGATTTCTCTCCTTTAATAAATTTAGTCAGAGCTAACTCAAGTCGTTGAATTTTAATTTTAAGATCGCTATTTTCTTTCATTAAATTTGAACAACGATTAATAGCGATTTTCCTCTTTTCAGCATCAGTTTGTTTTAAAATCAAATTTTCGTTTTCAAGTGCTTTGATTCTAGCATCGGACTTTGAAATTTCAATTTCAAATTGTTTTCGCTTTCCAAAATCAAGTTTTTCAGATTCTCTAAACTTTTCAATCACCTTTTCAAAATCATGATTTTCATTTTTCAAATTCATGTTTTCACTTTTAAGTAACTCAAGATCAGTTTTTAATTTCAAAAAATCGTTACTCAAAAATTGACATTTTTCACATTCTGAAAACGGTGAATTCTTACCCTTTTCAAGTTTTCTTTCTAAACTGTTATTTTCTTGAACTAGTTTTGACCTATCAGATTTCAATTTCTTAACTTTTAGTTCAAGAGAATCAACAGTTTTCGTGAGATCGTGACACATTAAAATTAAATCTTTATAAGTAAAATTCGATACCTCACTAGAATCCTCTTCACTACCTTCTGAATCAGATTGTGCCATAAGACACAAATTAGCTTCTTCTTCATCACTTTCAGAAGCTTCTTCTCCTTCCTCGTCATCCCATGTAGCAGCAAAAGCCTTCTTCTTCCTTTTGAACTTCTTCCTCTTTCCATTTTTAAGCTGTGGGCAATTTGGTTTGATATGACCGGGTTTCTTGCAATTGTAGCAAAACACTTCATTGTCTGAACTATCTGAACTTTCGGACTTGTCGGTTTTTGAATTCTTCTTTCGTGGTTTGTATTTTCCTTTGGCCCACTTTTTTAAAACCATGGCTAGCTCTTCAGCGGGATCATCATCATTACTTTCAACAGAATTATTTAGAGCGATCGTCTTTTTCTTTGATTCAGAATCCTTTCATTCTTCTCTTGCTTTTAACTCCATCTCGTAAGTGATGAGATTTCCGATCAACTCTTCCATGCTTACTTTGTTCAGATCTTTTGAATCTTGTATCGCTGTCACCTTAGCTTCAAAATTCATTGGTAGCACTCTCAATATTTTTCTGATCAATTCAACTTCAGTATAGGTTTTGCCAAGAGCTTTTGCATTGTAGACTAGTGACGAGAAGCGTCCATACATCTCTTTTATATCTTCGTCTCTTTGCATAGAGAAATTCTCATATTCGTTGTTGAGTAGAGCGAGACGAGATTCCTTCACTTGAGATGTACCTTCGTGTGTAACCTCCAACGTATGCCATATTTCCTGCGCAGTCTCACAATGAGAAATTCGATTAAATTCAGTTTTATCAAGAGCACAGATTAAAGCATTCATCGCTTTGGCATTAGTTGAAAATAATTTTTTATCATTAGCATCCCACCTGTCTTTTGATTTAGGAATTTCAACACCACTAACTATAACAGTGTAATAACCCGAAAATGCGAGCCAGTTTGAAATTTTTATTTCGGCAATTTTAGTGAATTTTGAATATTTAAAATAGATTATTTTAAATAAAATCGACGAGAAATTTATTTTGAATGGAATTCGACGTATATATTATACGCGTCGTCGTTAGAATATAAATATTTATATATAATTATAAAAGGAATTGAAAATGGCGCGGTAGTTCGATAATTCGATTTCAAACTTCAATTGAATGTACCGGGTGCAAAACAATCCGGATTTTAGTGAAACCAAAATCATTAGGATCTAATTGGTATTATCTTTCCAACGAATCCGAAAAATCAAAATTTCGTAGCGAGAATCAAAAGATATGTCCAGTTGAAAATTCTGAATAGTCGCTATGGAATTCAGGCCCATAAAAATGGACTTTTTGCAAACGACCTCAGAATTCAACGAAACCACTTTTGTTGGATCCGCAGTGTAAAATTATTGCTAGGTTCCAAATTTCATAATTTTTCGAATCAATATGTGAGCGTGGCTAATGAAAACGCGTTTGACCAGTTTTAGTTGATTTTAATCGACTGGAAATTGGCCATTTTTCCAACGGTCTCAGAATTCGACGAAACTAGTTTTGTTAGGACCGTATCGTCAATACGAAGCTAGAAAATATTTTTATGGAATTTATAGAGTTAGTATGTGACCCCGGTAATTTGAAATGTACGTTTAAAATTCAATATAGTGATTTAAATGTAAATTTAACGGAAACTGATTGTAACAGCCGAATCAGCTGACGATACATATCCCATTGTGTTCGGAATGGGGGTAATACGCTAAGGACGATAGGCGGTGGGCCTCGTTTAGAGGTCGTTTGTAAAAGTCAACTTTTTGCAATTAAAATAAATAAAAAAAATTAAATTATATAACCCCCCCCCCCCTTCTCGTTTTCATTCAGAAGAAAAAAGAAAAAAAAGAAAAACAAAACGAATCGCTCCTCCTAGCGCGCCGCCCCCTCCAGCGAAGTCCGCCACCGCCGTCCTCCCTCCCCTTCCAGTCCTCGACGCCCTCCAGCTTCTCCCTCCTCTCCAATCGAAACCCCTTCTTCCCCCAATCTGCCACCACGTCGCGAAACCCTAGCCTCGCCGCAGGTCAGCGCCGACCATCCCCTCGCCGCCCTGAACCGCCACTGGAGCAGCGCTCCCATCCCCAGGCCATCGACCATCAGCCCCCTTCCAATCCCCAAACCCGTGACCCCCCAAACCCCTCCCTGAAGCTGACGCAGCCACCAACCCCGCCTCCCTCCGTCATTCGCTGCCCAAACTTCACCACTGCCACCTCCAAACTCCGGCGACCCCAGTCCCAAAGTCCAACGTGAGTTTCTTTTATTTTATTTGTTTATTTACTTATTTTATTTATGAAATTAGGAGTAAGAGAATTTATATATATTAGCATTAGGTTATAAATCAGTTTTAAAGGTTTATCGAAATCTATAATTTTTATAAATTGAAAAGGTATCATTTTTATAAATAAAAAAAGATAGGATTTTTAAAATAGTGAAAATATTGTCTTTATATATCAAATAGCTTTGTAAAAATATTGTCTTTATATATAAAATAGCTATGTAAAAATATAATCTTTGTATATAAAATAGCAATATAAAAATATAATCTTTGTATATAAAATAGCAATATAAAAATATAATCTTTGTATATGTAGCAAAATAAAAATTTGATTTTTATTTTATATACGTTGAAATCAAGTGATTATTTTTATAAAGGCGAAAACTTTATTTTTATAAAGACGAAAACTTTATTTTTAGAAAGGCGAAATCAATATTTTTGAAATGGAATTTTTATCTATATGACACCAAAGTAAAAATTCGATTTTTAAATATATGAAGTGATTATAAAAATATGATTTTTAAATTGAAAGTGAATAAATAAAAATGTGATTTTTATTTTAAAGACATCGAAATATAAAAATGTGTGACTTTTATATATGTAGTAACTACGGGCAAAGAAGATGACGAAGATGGGATAACGATGAAGATTTCTATCAAGGAAGAGTCGTGGTATTGGATAGCTATCGGTGAGAACTTCTCACCTTTCAATTTCTTTTTCTAGTTATATATATATACTAGGATGCAGACGGTGCTTAGTAGCACCCGACACCCGTCATCCACAGACCATGGATGGCTTGTTTGTTAAATTGTTTGGTTGTGTAGTTGGTTAGTCTAATTGGTTTGAATTGAATTATTGGGTGAATTGAAATTGATTTGATTGAGGTGTGAATGGCGTGGGCCTTCACTAGACCGGGGATAACGCTAGGCCTTGTCCCATTTCTAGTATCGTGCCGTTATGCCGCCGAAATTTTCTAAAATATGTTAGAAAAATAAAAATAATCATTTATTGAATAAATGAACTGAATAGAAATTCAAGTGTTAAAATAAAATAGTTTGATCGTTAAAAATATAATTTTTAACGTGAAAGTGAATAAATAAATATTTATAAACAAATCGGCCGATTTGTTTGTATACACTGATTTGACTGATATCGATTGGGTCGATAAATTTCACACGTCGCCCAACTGCACAAATAAAATATGCGTTTGATTGTTTGAAACCCCACACGGGTGTTGGGATGAAATTTGAAGTTCACTCATCCTGATTTATTAAATATGTCGATCGGTCGATTGACAGGCTGTTATAAGCGTCAGATATCTATATTTGATGCTTATACAGTGTAGTGCACTTTGGTTGATGATTGATTATTTTTCAATGCTATTATATACATGTGTTGTATGGAATCCATATAATTAACATTATATGGTGATTGATTGGGCCTCATTCCAATCGGGAAAATAAGGAATATTATAAAAGAAAATTCATGTGTTGAATATAAAAATAGCCATGTGTGGACGATGATTATGTGTTGAAACTATTCATGTGTTGAGTAAAATATTTTAAATAAAATAAATTACATCTTTATCACATTTAAAATTAGAACTACTTCCCAGTAGAAGTCTAATAAAAAAATCAAACGATAGATACCATAGTTTTATAAAATATTTTACATAACAAAAATAGTGATGTGTTGACAGTACTCATGTGTTGAGATTAGTCGTGTGTTGAAAGAAATATAGATTCATGTGTTGAATGGGATAAATATTCATTTGTTGGATAGAATATAGAAGTTTTGAAAATATAAATCCGTGTTGATTAGAGATGCGTTATTTTGACGCGAACGATATTTATATCGATTTTATTCGTTGTATAATGGATATTGAAAAGTGATTTCGAAATTAAATATATTGAAATTGAAATTTAAAATGAACTGAAATTGAATTGGAATTGAATTGAAAACGATTTCGAAATGAATTGAATTGAAAACGATTTCGAAATGAATTGAATTGAAAACGATTTCGAAATGAATTGAATTGAAAACGATTTCGAAATGAATTGAATTGAAAACGATTTCGAAATGAATTGAATTGAAAACGATTTCGAAATGAATTGAATTGAAAACGATTTCGAAATGAATTGAATTGAAAACGAATTCAAATTGAATTGAAAGTGAATTGAAATGAATTCAAAGTGAATTAAAATTTGAATTGAATAGAAATGAATTTTAAAACGAATTTGTAAAGAAGAATTCAATTTTGATTTGAATTGAAAAGAAAGCTGAAATTGATTTTGAAACGATTTTAAAACGATTTATAAAATTCGTTTTAAATAGAAATCGATGAAATATATATTATATATATTATATATATAATATAATGGCCTGAATAGAACACGCCGCGCCGCGGCAGTTCGTGAATTTTGACCATTTATTTCAAACGGACATTGCGGGAGATCCGACCGTCGGATTCTCCTAAAACCGGAACCGTTGGGTTCGTATCGAAAAGAGCTTTCCAATGAATATTAGAAATTTGAAATCTAACGGTTGGATTTGGAGTTATGTCCAAATCAAATTCGAAAAAGGTCGATGTAAGTGCAGTTCGATGGCCGTTGTTGGAAATTGACTGTACGGGCCTTGATAAAATTATTAAAAATATCTATAATTTGAGTAAAATTATAATATGTGAATTGGGAAGAATTGGGCTGGAAAATTCCACATTAGAAAAGATAAAAATAGATTTTTATCGAAATGAACTAGTTTTGAACTAGAATTAAAATCAATTTATTAGTGAAATAAATAAATTGAATTTGAAAGTGATTTTTAAAAATAATCAATATTCCCAATACGTGGATTGGACTGGAGTTGAATCGAAATTATCTTCGGGATATTTCGATGTTGGATTTCGTGACTATACAGATATTGTTGTGGGAATTTGAAAGATATATTTTATATCGTTATTTCCGATACGATATTTGTTGGTTTCAGAATTTGGTATTGAATATAAGCCGATATATTTTCTATTCAGAGCCTTGTATTTAATATCAAATGTGATTTGGGTTTATCGTGAATCGTGTTTTAGACGACATTGGTTCTTTAACCCAGTTAAAGGCAAGATGTTGATTTTTGAAAAGATTAAAACTAAGTGGAGTTTTAAAGAAATCTTTAATTAGATTAAAATGTGAATTGATAATTTAAATTATCAAATTTGAAAGGTGATCGAGAGTGGAGTATCACCAGTTTTGCTCCAAAACGATAGTTAAATCTTTAATTAGATTTGAACGTGAAATGGTAATTAATTTTACCGATAACACCGTGGTGTTAGAAATGGAGTATCACCAGTTTTACTTCATGGGATATATAGGTTGGGATTGGGAAATAAAATAAATAATTACTTCGGTGTGATTCGTTAATCCCGACTAGTTAGAAATGATATCCAAAGGAGGATTAAAGAATAAATTTAGAAGAATTTATCTTTGATAAAATTAATGAGAACCTTTCCCTAAGAATGTGATTTTGTGAATAAAAGAATATTCTGAATTGGAATGAGGCGTTTGTTGTGTTTGTGTAACATTCGTTTATTATATACGTGGGTTATTCAGAAAGGCCGGGTTTATACCCATTCTGAATAACCGATTCGACGAGATGTCGAAGATGAAGACGGTGGTTGAAGACCGGAAGTCTTCACATCGTTTGGGTGATTACTGATGATCTTGATTGGGCTGTACACCCAGGATGAGGGAAACAGTTGGTGATCGTCCAGACGTACTTGGAGATGGATGGATATGCGAGGAAAGTGCCTCCGGTTTCGTTCAGACCCAGAACGAACTTGTAAATGGATTGTGTGTCTGACATTGGATTTTATTCTGTGTTGATTGATCTCTATTAAATATACATCTGTTTGGCGGCGGAGAATTTATTCTCTTGCTTAACGCCCTTCTCTGAGACGTACGAGCTCAGAGGTTGTATATCGATGGACATCTGTCGCATGGAGTGAATTGCCAGTGTGGCATGCGTAAGTGGCAAATGATCAAGGCTTCTGTTGAAAAGCAAAGTCTTGTGGTTGATGATCAAAGCACGGCCTTGTGGCATAGCTTTGTGTATAACGTGAATTCGCGAGCCTCACACCTCGGTATGAGTCAAAAACGGGATAGTGACTGCAGGCAGAGCACGACGTTTCTTTCTAGCTAAGGTGGTGTCAGTGACCTACCAGCCCTGACATTTATATACTTTTCACCTGTGTGGTTGTTGGATACGAGGCGCCTCGGATATAGGTCTGTAAGGACCGGGAAACGTGTGTTCAAGAATTGCCAATCCTCAAAAGTAAGAGAGGACCGGCCCTGAAGATCCAAGGATCATAGTGAGGTCCTGAGGCATTTGCTAGAGTGTCTCGAATCGGAGAGGAGCTTGCCCCTTGCCTCGGCTCATGATGGAAATCCAATTTCCAATACGTGATAGTGCGGTTTTATTTGTAGAACCTAGTATAGCGAGATAGTGGTATGGGTCATTAATGCTTCCTATGATTGATATTTATGATTGAAATTGTTTTGACACTATACACTTATAATAGTATCAAATAACGTGTTTTAAACGTATCAAGCATGCTTTGGCTGTTATAAGGTAAAAACCCTATCCTCCGGCTTGCGTTGCATTGTGTGATGGGACCTGGGTCTTATAACAGCTTCATTTTTCTTTATTTAGCATTGCGCTGTTTGATTTATGCACTGGTATTCTTGGGAGGAAACCCGTTCCGTGTTATACGGCGTGGTCCTTTGATTTACCTAACTTTAAAAATATAGAATTATAACTGTTTTAGTTCTCACACCAGTCACATGACTGACCTGGAGTTTATTGTTTTAACCTAAACTCTGGGTGCCCCTATTTTCCGCACGGGCAGCTAGTAGTTTTGGTTTTGCAGATTTATATTCACAGGGTCCTGATTAACAACTGGAACGATGCTCGGAAAGCTCTGTATCCGTGTATCACTTCTAGTTGTGTTTTGTATATTTTTCCGCTGCTATGTAATTTATTGTAATCTCTGATATTTGTCGAATGTAATTTATTCATTTATACTCTGTATATTCTTGTATCTGATGGAATTGTTGTAATAGCAATGAAATGTTCTTCCGTATGCGTCCTTTTGTGTGTTGTTCTCAAAGTATTCGTGCCTTCCTTTACGGGGAAGTCACGGGTTCTCTCAGTTGGTATCAGAGCTTTGGTTTACAGAGCTCGAGAACAAGACACATTAGAACCATACGAAAGAATTCATCAGATATTGGATTAGTAATATCCAATTAGAATGACTCGTTAGAGATAGGATCAGTAGTATCCTAGAACGAGTGTGAAGAGTATATTTTTCAAAAGAAAACAATTTTGTTTTGAAAATTTAAATTGCTTTATCCGTATTTGAATATTTATTTATTTTGAATATGGACAATCGAGTATATATAGATTTCGCGTATACGCGTCATGAACGTATAGTCGAAGTTTTAATATATTGGATAGATATAGAGTCACGTTCTAGACGCCCGGGATAATTCTGGTGATGTGGCCACATCATCAGTATTCATATTCGAGTTTCGAAGGTGTGATTTCTATATATTTCCATTAGACTGGTGTGAGAACCAAAACTAATATATTTAGAATACATTGTTGTGAAATGGCATCAAAAACATGATTTTTTTTATATATGTATCAAAATTATGAATTTGAAACTCTAATTCACTAATTGATTGATGTTTGTGTTGTTTGTTTATTTGTTTGCTAATTTTGAACCATTATACCAAATATTGAATTGTATTGAAAATTGGTTGCATTTGCTTGCATATACATATACTTACATTGAACAGGTCATAGCAAGGAGGCTAGAGCAGAGAATAAAATTTGTTTGCCCGACAAATAGGTACATGTTTACTACATAATTTACTGTTTTGTTTGGGTGATGATGATTTTATGAGCCTATTGGCTAGCCGCTTGGCTTTTTCTTTTTCTTTTTGAGATCTGAAGGACCGGGGAAGCTATTTGAAATTCCCCGATGCTCCCGGTGCAAGGGAGGTTATGGCGAAATTTTTCGAAAATTTAGGGTGTTAGCCAAATTTTTGAAATTTTGAAAATTCTCAGAAACTGAAAAGTTGGAGAATGGAAGCCAAATCAAACGTAGAGCTGATTAATCAAACCACTTTCGACTTTGTTCCTTTTCGGGGACGAAAAGTTTTAAGTGGGGGAGATTGTAATAACCCGAAAATGCGAGCCAGTTTGAAATTTTTATTTCGGCAATTTTAGTGAATTTTGAATATTTAAAATAGATTATTTTAAATAAAATCGACGAGAAATTTATTTTGAATGGAATTCGACGTATATATTATACGCGTCGTCGTTAGAATATAAATATTTATATATAATTATAAAAGGAATTGAAAATGGCGCGGTAGTTCGATAATTCGATTTCAAACTTCAATTGAATGTACCGGGTGCAAAACAATCCGGATTTTAGTGAAACCAAAAACATTAGGATCTAATTGGTATTATCTTTCCAACGAATCCGAAAAATCAAAATTTCGTAGCGAGAATCAAAAGATATGTCCAGTTGAAAATTCTGAATAGTCGCTATGGAATTCAGGCCCATAAAAATGGACTTTTTGCAAACCACCTCAGATTTCGACGAAACCACTTTTGTTGGATCCGCAGTGTAAAATTATTGCTAGGTTCCAAATTTCATAATTTTTCGAATCAATATGTGAGCGTGGCTAATGAAAACGCGTTTGACCAGTTTCAGTTGATTTTAATCGACTGGAAATTGGCCATTTTTCCAACGGTCTCAGAATTCGACGAAACTAGTTTTGTTAGGACCGTATCGTCAATACGAAGCTAGAAAATATTTTTATGGAATTTATAGAGTTAGTATGTGACCCCGGTAATTTGAAATGTACGTTTAAAATTCAATATAGTGATTTAAATGTAAATTTAACGGAAACTGATTGTAACAGCCGAATCAGCTGACGATACATATCCCATTGTGTTCGGAATGGGGGTAATACGCTATGGACGACAGGCGGTGGGCCTCGTTTAGAGGTCGTTTGTAAAAGTCAACTTTTTGCAATTAAAATAAATAAAAAAAATTAAATTATATAACCCCCCCTTCTCGTTTTCATTCAGAAGAAAAAAGAAAAACAAAACAAAACGAATCGCTCCTCCTAGCGCGCCGCCCCCTCCAGCGAAGTCCGCCACCGCCGTCCTCCCTCCCCTTCCAGTCCTCGACGCCCTCCAGCTTCTCCCTCCTCTCCAATCGAAACCCCTTCTTCCCCCAATCTGCCACCACGTCGCGAAACCCTAGCCTCGCCGCAGGTCAGCGCCGACCATCCCCTCACCGCCACTGGAGCAGCTCTCCCATCCCCAGGCCATCGACCATCAGCCCCCTTCCAATCCCCAAACCCGTGACCCCCCAAACCCCTCCCTGAAGCTGACGCAGCCACCAACCCCGCCTCCCTCCGTCATTCGCTGCCCAAACTTCACCACTGCCACCTCCAAACTCCGGCGACCCCAGTCCCAAAGTCCAACGTGAGTTTCTTTTATTTTATTTGTTTATTTACTTATTTTATTTATGAAATTAAGAGTAAGAGAATTTATATATATTAGCATTAGGTTATAAATCAGTTTTAAAGGTTTATCGAAATCTATAATTTTTATAAATTGAAAAGGTATAATTTTTATAAATAAAAAAAGATAGGATTTTTAAAATAGTGAAAATATTGTCTTTATATATCAAATAGCTTTGTAAAAATATTGTCTTTATATATAAAATAGCTTTGTAAAAATATAATCTTTGTATATAAAATAGCAATATAAAAATATAATCTTTGTATATAAAATAGCAATATAAAAATATAATCTTTGTATATGTAGCAAAATAAAAATTTGATTTTTATTTTATATACGTTGAAATCAAGTGATTATTTTTATAAACGCGAAAACTTTATTTTTATAAAGACGAAAACTTTATTTTTATAAAGGCGAAATCAATATTTTTGAAATGGAATTTTTATCTATATGACACCAAAGTAAAAATTCGATTTTTAAATATATGAAGTGATTATAAAAATATGATTTTTAAATTGAAAGTGAATAAATAAAAATGTGATTTTTATTTTAAAGACATCGAAATATAAAAATGTGTGACTTTTATATATGTAGTAACTACGGGCAAAGAAGATGACGAAGATGGGATAACGATGAAGATTTCTATCAAGGAAGAGTCGTGGTATTGGATAGCTATCGGTGAGAACTTCTCACCTTTCAATTTCTTTTTCTAGTTATATATATATACTAGGATGCAGACGGTGCTTAGTAGCACCCGACACCCGTCATCCACAGACCATGGATGGCTTGTTTGTTAAATTGTTTGGTTGGGTAGTTGGTTAGTCTAATTGGTTTGAATTGAATTATTGGGTGAATTGAAATTGATTTGATTGAGGTGTGAATGGCGTGGGCCTTCACTAGACCGGGGATAAGGCTAGGCCTTGTCCCGTTTCTAGTATCGTGCCGTTATGCCGCCGAAATTTTCTAAAATATGTTAGAAAAATAAAAATAATCATTTATTGAATAAATGAACTGAATAGAAATTCAAGTGTTAAAATAAAATAGTTTGATCGTTAAAAATATAATTTTTAACGTGAAAGTGAATAAATAAATATTTATAAACAAATCGGCCGATTTGTTTGTATACACTGATTTGACTGATATCGATTGGGTCGATAAATTTCACACGTCGCCCAACTGCACAAATAAAATCTGTGTTTGATTGTTTGAAACCCCACACGGGTGTTGGGATGAAATTTGAAGTTCACTCATCCTGATTTATTAAATATGTCGATCGGTCGATTGACAGGCTGTTATAAGCGTCAGATATCTATATTTGATGCTTATACAGTGTAGTGCACTTTGGTTGATGATTGATTATTTTTCAATGCTATTATATACATGTGTTGTATGGAATCCATATAATTAACATTATATGGTGATTGATTGGGCCTCATTCCAATCGGGAAAATAAGGAATATTATAAAAGAAAATTCATGTGTTGAATATAAAAATAGCCATGTGTGGACGATGATTATGTGTTGAAACTATTCATGTGTTGAGTAAAATATTTTAAATAAAATAAATTACATCTTTATCACATTTAAAATTAGAACTACTTCCCAGTAGAAGTCTAATAAAAAAATCAAACGATAGATACCATAGTTTTATAAAATATTTTACATAACAAAAATAGTGATGTGTTGACAGTACTCATGTGTTGAGATTAGTCGTGTGTTGAAAGAAATATAGATTCATGTGTTGAATGGGATAAATATTCATTTGTTGGATAGAATATAGAAGTTTTGAAAATATAAATCCATGTTGATTAGAGATGCGTTATTTTGACGCGAACGATATTTATATCGATTTTATTCGTTGTATAATGGATATTGAAAAGTGATTTCGAAATTAAATATATTGAAATTGAAATTTAAAATGAACTGAAATTGAATTGGAATTGAATTGAAAACGATTTCGAAATGAATTGAATTGAAAACGATTTCGAAATGAATTGAATTGAAAACGATTTCGAAATGAATTGAATTGAAAACGATTTCGAAATGAATTGAATTGAAAACGATTTCGAAATGAATTGAATTGAAAACGATTTCGAAATGAATTGAATTGAAAACGATTTCGAAATGAATTGAATTGAAAACGATTTCGAAATGAATTAAATTGAAAACGATTTCGAAATGAATTGAATTGAAAACGAATTCAAATTGAATTGAAAGTGAATTGAAATGAATTCAAAGTGAATTAAAATTTGAATTGAATAGAAATGAATTTTAAAACGAATTTGTAAAGAAGAATTCAATTTTGATTTGAATTGAAAAGAAAGATGAAATTGCTTTTGAAACGATTTTAAAACGATTTATAAAATTCGTTTTAAATAGAAATCGACGAAATATATATTATATATATAATATAATGGCCTGAATAGAACACGCCGCGCCGCGGCAGTTCATGAATTTCGACCATTTATTTCAAACGGACATTGCGGGAGATCCGACTGTCGGATTCTCCTAAAACCAGAACCGTTGGGTTCGTATCGAAAAGAGCTTTCCAATGAATATTAGAAATTTGAAATCTAACGGTTGGATTTGGAGTTATGTCCAAATCAAATTCGAAAAAGGTCGCTGTAAGTGCAGTTCGATGGCCGTTGTTGGAAATCGACTGTACGGGCCTTGATAAAATTATTAAAAATATCTATAATTTGAGTAAAATTATAATATGTGAATTGGGAAGAATTGGGCTGGAAAATTCCACATTAGAAAAGATAAAAATAGATTTTTATCGAAATGAACTAGTTTTGAACTAGAATTAAAATCAATTTATTAGTGAAATAAATAAATTGAATTTGAAAGTGATTTTTAAAAATAATCAATATTCCCAATACGTGGATTGGACTGGAGTTGAATCGAAATTATCTTCGGGATATTTCGATGTTGGATTTCGTGACTATACAGATATTGTTGTGGGAATTTGAAAGATATATTTTATATCATTATTTCCGATACGATATTTGTTGGTTTCAGAATTTGGTATTGAATATAAGCCGATATATTTTCTATTCAGAGCCTTGTATTTAATATCAAATGTGATTTGGGTTTATCGTGAATCGTGTTTTAGACGACATTGGTTCTTTAACCCAGTTAAAGGCAAGATGTTGATTTTTGAAAAGATTAAAACTAAGTGGAGTTTTAAAGAAATCTTTAATTAGATTAAAATGTGAATTGATAATTTAAATTATCAAATTTGAAAGGTGATCGAGAGTGGAGTATCACCAGTTTTGCTCCAAAGCGATAGTTAAATCTTTAATTAGATTTGAACGTGAAATGGTAATTAATTTTACCGATAACACCGTGGTGTTAGAAATGGAGTATTACCAGTTTTACTTCATGGGATATATAGGTTGGGATTGGGAAATAAAATAAATAATTACTTCGGTGTGATTCGTTAATCCCGACTAGTTAGAAATGATATCCAAAGGAGGATTAAAGAATAAATTTAGAAGAATTTATCTTTGATAAAATTAATGAGAACCTTTCCCTAAGAATGTGATTTTGTGAATAAAAGAATATTCTGAATTGGAATGAGGCGTTTGTTGTGTTTGTGTAACATTCGTTTATTATATACGTGGGTTATTCAGAAAGGCCGGGTTTATACCCATTCTGAATAACCGATTCGACGAGATGTCGAAGATGAAGACGGTGGTTGAAGACCGGAAGTCTTCACATCGTTTGGGTGATTACTGATGATCTTGATTGGGCTGTACACCCAGGATGAGGGAAACAGTTGGTGATCGTCCAGACGTAATTGGAGATGGATGGATATGCGAGGAAAGTGCCTCCGGTTTCGTTCAGACCCAGAACGAACTTGTAAATGGATTGTGTGTCTGACATTGGATTTTATTCTGTGTTGATTGATCTCTATTAAATATACATCTGTTTGGCGGCGGAGAATTTATTCTCTTGCTTAACGCCCTTCTCTGAGACGTACGAGCTCAGAGGTTGTATATCGATGGACATCAGTCGCATGGAGTGAATTGCCAGTGTGGCATGCGTAAGTGGCAAATGATCAAGGCTTCTGTTGAAAAGCAAAGTCTTGTGGTTGATGATCAAAGCACGACCTGTGTGGCATAGCTTTGTGTATAACGTGAATTCGCGAGCCTCACACCTCGGTATGAGTCAAAAACGGGATAGTGACTACAGGGAGAGCACGACGTTTCTTTCTAGCTAAGGTGGTGTCAGTGACCTACCAGCCCTGACATTTATATACTTTTCACCTGTGTGGTTGTTGGATACGAGGCGCCTCGGATATAGGTCTGTAAGGACCGGGAAACGTGTGTTCAGGAATTGCCAATCCTCAAAAGTAAGAGAGGACCGACCCTGAAGATCCAAGGATCATAGTGGGGTCCTGAGGCATTTGCTAGAGTGTCTCGAATCGGAGAGGAGCTTGCCCCTTGCCTCGGCTCATGACGGAAATCCAATTTCCAATACGTGATAGTGCGGTTTTATTTGTAGAACCTAGTATGGCGACATAGTGGTATGGGTCATTAATGCCGCCTATGATTGATATTTATGATTGAAATTGTTTTGACACTATACACTTATAATAGTATCAAATAACGTGTTTTAAACGTATCAAGCATGCTTTGGCTGTTATAAGGTAAAAACCCTATCCTCCGGCTTGCGTTGCATTGTGTGATGGGACCTGGGTCTTATAACAGCTTCATTTTTCTTTATTTAGCATTGCGCTGTTTGATTTATGCACTGGTATTCTTGGGAGGAAACCCGTTCCGTGTTATACGGCGTGGTCCCTTGATTTACCTAACTTTAAAAATAAAGAATTATAACTGTTTTAGTTCTCACACCAGTCACATGACTGACCTGGAGTTTATTGTTTTAACCTAAACTCTGGGTGCCCCTATTTTCCGCACGGGCAGCTAGTAGTTTTGGTTTTGCAGATTTATATTCACAGGGTCCTGATTAACAGCTGGAACGATGCTCGGAAAGCTCTGTATCCGTGTATCACTTCTAGTTGTGTTTTGTATATTTTTCCGCTGCTATGTAATTTATTGTAATCTCTGATATTTGTCGAATGTAATTTATTCATTTATACTCTGTATATTCTTGTATCTGATGGAATTGTTGTAATAGCAATGAAATGTTCTTCCGTATGCGTCCTTTTGTGTGTTGTTCTCAAAGTATTCGTGCCTTCCTTTATGGGGAAGTTACGGGTTCTCTCAAACAGTGGGAGATCTATAACTCGTTTCAATAATATCCCATACATCATAGTCGACTGAACTCAAATAAATTTTCATCCTAGCTTTCCAATATGCATAATCAGTTCCATTAAACATTGGTGGCCTAGTTATGGAATGACCCTCAGAAAACGCGTTATTGGACAGATTCATGACTCTAGAGTTAAAATAAAATAAAAAGTACCTGCTCTGATACCACTTGTAGGATCTAAATTAACCCTAGAGGGGGGGTGAATTGGGTTTATTGCAGATTTTACAAGAATAAACACAGCACAGATAAAAATCAGAGTAAATGCAGAAAATAAATAATACATAGATTTACCCAGCTTCGGCAAAAACCTGCCTACTGCTGCATTCCCCAAGGTTTCTACTAGGAGTTAAAACAATCTCTACGCTTACAATCCCCTGTAAACTCGCGACACTCGCTTTCAACTGTTCTTAACCCTACGCTCAAAACCCTACACTGGTTTTTATCCCCAAAACCAGATTTCCCCGAATTACACACCCTGTAATTCGTCTCCCTAGTTTTGAAGACAAACTAGTAAACTCTGATTTGATTACAACTTGAATCTAAAGATAAAAAAAGTGAAAACAAATTTAAAACCCTTAGGAGTTAAAATAAATGGGTCATCCTCCTTTTAAAAGACTTGTTCGGCCTCTTTTATTTTGCCTTGCCCCTTGTTTTCTTTGACCCGATCTCCTTTGCTTTAGAAAAAAATGGCGGCGGTGGCTTTTCTCCTAGGGTTTCTTCAAATCCTAAAATCGCGATGGTTTTCTGATGCTTGTAATCTTGTTGATGTTCTTGATCGATCTCAAGCGCTTCTCTCTTCACGATTTGGATATTGGATTTCGATCCAAGCTTGCTTCTTTACTGGTATGATTTTTGATTTTGATTTTCGGTTTTTAATCAGTGCTAGAACTTGGATACTTTGCTTGTGATGAATCGGTGGTTATTTATAGGATTAAATTCCTAAATATGTGCTCTGATTTCGTATTAGACTTTGGTCATGATATATACGGAAATATTGGAACTTTAAATCATCGTATGTTCTGGAATTTTTGATTAAGTCTGATCTTTGAAACCCTTGATTTGAAACTTGCGGTGTATATTTTTCCTGGAAATTAGGGCTTGAGCAAGTTTTCTGGAACCTTTGATTTTCTGGTTTGCTAAAACTGTCAATTCATTTGAATGGATGCTTTTCTGATGATTTAAAAACCAGAACAGAAGTTTCTCTTGATTTTGTTGAGAGCAGTCTCGTTGATTATCTTTTTAACTGATACCGCACTTGATATTTGCATTTTAACAAAACTTGATCATTGAATTTGATTTAATACTTGACTGTTTTTGAACTAATAAGAACAGCTGCTATCTTATTGAACAGATTTGCACTTGAACTTGCTTTGCCGAGAACTAAGAACTGATGCTATACTTGATCATACAAATGCTTCTCTAACTTGGTTGAATGCCATTTTCATTTTGCTGTTATTGAAACGTGCATGCTTAAATTTTCTCCCTTTACACTTGCTTTTGGACTGATAAACACAAATGCTAGAATTATTGAACCTGCTCAGTTCTTTAGCTTGAACATGAATCATTTGCTTGGACTGTTGGGTTCTTTCTAGCTGACAAACTTGAGCAGATATTATACTTTATTTGCCACATTACTTGAATTTCATTCTCATGATATTTCTGATACAAAAATAAATTGATACAAACTGATACTGTATTTGATTATGCCTTGTGATAGTCATTAGTTGAACTTCTCTTGAGTTTTTAAACTGATGTTTTACTTGTTGATGTTCAAACTTGTATGCACCTTCAATTTAATTTCCTACTGATTAAAAAGAAAACTGAACAGATACTTGCAGTCACTTGTGTGTATATATATTGGTATTTGAATACCATGCCTTTTTACCATGACCTATAAACTTCGGCACGAACTTGATTCTGCTCTTTAATACTTCCATGTTTAAATCCTGATTTCTGGAAATTTAAAAGATTCTTTGAATCATTCTTTTCAAAAACAAAACCATTTTTCCTGTCTTTAAGTCTGATATGAACAGTTGCTTTACACTTTGCCGAATCTGATTTGAACTGATAAGAACAGATGAACACTTGAATTTGACAGTGCCTTGTATTCTCAACTTTGAACTCTGATGCCAAATTTGAACTTGTGAATGTATATTTTACTTTAAGTACTTTCCTTTTGTATTGAGTTGATACTACACTGGGATTTGCCTTGAATAGTTTAGCATATACTATTCTTGATCAATTTTAAGACTTTAATATTGCTCTTGAACTTGGACATGCCATATGCCATAATTACCCTGGTCACATACTTGAGCCTGCCATGTATATTTGTATAACTTGTGATCAACTATAGTTTGACCATTCACACTTGGATTGACTTGTTCTGCCTCATGTACTTGCTGTTATGAACCTGACCATGTTATTGCTTTATGTTTGTAAATGCTGGAAAACATGTTGGCAGTACCATCCATGTGATATCCATGATTCACCCTTCTCAAACACTTCCTATATGTCACCATGTTGTCTCTTTGACTTGCCACTTTCTCCTTGTACATGGCTCGACCAATTTTGCATATAGATACGGCTCATTGTTGTATGTATAATTGCTTGCAGATATGATTGTTGTGAACATGTTGGCTTGAAACCAGTTTTGTGAGAGTTTGGCCATGTCAAATAATTTTGTCCTCCACCATGCATGTCTTTGCTTGTTTTGCCATGACCTGAAACTTTTGTTTTAATTTTTCTAGCTTCCTTTTTTTTTAATTTGCACTTATGACTCGACTATTCTCATATTGATTTGCACTGAGTCGAGAAGGTCCACGTGGCTACTCCTCAGTCGTTCGCTGATTGGCGGGGCAGTGCACACGTGTATATTTATACACGTGTGTACATGCAGCCATCAGTCAATTTTCCTGTCCCTGCATATCAGACCAAGTCTAGAAACATGATGAGAAACACACCACAAATCTGAGGCAAATAAAATTTAAAATTAAATTTTTATTTGCTTTTATTTTATTTTATTTTTGTTGCAGTCTACTGTGTGTGTTCTTTTGTATTGACAGGTATGAAGATGGAATGACTAAAAGCTGTGAAGACACAAGACTGAAGATGAAGACAAGAACATCGTTAGTGTGTGTGTATATGTAAGAAACAGTGTTTGTACAACTGAAAGAATATGTAATGAGGAATTTTTGTATTGATTATGGACATGAATAAAAATTGTACTACTATTTGTAATAAACAGATTTGATTGAAATAAAATATTATTTTTGTTGTTCAATTCAATCTATCTATTTTTATTTTGTTTGAATCTTTTAATAGTACAATGTCTGTGATGTGTTAAATGTGTCATGATAAAAATATTCAAAAATATTTGAATGTGTAAATAGTGGAGTGTTGTATATGTACTATTTCAAATGTTGAAAATAAAATATATATTCGAATAAAAACACTGTTTGGATATTCAATTCTGTATAGTAGTGTTCTATTCAATAAATATTTATTTCTATGTGTAAAATATAGAATAGTACTATTTACAAACACATTTTAAAAAATATATATATGTTTGTTATCATCAAACAAAAATCACACTGTTATACTCAACAGAATCAACAGGACGCTCCCCATTAGTGACCTCCCACCAAAATGAGGCCTCTCCCTTCATTAACCAAGCTGCTAATCTAACTCTCCTCCCTTCTTCTACTTCAAAGATCTCTAGCAATTCTTCTACCTCCCTAAGCCAATCTCTAGCTTCCACAAACGTTTCTAACCCTTGGAAGGGTTTTCCACCCATAGCCTTAAATTCCTTGCATGTCTTTGCAAAAGTATCAACGCGAGGAGGAGGAGGAACGGGTGCAACTGGTGGTGGAGGAACATTGGCTGGACCCGCGGCGGCCCTAGCCTCTAATAGCCTCCTATACCATCCTGGTATCGTTACACCGTCAGGTAGGTTAAGATCTTCAGCCATGCTGAAACGAAAAAAGGAAAGATTCAAAATGGAGAATTCGAAAGATAAAGATATGGCTATTGGGGATTATGTTTTTCTTAAAAACTTTCCTCTTTAAATTACTCCTTAAAACATGTTTTTGAAAACACTTCTTCCAAAAATTCTTTAGAAAAATAGTTTTTCTAAATTTTTTATCTGTTCTGGTAACCTTAAGCTCTGATACCACGTGTAACACCCCACGTCCATTAATGTCACTCACAAAGGGAATGCATTAACTTCCATGGAGGTTTTAAGTGAATATAGAACAGAAAAATTACAACAAGATAGATAATAAGTAATACTTGGAAATCTAAAACTTCATTTTAGTGCAGCGGAAATTAAACATGTTTGTTACATCATAAAACCATAATCAGGGTCAAGTACAATATCCATCTTGATAATACCAAATACATAACCCCATTACATAAATAGCCATTAAAGAAGATAACAAGCTGGACTTTACTTCAACGGTCCAAGCTTTCCAAAGAGAGATAAAGCAATCCAATCAAACTCCACTAGAGCTGGGCCCAACCTGAGGACCTGAAGGGGGAAAAAGGATAGAAATGGAGGGGGTCAGACATAAAGTCTGGTGAGTATGATAATTCTAACAATACTATTATCAAAATAACTAGACTAAGGCATAAGCTGGAAGACAAGTAAATGTCTATGAACTATTAGGTATGGAAGAGAAGATAAAGATAATGTTTAAGATAACGTTAAAGATGACGTTAAAGGCATACCTAATTACTAACAAATAATTGCTACACTGCACCGCACATTACTACACTGCACCGCACCAGTCACCCTAAAGGTTGATCCCACTTGCTTCACACAGAAACTATATAAATAGCCTTACGTACCCCTAGCTGACTACATAGGTGCCGTCTGCCCCTATCTCCTAGGTGTACCCCACTACCCACTTTCGATCGGCTCCCTACTCGTAGATACCCGTGATGGCCCCACAGTGGGGTGTATCACTCCCCTAAAGTGGAAACCCGATACAACTTGAAAATGCACGGCTTATACCTACACGATGCAACAAAGTCTTACCTACCAGCCCGGGTCCACACACGCATATGAAACCCGTTGGACTTGAGTTGCCACCGCTCCCCGTTTTGGCCTCTTATAGTCAAACCTAGTATGCGTGTCCCGTCCTCGACTTGGGTCGAGCCCACAAAGATACGTTTGGGTTACTGGTTGAAATGGGCCTCCACAAGCTACCCACCTAAGCTTGTCACCACTAGTATATCCCACTTAACCCTCTTAGTCATGTTCATTTACATGTGTGTTTGCTTAAGTCTTACTAATCGTATTTCACATGCCACTAAGGGCACCCACTAAATTCCTCATGCCACCTAAGGCACCTACTTAACCCCCATGTCCCACCTTACATGTTTATCTGGTTAAATATTTCTTAATTCATTCAGGCCATAACCTCATAAAGACCTCTCACATTAGACTGACATTTGTGACAGCTGGATTTGCTGGGCGGGACCGGGCAGTCTTACACCATAAAAGAGTCTAACCTCGTGTCTTTACAACTGTTATGCTTTAGTTTAGGCCTAGGACCTCTCACATTGGGCTGACATTTGTGACCACTGGATTTGCCGGGCGAGTCCGGGCAGGTTTACGTCACAAACGAGTCCAACCTCGTGTCCTAAGCATTGATTATCACTTATAATCTTTTACCCCAGTTTTAATAATTCCCTATTCAAATTATTAATTAAGTCCACTTTTAATGATGTCCATAATTGACTCAATTATGGCCATCCATTCATGGCATGCAAAATCATATCAATTGCACCCCCAACTTCTTTATATTAAATCCTCAATATTACCCCTACCCCACGTTTATACGTTAGCTTATTCAACGCAGAATATACGTTAGACTCGAATAGTCTAACTCATAGCACAGAAATAAATTATCACAACATATAGACAATTAAAATGAATCTAATCATAATAGGGGTGAAACTTGCATAAACTACACATGTTAAGGATCTAAAGGTGTCAACTTGTTAAATGGCACAATTTACATGATATGATCATAACCCAAATCTATGTATAAACTTGCATATGGGGTTTTAGGCAACATAATGATGGTGTGAACTAGCATAAAATTTCACATATGTCATAGCATAATTCTAGATGTCATAATTCTAAATCAAAATAGATGTCATGGCATATGTTCATAATCCCAACCTAAACTTTCATATGTGACTTGTCATATAGATCAACATGACCCAAATAATATCAACATCATGATTTGATTAACATGAACTAATTAGCATAGATAGCAACATCATGGCTTTTTAACATGTATGATTCATCACAACTTAGTATAGAAACCCTCAACATACATAACATCGTCATAGCATGATTTATAACATATAGGATATCATCACCACATAGCATAGGATTTATAACATACATGATAGTATAAGGTTTACAACAACATATATGACAATTCACATCATCTACTCATAATCCATTCATGACTTAACCTAATTAAAATAATAATAATCTTGTTAAGATCATCATACTCACAATTTAGAGAAGAAAAGAGAGTTTTGCTTTGCTTTAGAGTTGAGTAGAATTAGGTTTTGATTAGCTTTTCTTCCTTCTTAGTTGGCGGCGGCTCCACTGAGTTCCATGGCGGCGGTATGACAGTAACTATTCTATTTTTCATGTGAATTAGGGTGAGAGACTACCTAGGTATTTATAGAGTTTAGGATTCATTTAGACCGTCAGATCAACTCAGAACTAAACTGAACCGTTTAATTTGCCAACTCAGCCCTAAAGACACATCAGCAGCTCAGAATTGGGCTCTGTCCAAACCCTAGCCGACTGACCAGGTCGACACTATAGTCGACCTGGGGGGGAGGTCGACACTAGTGTCGACACCCTAGTCGACCTGCCTGGGCGGGAATTTTCCCGCCCAGCCCTCTTCTGCACTTTCAGTTTGAATTTTAAATTTCCTGCGAGCTGTTTTGAATTTTCTGAAACTTCCGATGGCCATAACTTCTTCATACGAAGTCCAATTCACGCAAACTAAGACACTATTTCGACCAGAATTCCGAGACGAACACAATGGCGCAACCCGTTTCCTACAATTCTCACGTCTGAGATTAGTTATTCTTTAATTTGTGAATATTAATATTAACAGAATTACGGGATGTTATATATGTATTGTTTTATTTTTCCGCTGCTATGAAATGTATTGTAATCTCTGATATTTAGTGAATGTGTAATAGTGATTTATACTCTGTATATTCTTTTATTCTGATGGAATTGTTGTAATTAACAATGAAATGTTCTTCTGTTTGTGTTTCGATCTGTCTTGTCCTCAAAGTATCCGCTCTTTCCTTCACGGGGAAGTTACGGTCCTTATATTTGGTATAAGAGCTTTGGTTTACAGAGCTCGGAGAATAAGGCATATTAGAACCAAATGAAAGAATTCATCAGAAATTGGATTAGTAATATCCAATGGGAATGACTCGTTAGAGATGGGATCAGTAGTATCCTAGAACGAGTGTGAAGAGTATATAAATAAAATTAAAAACACATTTTGTTTTGAATATTCAAATCAATTATTCATGTTTGAATATTATTTTTATATTGAATTTGGACAATCCTGTATATAAAGGTTTTGTGTATACATCTGATCCGCGTGTATTTAAAGTTTTAATATACTGGATATATATAGAATCACACTCTAGTCGCCCGTGGATGTTCTGATGGTGGTTCGAAACATCATCAGAATTTATGTTCGAGTGATGAAAGTGGGATTTCTATATGATTCCAATTGATTGGTGTGAGAACCAAAGCTAGACAGGGCTTATTGTTGTGAATTTGCATCAAAAATCTGTTTTTTTTTGGATATGTATAAAAGTTATGTGATTGACATGATAATCAACAAATTGATTGCTGGTTGTGTTGCTTGATTAATTAAAATGTCGAACCTTTAGCCAAATTGAACCAAATAGTGAGTTGTATTGAAAATAAGTTGCATTTACATGCATATACATGCATATACATGTACTTACATTGAATAGGTCATAGCAAGGAGGCTAGAGCATAAGAATAAGATTGTTTGCCCGATAAATAGGTACATGTTTACAAATTTATTGGGTTTGGATGATTTTATGAGTCGATTGGCTAGCCACTTGGCTGTTTCTTTTTCTTTTTGGATCGATGAGGGCCATGGGAGGCTATTTGAAATATCCCAAAGCCCCCGGTGCAGGGGAGGTTATGGCGAAATTTTTCGAAAATTTAGAGTGTTAGCCAAATTTTTGAAAAATTTGAAAAGTTTTTAGAAACTGAAAAGTTGAAAAACTTAAGCTGTAAAGAAAATAATGAAAGTTGAGTTGATTAGTTAAACAACTTTTAGCTTCGTTCCTTTTCGAGGACGAAAAGTTTTAAGGGGGGGGGGGAGATTGTAATAACCCGGAAATCCGAGCCAATTTAAAAATTTTATTTTGGCAATTTTAGTGAATTTTGAATATTTAAAATGATTTATTTTAAATAATAACGCCGAGAAATTTAATTTGAATAGAATTAGAACATATATATTTATTTGAATCGACGTTAGAATATAATTATTTATTTTTAATTATAAAAGGAATTGGAAATGGCGCGGTAGTTCGAAAAATCGATTTCAAATTTCAAATGAATGTACAGGATTCAAAATAAACCGGATTTTAGCAAAACCATAAATATTAGAATCTATTTGATAATAACTTTCCAACGAATCCGAAAAATTGAAATTTCATAGCGGGGATAAAAAGTTATGCCCAGTTGAAATTTCAGAATAGTCGCTATGGAATTTTAGGCCCTTAAAAATGGAAATTTTGCAAACGACCTCTGTTTTCAACGAAACCACTTTTGTTTGATCCGGGATGTCGAATTATTGCTAGATTCCAAAATTCGTAATTTTCTGAATCAATATGTGAGCGTGGCAAAGGAAAATGCGTCTGACCAGTTTTAGTTGATTTTAATTGACTGGAAAATGGCCATTTTTCAAACGGTCTCAGAATTTGACGAAATTAGTTTTGTTAGGACCGTCTCGTCAATACGAAGCTAGAAAATATTTTTTTGGGAATTTTTAGAGTCCGTATGTGGCCCCGGTAAATTGAAATGTGCGTTCAAATTCATTATATAGATTTATATTTTGATTTTGATAGAAACCGATAGAAACGGCCGAACTGGCTTACGATACATATCCCATTGTGTTCGGAATGGGGGTAATTAGCTAGGGACAACAGGCGGTGGGTTCGGTTTGGAGTTCGAATTTAAAAGTAACTTTTTGGGAAATTTAAAAATTAAATTAAATAAAAAAAGTGTCAACCCTTATTTCCGTAAAGACCCCCCCCCCCCGTTGTCTCTCTTCCCAAACCAGACTTAGATTAAAAAAATGCACGATGAAGGCCGCCGAGCTTCCACCTCCACGTTGCCACCGCGGCTAGCGCCGCCACCTCCCAGTCTGCCACGCCTCCGCTGATTCTCCTCCTCCTCCTTCTCCAGCCCAACTTGAACGCCTAAGTCTCCCCGATCCAAAACTCCACTGCCCAGATCAAAAGACCGCCGCCACCCCATGGTCTTTCCCCACCACCTCCGACCCCGAGGCCTCTATCCCAAAAAAAAATCCAATTTTTATCAAATTTAGTGTCAGCAAAACAGTCCCCGACGTGTTTCAGCCTTCCGCGAGCCTCCTCCGTCACCCAACATAGAAGGTGAGCTTTTATTTCAATTTTTTCCATTTAAACAATTAAAAATATGATTTTTACTTCGATAAAATTAGGATTTTTATATGTGAAGCGAATTAAAAATGTGATCTTTATTTGTTAGAAAGCAGTATAAAAATATAATCTTTTCTATATAAACATCGTTTTGAAAAAATATATATTAGCATGATAAAGAGGCGATTTATATGAATATGGAAGTGATATAAAGATGTGATTTTTAAAACACGAAAGGTATGATTTTTAAACTGAAAAAGATATGATTTCGATCGTTGAAGAGGATATTCTTGGCTAGTTAAAAATATGATTTTTAACTAGTGTGAGACATGAAAATATTTTTAAAGGTATAAAAATATGATTTTTATATTATAGAGATAATAAAAATATAATCTTTAGTGAAATAAAAGTATAATTTTTAGCGAAGTAAAAATATAATTTTTAGAAGATAAAGATTTGATTTTTATTCTATGTATGAGAAGTAAATAAAAATAAGATTTTTATTATGAAGCTAGCAAAGTAATATGTGATTTTTATATTTAAAGTGAACAAATAAAAATGTTGTTTTTATTTTTAAAGATAGCGGTTTAAAAATATAATTTTTATCTATATAGTAGCGGAATAAAAATATAATTTTTATTATGAAGGCGAAGTAATAATATGTGATTTTTATATATGTAGTGAATACGGGCAACGAAAGTGACAAAAGGCAAACACGGCAAAGATTACCTACATATAAAGAGTCACGGCGTTTGGTTTAGCTTCTAGGTGAGAAGTCCTCACTTTTAATTTATTTCTAGTTTGAAATATATACTAGGATGTAGAAGGTGCTTAGTAGCACTTGACACCCGTCGTCCACAGACCATGGACGACTTGTTTGTTCGATTGCGTTTGGATTGATTTGTTTGTGTGAAAATTGATTGTGAGGTTGAATAGAAACTAAAAGTTCATGTGTTGAAATAAAATATATATTCATGTGTTGAAGTAAAATATATATTCATGTGTTGAAGTAAAATAAATATTCATTTACAAATCGAACGATTTTTTTATGTACACTGATTTAACTGATATTGATTGGGACGATAAATTTTACACATCTCCCAACTGCACAAATATAATATGTGTTTGATTGATTGAAACCCCACACGGGCGTTGGGATGATATTGACGTACACTAATCCCAATTGTTTAATTGTATGTCGATCGATTGGTTGACAGGTCGTTGTAAGTGTTGATTATTTATATTCAATGCTTATGCAGTTGAGTAGTGCACTCTGGATGATGGATAATTGTTTATCACTATTGATATATACATGTGTTGTATGGAAATCCGTAGAAATAAAATCTGTGGTAATTGATTGGGCCTCATTCCAGTTTTGAAAAGAAATATTTGAAATAGAGTTTTGAAAAGAAATATTTGAAATAGAAATATTTGAAATAGAGCTTTGAAAAGAAATATTTGAAATATAAATATTTGAAAAGAAATATTTGAAATAGAAATATTTGAAATAGAAATATATAAAGCCGTGTTGGTTTGATTGACGCTATTTTGACGTGAACGATATTTATATCGGTTTTATTCATTTTTATAATGAATATAAAAAAGGAAGTGATTTCAAAATTTAACGTTTTGAAAATATTATCATTTATAGATTAATGATATGGAATATTCAATTTTGATTAGAAATTGAATACGAAGTTGAAATAATTTTGAAAACGAATTTAAAACGATTTATAAAATACTTTTTAAAAGGAAATCGACAAAATATATATTATATAAATTATATATATGATATAATGGCCTGAATAGAACGCGCAGCGCTGCGGCAGTTCACGAATTTCGGCCATTGACTTCGAATTGACGTTACGGGAGATCCGACATTGGATTCTCCTAAAACCGGAACCTTTGGTTTCGTATCGAAAAGTGCTTTCTAACGAATATTAGAGATTTGAAAACTACCGGTTGGATTTGGAATTATGTCCAAATCAAATTTGGAAAAGGTCGTTATAAGTGAAGTTCGATGGCCGTTGATGGAAATCGACTGTACGGGCCTTGATAAAATTATTAAAAATAGTAATAATTTGTGTAAAATCATAAGAAATGATTTATGAAGAATTGGGATGAAAAATTCCAAATTTGAAAAGATAAAAATAGATTTTTATCGAAATGAACTAGTTTTGAACTAGAGTTATAATCCCATTCATTTTTGAAATAAATAATTTGGATTTGAAAAGGGTTTTAAAAGTAACTAGAATTTCCAATAATTGAATTGGAATGGATTTAAATCGAAATTGTCTTTGGAATATTTCGATGTTGGGTTTCGTGATTATACAGATATCATTATGGAAATTAGAAAGATATATTTATATCGTTATTTTCAATACGATATTTGTTAGTCGTAGAATTTGATATTGAATATAAGACGATATATTTTCTATTCAGATCCTTGTATTTAATATAAAATGTGATTTGGGTTTGTTGTGAATGGTGTCTTCATTAACACTGTCCTTAAACCCAGTTGAGAAAAAGTTTAAATCTTTTTATTTAGATTTAATGAAGTATACCAATTAATTAATATTTAATTGGATTTGAATTGAAATTGAATTTTGGGTTTATCGTGAATGGTGTTTTAAATAACACTTGTTCTTTAAACCGATAATTAATGGAATGTGAATTGGGTTTATCGTGAACTGTGTTTTAACGACATTCGTTCTTTAACCCGATTTACAGTGAAATGTGATTAGGAATTTATAAATCTTTTGTTAAGATTTAAAGGAGATTTTCCAAAGTAAAGTTTTCCAATTTAATAAAATAAATTGGAATGGAATGGAATTCGATTTGGTAATAATCGAAGTGAATTTCTATGGAGGAAGACAACTAATATATCTGTAGTTTAAAAGGCTTAGCCGTTATTCCATTTACATTATTAGTCAGATATTGAAGTTTATATCGATTATATATATCGATTTGTTTTCCATGAATATTCCATTGTAAATGCAATGTGATTTTGGGTTTATCGTGAACCGTGTTTTAAATGACATTGGTTCTTTAACCCAGTTAAAGATAGGATAAAATTTCCCAAGTTAAATAATCATTGATAGTGATTATTGGGAAGATTAAAACCAAGTGGAGTTTTAATTGAATCTTTAATTAAATTGAAATAATCGAGAATGGAGTATCACCAGTTTTGCTCCAGGCAATAGTTAAATCTTTAATTAGATTTGAACGTGAAATGGAAATTGAATTTACCGATAACACCGTGGTGTTAGTTATGAAGTATGACCAGTTTTAATTCATGGGATGAATAGGTTGGGATTGGGAAATAAAATAAATGATTACTTCGGTGTGGTTCGCTAGTCCCGACTAATTTGAATTGATATTCAAAAGAAGATTAAAGAATAAATTTAAAGAATTTATCTTTTATAAAATTAATGGGAACCTTTCCCAAAGTATAAGAATATTTGAATAAAAGAATATTATGAATTGGAATGAGGCGTATGTTGTGTTTGTGTAACACTTGTTTATTATATACGCGAGTTATTCAGAAAGACCGGGTTTATCCCATTCTGAATAACTGATTCGACGATGTGTCGAGGATGAAGATGGTCGTCGAAGACCGGAGGTCTTCACGTCGTTTGGATAATTAATGATGATCTTGATTGGGCTGTATACCCAAGAGGAGGGAATCCGTTGGTGGTCGTCCAGACGTACTTGGAGATCGATGAATATGCGAGGTTTAAGAAGCCTTCAGTTTCGTTCAGACCCAGAACGAACTTGTATGGACTGTGTGTCTGACATTGGATTTTGCTCTGTGTTGATTGATCTCTATTAAATATACATCTGCCTGGTGAAGGGGAATTCATTCCCTTACTTCACCCTTCTCTGAGACGTACGGGATCAGAGGTTGTATATCGATAGACATCAGTCGCATGGTGTGAATTGCCTGTGTGGCATGCCTAAGTGGCAAATGATCAAGGCTTTTGTTGAAAAGCCAAGTCTAGTGGTTGATGATCAAAGCACCGCCTGTGTGGCATAGCTTTGTGTAACGTTATTCCGCGAGCCTCACACCCCGGTTGTGAACCAGAAATGGGAGAGGACCTCACGGAGGGCATGCGTTTCCTTCTAGCTAGGGTGGTGTTAGTGACCTACCAGCCCTGACATTTATATTATTTTCACCTGTGTTGTTGTTGGATTGCGAGGCGCCTCAGATAGATCGGTGACTATGTGGAGCCGATGGAGTCATTTGGCTCATTTACGCCCCAAAGGGCGGGGAAACGCAGTGTTCAAGCATTTTAATCTACATCGATGGACCGGCCCTGATGATCCAAGGGTCACTCGAGCTCTAATCCTGAGGCTTGGGCTAGGCAGTCTCGAATTCCGTAGAGGAGGATCCCTGGCCTCGGTTCATAGATGGAAATCTAATTTCCAAATACGTGACTTTGCCGTTTTGATTGTAGAGCCTAGTATGGCGACATAGCGGTATGGGGCACTTATGTCATCTATGATTGATACTTATGATTGCAATTGTTTTGACACTATACACTTATAGTAATAATTAAACATGAAATTTAGCATATCTAGCATTCTTTGGCTATTATAAGGTAAAACCCTATTCTCCGGCTTGTGTTGCATTGTGTGATGGGACCTGGGTCTTATAATAGCTTCATTATTCTTTATTTAGCATTGCGCTGTTGTTTTATGCACTGGTATTCTCGGGTGGAAACCGGTTCCGTGTTATACGGCGTGGTCCCTTGATTTAACTAACTTTAAAACAAAGATTAATAACTGTTTTAGTTCTCACACCAGTCACATGACTGACCTGGAGTTTATTGTTTTAACCTAAACTCTGGGTGCCCCTATTTTCTGCACGGGCTGCTAGTAGTTTTGGTTTTGCAGATTTATATTCACAGGATCCTGATTTATAGCTGGAACGATATCCGGAAAGCTTTGTATCCGTTTATCTCTTTCAGTTGTGTATTGTATTATTTTTCCGCTGCTATGAAATGTATTTTAATCTCTGATATTTAGTGAATGTGTAATATTGATTTATACTCTTTATATTCTTTTATTCTGATGGAATTGTTGTAATTAACAATGAAATGTTCTTCTGTTTGTGTTCCGATCTGTCTTGTCCTCAAAGTATCCGCTCTTTCCTTCACGGGGAAGTTTTGGGTCCTTATAATTTTTGGGAATATCAACTAGTGATTTGACGGGTTTGACGATGTGTCATTCAAAGTAAATGGTGGCGTGTTCTTCTAAAAAGGTAACGTAGCCTAAAGCCTCACAACAGGGAAATGAAAAAATCGGGCAGGAAGCATGGCTATTTGGGTCGCCCCAAGCAGGGTGTACTATCACCGATCTAGATAAAATTCATTTGTTCTTCTATCAATTCTGTATTTTACGGGTTACGGTTGGACGGTCGACAACCGGGGGTAATAATACATTCGGTCCACTCAAGCTAAACGTGTAACAACCCGGATTTTCAGAACCAATTTAAATTTTTTATTTTAGCAACTTTAATGTGTTTTCAATTTTAAAATAATTTATTTTAAATAATAATGACTAAAAATTTATTTTAATCGAAGTTAGAACAATTTTTTTTAATTTAATTATAAAAGGAGTTTAAAATGGCGCTGTAGTTCAAAAATTCGATTTCAAATTATAATTGAATGTACATGATTAAAAATAAATCGGATTTTAGTAAAACCAGAAATATTAGAATCTATTTAACAATATCTTTCTAACGAATGTGAAAAATCCACATTTCATAACAAGAATTAAAAGCTATGTCAAGTTTAAAATTTAGAAAAATCACTTTAGAATTTATATATATTTTAATATAATATATAACCCCTAAAAATAGCCATTTTGCAAACGACCTCCGTTTTCGACGAAGCCACTTTTGCTGGATCTGGAATGTCAAATTATTGCTAGGTTTCAATTTTCTTAATTTTTGAAATTAATATGTGAGCGTGGCAAAAGAAAATGTGTTTTGACCATTTAAGTCAAATTTGATCGATCAGAAAATGACCATTTTTCAAACTGCCACCAAATTCGACGAAATTAGTTTTGTTAGAACCGTATCGTCGAAACATAGCTAGAAATAATTTTTCTGTAATTTTTAGAGTCAGTATGTGGCCCCGGTAAATTAAAATGTACGTTTAAATTTAATATATATTGATTTATATTTTAATTTAAAGAAAAACTGATCAAAACATTAGAATTGGCTTACAAAACATATTCCATTGTGTCTAAAATAGGGGTATTTAGCTAGGGGCGACAGTCATTGGGTCTTGTTTGGAGTTAGGATGGTTTAACAAGTTATTTTCTTGAATTAGTTAATTAAATAATATAGAATACTCTATAAATACCATGGTATACGGTCTAATACAGTAAAACCCTAATCTAAAAACCGTCAGCCGCAACTAATAGCTTGAATAGCCATCGTTGTCCCATTTTGTCTCCTCAACCATTTCTAATCCACTAAATATTTTTAAATAATCACAAAGCAAGAATCGAAGAACATTTTGAGATCTATTGATTCGTACGGTTAAGATCAGAATTTGTGTCATTGATATCTTGATTTTCGTGCTCAACGCGGCTGAGTTCATGGCGTATTTCCGAGTTGTGGAGGGGTTCGAAGGGGGAGTGGTTTCCAGTGGTGATGGAGTTGGTGAAGGCCGTCGGCATGGTGTTCTCTGATCATCAGAATATTATGTATATAGGGGTCCGATTTCAAGAAGGTGAGAGCGGTTTTGGGTTTCCTTGGTAATAGGAAGAAGGCGGTGGAACAATTTTGAACAGTCAAAGGGGAAGTGGAAAAAGTCAAAGTAATTGAATTAAATATATTTTAATTATTTTAAATTGTAATTGAATGTTTAAAAGGCCGTAAAATTTTCAAACAGAAACAGGATCGAGAAATTCAAATTGCGTTGTGATCCTGGAATTGAGCACTACAACATGGAGGAGACCAGATCTGAAACAGAGACCATTTGGATTTTTGATAAAATTAAACATCGGTTCAATTTTATTAAAATAATCGTTATTCAACGATTTCTAAACCGACCACAGTGAGAACTCCTTTCACTCTAATTTTTTTACAGTTAAATTTATACTAGGAAGTAGACGGTGCTTAACAGCACTCAACACCATTGATTGTACAAACCATGATTGTTCTGTTTGTTCTGTTTGGATTTTGTTTGTAATTGTTAATGAATGATATGGTTGCATATATAAATTTATTTATATAAACCGTAGATATAAAATTATCATGAAATTGAGAATAAAATATTTTAATAATAAAAATTACATTTTTATCGTACGAATGAATCAATAAAAAGATTCATTTTTATCGTATGAAATGTTAAAATAATAAAAGATTCATTTTTATCGTATAAAATGTTAACATAATAAAAAATTCATTTTTATTGTATGAGATGGAACATAATAAAAACTAAATTTTGTTATATAGAATGTTAGCATAACAAAATTATCATTTTTGTTAGCATAACAAAATTATCATTTTTGTTATATAAAATGTTAGCATAACAAAATTATCATTTTGTTATATAAAATGTTAGCAAAATAAAATTGTCTTTTTTGTTATATAAGATGTTAGCAAAATAAAAAGACCATTTTCATTATATAAAGAGTTATCATTATAAGAAGACCATTATCATTTGTATGAAATGTAAACATCATAGAATTATCATTTCAATGAAATGTAAACATCATAGAATTATCATTTGTATGAAATGTAAACATTATAGAATTATCATTTGTATGAAATGGAAACATTGTAGAATTGTCATTTTGTATGAAATGTTAACATAGTATAAGATTCATTTTTATTGCATAAAATGTTGTTAAAATATTTTTAACATTAAAATTACATTTTAATGTATAGGATGGATTATTTAAAAGATTAAATGTTGATGAAATATGTTTAACATTAAAATTACATTTTAAGGTATAGGATGAATCATTTAGAAGATTAAATGTTGACTAAAAATGTCCCTTTAACGTATTAGTTTAGAATAAGATAATTATATGTTAATCATATGTTTTACTTAACAAAAATGTCATCTTTATCATGACAATGTAGAATAAAAGAATTATTTATTAATATATGTTTTGTAGAGAAAATGTCATCTTTATCATGACAATGTAGAATAAAAGAATTACTTATTAATATGTGTTTTGTTGATAAAATTTGTCATCTTTATCATGTTAGTAAAGAGAATAAAATAAAATATTTGTGTTTAGAAGATAAGGATTTTTACAATAAAAATCACATCATTATTGTATGTTTAGATTAAAATATGTTAACAATAAAAGTATACATTTTTATTATGTATAAAACATTGTCATATTATTGATGTTTAATAAAATGTTCATGTTTAAATAAATGTTCATGTTAAATAAAATATATTTATACAATAAAAATCATATTTTTATTGTATATGTGAATCAATAAATATCCATTTATAAATCGGACGATTTGTTTATATACACCCATTTATCTGATATGATTAGGATGATAAATTTCACACATCTTCCAACTGCACAAATAATAAATTGTTGTTGTTTGAAAACCCCACACGGGTATTGGGATGATATTTGACATACACTAATCCCAATATTTAGTTGTATGTCAATCGATGGATTGACAGTCTGTGATGAGCGTTATTTATTCGTTTTAATGCTCACACAGTTGTAAATTGCACTCTGGATGTCGTATGAATTTTTAGTGATTGTTTATCACTATTGTTGTATACATGCGATGCATGAAATCCATATAAATAACATTATACGGTAATTGATTGGGCCTCATTCCAATTTGAAAAAGAATAAAGAATACTTTAAAATAATATTCCGTAAAGGATGTAAAATATTTATGCGCTGAATAGAATATTCATGTGTTGAAATGAAAATATTTAAACAATAAAAATATCGTTTTTATTGAATGTATGAACCAATAAAATATACAATGTTTTAAAAAGAAAATGTTATATAAAATAAAAATCACATTTTATTGCATGTATGAATAAACAAAATATTCATTGTTTGAAATAGAATATGTTGACAATAAGAATATACATTTTATTGTGTATGTAGAAATGATTGAAAATATTCAATGTTTTAAAATAAAAGTTTTTAAACAAAGGAAATTACATTTTATGTGTATTATAAAATCACTAAAAAGAACCATGTTAAGTAAAAGGTTTTAAACAATGAAAATTACATTCGGTTTGTATCATAAAATAAGTAAAATGAATCATGGTTCAATAAAAAGATTAAACAATAAAAATTATATTTTATTGTACGTTTGATTTATTAAAGGGATTTTGTTTATTAAAATGTAGATCATTTATATGTAGAAAATATGAAAATGATCATTTGTTTGAAATAAAATATGTTAACAATAAAATTTTATTGTACACATAGAAATAATGAAAAATATTCATTGATTGAAATAAAAATATTTGACAATAAAAATTTACATTCTCATTGTATATAAGAAATGGTGTAAAATATTCATCATTTGAATAAAAATGTTGTAACATTAAAAAAAATTACATTTTTAATGTAAGTATGATTCATCAAAATATTCATCGTTTGGATAAGAATATTCAATTTTGATATAAAATTGAAAATGAAGTTGAAATCATTTTAAAATGAATTTTTAAATAATTTATAAAATGCGTTTTAAAAGGAAATCGACGAAATATATATAATATATATATTTTATATATAATGGCCTGAATAGAACGCGCTGCACAGCGACCGTTCGCGAATTTCGACCATTAACTTCGAATTGATATTACGGGAGATCCGACTGTCGGATTCTCCTAAAACTGGAACCGTTGAGTTCATATCGAAAAGAGATTTCCAGTGAATATAAGAGATTTGAAATCTAACAGTCAGATTTGGAGATATGTCCAAATCAATTTCAGAAAAGGTCGCTATGGATGCAGTTCGGTGGCCGTTATTGGAAACCGACTGTACGGGCGATAATAAAATTATTAAAAATGTGGAAAAATTATATAAAATCATAATAAATGATTTGAAAAGATTTTTTTGATGGAAAATTCCAATTTTGAAAAGATAAAAATATATTTCTATCGATATGAACTAGTTATTTACTAGTATAATAATTTAATTTTTTAGAAATAAATAAATTAGATTTGAAAATGGTTTTAAAATAACCAGAATTTTCCAATATATATTTATATACATATATTGGAATGAATTTGAATGGAAATTTTCGTCGGAATATTTCGATATTGGATTATGTAATTATACAAATATTGTTTTGGGAATTTGGAAGATATATATATATATATATATATATATATCATTATTCCCAATACAATATTTGTTGGTTTCAGAATGTGATATTGAGTATAAGCCGATATAATTTCTATTCAGAACCTTATATTTAATGTCAAAATGGATTTTGGGTTTGTCGTGAATGGTGTTTTTTTAAAAAAAAACACTGTCCCTAAACCCAGTTTAGAAAAGAATAAATCTTTTAATTAAGATTAAGGAAATTTTGCCAATTACTTAATATTTGATTGGAATTGAATAGGAATTCAATTTTTGGGTTTATCGTGAACAATGTTTTAAATAATATTTGTTCTTTAACCCATTTAACAGTGAACAAAATAATTTGGGATTCATAAATATTTTATTAAGATTTAAACGGAAATTTTCCAAAGCAAAGTTTTCCCCAATTTAATATATTAAATTTGAATTGAATGGAATTCGATTCGATGATAATCGAGATGTGCTTCTGTGAATGAAGACCGATACTATATATGGAATTTAAAAGGCTTTGCCATTATTCCATTTATATTATTAGCCTGATAAGGGAATTTATATCGATTATATATTGTTATGATTTCCATGTAGATGCCATTTTGATGGAAGATGATTTTGGGTTTATTGTGAACAATGTTTTTTAAAAGACATTAGTTCTTTAACCTAGTTAAAGATAAGATTAATTTCTTAAATTCGAATAATCATTAAATAATGATTTTTGATATTAAATAGAATAAATTTAAAAGAATTTATCTTTGATAAAATTAATGGGAACCTTTCCCCTAAAATGTGAATATTTTATTAAAAGAATATTCTGAATTGGAATGAGGCATTGGATGTATTTTTGTAGCACTTGATTATAAATTACACGAGTTATTCGGAAAGACCGGGTTTAACCCATCTGAATAATGAATACGACGAATAACAGTCGAAGAGATTGAAGACGGTGCAAGACCGACGATCTTCACATCGAATGGATGAGTTGCTACTGATGTCCGTGATTCGAGTAGCTACCTTGAAGGGGCTACAATGGTGGCCGTCCAGACGTACTTGTTGATTATTCGGATATGCGAGGACCTCTCTCGTGTATTAGACATATGGGACGAGGAATAAGGTGCTCCGGTTTTGTTCAGACCCAGAACGGACTTGTAAATGGATGGTATGCCTGACGTTGTATCCTTTTACGCTGTATTCGTTGATCTCTACTAATATATATCTGTTTGGTGGCAGAGAATTTATTCCTTTGCTTAACACCCTTCTCTGAGACGTATGAGCTTAGAGATTATATATTGGCAGAAATTGATGGTATGGTATGGATTGACAATGTGGCATGCTAAGATGCATTAATCAAGGCTTTTGTTGAAAAGCAGAGCCTTGTGGAAGATGATCAAAGCACATCTTTATTTAGCATAGCTTTGTGTAGCGTGACTTCGCGAGCCTCACACCCCGGTATGATGGTGAACTGATGGTCAGATCAGTATGCTTTCGATATTAGTTTGGATTCGGCCGACCATGATGAGGGATAGTGTGACGACTCCAAACCCCGTACTGACGGTGGCAAGGGTAATCTTTGGAATATAACACATAAACAGATAACAGCATAACAGAAATAAAAAAATAAAAAAAATAAATACACCAGATAATGTACAATAGAATACACTGGATAAATATAATCATCAGAGTTACACAGTATACAGGATCGTACTTAGTACAAATACAGTTCAGCTATACATAAATGTCTATAGCGGAAAACAAACATAATATGTACAATAGGAGCTGAACAGCATAAAAAGAGATAAATGATAGAATCCATCTTCAGCTCCAGCTATCCAGAAAGAGCCTGCTAAAACCTGAACACAAGGCTGCCCGTGTAGAAAGAGGGGCACCCGAGTTTGCAAGTGAAACAAACTATGAGTCAGTCATGGGACTGGTATGAGAAATCTACTTAACATATTTTATAATATGGCTAATCACAGGACCATGCCACTTTCGCGGAACGGGTTTACTCCATTGGATTAACAGTGCTTTACAACAAGTAAATCTTTTAAACATCGAAATGCTTTTTATAAAAACGGAACCATTATAAGACTCAGTTCCCATCACACAATGCAACGCAAGCCGGAGGATAGAGTTTACCTTATAATGGCCAAAAAATGCTTGATACGAATAAAACAAAAGAATTTGATATTATTACTAGTGTTTATATGTTTCAAAAACAATTTCAAATCATAAGTTTCAATCATAGATGGCATGGGTACCATATATCATGTCGTCATATATAGGTATACAATCAAAACCGCACAGTCACGTATTTGGAAATTGGATTTCCGTCATGAACCAAGGCAAAAGATGTCCTTACCGAATTCGAGACGCTCTAGCCCGTGTCTCAGGAATAGCCGCAACCGCACCTTGGATCGTCAGGGCCGGTCCACACGGAGTGGATTATAATGCCTGAACAGTGTGTTTCCCCGCTCGATGGGGCGTAAATGAGCCAACGAATGACTCCATCGGTCCCGGATCGACCGATATAACCGAGGCACCTCGCAACAGCGACAACCACACAGGTGAAAATAATATAAATGTCAGCCAGTTTAAGCACTACACCACCTCTAGCTAGAAAGAAACGCACGTCCCCCCTGAGGTCCTCTCCTGTTTCTTGTTCATACCGGGGTGTGAGGCTCGCGAATTCACGTTATACACAAAGCTATCCCACACAGGTCGTGCTTTGATCATCAACCACAAGACTTTGCTTTTCAACAGAAGCCTTGATCACTACATCTTAGCATGCCACACAGGAAATTCACACCATGCAACTGATGCCATCAATCACACAGAATGAATTCCAATGTCAGACACAGTCCATTTACAAGTCCGTTCTGGGTCTGAACGAAACCGGAGGCACTATATACCTCGCATACCCGTCGATCTCCACGTACGTCTGGACGATCACCACTTATTATCTATATTTCGAGATGCCTCCCAATCAAGACGTCAGTTACCATCCAAACGAGGTGAAGATCTCCGGTCTTCAACCACCGTCTTCAACATCGACTTCTTATCGTCGATTCAGTTATTCAGAATGGGATAAACCCGGTCTTTCTGAGCAACTCGCGTATATAATAAACAAGTGCTACACAAACACAACATACGCCTCATTCAAATTCATCAGTCACTAACCGTAAATTAGTAAGAGAACGATTTCCCAAGTATTAACCCCGAAGGCCGAAACCAACATCAGATCAAAACCCAGGAAACCATTCGACTTAGCTAACCTTCAGTTAGTTTCTAAATTTCACATTAGGGAAAGGTTCCCATTATTTTTATTAAAGATAAATTCTTTAGTATAATTTTCATGTCAAACACACTCAACCATCAAATATCTAATAAACCGGGTAAATTCGGTTTATTTCCATTCCATATCGTTTATAATATTTTATAACGATTTATCGCTATTTTTGTTTATTTAAAAATAGCCAATTCATTCAAACGACGCTTCAGGCCATAACGCGACCGTGACACTGTTTTTCTTCAGATTTGATTTACACATATCTGAAAATCGAACCGTTGGATCTCCACAAAATTTATATCATTAGAAAGATCTTTTCAAAACGAATCCAACGGTTCCAGTTTTGGGAAAATCCGACGGTTGGATCTCCCGGTACACTCGTTTGAAGTTTCGATTTCAAAATACGAACTACAGCGTCGTTATTCGATTTAATTTAATTATATTTATATATATATAAAAATATAATCGATTCTACCGCTGTTTTTCTTCAGATTTGATTTAAACATTCCAGACAATCCAACCGTTGGATCTTCACAAAGTGGGTGTCGTTGGAAAGATATTCCAAAGCAAACCCAACGGTTTCGGGTTCGGGAAAATCCGATGGTCGGATCTCCCGCACTAATCGTTTGAAATCACGGTTTCAAAACACGAACTTCAGCTTCGTTTTTCGATTTATTTTAATTATATATATATATATATATAATCTATTCTTCGATTACAAAACGATATTATTTTCATACATTTGATAAAAATGATATTTTTATCCAACAGACATTTATTTCAACACTTCACTATTTTTAACAATTCATGTATATAATAAAAATGTGATTTTTATTGTAAAACTATTTATTTCAAAACACGACTATTTTATATAGTTCATATATATGATAAAAATAGGATTTTTATTATAAAACAATTTATTCCAAAACACAACTATTTTATATAGTTCATATAGATGATAAAAATATGATTTTTATTATAAAACAATTTATTTCAAAACACGACTATTTTATATAGTTCATGTAGATGACAAAAATATGATTTTTATTACAAAACAATTTATTTCAAAACACGACTATTTTATATAGTTCATATTGATGATAAAAATATGATTTTTATTATAAAACAATTTATTTCAAAACATGAATGTCATTCAACACACGAATTTCTATTCAACACATGAATTTCTATTCAACACACGAATATAGTTTCAACACATAAAAATAATTCTAACACATGAATATTATTGAAAATTTCGGCAGCATAACGGCAGGGTAGTTAAAACCGGGACCGTCCCTAGTATGGCTCCTCGCTCTACCTTAAAGCCTCGCAGCTTTAGACAATGGGGATTTCATGCATCTAGTTCGCACGCAGGCGGCATGTTTATTTTTTTCTTTTCCACAAACTAATCCTATGTGGTTTCAACCAAATAATTCTCAACCACAAACGGGTATTTTTCAACCACAATCAATCAATTTCAACCACAAACAATTCTAATCAACCATTCTCTATCAACTAATTTTCACACCAATCACAACCAATAAATATCGTCCATGGTTTGTGGACGAGGGGCATATATATTTATATATATTTACATAAGTATTTCACTTCTGTTTCAACACATATATAATTTTTACAACGTATATATAACTTATACATCGAACTTACAACTTATACAACGCTTGTACATGAGGTGTACAACGCTTATATAACTCATACATTGACTATATAATTTATACATCGTCGTTTTCCATTTCGTTTATAATTCAGAAATCTCACATTGGGTTCCACTCCACCAAAAATAGCAAAAGGATCAGAAAAATATGCGGTCTCTTCTAGAATGTAGAAGGCGTCCACACAAGTCCACTATCTCTTGTTTCACTGGATTTCGATCACAAATGAAAAAGATACAATTTTTAGAAGTTTGCAATGCTTCAGAGTGTTAAAATCAGTTTGAAATTAACAAAGCCGTACCTCAGCTGAAAGGTTCGAAATTAGGTTTTTATTTTACTCGAAATCCATGAAGCTTGAAGAGGATCGGTCTATGCAGTGTCGAAGGGGGAGAAGTGGCGCTCAGGCGCCGGGGGGAGTTGGTCAGTTTGACGGTCGAAGGAGGGTACGGCGGCTCTTTGAAGGCGCTGACTTTAGGGCGTCGGATCTCCTCCTACAGGCGACGATAAGTGGCGCTCCGGCTATCGATGTGGAGAGGAGACCGAGCTCTTCAAAAAACTCCAAAGGGGCATAGTGTAATTCGTGGTGGTTTGGCCAGAAAAGAGGAGGGAAGGTGGGAGGTGATTTCCGTCATGCGCGTTTCGGAGTATCGGGGAGAGAGAAAGTCCAACGTTGAATGATGATTGGCTCCCTTTTTTTATTATTTAGTTCTTTAAAATCCGAAAATACCCCCCTCCACATACGAACTCCAATCCAAACCCAACGACTGTCATCCCTAGCTAAATACCCCCATTCCGAACACAATGGGATATGTTTCGTAAGCCCATTCGACTGTTACAATCAGTTATTCTTCAAATTAAAGTAGAAAACATTCAAATTCTGTTTTGAACATACATTTTAATTTGCCGGGGCCACATACTGCTTCTAAAAATTCCAGAAAAATTATATCTGGCTATGTTTTGACGATACGGTCCGAAAAAAACTAGTTTCGTTGAATTCTGAGACCGTTTGAAAATGGCCATTTTCTGGTCGATCCAATTTAACTATAATTGACCAAAATACATTTTCCTTTTCCACGCTCACATACTAGCTTGAAAAATTATGAAATTTGAAACCTAGCAATAATTTGACATCCCGGATCCAACAAAAGTGGTTTCATCGAATTCTGAGGTCGTTTGCAAAATGGCTATTTTCACGGGCTATATAAACTCTATAGCGACCTTTCTGAAAATTCATTTAGCCATAACTTTTGCTTCCCGCTACGAAACTTCGATTTTTTAGATACGTTAGAAAGATATTCACTAACATATTTAAATATTTTTGGTTTCATTAAAATCCGTTTTGTTTTGCTGCCGATACTGTCAGTCAAAGTTTGAATTCAATTTTTGAAACTACCGCGCCATTTCAGGCCTTGTTTATAATTAGAAATAATTATATTCATTTTCAAACATCGATTCAAACTTACTTTTCGTCGTTATTATTAAAAATATTTATTTTAAATATTTAAAACCCACTAAAATAGCCAATTTAAAATTTTTAAATTGGTTCAGATTTTACGGGTTGTTACAATCTCCCCCACTTAAAACTTTTCGTCCCCGAAAAGGAACAAAGTCTAAAGTGGTTTGATTAATCAACTCTACTTTCAATCTGGCTTCCATCCTCCAACTTTTCAGTTTCTGAGAATTTCCATATTCTTCAAAAATTTGGCTAACACCCTAAATTTTCGAAAAATTTCGCCATAACCTCGTTTGTACGGGGAGGGGTTCGGAAATTTATTGGGCTGTATTAGGTACCCAGTAAATCCTAATAAGCATGCACATATTTATACTGATATATTCCGGTGTCCACAGGGGAGTGTGTATAGATCATAACTGTAGAGAATAAATTCTCGTCACCCTATAAATGGTTTTTGTGCCTTAATGACCGGAGAGACGTGTTTATTGTCATCTCCAGACCCGTGTGGGGTTTTTATTAATCTTGCAATTTACCGTTACATTTTATACGATCCATATCAGTCATCAGTCCAACCTGTAATATATAGTCATCGCCATACAAGCCTCTCGCTCATATGGTAAATCTTCAACCTCGTCACACAAGCTCCAAATGCTTATGTGGTATATGATGAAGTATGCCTATCTTCACGAAGTATGCCATGTAGTGTAGTTCAAAATTAATTGTTACTAGCCTATGGCGACGTTTATTATTACACACAGAACAACCTGCACTCCGCATCCAATGGAATTCATAGGAGTTGATATAATAATAAAATTGCGCATCCAACTCATTAAGGTATACCTATTTGTCGGGCACGCAAATAAATTCTTTACTCAACAGCTACCCATTTACCTGTTCAAACATATATAATGCACATGTGTATATTTCTATCTATTTTTAAATCAGTTCAATACGTGATTTAATTAACTATCATTCTAATAATTTAAGTAATCAAATTCACAATCACACAACATAAGCAACAATCAATTTGTTTTTAACTTTTCAAAAATATAACTTTTATATATTCTTTTAAAATAATCAGACTATAGAATTAAAAGTTTACATCCATGAAAAGAAAATAACAACAAAGTAGAGAACAAATGGTAATGTAAAGTATGGTAAATGTACCTTGCACCGGAGTCAATCAGAGATATCCACCCTGCGCTTAGGATAGGCTTTCTTAATGCTTTCCTCTGTTTCCCAAGTACAATCTCGCGGATCTCCACTCCATTGCACTTTATATAAGTGAACCTTCTTGTTCCTCAATTCTTTGGTTTCTTTGCCAATAATCTTTAGCGGCTCTCTTCTCACAGCCAATTCTGGAGTAATTTCTATATCCTGTTATGCGGCTTCTTCCACAACCAAGTCTGGGTCATGAACATGCTTTCGAAGTTGGGATACGTGAAATACATCATGTACCCCAGGCAACCAATCAGGCAATTGAACTCTATAAGCGAGGGTTCCAATCCGTTCTAGTATAGGGAATGGACCAATAAATCTGGGCGCCAACTTCCCAGTTTTGCCAAATCGAATCACTCCTCTCATCGGAGAAACCCTTAGATACACATAATCACCAACAGAAAAAGCCAAATCTCTTCTTCTTGAATCAGCATAGCTCTTCTGTCGGCTTTGAGCGATGAGTAATCGTTTTTTAATTAAATCGACTTTCTCTGCAGCTTCACGGATCATATCAGGTCCCAATACAAGTCTATTACCAGGTACGACCCAAAAAGCAGGAGATCGGCACGGTCTACCATACAATGCTTCGAATGGTGACATTGTCAGGCTCGCTCGGTAGCTGTTGTTGTATGAGAACTCAGCCAAATGTGAATGGTCTTCCAATGATCCACCAAATCTAGAACACAAGCCCACAATAAATCTTCTAGTATACGATTAGCCCTCTCAGTTTGACCATCTGTCTGAGGATGATAAGCGGTGGTCAAGTTCAGCTTCGTTCCCAGTTCTACTTGAAATGCCTCCCAGAATTTGCTATTAAATATTGGATCTCTATCACTAACTATACTGATCGGCACTCCGTGTAGCCTAACAATTTCCTTGAAATATATCTGCGCCAGACTCTGAGCAGTTCTGTTCGATCTGACAGGTATGAAATGAGCGGTCTTCGTGAAGCGATCTACGATCACCCAAATACTGTCATTTCCTTTCCTGGTTCTGGGCAAACCATCTATGAAGTCCATGGAAATATGTTCCCACTTCCAACTTGGAATGTCCAACGGTTGCAACAATCCGGCAAGTTTCTGTTGGTCGCTTTTGACTAGTTGGCAAGTAGAGCATCTGCTAACATATAAAGAAATATCTCTCTTCATCAACCTCCACCAGAAAGTGCGTTTGATGTCATTATACATTTTGCTCACTTCTGGATGGATACTAAGTTTTGACTTGTGGCATTCATCCAGCACTTCCTTTCAAAGCTCAGAAATGTTAGGAACACAAATTCAACCCTTTGGCCTTAGAATCCCTTGGTTATCAATTTGGAAACTCAAGTGTTCGCCTTTCTGTATTCTTTTTCTGATCTTCTGAATGAAGTGATCGTCCTTCTGAAGAGCAGATATTTTATCCATCAATGAAGTTGTAATAATAAAACTGGCGATCATTACATTCTTTCGACTTAGCGCATCGGCCACGACATTGGCTTTCCCTGGAGTGTACAGAATCTCAAAATCGTATGCTGCAAGGAACTCTAGCCAACGCTGCTGCCTCAGATTCAAGTCTTTCTGGGTGAACAGATACTTTAATGACTGATGATCAGTAAACAGTTCGAATTTCTCACCCAAAAGATAGTGTCTCCAGATTTTTAAAGCAAATACAATGGCTAACAATTCAAGATCATGAGTAATGTAGTTTTTCTCATGCGGCTTCAGCTGACGGCTAGCATAAGCAATCACTTGACCTCTTTGCATTAATACTGCACCAAGGCCTTCTCTAGAGGCATCTGTCCAGACTTTCAAGTCTTGATTGCCATCGATAATCGTTAACACTGGAGCAGTTGTTAATCTTAACTTTAGCTTCTCAAAAGCCTCCTCACATTCTGGAGTCCACTTGAATTTTGCGTGCTTCTTTGTAAGCTTTGTTAAGTGACTAGATATCTTCGAAAAAACTTTAATGAACTTCCGGTAATAACTAGCCAATCCAAGAAAACTTCGGACTTCTATGGGAGTACTAGGCTATTTCCAATTTTGAATAGCGGTGATTTTACTTGGATCCACAGCAATTCCCTCTTTTGATACGACGTGGCCAAGAAACTTTACTTCATCTTGCAAGAATATACATTTGGACAGTTTAGCTTTCAATACATTCTTTCTCAGAATTTCTAATACTTGCTCCAAATGTTTTTCATGTTCGGCCTTTGACTTAGAGAAGATTAGAATATCATCAATAAAAACCAGAACAAACTTATTCAGGACTCCTCTGAACACTCGATTCATTAAATCGACGAAGTATGCTGGAGCGTTACATAAGCCGAACGGCATTACTAATCACTCATAGAACAAATCAGGACCTTTGAATGTTATCATAGGAATACACTCTTCGGCAATACGAAGCTGATGGAAACCTGTAGCTAGGTCCATCCTTGAAAATACTTGTGCTCCATTCAGACGATCCAATAAATCATCGATTCGCGGCAATGGATATTTATTCTTTATTGTCTGCTTATTCAAGTCGCGATAATCCACACATAGTCACAGAGTATCGTCAGACTTTGGGACACACACCACTACTGCTCCCCAATTATAGAAACTAGGCCTGATCAGACCCTTCCATACAAGCTGTCGAGTTTGATTGTCTAGTTCTTCTTTCTCCTTTAGAGTCATTCTCCGAATAGCGTGCACTACTGGCCTTGCGTTCAGAATTAAAGCGATCTTGAAATCAATTTCCCTCTGCGGAGGTAAGATAACAACTTCTTCGATCACATCTGCATAATTCTTGACGACAAGAATATCTTTTATGAGGTCCTGTATATTCTCTGTGACTACAGGGTTATTTTCTATTTGAGCAGGAGAAACATCCAAAGCTGCCCAGAAGTCTTTTCTATCAGAATTCTGACCTTCACGGGGAATGGCTATATAATCATCTGATTTAATCTTCACCTTAACGACTCTGTCGGCACATTTAACCTCAGCTTCATATTTGGTCAACCAGTCTAACCCCAAGATAAGATCAAATTGTGTAAAATTCATGACTACCGCGATGGTAGGGAACCGTAACGAGAAAAAGAAATCGGCACCCCACAAACCCAACTGAGATCGAGGGAACTCCCTATTGGATTATGGACAGTGATGGGTTCTTTGAGCCTTTTCAAATTCAAATCCAATTTCTTAACCGCATTCTTTGCAATAAAGCTTCGGGACGCGCCTGTATCAAACAGCACTTTAACGGGAATATCTTTGACAGTGAGTGTGCCTTCCAAAACATCAGACCTTCCCTGACTAGCCGAGGGTGCTGGGGTTTCTGCCACTTCATTGACCTGAGCCTCTTTGGTAGCTTTTAACAGCCGGCAATCTTGCTTTACATGACCAAACCGATGGCATTGATTGCATCTTCTATTCCCTTGGAACTTGTTACCAGACTTAGACCCATTCGTTCTTCGTTTCTTTGAAGGTCCGCAATTTATCGACAAGTGCCCTTTCTGATTACAGTTAGAGTAGGTGGCGGTCGTTACTGGTTCTTTCCCAGATCTGGCCCTTTTCCGATTGACTTTAGGATTCCTACCAACCTCAGACATTGTACTGGCCTCAGGGCTATCAGTTTCAGACTCCCCTTTGTTACTAGAACTGACTTCCTCTTCGTAGCGCAACATACCTTTCTTGTCTAGATCCTCATACTGGTAAGCCATGTATATCATTTCAGAAAAAGGGAGCTTCACATGTCCCATTACACTATTCTGGTATCTTTTTCGAAGACCATAAATAAACCTCAGATTCTTCCTCATTGGATCTTGAATTAGATGCGGGGCAAATGAGCAAGTTCATTGAATTTCTTATGATATCCCGGAATGGTCATATCTCCTTGTATCAGATAATAGAATTCATCACATAACCGCTCGGTTGCTTCAGGAGGAGTAAATCTTTCTAGGAAAATCTCTTTAAATCTATCCCAGGGAATATTACGTTCTGGATTATCCTTAATAACAGTTTCCCACCAGATTAAAGCTTTTTCTTTTAGTGCCCAAGATGCCAGTAATCTTTTCTGATCATCTCTTAGCTGGAGACGTTCAAAAATTCTTTCAGCAGAACTCATCCAAGCTTGAGTTTGAATAATGGATTCATTGCCCGATAAAGGTACTCCACCCAGATTTCGATATCTCTTTAATAGAGCTTCTATATCAGTTTCCGGCTGTGGGAGCACAACTGGCTCATTAGCTTGACGAGTCATAAGATAATTTCTTCTGTTCCTGCCACTCATTTTCTAGTACGTCTACAAATGGCAGACAAAGTGTCAGGTCAACAGAAAAGGTATAGTAAAGCATGGAAACATATACTTGAATGTGAATGTGTCTATCGGGGTGTATTCCATTCAGCTATACTAATACTAGGATATTACTGATCCTATCTGTAATGAGTTACTCGTCCTAGAACACTACTGGCTCTATTTCTGACGAGTTCATTAATATGTTATATTCCAGAACTAAGCTTAACCAAAGCTCTGATACCACGTTGTGACGACCCCAAACCCCGTACTGACGGTGGCAAGGGTAATCTTTGGAATATAACACATAAACAGATAACAACAGAACAGAAATAAATAAATAAATAAATACACCAGATAATGCACAATAGAATACACTGGATAAATATAATCATCAGAGTTACACAGTATACAGGATCGTACTTAGTACAAATACAGTTCAGTTATACATAAATGTCTACAGCGGAAAACAAACGTAATTTGTACAATAGGAGCTGAACAGCATAAAAAGAGATAAATGATAGAATCCATCTTTAGCTCCAGCTATCCAGAAAGAGCCTGCTAAAACCTGAACACAAGGCTGCCTGTGTAGAAAGAGGGGCACCCGAGTTTGCAAGTAAAACAAACTACGAGTCAGTCATGGGACTGGTATAAGAAATCTACTTAACATATTTTATAATATGGCTAATCACAGGACCACGCCACGTTCGCGGAATGGGTTTACTCCATTGGATTGCCAGTACTTTACAACAAGTAAATCTTTTAAACATCGAAATGCTTTTTATAAAAATGAAACCATTATAAGACTCAGTTCCCAACACACAATGCAACGCAAGCCGGAGGATAGAGTTTTACCTTATAATGGCCAAAATATGCATGATACGAATAAAACAAAAGAATTTGATATTATTACTAGCGTTTATATGTTTCAAAAACAATTTCAAATCATATGTATCAATCATAGACGGCATGGGTACCATATATCATGTCGCCATATATAGGTATACAATCAAAACCGCACAGTCACGTATTTAGAAATTGGATTTCCGTCATGAACCAAGGCAAAAGATAGTCCTTACCGAATTCGAGACGCTCTAGCCCGTGTCTCAGGAACAGCCGCAACCGCACCTTGGATCGTCAGCGCCGGTCCACACGGAGTGGATTATAATGCCTGAACAATGCATTTCCCCGTCCTATGGGGCGTAAATGAGCCAACGAGTGACTCCATCGGTCCCAGATCGACTAATATAACCGAGGCGCCTCGCAACAGCAACAACCACACAGGTGAAAAAAATATAAATGTCAGCCAGTTTAAGCACTGACACCACCTCTAGCTAGAAAGAAACGCACGTCCCCCCCGAGGTCCTCTCCTGTTTCTGGTTCATACCGGGGTGTGAGGCTCGCGAATTCACGTTATACACAAAGCTATGCCACACAGGCCGTGCTTTGATCTTCAACCACAAGACTTTGTTTTTCAACAGAAGCCTTGATCACTGCATCTTAGCACGCCACACAAGCAATTCACACCACGCAACTGATGCCATCAATCACACAGAATGAATTCCAATGTCAGACACACGGTCCATTTTCAAGTCCGTTCTGGGTCTGAACGAAACCGGAGGCACTATATACCTCGCATACCCATCGATCTCCACTTACGTCTGGACGATCACCACTTATTATCTATATTTCGGGATGCCTCCCAATCAAGACATCAGTTACCATCCAAACGAGGTGAAGATCTCCAGTCTTCAACCACCGTCTTCATCATCGACTTCTTTTCATCGATTCAGTTATTCAGAATGGGATAAACCCGGTCTTTCTGAGCAACTCGCGTATATAATAAACAAGTGCTACACAAACACAACATACGCCTCAATCCAATTCACCAGTCACTAACCGTAAATTAGTAAGAGAACGATTTCCCAAGTATTAACCCCGAAGGCCAAAACCAACATCAGATCAAAACCCAGGAAACCATTCGACTTAGCTAACCTTCAGTTAGTTTCTAAATTTCACATTCTTAGGGAAAAGTTCCCATTATTTTTATCAAAGATAAATTCTTCAGTATAATTTTCATGTCAAACACACTCAACCATCAAATATTTAATAAACAGGGTAAATTTGGTTTATTTCCATTCCATATCGTTTATAATATTTTATAACGATTTATCGCTATTTTTATTTATTTAAAAATAGCCAATTCATTCAAACGACGCTTCAGGCCATAACGCGGTCGTGGCGCTGATTTTCTTCAGATTTGATTTACACATATCTGAAAATCGAACCGTTGGATCTTCACAAAATTTATATCATTAGAAAGATCTTTTCAAAACGAATCTAACGGTTCCTGTTTTGGGAAAATCCGACGGTCGGATCTCCCGGTACACTCGTTTGAAGTTTCGATTTCAAAATACGAACTACAACGTCATTATTCGATTGAATTTAATTATATATATATATATAATCGATTCTGGCACTGTTTTTCTTCATATTGGATTTAAACATTCCAGACAATCCAACAGTTGGATCTTCACAAAGTGGGTGTCGTTGGAAAGTTATTTCCAAAGCGAACCAAACGGTTTCGGTTTCGGGAAAATCCGATGGTCGGATCTCCCGCACTAATCGTTTGAAATCACGGTTTCAAAACACGAACTGCAGCTTCGTTATTTGATTTATTTTAATTATATATATATATATATAATTTATTCTTCGATTTCAAAAAGATATTCTTTTCATACATTTGATAAAAATGATATTTTTATCCAACAGACATTTATTTCAACACTTCACTATTTTTAACAATTCATGTATATAATAAAAATGTGATTTTTATTGTAAAACTATTTATTTCAAAACACGATTATTTTATATAGTTCATATAGATCATAAAAATAGGATTTTTATTATAAAACAATTTATTTCAAAACACGACTATTTTATATAGTTCATATAGTTGATAAAAATATGATTTTTATTATAAAACAATTTATTTCAAAACATGACTATTTTATATAGTTCAAGTAGATGATAAAAATATGATTTTTATTACAAAACAATTTATTTCAATGCACGACTATTTTATATAGTTCATATAGATGATAAAAATATGATTTTTATTATAAAACAATTTATTTCAAAACATGAATGTCGTTCAACACACGAATTTCTATTCAACACATGAATTTCTATTCAACACATGAATTTCTATTCAACACACGAATATAGTTTCAACACATGAAAATAATTCTAACACATGAATATTATTGAAAATTTCGGCAGCATAACGGTAGGGTAGTTAAAACCGGGACCGTCCCTAGTACGGCTCCTCGCTCTACCTTAAAGCCTCGCAGCTTTTGACAATGGGGATTTCATGCATCTAGTTCGCACGCAGGCGGCATGTTTATTTTTTTCTTTTCCATAAACTAATCCTATGTGGTTTCAACCAAATAATTCTCAACTACAAACGGGTATTTTCCAACCACAATCAATCAATTTCAACCACAAACAATTCTAATCAACCATTCATTATCAACCAATTTTCACACCAGTCACAACCAATAAATATCGTCCATGGTTTGTGGACGAGGGGCGTGTATATATATATAAATATATATATATATATATATTTACATAGGTATTTCACTTCTATTTCAACACATATATAATTTTTACAACGCATATATAACTTATACATCGAACGTACAACTTATACAACGCTTATACATGAGGTGTACAACGCTTATATAACTCATACATTGACTATATAATTTATACATCGTCATTTTCCATATCGTTTATAATTCAGAAATCTCACATTGGGTTCCACTCCACCAAAAATAGCAGAAGGCTCAGAAAAATATGCAGCCTCTTCTAGAAGAGAAGGCGTCCACACGAGTCCACTGTCTCTTGTTTCACTGGATTTCGATCACAAATGAAAAAGATACGATTTTTAGAAGTTTGCAACGCTTTAGAGTGTTAAAATCAGTTTGAAATTAACAAAGCCGTACCTCAGCTGAAAGGTTCGAAACTAGGTTTCGATTTTACTCGAAATCCGTGAAGCCTGAAGAGGATCAGGCTATGCGGTGTCGAAGAGGGAGGAGTGGCGCTCAGACGCCGGGGGGAGTTGGTCAGTTCTACGGTCGGAGGAGGGTACGGCGGCTCTTCGAAGGCGCTGACTTTAGGGCGTCGGATCTCCTCCTATAGGCGACGATAGGTGGCGCTCCGGCTATAGATGTGGAGAGGAGACCGAGCTCTTCAAAAAACTCCAAAGGGGCATAGTGTAATTCGTGGTGGTTTGGCCGGAAAAGAGGAGGGAAGGTGGGAGGTGTTTTCCGTCGTGCGCGCCCTGGAGTATCGGGGAGAGAGAAAGTCCAACGTTGAATGATGATTGGCCCCCATTTTTTATTATTTAATTCTTTAAAATCCGAAAATACCCCCCTCCACACACGAACTCCAATCCAAACCTAACGACTGTCATCTCTAGCTAAATACCCCCATTCCGAACACAATGGGATATGTTTCATAAGCCCATTCAACTGTTACAATCAGTTATTCTTCAAATTAAAGTAGAAAACATTCAAATTCTGTTTTGAACATACATTTTAATTTTCCGGGGCCACATACTGCTTCTAAAAATTCTAGAAAAATTATATCTGGCTATGTTTTGACGATACGGTCCCAACAAAACTAGTTTCGTCGAATTCTGAGACCGTTTGAAAAATGGCCATTTTCTGGTCGATCCAATTTAACTGTAATAGACCAAATCACATTTTCCTTTGCCACGCTCACATACTAGCTTCAAAAATTATGAAATTGGAAACCTAGCAATAATTTGACATCCCGGATCCAACAAAAGTGGTTTCGTCAAATTCTGAGGTCGTTTGCAAAATGGCTATTTTCATGGGCTATATAAACTCTATAGCGACCTTTCTGAAAATTCATTTGGCCATAACTTTTGCTTCCCGCTACGAAACTTCGATTTTTCAGATTCGTTAGAAAGATATTCACTAACAGATTTAAATATTTTTGGTTTCACTAAAATCCGTTTTGTTTTGCTCCCGATACTTTCAGTCAGAGTTTGAATTCAATTTTTGAAACTACCGCGCCATTTCAGGCCTTGTTTATAATTAGAAATAATTATATTCATTTTCAAACATCGATTCAAATTACTTTTCGTCATTATTATTAAAAATATTTATTTTAAATATTTAAAATTCACTAAAATAGCAAATTAAATTTTTTTAAATTGGTTCAGATTTTACGGGTTGTTACAGATAGGGCATTTCCCTCGATCCCCATATAGGGATAAAGTAAGCGGTGTTTTCTCTCGCTGGGACGTAAGACGCGGTGATACTTTATTTCCCAAAAGTGCGGATGTGCATTACGGTGTTTTGTCTACTTGGGACGTAAGCAGTGGATTGCACTACGCGATAGATCTTTCGAATCAGGAGCCATCATGAAGGAAATCCAACTTTCCAATATGAGCTTTGCGGTTTTGATTGTATACCTATAAATGGCGACATAGTGGGATGGGGCACTCATGCCATCTATGATTGCTACATTTACTTTCGAAATTGATTTCCACACTATGCACTTATAGTAATAATAAAAGAGAATTTTTGCGTACCAAGCATATTTGGCTATTATAAGGTAAAACTCTATCCTCCGGCTTGCGTTGCATTGTGTGATGGGACCTGAGTCTTATAATAGCTTCATTTTTCCAAAAAGCATTGCGCTGTTTACTTTATGCACGGGTATTCTTGGGAGGAAACCTGTTCCGTGTTATTGAAACGACCCGAACTTCCCCGGTCTCCGAAGAGAAGAGAAAGAACGAATTGTTTTGAGAACACGACAAAATAGAACGCAGATGGGAAAACATTTCATTGTATATTACAACAATCCATCAGATTACAAGAATATACAGAGTATAAATGAATATTACACAGAAATATTAGAGATTTAATTTACATTTAAGTACATCGCAGCGGAAAATAATACAATACACAACTAGAAGAGATATACAGATACAAAGCTTTCCGGATATCATTCCAACTGTAAACCAGGATCCTGTGAATATAAATCTACAAAACCAAAACTACTAGCTGCCCGTGTCAAAATAAGGGCACCCAAAGTTTAGGTTAAAACAATAAACTCTAGGTCAGTCATGGGACTGGTGTGAGAACTAAAACAGTTATTAATCTTTATTTTTAAAGTTAGGTAAATCAAGGGACCACGCCGCTAACGCGGAACGAGTTTCCTCCCAAGAACACCAGTGCATAAAACAACAGCGCAATGCTAAATAAAGAAAAATGAAGCTATTATAAGACCCAGTTCCTATCACACAATGCAACACAAGCCGGGGGATAGGGTTTTCCCTTAAAATAGCCAAAGCATGCTTGATATGTTTAAAATAAGTCATTTGATACTATTATAAGTGCATAGTGTATAAAACAACTTCAAATCATAAGTATCAATCATAGACGGCATGGGTACCATATATCATGTCGCCATACTAGGCTCTACAATCAAAATCGCAAATGTCACGTATTTCGAAATTGGATTTCCATCTGTGAACCGAGCCAAAAGATAGTCCTCTTCCGATTCGAGACTCTCTAGCCCGAGCCTCAGGATCAGAACGCATCAACCCTTTGTATCGTCAGGGTCGGTCCATCGATGTGGATTATTATGCCTGAACACTACGTTTCCCCGCACTTTGGGGCGTAAATGAGCCAACAAATGACTCCATCGGACCCGGATCGTCCGATCAAACCGAGGCGCCTCGCAACAGCAACAACCACATAAGTCAAACTCGTCAGGGCATGTAAAACCAATGACGCCACTTCTAACTAGAAAGAAACGCATGCCCTCCCTGAGGTCCGTCTCCCGTTTTTGGTCCACACCGGGGTGTGAGGCTCGCGATTCAACGTTACACAAAGCTACGCCACAAAGGCCGTGCTTTGATCATCAACCACAAGACTCTGCTTTTCAACAGAAGCCTTGATCATTTGCATCTTAGCATGCCACACAGGCAAACCACTCTATGCAACCGATATCAGTCACACAGAATGAAATCCGATGTCAGACACACAGTCCATTTACAAGTCCGTTCTGGGTCTGAACGAAACCGGAGGCACCTAGTACCCCTCATATCCATCGATCTCCAAGTACGTCTGGACGATCACCAACTGTTTCCATCTTCTTGGGTGTACATCTCAATCAATATCGGTAGTAATCACCCAAACGACGTGAAAACCTCTGGTCTTCGACCACCGTCTTCATCTTCGACTTATCGTCGTATCAGTTATTCAGAATGGGATAAACTCGGCCTTTCCGAATAACTCGCGTATATTTTAAATAAGTGTTACACAAACACAACATACGCCTCATTCCAATTCATCAGTCACTAACCGTAAACTAATCAAGAGAATAATTCCCCAAATATTAACCCCGAAGGCCGAAACCAACATCAGATCAATATCCAGAAAACCGTTCTGCTTAGCTAACCGACAGTTAGTTTCTAAATTTCACATTCATAGGGAAAGGTTCCCATTAATTTTATCAAAGATAAATTCCTTGAATTTATTCTTTAATCTTCTTTTGAATTTCGATTCAACTAGTTGGGATTAACGAACCTTGCCGAAGTAATCATTTGTTTTAATTTCCCAATCCCAACCTATTCATCCCATGAAGTAAAACTGGTAATACTTCATATCTAACACCACGGTGTTATCGGTAAATTCAATTACCATTTCACGTTCAAATCTAATTAAAGATTTAACTATCGCCTGGAGCAAAACTGGTGATACTCCATTCTCGATCATTTCAATCTAATTAAAGATTCATTAAAACTCCACTTAGTTTTATTCTGTGACTGGGTTAAAGAATCAGTGTCATTTAAAACACGGTTCACGATAAACCCAAAATCACATCATATTTCAATCAGTCCCTAACTGTAAATTAGCAATTGAGCAGTTCCCTAAGTATTAACCCTGAAGGCCGAAACCAACATCATATCAATACCCCAGAAACCATTCAACTTAACTAATCTCCAGTTAGTTTCTGAATTTTCTTAACTCCTTTGGGTCTAAGAATAGTATTACTGAAGATACCATTCACGACAACCCAAAATCACATTTCATTAATTATCGGGTTAAAGAACAAGTGTTATTTAAAACACTGTTCACGATAAACCCAAAAATCAATACCAATTCAATTCCAATTAAATATTATTTAATTGGTAACCTTTATTAAATATAAATAAAAAGATTTAATCTTTTTCTCAACTGGGTTCAAGAACAGGGTTAATGAAGACACCATTCACGACAAACCCAAATCACATTTGATATTAAATACAAGGCTCTGAATAGAAAATGTATCGGCTTATATTCAATATCAAATTCTACGACCAACAAATATCATATTGGAAATAACGATATATATATATATATATATATCTTTCAAATTTCCATAACAATATCTGTGTAATCACGAAATCCAACATCGAAATAATCCAAAGACAATTTCGATTCAAATCCATTCCACTTCAATTATTGGAAATTCTAATTACCTTCAAAACCCTTTTCAAATTCAATTTATTTATTTTAAAAATAAATAGAATTATAATTCTAGTTCAAAACTAGTTTATTTCAATAAAAATCTATTTTTATCTTTTCAAATATGGAGTTTTTCATCCCAATTCTTCCCAAATCATTTCTTATGATTTTACACAAATTATTACTATTTTAAATAATTTTATCAAGGCCCGTACAGTCAATTTCCACTAATGGCCATCGAACTGCATTTACAGCGACCTTTTCCAAGTTTGATTTGGACATAATTCCAAATCCAACCATTAGATTTCTAATTTCTAATATTCGTTAGAAAGCTCTTTTCGATACGAATCCAACGGTTCCGGTTTTAGGAGAATCCGACGGTCGGATCTCCCGTAATATCCGCTCGAAGTCAATGGTCGAAATTCGCGAACTGCCGCGGCGCGGCGCGTTCTATTCAGGCCATTATATTATATATATAATATATATAATATATACTTTGTCGATTTCAATTCAAAACGTATTATATAAATCGTTTTAAATTCGTTTTCAAAACGATTTTAACTTCGTTTCAAATTCAAATCAAAATTGAATTTTTCCTTATAAATTCGTTTTAAATTCATTTCAAATTGATTTCAATTCAAATTGATTTCTAATTCAATTTCAGTTCGTTTTAAATTCAATTCAATTTCAATTCGAATTCATTTCTATTCGATTTCAATTCGAATTCATTTCTATTCAGTTTCAGTTCGAATTTCAATTCTTTTCAAAATATCAGATTTTGAAATCACTTTCGATATTCATTATAAAATGAATAAAATCGATATAAATATTGTTCACGTCAAAATGGCGTCAATCTAATCAACACGGCTTCATGTATTTCTATTTTCAAATATTCTATTTCAAATATTTCTTTTTCAAATATTTCTATTTCAAAACTGGAATGAGGCCCAATCAATTACCATATAATGTTAATTATATGGATTTTCTACAACACATGTATACAATAACAACGATGAATAATCAACCATCATCCGTAGTGCATTCTACACTGTATAAGCATCGAATATAAATATTTAACACTTATAACAGTCTGTCAATCAATCGATCGACATACAACTAAACCAATCGGGATTAGTGTACGCAAAATATCATCCCAATACCCGTGTGGGGTTTCAAACAATCAAACACAGATTTTATTTGTGCAGTTGTGCGATGTGTAAAATTTATCGTCCCAATCAATATAAGTCAAATGTGTGTATATAAACAAATCGTCCGATTTGTTTATTTTTATTTCATTTCATATACACGTTAAAAATTCTATTTTTAACTATAAAATATTTTAACTATATAAATGTTTTATTTCATTTCACATCACATCACACAATCAACTACACATCAAAATCAAACAACCAAGCATACAAGCCATCCATGGTCTGTGGACGACGGGTGTCGGGTGCTACTAAACACCGTCTGCATCCTAGTATATATTTTTAACTAGAAAAAAAATTAAATTAAAGGTGAGAAGTTCTCACCAAAGCTATCCCAACTCCACGACACTTCAAATGTAGGATATCTTCATCGTTCTTCCTTTTGTCACTTTCGTTGTCCGCTTTCACTACATATATTAAAATCACATTTTTATACCGCTATTCTATATATAAAAATCGAATTTTTACTTTGCTATTCAATATATAAAAATCGAATTTTTACTTTGCTATTCAATATATAAAAATCGAATTTTTTACTTCGCTACTAAAGATCAAATTTTTATAATTAAAAATCCATTATCTTCTAGTTTAAATATCAGATCTTTCATTGTTTAAAAATTGAATCTTTCTTTAAAAATAAAAATCGAATCTTTGTATGATAAGAATCGCCACTTTTCTATGATAAACCCACCTCCTTATTTTGCTATCCGTACAATACAAAATCAGTTTTTTTTTTCTATGTAACCATAAATGAAAATCGAATTAAAACAGTAAATGAATGTAAATAAAGGTAAAAACTCACATTTTTATTGTATTAAAAGGGGGAGGAGGGCTGCTAGGCGGCACAGGAGGCGGCAGTTGGTCGGTGGAGGACGCCTAGGGTAGCGCGGGTGGTGCGGTCGAATTGGGGGGGATGCGTCTTCATGGAGGGGGGGTGTCGCGGTAGGAGGAAGAAGAAGGAGAGGGAGTTCGCCGATCGGCGAAGGAGGAGGGGGGTTGCGGCACCAGGGGGCGACGCTGGCGATCGTGCGCCCCCTTTTTCCTTTTTTATTTATTTAAAATCGATTTGAAAAGTAAACCGGGGGGGGGGGGGGGGTCTGAGCAAAGATAAAAGGGAGGAGGGGTTTTATTTTTTATTTTTATTTTTTCTATTTAATTTCAAAAAGTAACTTTTAATTTCGGCCTCTAAACGAGACCCACCGCCTGTCGTCCATAGCTAATTACCCTCATTCCGAACACAATGGGATATGTATCGTAAGCTGATTCGACTATTACGATTAGTTTTCGTCAAAATCAACATATAACTCTATAAATTGAATTTGAACGCGCATTTCAATTTACCGGGGCCACATACTAACTCGAAAAATTCCAGAAAAATATTTTCTAGCTTCGTATTGACGACACGGTCCTAACAAAACTAATTTCGTCGAATTCTGAGACCGTTTGAAAAATGACCATTTTCCAGTCGATTAAAATCAACTAAAACTGGTCAAACGTGTTTTCCTTTGCCACGCTCACATATTGATTCGAAAAATCACGAAATTTGGAATCTAGCAATAACTTGACATCACGGATCCAACAAAAGTGGTTTCGTCGAAATTCGAGGTTGTTTGCAAAATTTCCATTTTTAAGGGCCTGAATTTCATAGCGACTATCCAGAATTTTCAACTGGACATATCTTTTGATTCTCGCTATGAAATTTTAATTTTTCGGATTCGTTGGAAAGATATCCTCAAATAGATTCTATTATTTTTGGTTTCACTAAAATTCGGTTTATCTTGCAACTGGTACATTCATTTGAATTTTGAAATCGAATTATCGAACTACCGCGCCATTTTCAATTCCTTTTATATATATAAGTAAATATATATATTCTAACGACGATTCATATAAATATATACGTTCGAATTCAATTTAAAATAAATTTCTCGTCGTTATTAATTAAAATAATTCATTTTAAATAATCCAAATTCGCTAAAATTGCCAAAACAAAAATTTTAAACTGGCCCAGATTTTCGGGTTATTACAATTATACGGCGTGGTCCCTTGATTTACCGAACTTTAAATCAATTTATTAACTATTTTGAGTTCTCATACCAGTCCCATGACTGACCTCGAGTTTATTGTTCCTTCCTAAACTCTGGGTGCCCATATTTTCCACAGGGGCAGTTAATAATTTTGGTTTTTCAGATTTCTATTTAACAGGATTCTGGATTTCAGCTGGATCTATATCCGGAAAGCTTGTCCGCTACGCATTATACTTATGTCTTATTTTCCGCTGCTATGTAAATTTTTAAATCTCTGATATTGCATTTGCAATGTGTAATATTTATTCATACTCTGGAATATTCTTGTACTCTGATGTAAATTGTTGTAATAACAAGGAAATGTTCTATTTTTTGTGTTCTAATGTGTCGTGTTCTCAACTCAATCCGGGCTTTCCCGAAAGGGGAAGTTTGGGTCGTTTCGTATTAGAGCCAATACCCAGCCGAAATTGTGCGTGTAATACTGCGAATGTCAGTCAGTGTGGTGCTGATGCGGGTTAAATGCACAATGCCTGGGTGGTGAGTGATATGAGCCAACGAGGACGTTGGGCTCTTTAAGGGGGGTAGGCTGTAACACGCCTCTCAAAAAGCTAACACAAAGATCTTTTAGCATAGTGGTTAGTGCGTGGTGTTGCTTTCGGGGAGGTCGGTGGTTCGAGTCCCACGGTTGTCTAATCTTTTTAATAAATCAAAATCTCTTTAATAAATCAAACATACAATAAAAATATAATTTTTACTGTCTAATCTTTTTATTGAACCATGATTCTTTTTACTCATTTTATAATACAAACCAAATGTAATTTCCATTGTTTAAAACCTTATACTTAACATGGTTCTTTTTAGTGATATTATAATACACATAAAATGTAATTTCCTTTGTTTAAAACCATTTATTTTAAAACATTGAACATTTTCAATCATTTCTACACACACAATGAAATGTATATTCTTATTGTCAACATATTCTATTTCAAACAATGAATATTTTGTTTATTCATACATACAATAAAATGTGATTTTTATTGTACAAAACATTTTCTTTTCAAAACAATGAATATTTTACTGGTTCATACATTCAATAAAAACGATATTTTTATTGTTTAAATATTGTCATTTCAATACATGAATATTCTATTCAACGCATAAATATTATATATCCTTTATGGAATATTATTTTAAAATATTCATTATTTTTTTCGAATTGGAATGAGGTCCAATCAATTACCATATAATGTTACTTATATGAATTTCATACATCGCATGTATACAACAATAGTGATAAACAATCATTAAAAATTCATACGACATCCAGAGTGCAATTTACAAGTGTGTGAGCATTAAAACAAATAAATAACGCTCATCACAGACTGTCATTCCATCGATCGACATATAACTAAAAATTGGGATCAGTGTATGTCAAATTTCATCCCAATACCAGTGTGGGGTTTTCAAACAACAACAATTTATTATTTGTGTAGTTTGGCGATGTGTGAAATTTATCGTCCCAATCATATCAGATAAATGGGTGTACATAAACAAATCGTCCGATTTGTAAATGGATATTTATTGATTCACATATACAATAAAAATATGATTTTTATTATATAAATTTATTTTATTAAACATAAACATTTATTTAAACATGAACATTTTATTAAACATCGCAAATATGACAATGTTTTATACATAATAAAAATGTATATTTTTATTGTTAACATATTTTAATCTAAACATACAATAATGATGTGATTTTTGTTATAAAAATCCTTATCTTCTAAACACAAATATTTTATTTTATTCTCTTTACTAACATGATAAAGATGACAAATTTTATCAATAAAACACATATTAATAAGTAATTCTTTTATTCTACATTGTCATGATAAAGATGACATTTTCTCATCAAAACATATATTAATAAATAATTCTTTTATTCTACATTGTCATGATAAAGATGACATTTTCTCATCAAAACATATATTAATAAATAATTCTTTTATTCTACATTGTCATGATAAAGATGACATTTTTGTTAAGTAAAACATATGATTAACATATAATTATCTTATTCTAAACTAATATGTTAAAGGGACATTTTTGGTCAACATTTAATCTTCTAAATGATTCATCATATACATTAAAATGTAATTTTAATGTTAAATATATTTCATCAACATTTAATCTTTTAAATAATCCATCCTATACATTAAAATGTAATTTTAATGTTAAAAATATTTTATCAACATTTTATGCAATAAAAATGAATCTTATACTATGTTAACATTTCATACAAAATGACAATTCTATATTGTTTACACTTCATACAAATGATAATTCTATGATGTTTACATTTCATACAAATGATAATTCTATGATGTTTACTGTAACAACCCGGATTACCAGAACCAATTTTTTTTTAGCAACTTTAATGTGTTTTTAATATTTAAAATAATTTATTTTAAATAATGACGACCAAAATTTTATTTTAATCGAAGTTAGAACAATTTTTTTTATTTAATTATAAAAGGAGTTTGAAATGGTGCGGCAGTTTGAAAATTCGATTTCAAATTTCAATTGAATGTACAAGATTCAAAATAAATCGGATTTCAGTAAAACTAGAAATATTAGAATATGTTAAACAATATCTTTCTAACGAATGTGAAAAATCCAAATTTCATTACAGGAATTAAAAGTTATGTCCAATTTAAAATTTAGAAAAGTCGCTGTAGAATTTATATATATTTTAATATAATATATAACCTTTAAAAATAGTATTTTGCAAACGACCTCCGTTTTCGATGAAACCACTTTTATTGGATTCGGAATGTCAAATTATTGCTAGGTTTCAATTTTCATAATTTTTTAAATTAATATGTGAGTGTGGAAAAAGAAAATGTATTTTGACCATTTCAGTCAAATTAGATCGACCAGAAAATGGCCATTTTTCAAACGGTCACCAAATTCGATGAAATTAGTTTTGTTAGAACCGTATCATCGAAACATATCTAGAAATATTTTTTCTGTAATTTTTAGAGTCAGTATATGGGCTCGGTAAATTAAAGTGTACGTTTAAATTCAGTATATATTGATTTATATTTTAATTTAAAGAACAACTTATCGTAACAGCCGATTTAGGTTACGAAACATATTCCATTGTGTCCGGGATGGGGATTATTAGCTAGGGAGACTCTCGTTGGGATTCGTTCGAAGTAAGAGGTGCTAAACTAGTATTATTAGAATTAAATTGAATGAAATAAATAAATTAAATAAAATACTATAAATACACTGTATCGTATTCCATATTTCTCTTTAACCCTAATTCCCACTTGGTACAACGCTGCCATCTTGAAACGAATGGCTAAAGCTTTACAATCTTGATTCGTTAATCACTTTGAATCTAAACATTTTCACCTAAAATTTATACAACAAAAGTTCAAGAGCTTTCCACGAGCTTCCGATTCACAGGGTGATGATCATATCTTGGCATGTATTTTGCTCGATTTTGGGGCCTGAACAGGGTTCGTTCGAGTGAAATTTTGTGGTGAAGGGGACGTGCGAGTTGATCGTGTGGCTAGGCAAGGTAGAGGAGTCGGGGGTCTTCGAGGAGGCGTAGGTGGATGAGACGCCGACGCCTTAGTTGATGAGTGGTTTTAGACCATAGAAGTGGACGGCGTGTATTGTTTGGGGTTTTCTCGATGGTCTGAGGGACGTGTTTAAGGAGACAAGGTTAAGGATTTTAATTAATTAAATATATAATTAATGTAATCATTGATTAAAATATTCATAACTCATTCAAATCTTAACGAAATTCAGCGATTTCAGTTTTGTTGGAATCCTCTTGGCGAGCTCTACATCATGAAACTAACTAGAAGAAGATTGGGAACACGTGCAGATTTTGATTAAATTAAACATTGGGTTTAATTTAATTAAAATAATCGTTTTAACGATTTCAGAACCGACCACGGTGAGAACTCCTTTCACTCTAACTTTTTTGCAGTTAAATTTATACTAGGATGTAGACGGTGCTTAGCAACACCCGACTCCATTGATCGTACAAACCATGATTGTTCTATTTGGATTTTGTTTGGAATTGTTAATGATTGATATGGTTGCATATATAAATTTATTTATATAAACTGTAGATATAAAATTATCATGAAATTGAGAATAAAATATTTTAATAGTAAAAATTACATTTTTATCTTATGAATGAATCAATCAAAAGATTCATTTTTATCGTATAAAATGTTGACATAATAAAAGATTCATTTTTATTGTATAAAATGTTAACATAATAAAAACTTTGTTTTTATTGTATGAAATTGAACATAATAAAAACTTCATTTTGTTATACAAAATGTTAGCATAACAAAATTATCATTTTGTTATATAAAATGTTAGCTAAATAAAATTATCATTCTTGTTATATAAGATGTTAGCAAAATAAAAAGACCATTTTCATTGTATAAAGAGTTACATTAAAAGAAGACCATTTTCATTTGTATGAAATGTAAACATCATAGAATTATCATTTGTATGAAATGTAAACATCATAGAATTATCATTTGTATGAAATGTAAACATTATAGAATTATCATTTTGTTTGAAATGTTAACATAATATAAGATTCATTTTTATTATATAAAATGTCAATAAAATATTTTTAACATTAAAATTACATTTTAATGTATAAGATGGATTATTTGAAAGATTAAATGTTGATGAAATATGTTTAACATTAAAATTACCTTTTAATGTATAGTATGAATCATTTAGAAGATTAAATGTTGACCAAAAATGTCCCTTTAACATATTAGTTTAGAATAAGAGAATTATATGTAATCATATGTTTTAATTAGCAAAAATGTCATCTTTATCAATAAAAAGTAGAATAAAAGAATTATTTATTAATATATGTTTTGTTGAGAAAATGTCATCTTTATCATGATAATGTGGAATAAAAGAATTACTTATTAATATGTGTTTTGTTGATAAAATTTGTCATCTTTATCATGTTAGTAAAGAGAATAAAGTAAACTATTTGTGTTTAGAAGATAAGGATTTTTACAATAAAAATCACATTATTATTGTATGTTTAGATTAAAATATGTTAAAAATAAAAATATACATTTTTATTATGTATAAAACATTGTCATATTTGAGATGTTTAAAAAAAAAGTTCATGTTTAAATAAGTGTTCATGTTTAATAAAATATAATTATATAATAAAAATCATATTTTTATTGTATATGTGAATTAATAAATATCCATTTACAAAATCGGATGATTAGTTTATGTACACCCATTTATCTGATATGATTGGGATGATAAATTTCACACATCACCCAACTGCACAAATAATAAATTGTTGTTGTTTGAAAACCCCACATGGGTATTGAGATGATATTTGACATATACTGATCCCAATATTTAGTTGTATGTCAATCGATGGATTGACAGACTATGATGAGCGTTATTTATTTGTTTTAATGCTCACACAGTTGTAAATTACACTCTGGATGTCATATGAATTTTTAATGATTGTTTATCACTATTTTTGTATACATGCGATGTATGAAATCCATATAAATTACATTATATGGTAATTGATTGGGCCTCATTCCAATTTGGAAAAAATAAAGAATGTTTTAAAATAAATTCCTTAAAGGATATAAAATATTCATGCATTGAATAGAATATTCATGTATTGAAATGAAAATATTTAAATAATAAAAATATCGTTTTTATTGAATGTATGAACCAATAAAATATTCATTGTTTTGAAAAGAAAATGTTTTATACAATAACAATCACATTTTATTATATGTATGAATAAACAATATATTCATTGTTTCAAATAGAATACGTTTACAATAAGAATATACATTTTATTGTGTATGCAGAAATGATTGAAAATATTCAATGTTTTAAAATAAAAGGTTTTAAACAACGGAAATTACATTTTATGTGTATTATAAAATCACTAAAAAGAACCATGTTAAGTAAAAGGTTTTAAACAATGGAAATTACATTTGGTTTGTATTATAAAATCAGTAAAAAGAATCATGGTTCACTAAAAAGATTAGGCAATAAAAATTATATTTTTATTGTATGTTTGATTTATTAAAGAGATTTGGTTTATTAAAATGTAGATCATTTATATGTAGAAAATATGAAAACGATCATTTGTTTGAAATAAAATTTATTAACGATAAAATTTACATTTTTATTGTACATATAGAAATAATGAAAAATATTCATTGATTGAAATAAAAAGATTTAACAATAAAAATTTACATTCTCATTGTATATAAGAAATAGGGTAAAATATTCATCGTTTGAATAAAAATGTTGTAACATTAAAAAAAATTACATTTTTAATGTATGTATGATTCATCAAAATATTCATCGTTTGGATAAGAATATTCAATTTTGATATAAAATTGAAAATGAAGTTGAAATCATTTTAAAATGAATTTATAATTTTTTTATAAAATACGTTTTAAATGGAAATCGATGAAATATATATAATATATATTATATATAATGGCCTGAATAGAACGCGCCGCACAGCGACCCTTCGCGAATTTCGACCATTAACTTCGAATTGATATTACGGGAGATCCGACTGTCGGCTTCTCCTAAAACCGGAACCGTTGGGTTCGTATCGAAAAGAGCTTTCCAATGAATGTAAGAGATTTGAAATCTAACGTTAGATTTGGAGATATGTCCAAATCAATTTCAAAAAAGGTCGCTATGGATGCAGTTCGGTGGCCGTTATTGGAAACCGACTGTACGGGCGATAATAAGATTATTAAAATTATGGAAAAATTATATAAAATCATAATAAATTATTTGGAAAGATTTTTAATGGAAAATTCCAGTTTTGAAAAGATAAAAATATATTTTTATCGAAATGAACTAGTTATTTACTAGTATAATAATTTAATTATTTTTAGAAATAAATAAATTAGATTTGAAAATGGTTTTAAAATAACCAGAATTTTCCAATATATATTTATATATATATATTGGAATGAATTTGAATGGAAATTTTCGTCGGAATATTTCGATATTGGATTCCGTGATTATATGGATATTGTTTTGGGAATTTGGAAGATATATATATCGTTATTCCCAATACAATGTTTGTTGGTTTTAGAATGTGATATTGAATATAAGCCGGTATAATTTCTATTCAGAACCTTACATTTAATGTCAAATTGGATTTTGGGTTTGTCGTGAATGGTGTTTTAAAAAAACACTGTCCCTAAACCCGGTTTAGAAAAGAATAAATCTTTTAATTAAGATTAAGGAAATTTTACCAATTAATTAATATTTGATTGGAATTGAATAGGAATTGGATTTGTGGGTTTATCGTGAACAATGTTTTAAATAACCTTTGTTCTTTAACCCAATCAACAGCGAAGAAATAATTTGGGATTTATAAATCTTTTATTAAGATTTAAATGGAAATTTTCCAAAGTAAAATTTTCCCCAATTTAATATATTAAATTTGAATTGAATGGAATTCGATTTGATAATAATCGAGATGAGCTTCTATGAATGAAGACTGATACTATATATGGAATTCAAAAGGCTTTGCCGTTATTCCATTTATATTATTAGTCTGATATAGGAATTTATATCGATTATGTATTATTATGATTTCTGTGTAGATTCCATTTTGATGGAAGATGATTTTGGGTTTATTGTGAACAATGTTTTTTAAAAGACATTAGTTCTTTAACCTAGTTAAAGATAAGATTAATTTCTTAAATTCGAATAATCATTAAATAATGATTTTTGAGATTAAAAAGAATAAATTTAAAAGGATTTATCTTTGATAAAATTGATGGGAACCTTTCCCCTAAAATGTGAATATTTTATTAAAAGAATATTCTGAATTGGAATGAGGCATTGGATGTGTTTTTTTAGCACCTGATTATAAATTACGCGAGTTATTCGGAAAGACCGGGTTTAACCCACTCTGAATAATGAATACGACAAATAACAGTCAAAGAGATTGAAGACAGTGCAAGACGACGATCTTCACGTCGAATGGATGAGTTGCTACTGATGCCCATGATTGGAGTAGCTACCTTAAAGGGGCTACAGTGGTGGTCGTCCGAATGTACTTGTTGATTGTTCGGATATGCGAGGACCTTTCTCCCATATTGGACATATGGGACGAGGAATAAGGTGCCTCCGGTTTCATTCAGACCCAGAACGGACTTGTAAATGGATGGTATGTCCGACGTTGTATTCCTTTTACGCTGTATTTGTTGATCTCTGCTAATATATATCTGTTTGGTGGCGGAGAATTTATTCTCTTGCTTAACACTTTTCTCTGAGACGTATGAGCTTAGAGGTTATATATTGGCAGAAATCAATGGTATGGTATGGATTGACAATGTGGCATGCTAAGATGCATTGATCAAGGCTTTTGTTGAAAAGCAGAGTCTTGAGGAAGATGATCAAAGCACAACTTTATTTAGCATAGCTTTGTGTAGTGTGACTTCGCGAGCCTCACACCCGGTATGATGGTGAACTGATGGTCAGAGCAGTATGCTTTCGATATTAGTTTGGATTCGGTCGACCGTGATGAGGGATAGGGCATTTCCCCTGATTCCCATATAGGGATAGAGTAAGCGGTATTTTCTCTCGCTGGGACGTAAGCCGCGGTGATACTTGATTTCCTAAAAGTGCGAATGTGCATTACAGTGTTTTCTCTAGGTGGGACGCAAGTCGTGGAGTATTGCACTATGCTATAGATCTTTCGAATCAGGAGCCATCATGATGGAAATCCAACTTTCCAATACGAGTTTTGTTGTTTTGATTGTATACCTATATATGGCGACATAGTGGGATGGGGCACTCATGTTGTCTATGATTGATTCATTTACTTTCGAAATTGATTTCTACACTATGCACTTATAGTAATAATAAAAGAGAATTTTCGCGTACCAAGCATATTTGGCTATTATAAGGTAAAACTCTATCCTCTGGCTTTTGTTGCATTGTGTGATGGGGCCTGAGTCTTATAATAGCTTCATTTTCCCAAAATGCATTGCGCTGTTTATTTTATGCACTGGTATTCTTGGGAGGAAACCCGTTTCGTGTTATATGGCGTGGTCCCTTGATTTACCTTACTTTAAAATCAAATTAATAACTGTTTTGAGTTCTCATACCAGTCCCATAACTAACCTGGAGTTTATTGTTCCTTCCTAAACTCTGCGTGCCCATATTTTCCACACGGGCAGTCAGTAGTTTTGGTTTTGCAGATTTCTATTTAATAGGATCCTGGATTACAGCTGGAGATAGATTCGGAAAGCTTTCCCTCTACGCATTATACTTATGTCTTATTTTCCGCTGCTTTGTAATTTAAATCTCTGATATTATTTTTCTGTGTAATATTTATTCATACTCTGGAATATTCTTGTACTCTGATGTAAATTATTGTAATAACAATGAAATGTTCTTCTGTTTATGTTCTGATTTGTCGTGTTCTCAACACAATCCGGGCTTTCCCGAAAGGGGAAGTTTGGGTCGTTTCATTTGGTATCAGAGCTTTGGTTTACAGAGCTCGAGAACAAGACACATTAGAACCGAACGAAAGAATTCATCAGAGATTGGATTAGTAATATCCAATAAGAATGGCTCGTTAGACATGGGATCAGTAGTATCCTAGAATGAGTCCGAAGAGTGTTATTTTTTTTAAAATAAAAAAAATTAAAACAAATTTAGTTTTGGAAATTTTATCTTAAAATACGTATTTGAGATATTATTATATTTTAATTTGGACAATCGAGTATATGAAGATTTTGAATATACGCCTTGCAACCGTGTATTCGAAGCCTCATATACTAGATAGATATAGAATCACACTCTAGTTGCCTGAAGATGATTCTGAGGATGGTCTAGACATCGTCAGTATTTATGTTCGAGTTTCAAAAGTGGAATATCTATATGTTTTCAATCGACTGGTGTGAGAACCAAAACTAGATAGGGTTATTATTGTGATTTGGCATCAAAAAATATGATTTTCGAATATATATATATAGAAAGATATTTGTTTGAAAATTTAACCAACTAATTGATTGCTGGTTGTGTTGTTTGATTATTAGTATAATTAATAAAAAAATAGTGTAATGATAATTAATTTAACCAATATAAGAATGAATGACAAGTAAGACCAAATTGAATCAAAATATTGAATTGAATTGTAAATTGATTAGAATTGAAAGTTGAGTTGGTTAGTTAAACAACTTTCAGCTCCGTTCCTTTTCGAGGACAAAAAGATTTTAAGTGGGGGAGATTGTAACAACCCGGATTTTCAGAACCAATTTAATTTTTTTATTTTAGCAACTTTAACATGTTTTGAATATTTAAAATAATTTATTTGAAATAATAACGACCAAAAATTTATTTTAATCGAAGTTAGAACGATTTTTTTTAATTTAATTATAAAAGGAGTTTGAAATGGGGCGGCAGTTTAAAAATTCGATTTCAAATTTCAATTGAATGTACAGGATTCAAAATAAATCGGATTTCAGTAAAACCAGAAATATTAGAATCTGTTTAACAATATCTTTCTAAGAATGTGAAAAATCCAAATTTCATAATAGGAATTAAAAGTTATGTCCAATTTAAAATTTAGAAAAGTCGTTGTAGAATTTATATATATTTTAATATAGTATATAACCCTTAAAAATAGCCATTTTGCAAACTACCTCCATTTTCGACGAATCCACTTTTGTTGGATTCGGAATGTCAAATTATTGCTAGATTTCAATTTTCATAATTTTTGAAATTAATATGTGAGCGTGGCAAAAGAAAACGTGTTTTGACCATTTTAGTCAAATTAGATCGACCAGAAAATGGTCATTTTTCAAATGGTCACCAAATTTGATGAAATTAGTTTTGTTAGAACAGTATCGTCGAAACATAGCTAGAAATAATTTTTTTGTAATTTTTAGAGTTAGTATGTGGCCCCGGTAAATTAAAATGTACGTTTAAATTCAATATATATTGATTTATATTTTAATTTAAAGAAAAACATATCGTAACAGCCGAATTAGGTTACGAAACATATTCTATTGTGTCCGGGATGGGGGTTATTAGCTAGGGGCGACAGTCTTTGGGATTCACTCGGAGTTCGAGGTGCTAAACTAGTATTATTTGAATTAAATTGAATGAAATAAATAAATTAAATAAAATACTATAAATACACTGTATCGTATTCCGTACTTTTCATTAACCCTAATTCCCACTTAGTACAGCGCCACCATCTTGAAACGAATGGCTAAATCTTTACAATCTTGATTCGTTAATCACTTTGAATCTAAACATTTTCACCTGAAATTTATACAACAAAAGTTCAAGAGCTTTCCACGAGCTTCCGATTCATAGGGTGATGATCATATTTGGGGATGTATTCTACTCGATTTTGGGGCTTGAACAGGGTGCGTTCGAGCGAGATTTTATCGTGAAAGGGACGTACGAGTTGATCGTGTGGTCAGGCAAGGTAGAGGAGTCGGGGGTCTTCGAGGAGGCGTAGGTGGATGAGGCACCGATGCCTTGGTTGATGAGTGGTTTTAGACCATAGAAGTGGACGGCGTGTATTGTTTGGGGTTTCTCGATGGTATGAGGGACGTGTTTCAAGAGAGAAGGTTAAGGATTTTAATTAATTAAATATATAATTAACATAATCATCGATTAAAAAATTCATAACTCATTCAAATCTTAACGAAATTCAGCGATTTTTGTTTTGCTGGAATCCTCTTGGCAAGCTCTACATCATGAAACTGACTAGAAGAAGATTGGGAATAGTCGCGGATTTTTATTAAATTAAACATTGGGTTTAATTAAATTAAAATAATCGTTTTAACGATTTCAGAACCGACCACGGTGAGAACTCCTTTCACTCTAATTTTTTTACAGTTAAATTTATACTAGGATGTAGACGGTGCTTAGCAACACCCAACACCATTGATTGGACAAACCACGATTGTTCTGTTTGGATTTTGTTTGGAATTGTTAATGATTGATATGGTTGCATATATAAATTTATTTATATAAACTGTAGATATAAAATTATCTTGAGATTGAGAATAAAACATTTTGATAATAAAAATTACATTTTTATCGTACAAATGAATCAATCAAAAGATTCATTTTTATCGTATAAAATGTTAACATAATAAAAGATTCATTTTTATTGTATGAAATGTTAACATAATAAAAAATTGTATGAAATGTTAACATAATAAAAACTTCATTTTTATTGTATGAAATGAAACATAATAAAAACTTCATTTTTTTATATAAAATGTTAGCATAACAAAATTATCATTTTGTTATATAAAATGTTAGCAAAATAAAATTGTCATTGTTGTTATATAAGATGTTAGCAAAATAATTGACCATTTTCATTGCATAAAGAGTTATCATTATAAGTAGACCATTTTCATTTGTATGAAATGTAAACATCATAGAATTATTATTTGTATGAAATGTAAACATCATAGAATTATCATTTGTATGAAATGTAAACATCATAGAATTATCATTTGTATGAAATGTTAACATAGTATAAAATTCATTTTTATTGCATAAAAAGTTGATAAAATATTTTTAACATTAAAATTACATTTTAATGTATAGGATGGATTATTCAAAAGATTAAATGTTGATGAAATATGTTTAACATTAAAATTACATTTTAATGTATAGGATGAATCATTTAGAAGATTAAATGTTGACCAAAAATGTCCCTTTAACATATTAGTTTAGAATAAGATAATTATATGTTAATCATATGTTTTACTTAACAAAAATGTCATATTTATCATGACAATGTAAAATAAAAGAATTACTTATTAATATGTGTTTTGTTGATAAAATTTTTCATCTTTATCATGTTAAGAGAATAAAATAAAATATTTGTGTTTAGAAGATAAGGATTTTTACATTAAAAATCACATCATTATTATATGTTTAGATTGAAATATGTTAACAATAAAAATATACATTTTTATTATGTATAAAACATTGTCTTATTAGCGTTGTTTAATAAAATGTTCATTTTTAAATAAATATTCATGTTTAATAAAATATATTTATAGAATAAAAATCATATTTTTATTGTATATGTGAATCAATAATATCCATTTACAAAATCGGACGATCTGTTTATGTACACCAATTTATCTGATATGATTGGGATGATAAATTTCGCACATCGTCCAACTGCAAAAATAATAAATTGTTGTTGTTTGAAAACCCCACACGGTATTGGGATGATATTTGACATACACTGATCCCAATATTTAGTTGTATGTCAATCGATCGATTGACACTCTGTGATGAGTGTTATTTATTTGTTTTAATGCTCACACAGTTGTAAATTGCACTCTGAATGTCGTATGAATTTTTAATGATTGTTTATCGTTATTGTTGTATACATGCGATGTATGAAATCCATATAAATAACATTATACAGAAATTGATTGGGCCTCATTCCAATTTGAAAAAAAAATAAAGAATGTTTTAAAATAATATTTCGTAAAGGATATAAAATATTTATGCATTGAATAGAATATTCATGTGTTGAAATGAAAATATTTAAACAATAAAAATATCGCTTTTATTGAATGTATGAACCAATAAAATATTCATTGTTTCGAAAAGAAAATATTTTATACAATAAAAATCACATTTTATTGTATGTATGAATAAAGAAAATATTCATTGTTTGAAATCGAATATGTTAACAATAAGAATATACATTTTATTGTGTATGTAGAAATGGTTGAAAATATTCAGTGTTTTAAAATAAAAGGTTTTAAACAAAGGAAATTACATTTTATGTGTATTATGAAATCACTAAAAAGAACCATGTTAAGTAAAAGGTTTTAAACAATGGAAATTACATTTGGTTTGTATTATAAAATCAGTAAAAAGAATCATGGTTCAATAAAAAGATTAGACAATAAAAATTATATTTCTATTGTATGTTTGATTTATTAAAGAGAATTTGTTTACTAAAATGTAGATCATTTATATGTAGAAAATATGAAACTGATCATTTGTTTGAAATAAAATATATTAACGATAAAATTTACATTTTTATTGTATGAATAGAAATAATGAAAAATATTCATTGATTGAAATAAAAAGATTTAACAATAAAAATTTACATTCTCATTGTATATAAGAAATGGTGTAAAATATTCATCGTTTGAATAAAAATGTCGTAACATTAAAAAAATTACATTTTTAATGTAAGTATGATTCATCAAAATATTCATCGTTTGGATTAGAATATTCAATTTTGATATAAAATTGAAAATGAAGTTGAAATCATTTTAAAATGAATTTATAAAAAAATTATAAAATACGTTTTAAATGGAAATCGACGAAATATATATTATATTTATAATGGCCTGAACAGAACGCGCCGCACAACGACCGTTCGCGAATTTCGACCATTAACTTCGAATTGATATTACGGGAGATCCGACCGTCGGATTCTCCAAAAACCAGAACCATTGGGTTCGTATCGAAAAGAGTTTTCCAACGAATGTACGAGATTTGAAATCTAACGGTTAGATTTGGAGATATGTCCAAATAAATTTCAGAAAAGGTCACTATGAATGCAGTTCGGTGGCCGTTATTGGAAACCGACTATACGGGCGATAATAAAATTATTAAAAATATGGAAAAATTATATAAAATCATAATAAATGATTTGGAAAGATTTTTGATGGAAAATTCCAGTTTTGAAAAGATAAAAATATATTTTTATCGAAATGAACTAGTTATTTACTAGTTTAATAATTTATTTATTTTTAGAAATAAATAAATTAGATTTGAAAATGGTTTTAAAATAACCAGAATTTTCCAATATATATTGGAATGAATTTGAATGGAAATTTTCATCGGAATATTTCGATATTGGATTCCGTGATTATACAGATATTATTTTGGGAATTTGGAAGATATATATATATCGTTATTCCTAATACAATATTTGTTGGTTTCAGAATGTGATATTGAATATAAGCCGATATAATTTCTATTCAGCACCTTATATTTAATGTCAAATTGGATTTTGGGTTTCTCGTGAATGGTGTTTTTAAAAAAACACTGTCCTTAAACCCAGTTTAGAAAAGAATAAATCTTTTAATTAAGATTGAGGAAATTTTACCAATTAATTAATATTTGATTGGAATTGAATAAGAATTGAATTTTTGGGTTTATCATGAACAATGTTTCAAATAACATTTGTTCTTTAACCCAATTAACAGTGAAGAAATAATTTGGGATTTATAAATCTTTTATTAAGATTTAAATGGAAAATTTTCAAATTAAAGTTTCCCCTAATTTAATATATTAAATTTGAATTGAATGGAATTCGATTCGATAATAATCGAGATGAGCTTCTGTGAATGAAGACCGATACTATATATGGAATTTAAAAGGCTTGGTCGTTATTCCATTTATATTATTAGTCTGATACGGGAATTTATATCGATTATATATTTTTATGATTTCCGTGTAGATTCCATTTTGATGGAAGATGATTTTTGGTTTATTGTGAACAATGTTTTTTAAAAGACATTAGTTCTTTAACCCAGTTAAAGATAAGATTAATTTCTTAAATTCGAATAATCATTAAATAATATTTTTGAGATTAAAAAGAATAAATTTAAAAGAATTTATCTTTGATAAAATTATTGGGAACCTTTCCCCTAAAATTAGAATATTTTATTAAAAGAATATTCTGAATTGGAATGAGGCATTGGATGTGTCTTTATAGCACCTGATTATAAATTACGCGAGTTATTCGGAAAGACCGGGTTTAACCCATTCTGAATAATGAATAGACGAATAACAGTCGAAGAGATTAAAGACGGTGCAAGACCGACGATCTTCACATCGAATGGATGAGTTGCTACTGATGCCCGTGATTTGAGTAGCTACCTTGAAGGTGCTACAGTGGTGGTCGTCCGGACGTACTTGTTGATTGTTTGGATACGCGAGGACCTCTCTCCCGTATTGGACATATATGACGAGGAATAAGGTGCCTCCGGTTTTGTTCAGACCCAAAACAGACTTGTATATGGATGGTATGTTTGACGTTGTATTTCTTTTACGATGTATTCATTGATCTCTGCTAATATATATCTGTTTGATGGCGGAGAATTTATTCTCGTGCTTAACACCCTTCTCTGAGACGTATGAGCTCAGAGGTTATATATTGGTAGAAATCAATGGTATGGTATGGATTGACAATGTGGGATGCTAAGATGCATTGATCAAGGCTTTTTGTTGAAAAGCAGAGCCTTGTGGAAGATGATCAAAGAACAACTTTATTTAGCATAGCTTTGTGTAGCGTGACTTCGCTAGCCTCACACCCCGGTATGATGGTGAACTGTGTTGATACACAAGATTTTGATTAATGACAACATAGAAATAGAGATCATTGACGAGCTGAATTCTCATTTATCAAAGTGGAAATCAATAAAGATCATAGTGAAGATCAATGGAAATCATGACATGGAGCTAAGATTATATATGTAGGTATGGAGTCGTGTTAGATTTATGTTAAAATCTATCCTCAAAGTATAACACGAATGCACAAAACAATTTAGAAACTGAAATTAGCTGGGGCTGAAATCTGTATATTTGAGGAATTGAAAAGTCACAGAAAAAGCCCAAACGGTCCAGGCTTCGACCGGGAAAGAGTGCAGAGTGATATAGACTGTGGACCGAGGTCCTCTGGTCCACAGCAAGAAAACGGTCGACCGCCCAAAAAGGACCTGTCGACCGGTCCTATTGTCTTTTGTGCATAACGGCTATTTTTTTCAAATTCCTGTCGACCTGTTAATTTCGACCTGTCGACCTTTTTTCTTGCTGTAATTTTTCTGAAAGGATGCTTCTTTTTGTGAAGAGATTTCTATTCAATTTCAAGAGAAATGGACACAACTCTTTATAGAAACTCTTCATGAAGGAATGCAACTATTCTACACTATAAATAGACTTGAAATCATACTTTCAAATCACTGAATCTTCTTCTATTTTCTGATCTTAACTCTATACTCTCTTGCATTCTAAAAGCTCTCTCAAATATTCAATACTTGTTGAATCCTTGAATCAGTTTTATATCATTTGATTCAACAAGCAATCTTTCTTCCTTAAATCTTTGCATTCAAATCATATACTTGAGGATAAGATTATAGGAAGGGTGTACTCAATCGTTGGCAAATCAGTGTTGAAAGAAGAACACAATCAGAAGTCAAACTCTTGTAATTGTCCTGTGTGGGTAAGCTTGTAGCCCGTGAAATCAAGTGGGTAAGCTTGTGGCCCGTAAATCAAGTGGGTAAGCTTGTAGCCCGTGAAATCAAGTGGGTAAACTTGTAGCCCGTAAATCAAGTAGTTGTGAACCTGTTCCTCCGGGTGAAGCGAGGGTGTTGTTTAGTGAAAAGCCGAAGAGAAGCTTCGGGACTGGACGTAGGACCGGAGGTCCGAACCAGTATAAAAATCCTGGTGTCGTTACTCTACTTTACTTTACTTTACTGCATTTATAGTTATTTGTGATATATATATTGTTTGTGAATATTTATTCGCATAACTATTGAATAGCTTAAGTTATCACATACATTCCGCATAGCCATATTATAGATCCTGCACAAGTCGTACACACCCGACCTTTTCAATTGGTATCAGAGCCTGGTGTTCTAGAGATCGTAACAACATCCTAGAACAAATTCCAATAAAGAAATCTATTCAGGGAATTAGAAAATGGAAGAGCAACAAAGCAGAATCAGGAGAGCAAGGAAACAAGAGTCCCATGGCTAAAGTCAGATCACAATCGGTATGTGTAGATTCATTATTTAAAGATCTTTTGTTAGACCATGAAAAATTATTGAAACTCCATACAGTCGTTTTAGCTATGTCAAAAAAGTACAAGGAAGAAAATTCCAAATTAAAAGAAGAAAACAATCGTTTGGTAAAACAAGCCAAATTTTTTGAAAATACCTTAGAAGAGCTTGTTTCTCAAAAAGATTTCCTTCAAAAAGAAAATGAGCGACTAGAAGATAAAAACAATGTTCTTTTAAAGGAAATCGATCTTTTGCAAAATAGAAATAAATCATTAGAAGATTCTTTAAATAATTCTAGTTCTTTAATTTCGTCTCTTGAAAAAGAGTATGGAGCTCTAACTGAAAAGAATTTGGAATTATCTAAAGAATGTTAGACTTTAAAAGCTAATAATAATATTTTGCAAAAAGCAATCTCTGAATCAAAAGAAAATGTTGAAAAATTACAATCATCTTTATATAATTCAGAATCTCAAATTAGTTGTCTCGAAAATGAGAATAGAACTTTAAAAAGGAAGAATTCTGAATTAAATAAGGGTATTAATATCAAAGTTTCTTTTGAAAATATCAATCGCGACTGTGGAATCAAATGTACAAATAAATTCGTGAAATTTAATAAAGGTCAAAGTGATTTAAACATGATTTTATCTAGATCTCGACCTTTACATGACAAAAGTGGTTTAGGATATAATAAAACTAATCTTAGAAATAGTACTAGATATGCTTTCATGTACAATAAAAATATTACTGCTAGTACTAATGCTCATCCTAGATCCAATTATTATAGAAATTCGAATACGTCGATGACTAGAGATCTGTATAATAGATCTAGAAGTATGAAAAGGAATATCAATAGAGATTACTTAAGTATTTGGGTTCCTGTAAGTTGGAAAAACAGAGAAAAATATATTGATGATTATTTTAATTCAGTAGTTAATAATGAAAATTTTATCTTTAAAGGTTCCATTAAACCCTCTTGGGTATGGCTACCTTCCATCTAACCCATGGACCCAAACAAAGCAAGTGGGTACCAAAGTATATATATTCTACTTTTTTGCAGGTACACCACAATAAAAGGAAGGCGATTTTGATTTCTCCAAATGTCTCTGAAAACAAAATACAGTTTATCAAATTGCACATGATCCAATATCTCCCGAAGGTACTTTAATTTATGTCTTATGTTCGATTACTGTTCTATCATGATGTTTATTCTTTTTAATCGATGACAAAGGGGGAGAAATATGCATATATATATATATATATATATATATATTCATGTATCATATAAATATTCATTTTATATGCACTAACATTTTGTTACAGGAAACAGTAAGTTTTTATTATATATACTAACAAAATGTGCAGAAAGCTTTTGGACAGGGGGAGATAGAAATATATAAGCATATATTCAGGGGGAGCTACTCAGTATCTCAAATAAAAATATATGCAAGATGTTGTCATCAATCAAAAAGGGGGAGAATGTTGATACACAAGATTTTGATTAATGACAACGTAGAAATAGAGATCATTGACGAGCTGAATTCTCATTTATCAAAGGGGAAATCAATAAAGATCATAGTGAAGATCAATGGAAATCATGACATGGAGCTAAGATTATATATATGTAGGTATGGAGTCGTGTTAGATTTATGTTAAAATCTATCCTCAAAGTATAACATGAATGCACAAAACAATTTAGAAACTGAAATTAGCTGGGGCTGAAATCTGTATATTTGAGGAATTGAAAAGTCACAGAAAAAGCCCAAACGGTCCAGGCTTCGACCGGGAAAGAGTGCAGAGTGATATAGACTGTGGACCGAGGTCCTCTGGTCCACAGCAAGAAAACGGTCGACCGCCCAAAAAGGACCTGTCGACCGGTCCTATTGTCTTTTGTGCATAACGGCTATTTTTTTCAAATTCCTGTCGACCTGTTAATTTCGACCTGTCGACCTTTTTTCTTGCTGTAATTTTTCTGAAAGGATGCTTCTTTTTGTGAAGAGATTTCTATTCAATTTCAAGAGAAATGGACACAACTCTTTATAGAAACTCTTCATGAAGGAATGCAACTATTCTACACTATAAATAGACTTGAAATCATACTTTCAAATCACTGAATCTTCTTCTATTTTCTGATCTTAACTCTATACTCTCTTGCATTCTAAAAGCTCTCTCAAATATTCAATACTTGTTGAATCCTTGAATCAGTTTTATATCATTTGATTCAACAAGCAATCTTTCTTCCTTAAATCTTTGCATTCAAATCATATACTTGAGGATAAGATTATAGGAAGGGTGTACTCAATCGTTGGCAAATCAGTGTTGAAAGAAGAACACAATCAGAAGTCAAACTCTTGTAATTGTCCTGTGTGGGTAAGCTTGTAGCCCGTGAAATCAAGTGGGTAAGCTTGTGGCCCGTAAATCAAGTGGGTAAGCTTGTAGCCCGTGAAATCAAGTGGGTAAACTTGTAGCCCGTAAATCAAGTAGTTGTGAACCTGTTCCTCCGGGTGAAGCGAGGGTGTTGTTTAGTGAAAAGCCGAAGAGAAGCTTCGGGACCGGACGTAGGACTGGAGGTCCGAACCAGTATAAAAATCCTGGTGTCGTTACTCTACTTTACTTTACTTTACTGCATTTATAGTTATTTGTGATATATATATTGTTTGCGAATATTTATTTGCATAACTATTGAATAGCTTAAGTTATCACATACATTCCGCATAGCCATATTACAGATCCTGCACAAGTCGTACACACCCGACCTTTTCAAACTGATGGTCAAATCAGTATGCTTTCGATATTAGTTTGGATTCGGTTTACCGTGATGAGGGATAGGGCATTTCCCTCGATTCCCATATAGGGATAGAGTAACGGTGTTTTCTTTCGCTGGGACGTAAGCCGCGGTGATACTTGATTTCCCAAAAGTGCGGATGTGCATTACGGTGTTTTCTCTAGCTGGGACGTAAGCCATGGAGTATTGCACTACGCGATAGATCTTTCGAATCAGGAGCAATCATGATGGAAATCCAACTTTCTAATACGAGGTTTGCGATTTTGGTTGTATACCTATATATGGAGACATAGTGGGATGGGGCACTCATGCCGTCTATGATTGATACATTTACTTTCGAAATTGATTTCTACACTATGCACTTACAGTAATAATAAAAGAGAATTTTCGCGTACCAAGCATATTTGGCTATTATAAGGTAAAACTTTATCCTCCGGCTTGCGTTGCATTTTGTGATGGGACCTGAGTCTTATAATAACTTCATTTTTCCAAAAAGCATTGCGTTGTTTATTTTATGCACTGGTATTCTTGGGAGGAAACCCGTTCCGTGTTATATGGTGTGGTTCCTTGATTTACCTTACTTTAAAATCAAATTAATAACTGTTTTGAGTTCTCATACCAGTCCCATGACTGACCTGGAGTTTATTTTTCCTTCCTAAACTCTAAGTGCCCATATTTTCCACATGAGCAGTCAGTAGTTTTGGTTTTGCAGATTTCTATCTAACAGGATCCTGGATTACAGCTGGAGATAGATTCAGAAAGCTTTCCCGCTATGCATTATACTTATGTCTTATTTTCCGCTCCTTTGTAATTTAAATCTCTGATATTATTTTTTTGTGTAATATTTATTCATACTCTGGAATATTCTTGTACTCTGATGTAAATTATTGTAATAACAATGAAATGTTCTTCTGTTTGTGTTCTGATTTGTCGTGTTCTCAACACAATCTGGGCTTTCCCGAAAGGGGAAGTTTGGGTCGTTTCATTTACATTTCATACAAATGATAATTCTATGAAGTTTACATTTCATACAAATGAAAGTGGTCTTCTTATAATGATATCTCTTTATACAATGAAAATGGTCTTTTTATTTTGCTAACACCTTATATAACAAAAATGACAATTTTATTTTGCTAACATTTTATATAATAAAATGATAATTTTGTTATGCTAGCATTTTATGTAACAAAAATGATAATTTTGTTATGCTAACATTTTATATAACAAAATAAAGTTTTTATTATATTCCATTTCATACAATAAAAATGAAGTTTTTATTATGTTAACATTTTGTACAATAAAAATGAATCTTTTATTATGTTAACATTTTAAATGATAAAAATGAATATTTTGATTGATTCATTCGTACGATAAAAATGTGATTTTTATTATTAAAATATTTTATTCTCAATTTCATGATAATTTTATATCTACAGTTTATATAAATAAATTTATATATGCAACCATATCAATCATTAACAATTCCAAACAAAATTCAAATAGAACAATCATGGTTTGTACAATCAATGGTGTCGGGTGCTGCTAAGCACCATCTACATCCTAGTATAAATTTAACTGTAAAAAAAGTAGAGTGAAAGGAGTTCTCACTGTGGTCGGTTCAGAAATCGTTGAATAACGATTATTTTAATAAAATTAAACCGGTGTTTAATTTTATCAAAAATCCAAATGGTCTCTGTTTCAGATCTGGTCTGCTCCATGTTGTAGTGCTCAATTCCAGGATCAAACGCAATTTGAATTTCTCGATCCCGTTTCTGTTTGAAAATTTTACGGCCTTTTAAACATTCAATTAAAATTTAAAATAATTAAAATATAATTAATTCAATTACTTTGATTTTCCCCCTTCCCCTTTGACCGTTCAAAATTGTTCCACCGTCTTCTTCCTGTTACCAAGGAAACCCAAAACCGCTCTCACCTTCTTGAAATCGCACCCCTATATACGTAATATTCTAATGATCAGAGAGCACCATGCTGATGGCCTTTACCCACTCAATCACCGCCAGAAACCACTCCTCGTTCGAACCCCTCCATAGCTCGGAAATACGCCACGAACTCAGCCGCATTGAGCACAGAAATCGAGATATCAGTGACACAAATTCTGATCTTAATCGTATGAATCAATAGATCTCGAAATGTTCTTCGATTCTTGCTTTGTGATTGTTTAAAAATATTTAGTGAACTGGAAATGGTTGAGGAGACAAAATGGGAAAACGATGGCCATTCAAGCCATTAGTAGTGGCTGACGGTTTTTGGAGTAGGGTTTTACTGTATTAGACCGTATACCATGGTATTTATAGAGTATTTTATATTATTTAATTAACTAATTCAAGAAAATAACTTATTAAACCATCCGAACTCCAAACGAGACCCAACGATTGTCGCCCTAACTAATATCCCTATTCCGGACACAATGGAATATGTTTCATAAGCCAATTCTAATGTTTTGATCAGTTTTTCTTTAAATTAAAATATAAATCAATGTATATTAAATTTAAACGTACATTTTAATTTACCGGGCCCACATATTGATTCTAAAAACTATAGAAAAATTATTTCTAGCTATGTTTCGACGATACGGTTCTAATAACACTAATTTCGTCGAATTTGGTGACCGTTTGAAAAATGGCCATTTTCTGGTCGATCTAATTTGACTGAAATGGTCAAAACACATTTTCTTTTGCCACGCTCACATATTAATTTCAAAAATTATGAAAATTGAAACTCAGCAATAATTTGACATTCCGGATCCAACAAAAGTGGTTTTGTCGAAAATGGAGGTCGTTTGCAAAATGGCTATTTTTAAGGGCTATATATTATGTTAAAATATATATAAATTCTACAATGACTTTTCTAAATTTTAAACTGGACATAACTTTTATTTCCTGTTATAAAATTTGGATTTTTCACATTCGTTAGAAATATATTGTTAAACAGATTCTAATATTTCTGATTTTACTGAAATTCGATTTATCTTGAATCCTATACATTCAATTGAAATTTGAAATCGAATTTTCGAACTACCGCGCCATTTTAAACTCCTTTTATAATTAAATTAAAAAAATTCATTCTAACTTCGATTAAAATAAATTTTTAGTCATTATTATTTAAAATAAATTATTTTAAATATTCAAAACACATTATAGTTGCTAAAATAAAAAATTTAAATTGGTTCTGAAATCCTGGTTGTTACAAAATGAGTGAACAGTCATGTGTGACCGGGTTGCAAGATGTTCTTGTTGAACCCCAGTGTATCCCATCTAGAGTACACTGATTAGAAGGTGGTCCCATACATTGTCATAGTTGGAATCAATCTTCAATAAGCGCCCTACGGTTTTTGATCCTACACAATGTATGTAGAGCGTGAGATGCAAGCGTTCTGCTTGATGGTTATTTATCTGATTAGACATTATTATAATATCACCAGATTTTGATATCAAAAACGTTTTGGTTATCGTTAGGTTAAAACCATCCATATTTATGTGTGGAACGGTCTTATGATTACCCTTTCTATCCGAAGAATTTTTCAAAGTCAAACAAAATGGTTGGCGTTTACTCACACCAGTCCCATGACTGACCCAGAGTTTATTTTGTTTATTTTATCCTAAACTATTAGGTGCCCAAATTTGTACGAGAAGTCAAGCGTTTCAGAATTTTACAGATACACTTGGTGGAGCTTGAATAAGGAGGCTACACCGTTAGTTATTTAGAGTTATTTCCGCTATGATATATATGTGTTGTACTATGATATGGTAAGTATACACAATACATGTTTGTATTTCAAAGTTATGATATATTATATTATATTTTGTTCGTTCCATTGTGAGATTCTGATATTCTCTTTTGTTCTATATTCTATCTATTTTATTTCTTTAACCCTAATGACTAGTATTTCTGTGCATTCGGGTTAGACGTGTGTTGTTTTTAGTCAATTCATATAGTATGTGTAACACCCCATATTTTTCTATGAATATTAATAGACGAATTATAAGAATACTTAATTTTTAAAGTGAGAATTAATTAAAACAGACTATACCACTGCGTTCGTCTCAAAATTGTGGTTAAGATGGACCCAAAGTTTGCATTAAATGGATAATGTATGAGAAAGTTATGGACCTTGGAAGTTTGTATACATATAAGGGAAATATATGTATATATATAAATTAATAAAATAAAAATCAACCCAAAATTCAAAAAAAATAATCAAAACAGCGGAAGCGGGAAGGCAAAATGCCAAACCGACCTATTTTATGGGTCGACCCGAGTTCCGCTGGGTCGACCCTAGGGTCAACTCAGGGTGTTTGGAATCGACCCCATCGGCCTAGTATGGTCTGTGACGAAATTTTATGTTTTAGGGCTTATGTATCGCACTGTGGTTGGCTGGGTGACATGTTTGTTCGGTTTAGATGGCTCTGATGATTCCTAAGCTAATCTAAAGGCCATGGTTTGCCTAACACGCCTATAAATACATATCCAAACCTAAACCCTAATTCTATTATTCACTCTCATGGCGCCTCCATGCCGCCAAACTCTCATCTAAACCTAGCCGCCACTAAAACCTAAATCAAATCAAAAAGTTCTTCATCAACCTAGAGGATTAATCAATATCAAGTTAGAGTTCTTCAACAACAACAAGCGATTCAATTATCTTTTCTAATCCAAACGTTGTAAGATCAGTTATTTTTAGATTTGAACACCTAAATCTAGTCTTGACATGTAATAAGATGAAATTGAGACTATGCCTAATTCTAAGTTGTTCTTTTGCTTCTACTCTTATTCTCATAATGCTATTATCATCAGTTTATCTTGTTGCACATCAGTTTTTCATGTTCATGATGATGTTCTTATCAAGTCTTAGCCTTCATGCCTGTGATGATATTTTCATGCCTATTTTCTCTTTGTACTTATTTTATGCAACTTCTATCTCCCCATATATATTTTCTTTTATTGAACCTGGTAAACTTCGAACCTAAGCTGAAATCACGAAATACGAACTTTTGGAATACATGGAATATTGGGTATTACCTATTTAGGTGAATTTATGGGCATAACATGATTGATGGAATTATTGGGCGTAACTTGTGATGGATATGGGGTATTATTATTATTATTATTGCAAGTTTGGGTAAATTGGCATGTAAATCAATATTTGGGCATATGTAAATTGGCATGTAAATCAAAATTTGGGCATATGTAAATCAATAATTGGGCATATGTAAATTGGCATGTAAATCAATATTTAGGCATATGTAAATTGGCATTTAAATCAATAATTGGGCATATGATAATTGGCATGTAAAAATTGGAACTTGGACATAATTGGCAAGTATATAATTTAATTAAATCTAATGGTCGCCTAAGACACGAGGTTAGATTTGAGTTGTGGTGTAAGGCTGCCCGGAACCGCCCGGCACATCCAGCAACCGCAACGACAACAATCTAATGTGAGAGGTCAAAGGCGAAGATTAGATGGGTAATAATGCCTAACACGAGGTTAGAATGAATTTGTGGTGTAAGACTGCCCGGAACCACCCAGCACGTCCAACAACCGCAAATAAGAAGTCTAATGTGAGAGGTTAGCGCATTGAATGCTTGAACCAGAGGTTGGAATGGGTTTGCAGTGTAAGACTGCTCGGAACTGTCTGGCATAATCCAACTACCGCAAATAAGTCCAATGTGAGAGGTTGATGCACTAATAAATAATTAATGCAAAACAAGCATGTTAAGCATGGTAGGGTTAAGTCAACATGCAACACTTAACCAATATGACATGACAAGTGGGTGGGTTAAGTAACTCGACTGGATTAGACACTTAACAAATATAACATGATGAATGGGTGGGTTAAGTAAACTTGAATTGATTGATTGATGACACTTAACCAATATGGGGGTATACGATTAGACCCTACGAAAACCCTAGTAACAGGACCCTTTTCAGCAGTAACCCACATTAGGTATCAATGGGACCCTGAGCTAGGCAGGGTGGGGCACGATTACTGGGCTGAATATAAGCAGTCAAAATAGCGGCAGGTGGTACAGCAGTGCAGGTTCCGACGGATTACGGGCGTGCACGTAATTCTGGCATGGGAAAATTTAGACACTGAGTACCAAGTAGGTATAAAGTTGTGCACTCTAGAACTGTATCGGGTTGCCACCCTAGGAAATGATACACCCTATAGTGGGACCAGCACAGGTATCTACAAGTAGGGGTCGGGTTGATACAAACACATGCGGAACGTTATGAGTAGGAGCCGATCAATTAAGATAGCTACGGTGGGGATAGGTAAACTGTCAATATGAGGTGGGACCCTCATCATGAGATATGTACCTATAAAACTGTCATGTGGGAAATGGGGATCGCTTATCTTGTTTTGTAACGAATGGCATTAGTTGAACACTAGTTAGGTGGTGTAGAGAAATTAGGAATCAGTATGATACCTTATCATGTTCTAGTCATATCGTATGCTTATCTCATTATCTTGCGATGCTTATTATCATGGTTATGTCTTGTATCTAGTTTATTCATGTCTTCTGTTTACATGCTGAAAGTCACTGGACTTACAAGGCTTTATGTCTGATTCTGTTTTTGTTTCGCCTTCTTTCTTTGGTCCCCCCCTAGGTCCACAGGGAGGGAATACCACCGCTTAGTTCAGATTCTTTTCAAGCTTGAAGATTGTGATGTATTGCTTTGGACTGGCTACTGCTTAGTTGGGGAATTATGTTATGTTATTTTGTATAATGCTTCTTTTGAGAATCAAGACAGATGTTTGATATAATGGGTTTTGATGTTTTGGTGTTGATGTTTGAAACAACCCTTATGAAAGTTTATCCTATTATGCTACCATGGAATAAAAGTCTAATTGTTTTTCACTTCTTAAATTTGTCTGTTTTGAAATTTTATCTGTTCTATACTCTTATGACCCCTACTAAAGTTAATGCATTCCCTTTGTGAGTGACCTTAATGGAGGTGGGGTATTACATGTGGTATCAGAGCTGAAGGTTTCCAGAACGGATAAAAGATTTTGAAAACTATTATCAAATGCATATTTTAAAGAAAATATTTTCAAAACCGTGATTTAAAGAAGCATTTTCAAGGAAAAGTATTGTTATTTTAAAAAGGCATATTCCCCAAAGCCATATGCACTATCCTTCTTTTCTTTGTTTTGAACCCTTTCCTTTTTCTTTTCAGCATGTCTGGGGAACCCGAGATACCTTAGGGTGTTCCGATACCTGCTTGGTTCAGACAATACCTAGAGGCTAGGGCCTCTACTGTGGGTCAAGCCAACGTTCCTCGTCCTCCTCCCCCAGCTGCTGTCGCTCCTCGCATAGATGCTTTTGCTAAGATTTGTAAGGACTTCCGTGCTATGGGCAGAAAGATTTTAAAGGGTCTGAGACGTTTGTTGAAGCATGGAACTGGATCAAGGAAACAGAAGAGTTGTTTGCTATCTTTGAAGTGGATGATAGGAGGATGATACAATTGGCCGCTTGGCTAATGAAGGAAGAAGCCTCTTACTGGTGGGAAGTTACTAGTGTTGAGCAACTAGTTGAGACTTGGGTGGACTTTAGGCGGAGGTTTGAGATGAAGTTCCTCTCGCCAGCTGAACAAAGCCTACAGATGGAGAAGTTTCTAGCACTCAAACAAGGGAGTATGTCAGTCAAGGAATATGTCAACAAATTCAATTTTCTTACAAGATTTGGGTTGGAGTTGGTAGATACACCTCACAAGAAAGCTTTACGTTTCGCTGGAGGCTTGTATGAACCATTGCATGGTCTAGCTATGTCCCATATTCCAATGGGCTCAACTTTTGAGAGATTGGTTGACATGGCGCTATTACATGAAGAAGACAAGGGTGGGAAGAAAGAAGTGAAGAAGGATGAACCTCAAAACAAGAAGGTGGACAAAAAGAAGGGTGGAAAGAACAACAAGCCACACGACAAGAGGAAGTGTAACTATTGTGGTATCATTGGCCACATCGCTAAAGACTGTAGAAAGAAGTAGAGGAAGATGGGTGGTTGTTTCCATTGTGGCGAGACATGACATGTGGTTAAGGATTTCCCAAAGAAGCAAGGGCAAAGGGCATGACCTTCTGTAGGGCAAGTTCATGCTCTCATGGCACCCACTCAAGAGAGAGGTAGAAATATTTCCGTTGAAAGGTTAGTTTTTCTTGCTGATCATCTTGTACGCACTCTTTTTGATTCTGGCGCATCGCATTCTTTTATATCCGCTTCTATAGTAGAGTCTCTGCACCTTAGTACATGTATGGTAGAGGATCCCATTATTGTCTCAAATCCGATTGGGGGTTCGGCTCATTTATCTATGATTTGCTTGGATTTGGGAATATCTATACTTAGTGTTGAGTTTCAATGTAATGCATATGTTCTTGGTTTCATGGGCTATGGGTTGATTCTAGGGATGGATTGGTTATCCAGAAATGGTGCCATTCTCGATTGTGAAAGGAGGGTAGTTAGACTTTTGACTCGTCTCGGTAATACCCTCGAAATCTCGTGTAATCCCAAGAGTTCTGTCATGCTTAGTTACCTAGAATCTCTTGATGCATCTGTTGATAATTTGCAATCTGTTGTAGTAGTCAGTGAGTATCCCTATGTCTTTGATGAGGTGAAGACTTTACCTCCAAAACGTGAAATAGATTTCCGCATATACTTGGTTGATAATGCCAAACCAGTTGCTTTACCCTACGACACATGGCTCCTAGGGAAAGGAAGGAGCTTAGTAAACAAGTTAAAGAGTTGCTTGAGAAGGGGTTTATTAGGCGAAGTATTTCTGTATGGGGTGCTCCAGTAGTATTCTTTACTAAGGCGGATGGTTCACTTCGTTTATATGTGGATTATAGAGAGTTAAACAAGCTGACTAAGAAAAATAGGCACTCATTTTCACGAATTGATGATTTGTTTGACCAGCTTGTAGGTGCGTCCATTTTCTCACAACTAGATTTGGCTATGGGTTTTCATCAGTTAAGAGTGGCTGAGGATAGTATAGACAAGACTGCTTTTAGGAACCTGACGGTTTCTTTGAATGTCTCGTCATGCCTTTCGGTTTGACGAATGCACCCGCCTATTTTGTTGACTTGATGAGTAGGGTTTTTAGGGAGTTCCTTAATAAGTTTGTGGTAGTCTTCGTGGACGACATCTTGATTTTCTTAAAGAACGAGGAAGAACATACTTTGCACTTGAGGGCAGTCATGGATACCCTTCGAGCACATCAGCTTAAAGCGAAGTTCTCCAAATGTCACTTTTGGAGAGAAGAAGTAAGGTTTCTAGGACATGTGGTGTCCAAAGACGGGATAGCTGTAGACCCCGCAAAAGTAGTTGTGGTGCAAGATTGGAAGACCCCAAAGAATGCAACAGAGGTGCGAAGCTTTCTTGGATTAGCAGGCTATTATAGCAAGTTCATTAAGGACTTTGCGAAGATATCAGCCCCACTTACTAGACTAACAAAGAAGAATTTAGCCTTTGCTTGGGACATTGATTGCGACATTGCTTTCCAATGATTGAAAAGGGCTCTTACAACAGCGCCTGTGTTGACATTTCCAGACGGGAGTAAAAGTTTACAGTATACACGGATGCATGCGGTACGAGACTAGGCGCTGTCTTGATGCAAGAAGGGAGGTAGTAGGTTATGGTGGAAGATAGTTGAAAGTACATGAGAAAAACTACCCAATCCACAATCTAGAGTTAGCTGTCATCGTTTTTACGCTTAAGTCTTAGCGCCATTATTTCTTAGGTGAGAAGTTTGAATTGTATACTGACCATAAATCGTTGAAGTACCTTTTCTCGCAGAAAGATCTTAACTTGAGGCTACAAAGGTGGATGGAGTACTTAGCATCCTACGATTTTGAGATCGCATATACCCCTGGCAAGGGTAACGTTGTAGCTGACGCCTTGAGTAGGAAGAAGTTGACTTTGAGTCCTATGTTTGTGGAGAGGCAGAGCTTAGAGTACATAGCGGCCTTTGACTTTAGACCCTCTGTCGATTATGTGACCGGTTTGTTAGCATCCTTAGAGGTGAGACCTACGCTTTTGGGACGGATTAGAGAGGCCCAGCGAGATGACCCACAGTTGCTTAAGCTAGTAGAAAAGCTCATAGGAGGGGAGTCTTCGAGCCATCTTGGTAGGTATACCCTAGATGACAAGGGTTGGTTACATAGGGACGGGAGACTTTGTGTACCACATGACGAGAACTTGAGGAATACAGTTCTTGAGGAAGCCCATTATTCTAAGATAACAATACATCCCGGTGGTGACAAGATGTACAAAGACATGAAGAGAGTTTTCTTTTGGGCCGGAATGAAGAATGACGTGGCTGAGTTTGTTTCTAAATGCTTGGTATGTCAGCAAGTCAAGGCTGAGCAGAAGAAGCCCGGTGGACTGCTTCATCCTCTAGAGGTTCCGCATTGGAAATGGGAGAGCATCTCGATGGACTTTATAGATGGGTTGCCTAGGTCTAGAAGAGGAAATACCAGTATTTGGGTGATAGTGGATAGACTTACAAAGACTGCTCGCTTCATTCCTATCAAGAGAAAGAGGACTGCATCATCGTTAGCATCTATTTATGTTAGGGAGATAGTTCGTTTGCATGGGGTACCTTCTAGCATAGTAAGCGATCGTGATCCTATCTTTACTAGTGACTTTTGAAAAAGTTTGCAAGAAGCCATAGGGACTCAGTTATGCTTGAGCACGCATACCATCCTCAAACGGACGGCCAAACCGAGAGGGTAAATCGGATTCTAGAAGACCTCTTGAGGCTTTGTATCTTGGACTTTGGCGGGACATTGGAGGACCACCTTCCACTAGTAGAGTTTGTGTATAATAACAGCTATCAGTCTAGCATTGGCATGGCACCTTTTGAAGCTTTGTTTGGACGGCCATATCGATAACCAACTTGTTGGTGGGAATCCACAGATAAGCTAGTACTTGGGCCAGATATGATTAGAGAGATTTCGGAGAAAGTGGATCTAGTTCGAAGACATATGAAGACCGCGCAAGATAGGCAGAAGTCGTATGCTGATAAGAGAAGGAACAACCTTGAGTTCAGTGTTGGAGACATGGTCTTTGTCAAAGTATCCCCGTTAAGGAATGTTGTTCGCTTTGGGTCGGTAGGGAGCTAGCACAGAGATTCGTAGGACCGTTTCCTATTACAGAGAGAGTTGGACAGATGGCCTACAGAGTAGAGTTGCCTGAGAAGCTTAGTGGAGTACATAATGTGTTTCACGTATCACATTTGAGGAAGTGCTTACATGACTCCGCGGAAGTGGTGGAGCCGAGCATACTTGAGGAAGTTGAAGTGGAGCGAGATGCCATGATTAGACGAGGCCCTACGTGCATCCTTGCATCGGAGGTCAAAAGGTTACGCAACAAAGAAGTTAAGCTAGTCAAAGTACAATGGGGAAGTGATGAAGGAGATGCTACTTGGGAGATGGAAGCTAAGATGCATACGTTGTATCCTTTTCTCTTTGAGGGTATGTTCTTAATTTCCCCTTTTTCTACCACTTTGTTTATACTTGTTCTATCGTTTAGGACGTCCTCTTGATTATATCATCGACCTTTAGCTAGGAATATCCTATGATTGTAAACATGTGTTTGAGACATGTTATGTTTTGTGGGTGCAAGTGGATGCAAGTGGTTGCTAGTGGTTGCTCGTGGATGCATTTACACACATCTTAGGCACTAGATCGGCTCAAGTCACTTTCACATTGCATATGCATATATATATGTTTGGTTAAGGATGAGATTGAAATTGGACATGTTATCATATGAATGTTGCATATGGATGAATGATTATGCACTCGTGTAGAGGTTATGAAGTACATTAGGAATAATTGCATACATAATTGGACTCATGGCACTAACATAATTCGCATTAAGGAGGTCAACTGAATCGGTAGACCGCCTGATTTTGCATTAGATAAGGAATATATACGCGCACACTTTTTCATATGTTCATATAGCAATGGAAATCTTTTTTAAGGAAAATGGATGCTTGTGAATGATGGTTGAGTAGATGGATGTTGGATGGTAGGATGTATTCTTCTTAACTTAGAGATTTCGGTGACGAAATCCTTTAAGGAGGGGAGAATGCAACACCCCATATGTTTCTATGAATATTAATAGACGAATTATAAGAATACTTAATTTTAAAAGTGAGAATTAAGTAAAACAGACTATATCACTGCGTTCGTCTCAAAATTCTGGTCAAGATGGACCCAAAGTTTGCATTAAACGGATAATGTATGAGAAAGTTATGGACCTTGGAAGTTTGTATACATATAAGGGAAATATATGTATATATATAAATTAATAAAATAAAAATCAACCTAAAATTCAAAAAATAATAATTCAAAACAACGGAAGCGGGAAGACAAAACGCCAAACCGACCTATTTTATGGGTCACTCGAGACCCACCAGGTCGACCCCAGGGTCAACTCAGGGTGTTTGGAATCGACCCCGTCGGCCAAGAATGGTCTGTGACAAAATTTTATGTTTTAGGGCTTATGTGTCGCACTGTGGTTGGCTGGATGACATGTCTCTTTGGTTTAGATGGCTCTGATGACTTCTATGCTAATCTAAAGGCCATGATTTGCCTAATACACCTATAAATACATATCCAAACCTAAACCCTAATTCTATTATTCACTCTCATGGCACCTCCATGCCGCCAAACTCTCATCTAAACCTAGCCGCCACTGAAACTTAAATCAAGTCAAAAAAATTTCATCAACCTAGAGGATTAATCAATATCAAGTTAGAGTTCTTCAAAACAAGCGATTCAATTATCTTTTCTAATCCAAACGCTGTAAGTTCAGTTATTTTTAGATTTGAACACCTAAATCTAGTCTTGACATGTAATAAGATGAAATTGAGACTATGCCTAATTTTAAGTTGTTCTTTTTCTTATACTCTTATTCTCATGATGCTATTATCATCAGTTTACCTTGTTGTACATCAGTTTTTCATGTTCATGATGATGTTCTTATCAAGTCTTAGCCTTCATGCCTATGATGATATTTTCATGCCTATTTTCTCTCTGTTCTTATTTTATGCAACTTCTATCTTCCCCTATTTATTTTCTTTTATTGAACCTAGGTTAACTTCGAACCTAAGCTGAAATCGCGAAATACGAACGTTTGGAATACGGGGAATATTTGGTATTGCCTATTTGGGTGAATTTATGGGCATAACATGTTTGGTGGAATTATTGGGCATAATTTGTGATGGATATGGGGTATTATTATTATAATTGCAAGTTTGGGTAAATTGGCATGTAAATCAATATTTAGGAATATGTAAATTGGCACGTAAATCAATAATTGGGCATATGTAAATTGGCATGTAAATCAATATTTGGGCATATGTAAATTGGCATGTAAATCAATAATTGGGCATATGTAAATTGGCATGTAAATCAATAATTGGGCATATGTAAATTGACATGTAAATCAATAATTAGGCATATGATAATTGGCATGTAAAAATTGGAACATGGACATAATTGGCAAGTATATAATTTAATTAAATCTAATGGCCGCCTAAGACACGAGGTTAGATTTGAGTTGTGGTGTAAGGCTGCCCGGAACCGCCCGGCACATCGAGCAACCGCAACGACAACAATCTAATGTGAGAGGTCAAAAGAGAAGATTAGATGGGTAATAATGCCTAACACGAGGTTAGAATGAGTTTGTGGTGTAAGACTGCCCGGAACCGCCCAGCACATCCACCAACCGCAAACAACAAGTCTATTGTGAGAGGTTAGCGCATTAAATGCTTGAACCCGAGGTTGGAATGGGTTTGCAGTGTATGACTACCCGGAACCGCCTGGCACAATCCAGCTACCGCAAATAAGTCGACTGTAAGAGGTTGATGCATTAATAAATAATTAATGCTAAACAAGCATGTTAAGTATGGTAGGGTTAAGTCAACATGCAACACTTAACCAATATGACATGCCAAGTGGGTGGGTTAAGTAACTCGACTGGATTAATGACACTTAACCAATATAACATGATGAATGGGTGGGTTAAGTAAACTTGAATTGATTGATTGATGACACTTAACCAATACGGGGGGTATATGAATAGACCCTAGGAAAACCCTAGCAGCGGGACCCTTTTCAGCAGTAACCCACATTAGGTATCAACGGGACCCTGAGCTAGGCAGGGTGGGGCACGATTACTGGGATGATTATATGCGGTCAAAATAGCGTTAGGTGGTACGGAAGTGCAAGTTCCGACGGATTACGGGCATGCACGTAATTCCAGCATGGGAAAATTTAGACACTGAGTACCAAGTAGGTATAAAGCTGTGCACTTTAGAACTGTATCGAGTTGCCACCCTAGGAAATGATACACCCTATGGTGGGACTAGCACAGGTATCTACAAGTAGGGGCTGGGTTGATATAAACACATGCGGAACGTTATGAGTAAGAGCCGATCAATTAAGATAGGTACGGTGGGGACAGGTAAACTGTCAATATGAGGTGGGAACCTCATCATGAGATATGTACCTATAAAACTATCATGTGGGAAATGGGGATCACTTATCTTGTTTTGTAACAAATGGGATTAGTTGAACACTAGTTTGGTGGTGTAGAGAAATTAGGAATCAGTACGATACCTTATCATGTTCTAGTCTTATCTTATGCTTATCTCGTTATCTTGCGATGCTTATTATCATGGTTATGTCTTGTATCCAGTTTTTTCATGTCATGATACCTTCACCTGTTTACATGCTGAAAGTCATTGGACTTACCAGGATTTATGTCTGACTCTGTTTTTGTTTCGCCTTCTTTCTTTTGTTTCCCCCCCAGGTCCACAGGGAGGGAATACCACCGCTTAGTTCAGATTCTTTTCAAGCTCGAAGATTGTGATGTATTGCTTTGGACTCTTTGCTTTACTGCTATAGCTGGCTACTGCTTAATTGGGGAATTATGTTATGTTATTTTGTATTATGCTTCTTTTGAGAAACAAGACAGATATTTGATGTAATGGGTTTTGATGTTTTGGTGTTGATGTTTGAAACAACCCTTATGAAATTTTATCCTATTATGCTATTATAGAATAAAAGTTCTAATTGTTTTCCACTGCTTAAATTTGTCTGTTTTGTAATTTTATCTGTTCTATACTCTTATGATCCCCACTAAAGTTAATGCATTCCCTTTGTGAGTGACCTTAATGGAGGTGGGGTGTTACATTATGGATTTACGGGCTATTACAAAAGCAATGTTTAGAAGTTTGTCTACCGGACTTCTAAATATTTATGTTGCATCTGTATGTAAGTGGTGATGGGAAAAAATATTGTAACACCTAAAGATTCTTAATAACTTAAGAATATCGTTTCATGTGGGAAAATAAAGTGCAAAATGCAGTAAATAACAAAGGAATTTATAGTGGTTCGGTCCACGAGGGGACTACGTCCACTTTGAAGGAGTTTTCTTATATTTTATTCACAAATATGGTTTACAAGTATTGAACATGATCAAGTTATTCGTTTACAAGTCCATTCATGTATTTTTGAGTTTTGGTTGCCATATGCTAAATCTTGGAGAAAGGTAATTTAATGCTTCTTCCTTCTCAAGGGCTAAGCTGCCATTAATGAGTTCTAGGAGCTTGAAGAGTTGTCAAATCAGCTAAAATCCAACCATTACAAAGAATGAGCAAGGGGGTATTTATAAGTAGTGGGTTAGGTGAGAGTAGGTGAGATTTGGGGACCACACAAGTGAATTTCGAATCCTTGTGGGCCATATCGTGAATTTCGAAACCTTCATCAGTGTATATGAAGAATTTGCATCCCCTTCGGAGGATATGAAATTCGTATCCCTTAGGATATGTTTCTCTCTATCCCCTGGGGGATACGAAATCTCGTATCCTCTTAGGGATACGAATTTGAATCTCAGGAGATACGGAAATTTCGTATCCCCATAGGGATACAAAAATTTCATATCTCCTGGGGGATGCAAAATCGTATGCCAGGGATACATTGAGAAAGCTTCGGAGAGGGGATTCGAAATGCATGATGCGACGGCAAAGGGATTCAAATTTCCTTTCGTGCGATGAGTGAGTCGAGTTGTTTGTGAAGCTAAGGGGTTCTAAACAGGAGAGGTTCATGCTGTGGGATTCGAATCTAGAGGGATTCTATAACGACCCACTTTTTCCATACAATTTAAGCCAACATCTAACAACCCAGGTCAACTCAAATTGCATAGAAAAGCATATTGTTAATAGAAATAAATTAGAGGGTGAGAGAAGAAAGAAAGAAATATTAGAATAGAAGAATAAGAAGATTAGAGTCTCACAGCGGAATGGACAAAAATATAATATATCAAAACTCTTTATACAAAATGAAATAGTATATATATGATTACAACATCAAAGTATACATTCACATCAATCGATACACACAACGGAAATAAATTAGTACTGATAAAATATATAGGATACGTCTCGACTTCAACTCCTTCTCTAGAACTCCAACCATAAACTAACCTGAAAATATATTCAGTCTGACCCGAGCACATTTGAAGCAAAGCAAAATTCACTCGTATCAGTATGGAATACTTTCAGTGATAAATTCTTATGGCAAACAACTTGCTTAACTTCAGAAATCCTTTATGAAAGAAAAGGATAATAGTAAGACCAGTCCACACATAAACACGGACGATTTTTTACCTTACTGTAACCCAAAACATTTTTGACATATCAAAATCCAGTGATATTATATTAGTGCCTATCAATTCACAAATAAATAACCATCTAGCAGAACGCTTGCATTTAACGCTCTACATATTCATTATAAAAAACAAAAACCGTAGGGAGCTTATTGGAGAATGGATTTCAATTATGACAAGGTATGGGACAACCTTCCGATCAGTATACTGTAGAGGGTATACACTGGGGTTCAACAAGAATGTCTTGCAACCCGACCACACATGACCGACCACCCATTCAACTTGAGTGTATCGAATATATTGTCACCCTACAGATTTTTATTGCGTGTCTGCCGTAATTCCTGGGAGATACAGAATTGAAAGAACAAATAAAGAAATTTTTTCTAGATGGTGACAATATACCCTGCTTAGTGATGACCCACCTAGCCATGCTACCTGCCGGATTTTTGTCATTTCCCAGTTGTGAGACTTGAGGTCATGATTATCTTTTTAGAACATCTGGTCATTATTCACTTTAATGCCACATCGTCAGATCCTTCAAATCACTAATTGATGTCCAAAAATATACTCTGCGTGTTAAGCAAGAGAATTTCTCTGCCACCAAACTTGGTATATTTTAAAATCAACATATGTATGTTTCAAGAAATACTCTGTCAAACATTCGTCCATACAAGTTATCTAGGAACATGATGAACCGAAGGCACCCTCCTACCGCATCCTAGGAATCACCCTATGGATCAGTAGTGAGTATCCCTTACAAATCCATAGATTTCAACCACGATAGAACCACTGTATATCTCTAGGGATTAACTAGAGATTTTAAGTAATTCTTCCATTTTATGAAGATTATGGTCTTTAATGCTCCATCTTTATACCGGTAGATTAATTTCGAGCGCTACATTGATTCGAAGTGATTTTGGGTCTAGTTCCCATCCGGTCTTTTCGAAACAACACGTCAAAAGTCCAATAGTACATTTCATTGATAGTCGGCATTTTAACTATCAATCTCAAACTAGTATTGTCAAGAACATTGGCAGCTCAGGCCTTTATTATCCAAAATCATACATTTACTCTCTATCGATCTTTGAAATCATTTCATTGATTAAAAATCTATTTCACTTATCTTAATAAAATTGTAATCCTAACTCTTAAGAATAAACATATTCACTAATCTCCATTATTTTCTTCACTTCGAAAATATCACCACATTCCAAAAACCTTTTCCATTTCCTAAATCTTGGAAATATTAATTAATATTCAAATATCTCTTATTTTTCCTTTACTTCTAAAAATATCAATGTATACTACTAAGTCAATGGTATAAAATCAATTACTATTTCTTACATGGATTAAACAACATTAATTTGTCTACCTTTAAGCCAAACATATTTATTTACATTTTTAAAATCTTACAACTAATGTTATAGTATTATTCCTATAGAATAATAACTAATCTCAACATGTTTTTTCATTACAAAATAATTCTCGATAATATTAAAGCTGTTCAAGTTGGGGTATTTTATTTACCTCTTAGACCTTGATCGATACCGTTCTTATCTTAGAATATATAGAATTTCGTAACTTAAAAAACATCTTACTAATAATATCAATAAAATCTTTATTCTCTATTTTATATAAACTACGGTTTTATGAACCATGTCTTTACTTTGAAAATCTCAGTTGATTATGGCTGCTTTTATCAAATCTTGACTTTTTCTTTAATTCCATTATAAAGTTCTATTACGATAATCCATTTCCAAAAATCGTTTACAAAAATAAAATTCTTGAAATTTATAAGTAAGACTCATTTATCAACATCCTTATCAAACCGATATGTAATTTCCTTTATATTCTTGAAATCTTCCTTTTTGCCTCAATTCAAGCTTGAAATAAAACATTCAATTCGATACTTATTGCATTAGCTCAATCTTCTTTTATTACCTTTGTTTATATTTTTCAATCCCTTCCTTATTAGATTAATTAAATTAATTTAATAATATTTCTAAATCGATTACTTAAATATAATTATTCCAAAATATTAACCCATAGGTTAATTACAGCATCATTTGCTTATAGAACTTATTTAAACTTCAAATCCTTATAATATAACCCTTTTATAATATTTTTAATAAAACTCATTTATACACATCGATTTAATTTTAAAACTTCTTTATAACATATAAAACATATTTAAAATCTTGTTTTAGTTATAAAATAAATTTTATAACTCAACTTCATCAATTCCCCTAACGTCAAATCAACGTTTAAACAAAAAGATGTGTTTTAGGCCATTTGCTGCCAATTTCTCAATCAATACCGTATATTGATTCAAATAACAACAACGTTGGGTTTCAATTCAATGTTTAACAATCAAACAGATTTCATTGTCATTGGGGTTCAATGGTTCATATATAAAAATATAAAAACAAATAACACACATAATATTTGAGGAATCCAGTCGGATCCCTCCAACCTGTTCTATCTTGCATCACAGATCATTATAATATTTCATAACAACATATAATTTTAATTCAATATATTAACCGACGATAATATAATTAACGTCAACCATTCAATCAACAATGGGCATCCAAGGCATCCGATCAACCAATTATCAATAATTAATTTTAATTATATGAATTTAATCACATCATAGGATTCCAGAAAAGTGTGAGAATTAACTCACATTTATTTCGATTGTCAAGTTTTGCGCTATCCCATTTAATTTTAAATAGGCATTTAAAATTAAATAGAAAACCAATTGCTTTCAATCCCTTCCGAGCTTGCTCAGCAACGTAGTGTTCTTCTTTGCGATTCCAACATGTCCAATTTCACTAAATTTTAATCAGATATGTTTGAGTTATCACGATTACATGTTATATATATATATAAACAATTAAACTAACTAATTTAAACCTTAAACTAAATTATCAGTTAAAATTACCTAATCACCATGCCACGTGTTAAACCATGTGATTAGTTTTAATTAACCCACGCGTTTCTTACTGCTCATACCTCTTGAACTCGATCTCTTCTGAAAACAGACACCAGTTTCCAAACATACAATCTCGACACCAATCTCTAGCTTGCCACCACTGCTTCCACTGTAGACTAGAACGCCACCCACCAATCTCGAACTAAACTGCGACCTCCTGAACCTTCTTCTAACATGATTTAACCTCTACAAGCAGGTAAGTCAAAACACCCAGTCATCACCGGATTGTTGTTTTCTCTCCTTCCCCATGCAAATGTCGCAGTATACATTAGTTTTCACGCAATTACCCATTTTCCCATGCATACAAAAAATTTCTTTGTCCCATAAACTGCCCTTTTCACCTCCATCGATATCACCTTCCCACACCGGACTCTTACCCGAGGTTGTCGCCGCCCTTCAACCATTATCCCCACCGAGCTCCGACAAACCCACTTTCCAGTTCCATCACCAATTTGTACTACTAGTATGCATGTTGATCAATTAAACATGCCATTTATCTGATGTGCCACCAGCCCAGCTGCTTCTCAGACCATCCACTTTCACTCTCCCCCAATCTACGTCCTCCGGCATAACTCCACACGCGGTAGTGATATCGGACTAAAATTTTCATCAAACTCCTCCAAACTTTGTTAGTCCCCGTGTCTTGGACCTCCTGACCTTGCCCACACCTTCGAGCCAGCCTCCGTTGTAACAACCCGCTCATTCCATGATAATAGATTTCAATATTTTATTTAAATCTATCGTCATATCCGATGTGTCACTCAAAATGTCTTTTTTCACAGATGATAAAATTAGGATTCGGGACCACTTCCATTGAGTCCAGATCGTTGTTTACAACCTTTTTGACTATAAGCATCAATATGTTTCGAGTTTGAAAAAATTGGGACTTTGGTTAGGGCTTGGTTAGCCAACTAGCCCACTTCCTTTAAGTGCTGAATCAGCCCCCATCTCTCTCATTCATTCCAGCACTTCGAAGAAAATAGAAAATGGGGAGTGGAAAGGGAAATTAGAATTCCTAAGATAGGGTTCTTGATTCCAAGCTTCCATCTTGTTGAAATCAAGTGCGAATCCAAGAAAGAGGGTAAGCAAGCTCCTCTTCATCTTCTCCATCTTGTTTCGTCTTTGATTTCTATGATTTCCTATGACCTAGCTCCTAGGAAATTCAATTGTTTGTGTTTAGAATGGAGATTTTCATGCAATATTGGAGGAAAGCTTGTTGTACCTTGTCATTGGATTGATTTCAAGCTTCTAACAAGCAAAAGTGAGTTCTTTTTGAACTCACATCTATGCCACAAGCCATTGGCTTGTACAAGTGTAATTTAGTGTTCATACGAGTTTTCATGTGCTTGTGAATTGGTTAGGTTAGTGTAACTTAGCTGATTATATGTGTTTATGTTTCATTGAGTTAAAAATTATTATTAGAATTGTCCACATAATCTAATTCATAAGCTACTAGTTGATTTGGTGATATTGTGAAGCTCCGTTGTCGTACCGGCAAGTTCTAAGACTTCACAATTCACTTATATCGCATTTGATTGCTTTGGTTAGATAATTTAATCATTTTGGAGTTTATAATCAAGAATCATTGCAAATCACTTGTGTGAATGTTTGTGCGTGTGAATTTGGTGTTATGAGTTGCTTTGGTAACTATAGACGCCTCATTTGCATGTATATAACATCATAGACCTTCGAGCATTAGCTGGTATCATTATGGGGATGAAATTGTAAAAATATTGGGGGTTTAAAAGCCGTTCGGCCATTAATGGCCATGGGAATGGCTCCTAGTCGGCCATTAATGCCCGAACAGCTTAAAAAATATTCAATATTTAAACGACCATAACTTTTTCATACGAACTCGGAATTGAGCGAAATCAAGTGCGTTGGAACCGTCTCGACGAGAGATTTCCAAAGAAACTAATTTGGAGTGATTTGGAGTTCATGATAATTTTTGATGGTGGAAAACATCCAATGAAAATAACCAAACAGTGAGAAACAAAGGGTGAAATAATTAATTTACTTTAAAATGATCACAACTTTTTCATACGAACTCGGAATTCAACGAAACTAGATGCGTTGGAACCGTGTCGACGAGAGTTTCGAAATGAAACTAATTTTGGAGTAATTTACACTTAGAAACCATTCTAAAGCACGTGCATTCTATTTTTTATATCGAATTTATTCGATACTCTTGTTAAGATGATTCACGCCATTATAACGTGAATTATCAACTCGATATCCTTCGAGTCTGTTCCGATGTAGTTTAAAACCTTCGGGTGCTAGTTTTGGATTTCGATTCGTTCGTTGATTGAAATTAAAACCGTTATCCCTTGATTTCCTGTATGTTGTTGTAATGTGAGTTTATGTGTCATGATGTTTGTGTTCTATTCGCTACGGCGACGGTTTTCATGAATAATTGAACCACAATGGATAATGGGGTTTTATATTGTCAATGGGCATCGAACCAACGTTTAATCATTTTATAAATTCAAATCCTTTTAAAATCAATTCAATTTCTAAACCCGGTTCTGATTCTATTGATTTATATGCGATTCCTTATCCTATCGATCAGACGAGAAATTTAGTTTATTTACCTTAGTAAAACTGAGGACTATGACCCCTTATACGTTTACTTCGGCAAATAACTCTTGGACTCATGCGTTCAAACATGTATGGTGATTTTCTCTGTTTTGAATAGAAACCAATTATGGTTTCGTAAATATTCGAGAATAGCATGTGGTTATGGGACATATCGCTATTTCCTTAGATTAACTAGCTCAGAGTAATTTCTATTCATCCGGATCATTGGTATCCGCCTCCTAACATAGTTGTTTGGTTCAGAATCGCCCTAATGGGAATTTACGATTTGTGACCTTCATCTATGGGACTTCGGTCCAACTTTTTATGATGTTTTCTTGATCGTATCTTATCTGGGGAGTAACCACTTTTTATGTTGTTTTCTAGAGATCATGTCTTATCTAGGAAGTAACCACTTTTTATGATGTTTTCTGAATCGTATCTTATCTGGGGAATAACCACTTTTTATGATGTTTTCTGGATCGTTTTTCATCTGGGGAGTACCACTTTTTATGGTGTTTTCTGGATTTCTAGTGATTTCTGGATTCTTGTTATTGTTGTATGCTCAATGTCATGAGATTCATTTTCATTGTCATTTCCTGTTGTGTGATATTATTTAAATGTTGCATTCTACACTAGCTAGGAGATTATGTAGAGATAATTGTGTGTTGACATTCCATTGTCATTTCCTGATTGCGTTGACATGCCATGTTTCTTATTTATTTATGATTAGATCTTTTTATTAGAATCATGTCATCCTGCGTTATATCTATCATTATCATAGTTTATTTAATAAGTACAGCTAGACTGATCCGTTTATTGTTTATTTTCTTTTGAATAATACTCGGGTCAGGTCGAGTCATTTTAGGTGCTACTTTGGGTCTCATCGCAGGATTGATCTTCCGCTTTCAGCTTGCTACTCTTCCTCCGTAGCTTTATGTACTTTTGTACCTATGACATTATCTATCGTTGTGTACATATTCTTTTATTTAGATCATGGTGCATGCATCTATTCTTTTGGGATTAGCAGATCTTTGTTGACCACTATCTTGTTGCACACATCCTTGATTTATTCATATCTATTCCTCCTTTGTGATATGATAATTCTGTGTTTGGCTTTGAGATACATACCATATATTATTATTGTTGTTGTCAATTTTATACTGCTTTCCGGATTGCATATAGCCGTTGTGTAGTTGCCCTATGTGCCGAATGGTCATGTCGAAATTTTAATCGGTATCAGAATTCGATGTGCATTCCTCACATGGAACAATTATACAATCGGCCGCTCTTCACAAACCTCATTCTCCGTTATGGTCTATGACATTTCTCTGAAATGAACTGGACGATAATGGGTATAGAGGCGGGGCGCTACATCCGTCCTCCCCTAGCTCCGACTAAACCCTCCCCCTACTGCTGCAAAAAGGAACCCGAGCTCTATTACCACTGTCACAACAAATTCTAGCATAGCTAGGAGATTGTAGTGCGAGAGAATAGGAGGCCAGTAGATCAAACGAGCTTCGTTTTACGGTATAATCGATTCTATATTGATTTCCAAAATATCGAGATAGGCTTCATTTATATTTAAAGAGAAAGGAAGAAACAATATTTTGTTACTGCTATATCAAACGAACGAAGAGGAAGAAACACTTCGTTATTATTGCTGGGGGCATATATTTTTTTAGTATTAAAAGACCATGTGCTTTCTGTTTTGTGCAGTTGAGGGTTCTGACAGCAATAGGGTAACACGCCCAGGTCGGGTTCCTTTTTAGCTGCGCGTAGAGATTTTCTTTTGATTTGATGAATGAAGAGACCAACGATATTTTAACTAAATGACCAATGATATTTTTCGTGCCTATCGTCATTTGTGAACGACGATTATTAATTATTATGAGCACGCACGAACCCCGTTCATGACAAAAATGCACATCATGGTTAAATTCGATGTTACAATAAGAATGAAACTTATTTCATCAAAACCGAGTCCGTTTGCAAAAACGGTGCTCATTCTCGTCCAAACGGTCGATTTACTTGCATTTAATTTTTTTACGCTCACTAAATAACTCCAATTGACGCAAAATTTGAAATCTAACAATAATTAACTATAACAGACTCAATAAAATTTGTTTTGTTGAAAAACAAAGGTCGTTTGAATAAAGTCCCTTTTTAGGGTCCAAATTAAATTAAAATAAATCAATTTTAAATTACCTCAATATAATAATATTAAAATATTATATTTGGCCATACTCGAGCAAAATTTCATGTAGTTTCAAAATAAAATACTCTGGGTTGAATTCCTAGGCAAATCAACATTCAGTATATTAAAAATCCTTTTATTTTATATAATAAATCGTTATAATTTATAAACGAATTCCTTAACGACTATTTCAAAAAATTATTTTGACATAAAACAAAATATACAACATGAAAACTCGATTTTTCTCTTCTGTTAGAAAAATATTATAAAATAGATTCGGATGTTGCTTGTTTCAAAAAAACCTGACTTATATTGGATCCTATATGACCAATTAAAGTTCAAAACGTAATATTATGAACTACCACGCCGCTGTAGTTCATTTTATAATTAAATTATAAATTAAAAGTTCTAATGTCGTTTAATAACGAAAACGTTAATATAATTCAAAACTAAACAACATTAAATTCTTTTAAATTGCCCGTTCACATTATATTGCAAATCCAACAAATCCCATCCACTCTAGAATTTAAATAATCATTTTATTATATATATATATATATATATTAATAAACTATTCAAAACCATTAAACTAAATTCCAAAACAACATTTAAAACCATTTTTAAATATTAAATAAACGGTTAAAAATCTGGGCCATCACAGATTCGAAATATTCGTGGTTGTGCATTCTATGGGGATTCAAAATACTTGTTTGTAAGGGATTCGAAATCTCCAAAACAAGGGATTCAAAATAAGCTACGTGCACCGTTTTGAATAGTTTTGAGGCCTAGACTCGCACGACTTCTCTCGGGCTTGAATCCTTAGTGCTTTGGCGACACTTCAGGCTTTGGTGCCATGCGATGTGTTGAGTCGACCGGGCCCGGTGTACTCTTGAGAACCAGACCAAAAAGCCTGTTAACATTTGCTCTCAAAGTACGTCTTGTCTCGACATGATGTGCTTTAAGCTGAAATCACCGTTTTTGTTGAGCGTGTCGAGGATATCAATTCATCGATAGTTTTATTGAAAATTTAATTCTTGTTTATTCATGAATTTAAATGTTAGTCGTCGACTCTTGTTTGTGTTATAACCTAAACGATTCGTTGTCGACACAGTGTCGTGTGTACTCTCACACGTCTTCACGCGGTTTTGTGCGATGCGATCAGAATTTGAAAAATAAAGCACGAGTAGTAAAAGTGTTGTTGGTTTACGAATACACGAGTTGGATTTCGAGAAACGACATCGAATCATGGATTTGATCTCTAGTTGTTTGTCCTTGAGTCATTTAGACTTAAGAATGTACTATTAGTTAGCGAATTGGATCGTTGTCGGCTTTCGTAACGTCAAAAACACTAGCGTGTGATCGTATTCGGAATCGTGAGTCGGAAATTTCTCGAAGCTCGGAGACTTTGTATACATAAGTGTAAATACACATACATATTTGTTCGAGTCATGAAAAAATACAAGCAAAATATATACATGTGTATATATATATATATATATATATGTGTGTGTGTGTGTGTGTGTGTGTGCGCGCGCGCGTATATGTAACGCACATGCACACATATCATTGCACACGTTTTTTGTTGTTTTTTAGGAAGCTTCATATCCCACGGGGGATATGAAATTTCATATCCCAGTGGGATACCGAAGTTCACATCCTCAAGGGGATACGAAACGGCTTGTGGACCAAGCCCAATATCTCTTTTCATCCTATATATTCGAACTGAAGCCTCATTTCCCCTTTCTTCGCATTGTTTTTCTACCGAACCTTAAGAGCTCGATACTGTGATAAATTAAATTCGAATGCGATTATAGGTGGGATACGAATTTGAGTTTGTTATTCATGCCAGAATCTGGCCAAGCTTTCGAACTCGACAGTGGAGTTCGAGAGGGTCAGGTTCAACCGTTGATTCGGACGCGAAAGTGGCACTCGAGGGGTCGGTGCTGAATCGTGTTCCTGGGTTCGAAGTTGGCAAGGAGGTTTTTGAGGAATAGAGGTTGGAGGTGAAAGAGAGAGGAAGGGATTCATGGGAGATGTAAAGAGAATGACACCAGATGCTGGTGCGAGATATCGCATCCCCTGGGATGTGAAATGTAAAGGCCCGCAAATCCGTACTACCAGAGTCGACTAATAACACCACACATCCAACCCAACTTTGCACAGAAATACGAATCATTATTAGAAAGAAGTTAAAGGATGAGAAATAGAAGGAAAGAAATATTAGAATAGAAGAAAACGAAGAAGACAAATCTCACAGCGAAACGAATAAAATATAATATATAACATAACTTTTGAAATACAAATCAGTAACTTTATATACATACCATCATCATAGTACAACATTTATTCCTGGAACAGTTATAAACACCTGTTTCCAGATACAAACATAGTTCACAGCAGAATATATGATAGTATATAGCTAATCAGTGAAGCCTCCTGCTTCCAGCTCCTCCAAATGAATCTGAAAAAAATCCCGACTACTTGACTGCCCGTACAAATATTGGGCACCCAAGAGTTTAGGGAAAATAAACAAAATAAACTCTGGGTCAGTCATGGGACTGGTGTGAGTAACCTCCAACCATTTGTTTAACTTTCAAAATCCTTTCAAAAGAAACAATAATAGTAAGACCAGCCAACACATAAACATGGACGGTTTTTACCTTACTATAACCCAAAACACTTTGATATGAAAATCCAATGATATTATAATAGTGTCTAAATCAAACAAATAACCAAATAGCAGAACGCTTGCATCTCACGCTCCACATACATACTATAAAATCAAAAACCGCATGGCGCTTATTGGAGATTGGATTTCCAACATGACAAGGTATGGGACCACCTGCCGATCGTGTATCTCTAGAGAGGAATACACTGGGTTCAACAAGAACTTCTTGCAACCCGGCCCATACATGACCGACCACTCATTTCGCTTGAGTGTATCAAATGTATATCACCAACGTTTGGGATCAGCAACCGTTTCCCGAATTGGACAGCATCGAATAGAATAAGGAATTAAATGAACCTCTAGATAGGTGATTATACATCCTAATGGGAGCGACCCACATAGCCATGCTGCCTGCCCGATTTTTGTCATTTCCCAGTTGTTGAGGCCTGAGGCTACGATTACTTTCTATTCATTGATAGCACAACCACTTTGAATGCCACATTGTCAAATCCATTAATCACTAATTGATTTGCACAAATATTCTGGATGTTATGCTAAGGGAATAAATCCGTTGCAACCATATATATTTATACAGACCAACCCATTAGATCATTAGAAATACTTTGTCAGACATTCGTCCATTTACGTTCGTTCTGGGATTGAATGATACCGAAGGCACAATTTCTATTAATAGAAAAGCCCTTGCATTTTACTCCATCTTCGATTATCTTCATATAATCTGATTCGCAACGTTACTGCCAATACAGAGTGGTTCACGGATAATAATCCAATCGGGCTCTCCATATTGACAACGAGGGTCGAAACTTCGATATTCTGTGATTTAACTATCGAATAAAAACAAGTGTTTCGATAGTCGATGATTTAACTATCAAAGAAAACAAGTGTTCATCCAATTATCAAACAATCACTGGGCTTTTAATTAATATTTAATTAATTAAAACTCTTCTCCATTTCCTTTATCAATATTTATTAACTAAATAATTTCAATAACCATATTGGCCTTTTACGCTATTTGGAAAACATTTCCGAATATCGCCTTCCTTTATTTTCTTAAACTTAGAAAATATATTCTATATGAAATTGAAAATAAATTCAATCACTTATCTCTTTCCCCACTACTTTAATTATACTCAGGAAATATTTACTGTTATATTTCCAAAATTTCCACCACTTGGGTTAAAACGAATGTTGTGTAAAACATCGTTACAGCAACCCAAAATATTTTATTCAACTAACTCTTTTCCAACACTTCTCTTCGAGGCTGGATCCTGCTATTTATCAATTAAAAATGAAGTCAATCAAGTTGGGGTAAAATTACCTCTCAGACCTTGACTGAAAACATCCTCAACTTCAAAACGGTAAAACCACTTACCCCGAATAATCATCATTATAAAAACCAATTATTCATTTTAAACATATATATGTTTCTCATCTATTACCAGCATATCGATTTCCTTTTGTTTATAACATTCTATTTTTAAATTTGTTTCCTTATCGAATTCAATATATAATGATATATTGATTTCTAACTATCAAAATTTCTTAAAGATATTCTAACTCCTTAGATTCTCGGAAAAATTCGCCATAACCTCCCTTGTACCGGGAGCATCGGGATATTTCAAATAGCCTCCCATGGCCCTCACCAATCAAAAAGAAAAAGCCAAGCGGCTTGCCGATACGGCGCATAAAATCTCATATATGAATTTAAACATGTACCTTTTTGTCGGGCACATAAATTAAAATCTTTATATACTTTATCCCATACCCATGCTCACCTGTTTTCAATTCAATTCAACTCAATTCAATCGTTTGAATTCAGTTTCGCCCATTTATTCTTTAATTAGTTATTTTGCCTATTCCACTTCTTTGTTTGAACATAACATGTTCAAACAAAATATTTAACTCGCCCATAACCAAATTAAATTTTCAATTTCAATTCTAGTTTCCTTTTCGATTTCGAATATATATTTTCAAATCGAATTCACTTATTCAAAGCCCAATATTAATTCGAAATCTCATTAACTAATTACTATTCAAATTAGTTAATTCTATTCAATAATCAAAAATCTGATTTCTGTTTCAAAGATCAATTCATTACTCCACTTGAGTTCACATATAATCTACAACTCAAATCTGAAATTTTCTAAATAGAAATTCGGATTTTATTCGCTTAAATTCCTTTTATAAAATTAAATAAATCGTTATGGTTTTTAAATGGTTATGGCGCTGTTTTTCTGAAAATTTGATTTGGACATAACTCAAAATTTATTCGACGAAATCCAGATTTTTTTCCTCCATTAGAAAACTATTATCAAATCGGTCCTGACATTTCTTGTTTCATAGAATTCCGACTTCAATTGAGTCATGTACATTCAATTGAAGTTCGAATCGCCAATTTATGAACTGCAACGCTGCGGCGAGTTCGTTTTAATTATATTTATATATATAAACGTTTTAAATCTTCGTTTATATAAATTCAACTCTATTCTGATACATTTTTAATATATATCAAATCCATTTTCCAATTCAACATAATATTTCCAATTTATTTCACTTCTATTTGAAATTCTATATTCATATTTCAATCCACTTCTGTTTTTTTAAATTCTATTTGAATTTCTATATTCGAATTTCCTTTATTCAAATCTCATTTGAATTTCTACGTTCAAATTCTATATTAGAATTTCCTTTGAATTTCATATATTCAAACTCCATTTGAATTTTCTATTTGAATCCTATATTCATATTCCATATTTTAAATTCCATTTGAATTCTCTATTCAAATTCCATAGTTTAAATTCCATTTGAATTCTCTATTCAAATTCCATAGTTTAAATTCCATTTGAATTCTCTATTCAAATTCCATAGTTTAAATTCCATTATTTTCAAATCTCTATATTTGAATTTCATTTGAACTCCCTTTCTTCAAATCCATTTGAATTCCTTTGAATTCAAATTCTATTTGAATTACTTTGAATTCAAATTTCTGTATATTCAAATTTAATATATTCAAATTCTATATACGAATTCTATTTAAATTTTCTATATACAAATTCTATTTAAATTTTCTATATACAAATTCTATTTTCATTTTCTATATACAAATTCTATTTTTAAACTCCATTTGAATTATATATTCCAATTCCCATTTCAACTCTATTTTATATTCAAATTCCCATTTCAAATTCAATCTTGAAATTCTATTTTCAAATTCCACATTTAAATTTCTTTATTCAAATTCCATTTCACTTTCGATATTCAAATTCTATATTTGAATTTCTTTATATTTTCTATATTCAATTTCTATTTGAATTTTCTTTATATTCAATTTCTATTTGAATTTTCTTTAGTCATTCTTTAAACAAGTCTCGATTTCATTTCCTTTTGAAATCGATATTTCTATTTTTTGAAAATAGATTTCCCTTTTCAATTTCACACTTGTATTTTTATTTCTGAAATATCAAATGATAATTCTTTTCACTTCATTTATAACTTCGTTTATAAAGGAACTACTTGTTTTATTTTTCAAAACAAGTTTATATTTCAAATCTATTTAAAAATTCAAATTCTATTTTTTTTCTAAAATATAATTTCCCTTTTAAATCTCAAATGTCCTTTCCGCAATATTTTAAATATCAACCTTTGGGCCCAGTGAAATTCAAACACCAAAACAACCAATTATTTATTTTCTAACACATCATATATGGCAGTATATATGCAAACAAATAAACGAACAAATAATATATTTTTGAGGAATCCAGTTGGATTCCTCCAACCTGTTTTCCCTGCATCCACAGACGTTAGTTAACAGAAATAATACCCATCCTGCTTCGTGGCAGGATATCGCGGTATAAAAGGGGATCCACTTATATATGTGGTTGTAGGGTCATCCGCTAATGTTACTGCGGGCATCCACTAATGAGACTGCGGGAATCCAACCAATCACCAAACCAATATATATATATATATATATATATAATAGCAAGCCTATATAACTATATATATATATATATTTATTTATTTAAACATGCCACACTATATTTTAATGCAACCAAATAATCAACAGACAACTATTTTTAAATGATAAAAATAATTCTAAATAAAAGGTGAGTGAGTTTTACTCATCTTAATTTCATTTGCTGAAAATCCGATTATTTCCATATCGTCTTGACTTTGAATCTACTCGAATAAATCTGTCGGTACCTACCATCGTATATTTTTATTTAACGATTAAATTACGTTCATAACTAATTAAATTATTTTGTGAATTTAATTTCTAAGGAAAAACATATACCTTAATCCCTTACTCGATGATCTTTCCTAAACTCAGAATTTCGAATTGCTTGAAGCCTTCTCATATGTAGTACAAAGCTCGAGTACCTTCTCCAAAAATCCAAACTGTCCTCACTGTTGACTGGCGATAGCCCCCCCTTGGCCACCAAAACAGTTGATCACTTAATATCTTTCTTCAACATATGCGATTGATACAACGGCAAAATCCAAAACTGCTAAAAACCCCACACCACAAAAGGTCACTGCACTTTCATGATACTGCCTCACACGATGGATCAAACTCGATGTCTACCAATACACTTTGCATCGTCCAACAGTAGCCCTCCCAGGTCGCGAAAGCCTTCATCACTTAACACAACGAAAAGGACAAATTGCGACTTTCCGGAACGACAGAAAATCGAGCCCCGGGATCGACCATTTCTCAGCGTCGAGATCCGCTCTCCGTTGATCGGAGTCCTCTCATGAGATGCCATCGCGATTTCACGTTTGCCCCCTTCAAGCGTCGGCCTTCCCTGACCTCGTGGCTCCTCCAACATGACTTCGAGCTTCCAAACTGATGGCCTTCGATTTTATATAGGACTGAGATGAGTTTCGAATTTAATTAGAAGGCCTCTCGTTTGAGTGAATTTGATTTAACAGTGGGAAAATTGGCCATTTTAAGTAGAAGTTTGCGGATGATTTTTAGAAGAAACGAAAATGAAAGGACCAAGGGGTGGTATCGCGATTTATAGGAAATGAAGGGGATAAGTTTTTAATGTGCGGTCATCCAAAGTACATGACAATATCTTTTTAAAGGAATTAAAAAGATTTTGATTTTGATTTTAAATATAATTTAATTAAATTTGATTTGATATAAAGAGATTTTTATTTCTTTTAAACAGATTCTGATTCAATTTTTGATTCAATTTCGATCTTATCCATTAAAATATCTCAGGGTTCACACACAAACTGCTATTTTGACGTGACCACTGTCGTTTAAATGTTATAACGAAATCCTGAACTGAACAGTGTATATTCTGAATTTTAATTTCAACATATACCGTATTAAATCAATATAATCTAATTTTAAATTCAAACCAATAAATCTCTCGATAATAAATTATTATTATTATCGTCTATATATTAAAATAGAACTTATACTTCTCATCTAATTATTTCGATTCAGTTTTCAACTTCGATTTCAATTATACTTCATATTACGATAATATAATATATTCGATATTAAATCGAAATCGATTATTAATCGATAACTCTATATAATCAACTAAATATTTAAAACTATATTCAATATTTAAAATAAACTGTTCGAAAAATCCGGGTCGTTACATTCTTCCCTCCTTAAAATAATTTCGTCCTCGAAATTGCTAAGGTAGGAAAAATATTACAAATCCATTACTTTTCAGAATCTCACTTATGTTGAAATTCAACTCTTCATATTTCAACAAATTTTAATTCCACCAAACTTTTGGTTTTCTCCCCTATTACACATCATATACACTCAGATTCATTCTATTCGAATGATTTACATTCAATACGTTTACACCCAATTCATATTCCTTTCAAATTGATTTTTATCAATTAATTTACTTCAAACCATTTAACTAGCTTAAGTTAAATTCCACTTCCAGAATCCAAATCCCAGGGTTTTCATTTCAAATCATTTTGAATCACTTAAACATGTACATATATTTATAATCTTTTCAAATTCAAAATATTTGAATTTTTCAACTAAACTTGTTTTCTTTCAAACAAATTTCCACCAAAACTTTTCTAAAGCAGCTATCCGTCACTTAGAAACTAGAAAATGAACACTGATGATGTCGCGACCATCATCAGAATTATTTCCCAGCCACCGAAGTGAGTTAAGTGCTTTAACCCTTTCAGAATCCATTCGAAAATGATTTTTATTCAAAAATCCCTTTCAAACAAAGCTATATTATTTTAATATACTTCTAAATATATTTCAATTTTCCCAGGATTTAAATTCCAATTTATGGTTTGAATTTAATTTCAATTCACCTCATTTGTATATATTATTCATATACAAATTCTGTTTTGGTTATATATAACCATTCCAATTTTTATAATCTCATTTAATTATAATAATAACTACCAATACATCCATATATTATAATAATTTCAGAAAATTATTCTTTTTTATCAAAATAGAATTTTGGGTAAAATTATTTCATTCACCCACTTTAAAACAATATCATGTCGAATTTCTCTGTTAAGTATTTAGAAATTCCTATCGACTTCGTGGCGTCCCACGATTCGAACAGAATTCATAAACCACTCAACGAACTAGCCAACACAATATAAAACAACTTTTATATGAATTTACAAATACACGCTCTCATATATATACACTCAACTCATTCTAGGGTGCTACTGACCCTATCTCTAATGAGCACATGTAACACCCCGCAAATTCTATAACTGTGAAATTAACAAATTAAAGTATAATTAATTTGAAATCAAAGAACTAAGGGAAACGGGATACGCCATTGCGTTCGTCTCGTAAAAATACGCGAAATAGAGTCCGAGTTTTCGAAGAACGGAGTCCGTATGAAGAAGATATGGCCTTCGGAAGTTTTGAATTAAATTTAAAATTCAAACAGAATAAAATTATTAAAAATCGGGCCCAATGGGCCAGGGCGGATAAACACCCGCCTAGGCCACCCAGGTCGACTGGGCTGTCGACTTGGGCTACCCATGTCGACAGGGCTGTCGACAGCCCTGTCGACAGGGGTGTCGACCTGGTCGAGCCCAGCCAACCTGGCTGGCCAGGTCTGTGTTTGGCCGATTTTCGGTGGTCTGCTTTGTCATTAGGGCTAGGTGGCAGGCTCTAATTGGTCTCTCTATCGAATGAATGGCTACGATCAATCCAGGCAACATCAATGGTCCTAATCAGTTCCTAACCTCTATATAAACAACCCTAGACTAAACCCTAATCTATTCATTCAAAAATAAGAACATAGCCGCCATGTTGCTGAGGAACGACTAGGAGTAGCCACCTAATTGGAGAGAGGATTAGGAGGAAGATTCTAAAGCTTAAAGCAACCTAAACAAATCAATTCAACAAAAGAATTTGCGTCTTCAATCCCTAAACTAGAGAATTCATCACACCATTGTAAGTAGAGTATTACTTTGGTATGAATAAACAATTGTGTTGGTTTGTATGCTTGAATTGTGGCAATAAAGTTATTCATATTTGTGCGTTCTTATCAATTTGAAATATTATATACGTTTGGATATTCTTGAATTATGTTATTCATGTTATAAAGAACTACATGCGGTAGTTCTATGCAAGTATACGTTTGGAATATTTCGCAAATTATGTAATCCATGTTGAAGCTACATGTATGTAGTTGATTTAAATTCATGCAAGTTTGGGGTTTTGCTTCTATGCCACCATGATGTATATTTTTGTGCATAAATCATTTTGTAAGTAATTGGAAGAAGTTTGGTTATTATCCATATGAAATTATGTTGAGAATTTGGCATTATGTATTAAGCCATGCTTTTGTACTAGAAAACCTATTTGCAAACTTATGAATATGGCTAGGCTATGATTGATATTTGGCAACCATGATTAGGTCTATCTTGTTTACAAGAATTATATGATGACATATGTGGTACATGGCTAGGTTAGGTTCAAAAGGTCCCTTTTTGTAAGTTTACATGGCTAAAGTAAGAATCATGATTTCATGTTAGAAATATTTATGCCATGGTTATGTGAACAAATTTAACTATACTTATGCCATGCTCATGTTTGATATTATGCCATGCTTATGTTTGGCATTATGCTATGCTTATGTTAGAGATATTTATGCCATGCTTATGTTTGACATTATGCCTAAATAAAAAAAATATAGGTTCATGTTGTAGTTAAGCCTATGCAAGTTTACATGCCTTGATTCATGTCACCTATGCTTTATGACCAAAGTATATGTCACTACTATGCAAGTACACCAGTTTCTATTTTGTATTCCCAACGTCATATTGCAAGTTCATACGCTCACCTTCCCCTCTTTGTGTATGTAATCACGCTTCAAGCCTCCCCTTTTCGCATGGCTAAATTGGGCTTTAAAAGGCTAAGCCCAATATATATAAACGGACGTGTAAAACGGGGGAAAATAACGTTGGGTTAAAATTACTAATGAATGAAAATATAAAATAGAAGGGCCCAAGTTCAAGTATGGGTTGGGCCCATGATTGGTGTAACCTTTACACCATTAACTTAATAATGGGCCGCAAATATTTACATATAAGAAATAAAGAAGAATGACAAAATATGTAAATGTAGAACATACGATGTGTTTAACCCGAGGTTGGATTGAGTTGTGATGTAAACCTGCCCGGAACCGCCCGGCTGTCCAGTAGTCACAACAATACCTATCCAATGTGGGAGGTTAAACATGGAGCCCAGCAAGGACCCGAGGTTAGACTGAGTTGTGGCGTAAGACTGCCCGGAACCAACCGGCAACAGGCAGCCACAACAATACCTGTCTAATGTGAGAGGTCAGGGCCTTAATAAGACAATTAAGGCTGAGTCAGGATTGATAGGATTAAGTGAACTTAAGACTTAATCAAAATGGAACATGCTAAACAAAACGGACTGGTGGGGGTTAGGTTAGGAAACACTTAACCAACTTAGCATGTTGGATAGAGATAGAAAACCTAGTAACGGGGGACCCTTTTCAGCAGTAACCCTAGAAGGTGTATCAGGATACCCTGAAACTAGGCAGGGTGGGGCACGATTACTGGGCTGATTGTAAGAGGTCAAATCGACGGCGGTGGTGTAGCAGTGTAGGTTCTAACGGGGTGCGGGCGTGCACACACTCCGGCGTAGAAAAATAAGGCACTGGACACCAGTAGCATACCTGTGCACTCTAAGGTTGTGTCGGGTTGCCACTATGGGACTTGATACACCCCATGGTGGGACCAGCATAGGTAACTACAACATCGGGGGCCGTAAGACACATGTAACTATGCGAGTAGGAGCCGATCATCATAGAATGGATCACATCACCCTGATTATGGGGTGCCAGTTGGAAACTAGTTTATATGGGTTCAGAGATCAACATGGGGTACGATAGTATATTCGACCCTAGACAACTTAACCAAGTTTATAGTGCATGCCCACTTCTTGTTTATACTTATCATACCCATTTCTTTATTCATAGACAAAATAGTACTAGACTTACTCAGGCTTTATGTCTGACTCTACTTTTCTTTCGTCTTCTTTCTTCCGTTTCCCCCCCCCCCCCCCGGGTCCTCAGGGAGGGAACACAGCAGCTTGACCTACCTCAACATCCAGCTTGAAGAAAGAGAAATGTATTGCTTGGACTTTCCTGTTTTGAACTATGGCTTTGGACAATCCACTATGGGGCTTTTGCAGTTTATCTATGTTTTATTTATGCTTCTTTAAATAATGTACTCAAGACAGATTATGAAAGAGTTATGTTATGTTTTTGGAAAGGATGTTGTTGTAACACGTATTTGACTCTATGAAATAAAGTTTGTTGTTCTTCCGCTATTTACAAATATGTGTTCTTATATTTGTCTTGTATATCTGTGACTTGTACTTATAAACCTCCACCAAAATTAGGGCATTCCCTTTGAGAGTGACCCTAACGGAGGTGGGGTGTTTCACTTGGTATCAGAGCATAGGTTTACCAGATAAGATAAAAAGTTTTGAAAAATTATTTTCAAAAAGGAAATTTAAAGAAGCATTTTTAAAAGAAAAATATTATTTTATTTTAAAAAGGCAAAGTCCACTCCCCAAAGCCATAGGTACTATCTCTCATCCTTCGTTTTGAATCTATCCTTTTTGTTTCAGCATGTCCCAAGAACTTAACTTGCCGGAAGGGGTGCCAATACCTGGTTGATTTAGACGATTCTTAGAAGCAAGGGCCACTCAGCCAGGTCCTACCGTTCCTCCTCCCCCAGCTGCCGGAAATCATCCAGCTGCAGCGGCACCTTTTCCTCCACCTCCTCCTCGGGGAAACGCGTTTGCTAAGATATGTAAAGATTTTAAAGCTATGGGAGGAAGGGATTTCCATGGAACTGAGTCCTTCGTGGCAGCTTGAAATTGGCTGAAAGAAACGGAGGACCTATTCATCATCTTTGAGGTAGAGGATAGACAAAAAGTACAATTGGCAGTATGGCTATTGAAGGGCGAGGCTTCCTACTGGTGGGAAGTCACTAATGCTGAAAGACCAGTGGAGACATGGGAGGACTTTAGAGCAAGGTTTGAGACCAAATTTCTCTCAGATGCGGAAAGAAGTTTGCAGTTGGAAAAAATTCTTATTTCTTAAGCAAGGGGACAAGACGGTCAGAGAGTATGTGAATCAGTTCGATGAGCTGGCTAGGTTTGGGCTTGACCTAGTCAACACCTCGCACAAGAAGGCTCTCCGTTTCGTCAAAGGGTTGAATGAGTCATTACACAGTTTGGCCATGACCCATATACCCATGGGAGCCACGTATGAAAGATTGGTGCAAATGGCATTGCTAAATGAAGAGGATAAGGGCAAGAAGAAAGAGGGTTTGCAGCCCAAGAAGACAGACTTTAAGAAGGGTGGGAAAGGCAACAAAGAGAAGAGGAAGTGCAATTTCTGTGGCAAAGTGGGGCACTTAGTAAAGGACTGCCGGAAAAAGAAGGCCAAGGAGAATGGTGGGTGCTTTTCTTGCGGTGAGACAGGCCATAGGGCTAAGGACTGCCCAAAGAAACGAGGACAGGGGCAGAGGGCTGGATCCACCCCAGGGGCACAGGTTCATGTGCTAGAAGCGCCACCTCTGCAACAGCGAGGTATAAATACTTCTGTAGAAAGTGTAGTTTATCTTTATGATCACCCCGTTCGAACTTTATTTGACTCTGGCGCATTACACTCCTTTATCTCGTCTGCTTTAGTAGAATCTCTGCACCTAAAAACTAGTATGGTAGAGGACCCCTTAATTGTTTCAAACCCAATTGGGGGCCCAGCTCATTTGTCTATGATCTGTGTGGGATTGAAAATTTCTATTCTAAGTGTAGAATTTCAATGTAGTGCCTTTGTTTTGGGCTTTTCGGGTTATGGTTTGATTTTGGGTATGGATTGGCTATCCAGTAATGGGGCCATCCTTGATTGTGAGAAAAGGGTTGTTAGGCTCCTAACCCTGCTCGGTAATACTTTGGAAATTTCTTGTAATCCCTCGTATACGGTTATGCTTAGTTATCTTGAATCGCTAGATGCCTCTGTTGAAAATTTGCATTCAGTTAGAGTGGTCCGGGAATATCCGGATGTCTTTGAAGAGGTGAAGGGCTTGCCTCCAAAGCAGGAAATAGACTTCCGCATATATCTTGTAGATAATGCAAAGCCCGTTGCGTTGCCCGTTAGACATATGGCTCCACGAGAAAGGAAAGAGCTCAGTAAACAGATTAAAGAGCTTCTAGAAAAGGGGTTCATTAGGAGGAGCATTTCAGAATGGGGCGCTCCAGTGGTGTTCGCTACAAAGGCGGATGGTTCACTCCGTCTATGTGTTGACTATAGGGAGCTCAACAAGCTAACGAAAAAGAATAGGCACCCTCTCCCTAGAATTGACGATTTATTTGACCAGCTTGTAGGAGCGTCTGTTTTCTCCCAACTCGATTTAGCAACCGGTTTTCATCAGCTAAGTGTGGCTGAAGATAGCATCGATAAAACGGCGTTCAGAACCCCAGACGGCTTCTTTGAATGGCTTGTCATGCCTTTCGGCTTGACAAATGCACCTGCTTACTTCGTGGACCTAATGAGTAGGGTATTTAGAGATTTCCTCAACAAATTCGTAGTGATCTTCGTAGATGATATCCTTATCTTCTCAAAGAGTGAAGAGGAACATGCTCAGCACTTAAGGGCAATCATGGAAACTTTGCGAGCCCATCAATTTAAAGCCAAATTCTCCAAATGCCACTTTTGGAGAGAAGAGGTGAGGTTCCTTGGGCACATAGTATCCAAACAAGGGTTAGCGGTGGACCCTGCTAAGGTAGTAGCGGTACAGGACTGGAAGACACCAAGGAATGCAACTGAGGTCCGAAGTTTTCTAGGACTAGCAGGTTTCTATCGGAAGTTCATAAGGGATTTTGCGAAAATCTCAGCTCCGCTCACGAAATTGACTAAGAAGAACCTAGCGTTCAATTGGAACTTGGATTGCGAGTTTGCTTTCCAACGACTAAAAAGGGCTCTCACAACAGCCCCAGTTTTGACGCTGCCAGATGGGAGCAAGATATTCACTCTTTATACGGATGCATGTGGGACAGGGCTAGGCGCCGTCTTAATGCAAGAAGGAAGGGTAGTAGCTTATGGCGGAAGGCAGTTGAAGGTGCACGAAAAGAACTACCCAACCCACGATCTTGAGTTAGCCGCCATCGTCTTTGCACTCAAGTCTTGGCGACACTATCTCCTACGTGAGAAGTTCGAACTTTACACTGACCATAAATCGTTGAAATATCTTTTCTCGCAGAAAGATCTTAACTTGAGGCAACAAAGATGGATGGAGTTTCTTACCTCGTACGATTTCGAAATCTCCTATACTCCGGGCAAAGGCAACGTAGTGGCAGACGCGTTGAACCGAAAGAAATTGACCCTAAGCCCGTTGTTTGTTGAAAGACAAAGCCTAGAGTTTATAGCCAGCTTCGACTTTAGGCCTTCCTCCGATTTCATACCGGGCTTGCTTGCATCTCTCGAAGTGCGCCCGACTTTAGTGGATTCCGTAGGGGCAACACAACGCGAAGACCCTCAGCTTGTGGAAATGATTGATAGGCTAATTAGGGGTGAGACTTCAAGTCACCTCAACAGATACTCCATTGACGATAAAGGTTTACTAAGGCGAGACGGAAGACTATGCGTCCCACAGACAAAAGATTTAGTAAGGAAGGTTCTCGAGGAAGCGCATCATTCCAAGATGATGATACACCCAGGCGGAGATAAAATGTACAAAGATATAAAAAGGACTTTCTTCTGGAACGGCATGAAAAAGGACGTGGCAGAATTCGTTTCTAAGTGTATGGTGTGCCAACAGGTTAAAGCGGAACAGAAAAAGTCTGGCGGACTACTACATCCTCTGGAGGTCCCGCAGTGGAAGTGGGATAGCATCTCAATGGACTTCATCGATGGGCTGCCTAGGTCTAGGAGAGGCAACACTAGCATTTGGGTAATAGTGGATAGGCTTACTAAAAGCGCCCACTTTTTACCTGTCAAAAGTAAGAGAACTGCCTCATCCCTAGCATCACTTTACCTCAAGGAAATCGTTCGACTCCATGGAATACCATCTAGCATTGTTAGTGACCGAGACCCCATCTTCACCAGCGAGTTTTGGCGGAGTCTGCAAGAAGCAGTAGGAACGCAGTTATGCTTGAGCACAGCCTATCATCCCCAAACCGACGGCCAAACAGAGAGAGTGAATAGAGTTTTGGAAGACCTCTTAAGACTATGCGTCCTTGACTTCGGAAGGACATGGGAAGACCACCTTCCTTTGGTAGAATTCGCCTACAACAACAGCTATCAAGCAACCATCGGAATGGCGCCCTTCGAAGCTTTATATGGAAGACCGTGCCGATCGCCCACTTGTTGGTGGGAGTCCACGGATAAGCTCATACTTGGACCAGATATGATCCGAGAGACCTCAGAGAAAGTAGACTTAATACGAAGAAGGATGAAGACGGCCCAAGACAGACAAAAGTCCTACGCCGACAAGAGGAGGACCGACCTTGAATTTGAAGTTGGAGACAGAGTTTTTCTCAAGGTATCACCGCTAAGGAACGTTGTTCGTTTTGGAACCACAGGAAAACTGGCACCAAGGTTCGTAGGGCCATTCCCTATCATCGAGAAAATTGGGAAAATGGCCTATAGATTAGAGCTACCCGAGAAGTTGGCTGGAGTCCACAACGTTTTTCACGTTTCACATCTCCGAAAATGTCTACATGAGTCTGCTGAAGTTGTAGAGCCAAATATACTCGAAGAGGCCGAAGTGGAACGCGAAGCAACCATAAGAAGAGTTCCAACCCGCATCTTAGGAACAGAAGTGAAGAAGCTACGCAACCGCGAAGTCAAGCTCGTCAAAGTTCAGTGGAGCGACGCCGAGGGAGACGCGACTTGGGAAACTGAAGCTAGAATACGTACTGCCTACCCTTTTCTGTTCGAGGGTACATCCTTGATCTTTCTTTTTCCTTAAGTTGCGCTTTTATCTATCTTTTTAGGTATATTTCCTCGACCTTATCTTTTAGGTAGAAACCCTTAAGATGGAAACATGTAGTTGAAACATGTTATGGATGATGGTTGCAAATGGTTGCAAGTGATTGCTAGTGGTTGCTCGTGGTTGCATATACACACACAATCTAGGGTTTAGATCGGCTCAGTCACTTCATATTGCATATGCATATATGTTTACATTCATATGTGGTTGAACTTTAATGTGTTGTCATGTGGATGTTGCATTTGTATTGAATGATTGTGCACTCATGTAGAATCAAGAATAGGAAAATTTGCATACATAATGGATTCATGGCACTTACATAATTCGCACTAAGGAGGTCAACTGAATCAGTAGACCGCCTGATTTTGCATTAGATAAGTACATGTACACACACACTTCGCATATGATCATGAAGCATTAGAAGTCTTTTAAGGACAATGGATGCTCGTGTTTGATGGATGAGTAGATGGATGATTGGATGTTAGGATATACATTCCTCCTAACTTGAAGATTTCGGGGACGAAATCCTTTTAAGTGGGGGAGAATGTAACACCCCGCAAATTCTATAACTGTGAAATTAACAAATTAAAGTATAATTAATTTGAAATCAAAGAACTAAGGGAAACGGGATACGCCATTGCGTTCGTCTCGGAAAAATACGCGAAATAGAGTCCGAGTTTTCGAAGAACGGAGTCCGTATGAAGAAGATATGGCCTTCGGAAGTTTTGAATTAAATTTAAAATTCAAACAGAATAAAATAATTAAAAATCGGGCCCAATGGGCTAGGGCGGATAAACACCCGCCTAGGCCACCCAGGTCGACTGGGCTGTCGACCTGGGCTACCCATGTCGACAGGGCTGTCGACAGCCCTGTCGACAGGGGTGTCGACCTGGTCGAGCCCAGCCAACCTGGCTGGCCAGGTCTGTGTTTGGCCGATTTTCTGTGGTCTGCTTTGTCATTAGGGATAGGTGGCAGGCTCTAATTGGTCTCTCTATCGAATGAATGGCTACGATCAATCCAGGCAACATCAATGGTCCTAATCAGTTCCTAACCTCTATATAAACAACCCTAGACTAAACCCTAATCTATTCATTCAAAAATAAGAACATAGCCGCCATGTTGCTGAGGAACGACTAGGAGTAGCCACCTAATTGGAGAGAGGATTAGGAGGAAGATTCTAAAGCTTAAGTTACCTAAACAAATCAATTCAACAAAAGAATTTGCGTCTTCAATCCCTAAACTAGAGAATTCATCACACCATTGTAAGTAGAGTATTACTTTGGTATGAATAAACAATTGTGTTGGTTTGTATGCTTGAATTGTGGCAATAAAGTTATTCATATTTGTGCGTTCTTATCAATTTGAAATATTATATACGTTTGGATATTCTTGAATTATGTTATTCATGTTATAAAGAACTACATGCGGTGGTTCTATGCAAGTATACGTTTGGAATATTTCGCAAATTATGTAATCCATGTTGAAGCTACATGTATGTAGTTGATTTAAATTCATGCAAGTTTGGGGTTTTGCTTCTATGCCACCATGATGTATATTTTTGTGCATAAATCATTTTGTAAGTAATTGGAACAAGTTTGGTTATTATCCATATGAAATTATGTTGAGAATTTGGCATTATGTATTAAGCCATGCTTTTGTACTAGAAAACCTATTTGCAAACTTATGAATATGGCTAGGCTATGATTGATATTTGGCAACCATGATTAGGTCTATCTTGTTTACAAGAATTATATGATGACATATGTGGTACATGGCTAGGTTAGGTTCAAAAGGTCCCTTTTTGTAAGTTTACATGGCTAAAGTAAGAATCATGATTTCATGTTAGAAATATTTATGCCATGGTCATGTGAACAAATTTAACTATACTTATGCCATGCTCATGTTTGATATTATGCCATGCTTATGTTTGGCATTATGCTATGCTTATGTTAGAGATATTTATGCCATGCTTATGTTTGACATTATGCCTAAATAAAAAAAATATAGGTTCATGTTTTAGTTAAGCCTATGCAAGTTTACATGCCTTGATTCGTGTCACCTATGCTTTATGACCAAAGTATATGTCACTACTATGCAAGTACACCAGTTTCTATTTTGTATTCCCAACGTCATATTGCAAGTTCATATGCTCACCTTCCCCTCTTTGTGTATGTAATCACGCTTCAAGCCTCCCCTTTTCGCATGGCTAAATTGGGCTTTAAAAGGCTAAGCCCAATATATATAAACGGACGTGTAAAACGGGGGAAAATAACGTTGGGTTAAAATTACTAATGAATGAAAATATAAAATAGAAGGGCCCAAGTTCAAGTATGGGTTGGGCCCATGATTGGTGTAACCTTTACACCATTAACTTAATAATGGGCCGCAAATATTTACATATATGAAATAAAGAAGAATGACAAAATATGTAAATGTAGAACATACGATGTGTTTAACCCGAGGTTGGATTGAGTTGTGATGTAAACCTGCCCGGAACCGCCCGGCTGTCCAGTAGTCACAACAATACCTATCCAATGTGGGAGGTTAAACATGGAGCCCAGCAAGGACCCGAGGTTAGACTGAGTTGTGGCGTAAGACTGCCCGGAACCAACCGGCAACAGGCAGCCACAACAATACCTGTCTAATGTGAGAGGTCAGGGCCTTAATAAGACAATTAAGGCTGAGTCAGGATTGATAGGATTAAGTGAACTTAAGACTTAATCAAAATGGAACATGCTAAACAAAACGGACTGGTGGGGGTTAGGTTAGGAAACACTTAACCAACTTAGCATGTTGGCTAGAGATAGAAAACCTAGTAACGGGGGACCCTTTTCAGCAGTAACCCTAGAAGGTGTATCAGGATACCCTGAAACTAGGCAGGGTGGGGCACGATTACTGGGCTGATTGTAAGAGGTCAAATCGACGGCGGTGGTGTAGCAGTGTAGGTTCTAACGGGGTGCGGGCGTGCACACACTCCAGCGCAGAAAAATAAGGCACTGGACACCAGTAGCATACCTGTGCACTCTAAGGTTGTGTCGGGTTGCCACTATGGGACTTGATACACCCCATGGTGGGACCAGCATAGGTAACTACAACATCGGGGGCCGTAAGACACATGTAACTATGCGAGTAGGAGCCGATCATCATAGAATGGATCACATCACCCTGATCATGGGGTGCCAGTTGGAAACTAGTTTATATGGGTTCAGAGATCAACATGGGGTACGATAGTATATTCGACCCTAGACAACTTAACCAAGTTTATAGTGCATGCCCACTTCTTGTTTATACTTATCATACCCAGTTCTTTATTCATAGACAAAATAGTACTAGACTTACTCAGGCTTTATGTCTGACTCTACTTTTCTTTCGTCTTCTTTCTTCCGTTTCCCCTCCCCCCCAGGTCCTCAGGGAGGGAACACAGCAGCTTGACCTACCTCAACATCCAGCTTGAAGAAGAGAAAGGTATTGCTTGGACTTTCCTGTTTTGAACTATGGCTTTGGACAATCCACTATGGGGCTTTTGCAGTTTATCTATGTTTTATTTATGCTTCTTTAAATAATGTACTCAAGACAGATTATGAAAGTGTTATGTTATGTTTTTGGAAAGGATGTTGTTGTAACACGTATTTGACTCTATGAAATAAAGTTTGTTGTTCTTCCGCTGTTTACAAATATGTGTTCTTATATCTGTCTTGTATATCTGTGACTTGTACTTATAAACCTCCACCAAAATTAGGGCATTCCCTTTGAGAGTGACCCTAACGGAGGTGGGGTGTTTCAGCACATGCCACACAAGCCTAGATATTCGCTCAACCTAAGCTCTGATACCAACTTTAAAGGCCCGCAAATCCGTACTATCTGAGTCGACTAATAACACCACACGTCTAACCCAAATTTGCACAGAAATACGAATAATTATTAGAAAGAAGTTAGAGGATGAGAAATAGAAGGAAAGAAATATTAGAATAGAAGAAAACGAAGAAGACAAATATCACAGCGAAACGAATAAAATATAATATATAACATAACTTTTGAAATACAAATCAGTAACTTTATATACATACAATCATCAGAGTACAACAGTTATTCCTAGAACAGTTATAAACACCTGTTTCCAGATACAAACATAGTTCACAGCGGAATATATGATAATATATAGCTAACCGGTGAAGCCTCCTGCTTCCAGCTCCTCCAAATGAATCTGAAAAAAATCCCGACTACTTGACTGCCCGTACAAATATTGGGCACCCAAGAGTTTAGGGAAAACAAACAAAATAAACTCTGGGTTAGTCATGGGACTGGTGTGAGTAAACTCCAACCATTTGTTTAACTTTCAGAATCCTTTTGAAAGAAACGATAATAGTAAGACCAGCCCACACATAAACATGGACGGATTTTACCTTACTATAACCCAAAACACTTTGATATGAAAATCCAGTGATATTATATTAGTGTCTAAATCAAATAAATAACCAAATAGCAGAACGCTTGCATCTCACGCTCCACATACATAGTATAAAATCAAAAACCGCATGGCGCTTATTGGAGATTGGATTTCCAACATGACAAGGTATGGGACCACCTGACGATCATGTATCTCTAGAGAGGAATACACTGGGTTCAACAAGAACATCTTGCAACCCGGCCCACACATGACCGACCACTCATTTCGCTTGAGTGTATCGAATGTATATCACCAACGGTTGGGATCAGCAACCGTTTCCCGAATGGGACAACATCGAATAGAATAAGGAATTAAATGAACCTCTAGATAGGTGATTATACATCCTAATGGGAGTGACCCACATAGCCATGCTGCCTGCCCGATTTTTGTCATTTCCCGGTTGTTGAGGCCTGAGGCTACGATTACTTTATATTCATTGATAGCACAACAACTTTAAATGCCATATTGTCAGATCCGTTAATCACTAATTGATTTGCACAAATATTCTGGATGTTATCCTAAGGGAATAAATCCGTTGCAACCATATATATTTATACAGACCAACCCATTAGATCATTGGAAATACATTATCAGACATTCGTCCATTTACGTTCGTTCTGGGATTGAACGAAACCGAAGGCACAATTTCTATTAATAGAAAAGCCCTTGCATTTTACTCCGTCTTCGATTATCTTCATATAATCTGATTCGCAATATTACTGCCAATACAGAGTGGTTCATGGATAATAATCCAACCGGTCTCTCCATATTGACAACGATGGTCAAAACTTCAATAGTCTGTGATTTAACTATCGAATAAAAACAAGTGTTTCGATAGTCGATGATTTAACTATCGAAGACAACAAGTGTTCATCCAATTATCAAACAATCACTGGGCTTTTAATTAATATTTAATTAAAAATCTTCACCATTTCCTTTATCAATATTTATTAACTAAATAATTTCAATAACCATATTGGCCTTTTACGCTATTTGGAAAACATTTCCGAATATCGCCTTCCTTTATTTTCTTAAACTTAGAAAATATATTCTATATGAAATTGAAAACAATTTCAATCACATATCTCTTTCCCCACTTCTTTAATTATACTCAGGAAATATTTACTGTTATATTTCCAAAATTTCCACCACTTGGGTTAAAACGAATGCTGTGTAAAACATCGTTACAACAACCCAAAATATTTTATTCAAATTACTCTTTTCCAACACTTCTCTTCGAGGCTAGATCCTGCTATTTATCAATTAAAAATGAAGTCAATCAAGTTGGGGTAAAATTACCTCTCAGACCTTGACTGAAAACATCCTCAACTTCAAAATGGCAAAACCACTTACCCCGAATAATCATCATTATAAAAACCAATTATTAATTTTAAACGTATATATGTTTCTCTTTCTATTACCGGCCTATCGATTTCCTTTTTGTTTATAACATTCTATTTTTAAATTCGTTTCCTTATCGAATTCAATATATAATGATATATTGATTTCTAACTATCAAAATTTCTTAAAAATATTCTAACTCCTTAAATTCCCGAAAAAATTCGCCATAACCTCCCTTGTACAGGGAGAATCGGGATATTTCAAATAGCCTCCCATGGCCCTCACCAATCAAAAAGAAAAAGAAAAAGCCAAGCGGCTTGCCGATATGGCGCATAAAATCTCATATATGAATTTAAACATGTACCTTTTTGTCGGGCACATAAATTAAAATCTTCATATACTTCATCCCATACCCATGCTCACCAGTTTTCAATTCAATTCAACTCAATTCAATCGTTTGAATTCAGTTTCACCCATTTATTCTTTAATTAGCTATTTTTCCTATTCCACTTCTTTATTTGAACATAACATGTTCAAACAAAATATTTAACTCACCCATAACCAAATTAAATTTTCAATTTCAATTCTAGTTTCCTTTTCGATTTCAAATAAATATTTTCAAATCGAAGTCACTTATTCAAAGCCCAATATTAATTCAAAATATCATTAACTAATTACTATTCAAATTAGTTAATTCTATCCAATAATCAAAAATCTGATTTCTGTTTCAAAGACCAATTCATTACTCCACTTGAGTTCACATATAATCTACAACTCAAATCTGAAATTTTCTAAATAGAAATTCGGATTTTATTCGCTTAAAATCCTTTTATAAAATTAAATAAACCGTTATGGTTTTTAAATGGTTATGGCGTTGTTTTTCTGAAAATTTGATTTTGACATAACTCAAAATTTATTCGACGAAATCCAGATTTTTTTCCTCCATTAGAAAACCATTATCATATCGGTCCTGACGTTTCTTGTTTCAAAGAATTCTGACTTCAATTGAGTCCTGTACATTCAATTGAAGTTCGCATCGCCAATTTACGAACTGCAACGCTGCGGCGAGTTCGTTTTAATTATATTTATATATATAAATGTTTTAAAACTCAACTCTATTCTGATATATTTTTAATATATATCAAATCCATTTTCCAATTCAACATAATATTTCCAATCTATTTCACTTTTATTTAAAATTCTATATTCAAATTTCAATCCACTTCTGTTTTTTTTAAATTCTATTTGAATTTCTATATTCGAATTTCCTTTATTCAAATCTCATTTGAATTTCTACGTTCAAATTCTATATTTGAATTTCCTTTGAATTTCATATATTCAAACTCCATTTGAATTTTCTATTTGAATCCTATATTCATATTCCATATTTTAAATTCCATTTGAATTCTCTATTCAAATTCCATAGTTTAAATTCCATTTGAGTTCTCTATTCAAATTCCGTAGTTTAAATTCCATTATTTTCAAATCTCTATATTTGAATTCCATGTGAATTTAATTTCTAAGGAAAAACATATACCTTAATACCTTACTCGATGATCTTTCCTAAACTCAGAATTTTGAATTGCTTGAAGCCTTCTCATCTGTAGTACAAAGCTCAAGTTCCTTCTCCAAAAATCCAAACTATCCTCACTGTTGACTGGCGATAGCCCCCCTTGGCTACCAAAACAGTTGATCACTTAATATCTTTCTTCAACATTTGCGATTGATACAACGGGAAAATCCAAAACTGCTAAAAACCCCACACCACAAAAGGTCACTGCACTTTCATGATACTGCCTCACACGATGAATCAATCTCGATGTCTCCCAATACACTTTGCATCGTCCAACAGTAGCCCTCCTAGGTCGCGAAAGCTTTTATCACTGAACACAACGAAAAGGACAAATCGCGACTTTCCTGAACGACAAAAAATCGAGCCCCGGGATCGACCATTTCTCAGCGTCGAGATCCGCTTTCCGTTGATCGGAGTCCTCTCGTGAGATGCCATCGCGATTTCACGTTTGCCCCTTCAAGCGTCGGCCTTCCCTGACCTCGTGGCGCCTCCAACAAGACTTCGAGCTTCCGAACTGATGGCCTTCGATTTTATATAGGACTGAGATGAGTTTCGAATTTAATTAGAAGGCCTCTCGTTTGAGTGAATTTGATTTAACAGTGGGAAAATTGGCCATTTTAAGTAGAAGTTTGCGGATGATTTTCAGAAGAAACGAAAATGAAAGGACCAAGGGGTGGTATCGCGATTTATAGGAAATGAAGGGGACAAGTTTTTAATGTGTGATCATCCAAAGTACATGACAATATCTTTTTAAAGGAATTAAAAAGATTTTGATTTTGATTTTAAATATAATTTAATTAAATTTGATTTGATATAAAGAGATTTTTATTTCTTTTAAACAGATTCTGATTCGATTTTTGATTCGATTTCGATCTTATCCATTAAAATATCTCAGGTTTTACACACAAACCGCTATTTTGACGTGACCACTGTCGTTTAAATGTTATAACGAAATCCTAAACTGAACAGTGTATATTCTGAATTTTAATTTCAACACATATCATATTAAATCAGTATAATCTAATTTTAAATTCAAACCAATAAATCTCTCGATAATAAATTATTATTATTATCGTCTATATATTGAAATAGAATTTATACTGCTCATCTAATGGTTTCGATTCAGTTTTCAACTTCGATTTCAATTATACTTCGTATTACGATAATATAATATATTCGATATTAAATCGAAATCGATTATTAATCGATAACTCTATATAATCAACTAAATATTTAAAACTATATTCAATATTTAAAATAAACTGTTCGAAAAATCCGGGTCGTTACATGAAATTTCGCATCAGAGGGATGTGAAATTCAACACATGGGGGATGCAGAATCCTGCACCTGGTGATGCGAAATTTCGCACTGGACATAGGCTCGTAAATGCCGAATCATTATAAATTCATATGTTCTTATTTTACTCATTTCCATTTATTATTCTTCATTTTTCTCTACATATTTCTATATGGCTATTTGTGCCACTTTTTGGCGTTAACACTTTGGTGCTTTCTCTAAAAACCTTGGTTTCTCAACATTAAAGGATTTTTTAATCTACTTTCTGAATCGCCAAGTTCGAAGAGAAAATATTACTGTAACGACCCAGCGATTTCGGCCCCGAAAATCGACATAAATACCTTTAATGTAACTCATGCCGATCCTCCAAGCACCGGAACACTGGATAGTTATTAGAAAGAATTTAGAGGGTGAGATAAGAAAGAAATATTAGAATAGAAGAAGAAGAAGAAACAACACAACACAGAGTCTCACATCACAGCGGAAACAAAATATAATACAGAAATAAATCTTTATTGAGAGCTTTGAAAATACTTACAGTATCAGAGTACATCATACCATGGGACAGTTATAATAGCCTGTTCCCATATACAACACACAGCGGAATAGTAGTAATATCATACGTCTGGACTCTTCCAGCTCGTCTCTTCATAGCAGTCGCTAACCTGAACCTGTACACTCCGGGCTAACCCAAGCATTTACAAAACACCGGGTCAGTCTGGTGAACCAGAGTGAGATAAACTCGCACAGTATTAAGGGTAAATCATCCAATCTTGATTTTAAAGTTCAAATTCCTTTCAGAAGAAAGGATAATCGTAAGACCAAATCCACACATAAATACGGACGGTTTTTACCTTACGATAACCCAAAACAGTTTTGAAACCAATATCTTTTCTGATATTATAATAATGTCTAAGTACAAGTAAATAACAATCTAGTGGAACGCTTGCATCTCACGCTCCACATATATAGTATACAATCAAAACCGCGGGCGCTTATTGGAGATTGGATTCCGACCTTGACAGGTATGGGTCCACCTTCCGATAGTGTATCTCTAGAGGCAAATACACTGGGTTCAACAAGAACATCTTGCACCCCGGCCCTCACATGACCGACCACTCATTTCGCTTGAGTGTATCGAATGTATATCACCGACGGTTGGGATCAGCAACTGTCTCCCGACAAGGGACAGCATCGAAACATAGATTCAAGAACAAATAGGAATTTCTCTAGATAGGTGATTATACACCCTAATGGGAGCGACCCACATAGCCATGTTGCCTGCCCGATTTTTGTCATTTCCCGGTTGATGAGGCTTGAGGTTTAGATTTACCTTTGAACACCTGGTCATCATTCACTTTGAATGCCACATCGTCAGATCCGTCAGATATCACTAATTGACGTCCACAAAAATACTCTAGCTGGAAGCTAAGAGAACGGCAAATCTCCGCCAACAACTATCGTACGTTTGAAGAAATCAACGTACGTGACACTTTGGAAATACTCTGTCAGACATCCGTCCATACAAGTCATCCAGGAACACTATGAACCGAAGGTACTCTCCTACTGCATCCAATATAGGAATCACCCCATGGATCAGTAGCGAGAAGTCCTTGCAACCCGTAGATTCCAACCACGACAGAATCACAGCTTATCTCTACTTGCCAGGCAGAGAATATTAGTGGTTCTTCCGTTTATGAAAATCAACGGTCTTCAATGCTCCATCACGATCATCTTCTGAAATCTTTACGTATTTTTTTTGGACGGAATGGTTTTCGAATATAAATTCGATCCCGGTCTTTCCATACCAACAATCGTAATGGACAGGTTTGATAGTCGGTGTTTTAACTATCAAAATATACAGTGTTTCAATCATGACACTCCAATGAGTCCACTGGTTCCGTATTTAGCATCACTTGGCCTTTAACAAACTGGTTTACTTTTGTTACATTAAAAACTCCAACTCTTTTAATATTCAAAAATACGATGTTTGAATAACTCTAATTCGATTTAACTCTAATCAATTAAATCTAACCGGTTTGTTCTAACTGACTAACTCGACTTAATTAACTCCTATCGATTAACTGATATTCGACTTAATTCCATTCGCTTGACTTTAGATCGCAGCGATCACAATGGTTACGCCTGATTCCCTCAGGAAACATCCGACTCCGTAGGCTATCTGCAGCCCTGCGAATTACGCTAGCAGTCGTACGAAATGGGAACTTAGCCGAATAATTATGTTTGGCTAATTCTATCTCGAATAACTATATTCAATTTCCCACTTAATTCTTCCGTCAAATCATCTTTTAAATTCGGAAATCCATTAGTTTTAACAAAGAAATTTATAGCACATATGTTATAACAATAGCGTTATAATTACTATTTAGATTTACAAAACAACAGCGCTATAATCGCTGTTTAGGTTTACAACCCATTTACTATAGCAAAAGCGCTACAATCGCTATATTAGATTTACAAGACATATATTATAACAACAGCGCTAAATCGCTGTTTAGATTTTCAAAATATATCCACTAACGTCTCTTACGATTACCAAATAATACTATCTTCAGATAATCCTGATGTTGTTCAAGTTGGGGTGTTTTAATTACCTCTCAGACCTTGATCAACAACGTTCTTATCCTCCGATAAACATAAGTTGTAATCAAAATCAATATTTCATTCTAGTCTCAAACAAATTCCATTTAACTATTGGATTTGGTTATACAACTCTATAACCCAGTTCTTTAACCAGATTCGCTTATTTCCAATCTCCTTTGATTTCATTTCACTTCAATTACTTTTCAAAAGTAATTGTCTAAAATATTATTAATTAAAATAATAATTTATTTCAATTATTAACTACACGAGTAGTTAATTTCTTTAATAACAAAATTAAACGGTAAATCCCTTTTTTAAACCTTGTTTAAATTTAAACAATATTTATTAAACTATTCAAATCAAAACACATCAATTTTGATAATCAAACTCCAATTCAAACAGTCGATTTAATTAACTCAAAACTCGATTATCTCGTTAATCGATTCCAATTAATCTTCACTTTAAATTAATTAAAAATATAATTAATTTAAATAATCCCATTAATTGTTTTCTTTACAAACAATTATCAAAGTTTAATCCTTCGATTCATTACTTGTTCTCATACCCGTAAATCTGATTAATGTCAGTATTTACTTTATAAAATAATTTAATAACAATCAAAGTCTTAAATAAATAAAATATTTATTAAATTCCCTATTATAACTTTTATTCAAAATAATATATTCAAAATCCAACTCCAGTTATATAATAAATTTTATAACCTCATCTTTATCGATTTACCTGACGGTGAATCAATATTTATAACACGATTGATTTTATAGGCCATACACTGCTAAATACTCAACCAGTACCGCTCATTGGTTTAAACACAACACAGGTTGAATTCCCAGTCCAAATCAATAATCAAATCAATCAACCAAACAGGACTGTTCATATGTGAAAATATGAAATAAATAATATATTTGAGGAATCCGGTTGGATCCCTCCAACCTGTTCTTCCCTGTATTCAAATGGTTTTCTCAAATCAGGCTGTTCAGTTTTGTTTAACTGATGAACTGAATAACGACCATTTAACATCAACCACAAGCAATTCAACCATTTAAACACGTTTATAAATAAACGTGACCCACCCAAGGTAAATTACCTTTATTGGAACCAGTCGTTAAAAATAACGATTTGGTAATTTCACTGAAATTAAACCTAGTTTAATTTCATCAGTTAAATCAACAAACAACTGTATAACAAGCAAATAAGCAACCATCGGCAAGCAGGGCATACAAAATAAAAACCCAATTTATATAAAAATATAAATGGGAAAACTGAGTGAGTTTAACTCACCTTGATTTCATTTTCGTTGAATGGTACGGTTTCAGTTAAATTAAACTGTCGTTTAATTTTACTGAGAGATTCCGCTGCTTCCAATCCTGTTCAGACTGGTTCCATAATATTCATGTTCATTCATATATGGTCCTGACGTCTCTTTCCTGGTCCAATTTCTATAAAATATATGTCGGTTGATTAACTTCAGAAAGCTATCTCAAGTTGTTCCCATGTGTTGCCTCTCCATTTACAGAACCTCGCGGTGTATTCCTCCCAACGCACCTGCTCAAATAACAGTTCAATTTTATTATTAATTAAAGTAATAATTTCTTAATTAAGTTTTAAAAAGCATTTATACTTCATTAGAACAAGACCGGATCCACCTTTTTCTCTGCATTATCTTCGTTGGTTTTGTTTTCTGGAGATCAGTTCACACTAAAGACCCATACTCCATTAATGAAAGTGCTGCCGCCCTCCACTGTAGTTGCTCCGACGTCCATCCTTCTCCATACTTTTTGAATCCTGCTTTCGCTTTCTCACTGTTCACTCTCCTTCATTTCGTTCGCAACAAGACCTCCCTGTTTAGTTCCCTTTTGTTCAACGTGTGCTTCATCCCTCGTTCCAGGCAAGTTTGGAAATTTAGTGACCTTCTTAACTCCCCACCTTCTCAGCTTCTAAACGCCACCACAGCTCCGACACCGGGCGCTCATCCTCCCTCCTTTCTGGTCTGGCGTCGGACCACCAGTCTCCGCGACCGCCATCAGTGAACCCATGGACCAAAGAAGAATGTGTCACACAGTCTGAACCCATCATCCACGTTATCATGCTGTTGTTTGGAAAGCATACAAGAGTTGAGAGGCGTTGGGAGGATAATTTTCCGTTTGAGCTTTTGGTTGTGCTCGGAAAAATGAAACGAGAGGATGCATATTTATAGGAGAAGTAAACTAAGATAGGAATGGTGTTATTTCATAGCTTACAATGTAGGTTAACGCTGAACAGTGATCTACTTGAATGGTCGTTTCATTTGTACAAAGTACGAGCAGATGAAGGTTTCCATAGCATGTGCGTAGGAAGGTAGCTGGTTGATATGAGTTGGTCCTTCGTTCGTCTGTTGTGATGTGAAAAGGCAAAGAAAATTTTTATTTCATGTGAAAGAAAGCAGAGTTGTGGGGTTTCAGATCTAAATTCGATAAGGTAGCTGGCGCATATGCATGTAGGCGTAGAATAGGAATGTAGTATGTTGAAAAGAAGTTATGTAACGTCCCGCCTTTTTGACTGTTTCAAATTGGCAATTAAACCAACTTAAGGCGTTCAAATCGACGGATCGTTATTTTGCTTACAGAGTTTAAACCCGAATCAACACACAGAAATAAATATATAACACGGTATTTGAACAACGAAATAACTTGTATATATATTAATCAAAAACTTTTATACAAAGAATTTCCCTATACAGCGGAATTTTAAAAGAATAGTTTAAAATACAAGAGAAATCTTTACTGTATTAAAAATCTTCAGAGTGCGCAACTCCCTGGAATCCCCAGCCTTGCAAATCTTCAAATTTGTGAGCTGAAATCTGCACTGCTCGGGTCTGACCCGAGCATTTCATGTAAAACACAAAATACTCGAGTCAGGATTAATCATAGTTCAAGTAAATTAATTTCAATAGAAACTAAAATATACAAGTTAATTCCAATGTCGATGTCATGTATATAATAAACAGTTGTGGTATCTGTTCATATCAGTTTTATCTATCTCCAGGAATGAACGGTCACGGAAGCTTGCACGTACACACGTGTATATGTACATGTGTGTACTGCCTCAACATCCCGCAAGAAGAGAATCCGGTAAAAAAAAAGGTGCCCAAATATACGATCAAAACAAGGGCCGCAAGGGTATAAGGTTAACCCAATAATGTAGCAAGGCAAATGTCAAGTGTCAAGGTAAGTAAGGGTATATAACTAACCAAGACAGTAACGTACATGTCTACCCATATGTGTGCAGCAGTATTCTTAAGCAAAAAGGTATGAGCAAGGTCACTTGCACAAGCCCAATTCAACAAGAAAGGTTGGTGAAGCAACATGATGTAAATGAGAGTATGCTCGAAATATACATGCAACTAGAATTGGACATGCAACCAGCATAACCGTATACACATTAATGATCAACACTTATAATGGGTTTAACATGGGTTTTACATTTCATGGTGTGTTTACTGAGAGCATAAATCATATACACAATAATCATTTGAATTATAATCTACTTAAATTAATAAGACATTTATATCTCCCGGAACTTGACATAAATGGAAGTAGAACTGACCAAAACAGAAATAGGAACAACAACCAATAGAGAATTAACCAAAATAGAAGAGCTGTAGAGCAAAAACAAGTGAAATATGCTGGTGGGTTTCGGCACACACATCAATACTGTTAAATACCAGGTTATTTCATTTCCAAACCGACCTCATTATTTGCCATAGCCGTATGTTTACTATTTTACAATATGAAATATAATTGGAAATTTAATGAGTTTTCCAGAAATTAGGAGTACGAAAACAAAAGAAAAGAAATAAGAGGAGAAAACTTTAAAGGTAGCATTGAATGCATACAGCAGCATGCATAATTATGGTTAGTTATATAAAAGAATTAAGTTGAATACTTCAGCATCCCTTTAAATCTTCTTATCATTGAATGCATACAATAAGAAAGAGGTCAATTTTCGAAGATATACAGGCACATTAATTTGCATGGTGACAAATACAAATGCAACAACGAAAGCAAAGACCGTAGCTTTATTGTTAATGTAAGAGAATACTAAAGCTAATTTCAATGGTCAATTAATGCATACATGCTAACGAACTGTCAATGGAAATAAATTGTAATCCTTCCATTTTGAAACTTTGACACATAATTAAATATTTATTGACTTAACTTTTGATGTGCATTCCTTTTTAACCTTTAACTTTTTCTTTTTCATATTAAAGATAACCAATTTTTACCACTTCCTTCTTCTATGAGTTCATAGATATTTTTTTTTCATGGTTGCATTTATTTATTTTACCGTTTCTATTTCTATTGCATTCTTCTTTTTATGCCCAGTCCTACTATATGAAACACGATTTCCTATCTTCTACAAGTTGATACTTTATGCTCAGCCTTTCTTTTTACCTGAAATCCCATACTATCATACAACAGTTGATAACTTTGTGCAAGTCCCGAGTTTAAAGTCATAAACAATTTGGGATACTTGAACTTTATTAGTACAGAAGGAAAACTAGAGGCAATACCTTCAAGTTGACAGTTCATAACTAAGAAGCATTATAATACTTGACAATCAAGATTAGTGGGGGCACCGTGGTAGCCTTAAAAGAAATAACATTCATACTGACAAACAGACATATTAAACAAATAGGACAAAAAACATGTAATGGGTGCAACAAATTTAAATATGCGTACATTGGATGGATAGGGACCTTTAAAACAACCACTGATGTTCATCAGTACCGCATACACATATCGGTGTTATGTTACCAGGGGTATATACATGAGACAAGGGTATAATTTTGGGGTACTTGGGCTCAGGTGTCGCAAATGGGTCAGGTTGTACCGAGACAGATCAAGTCAGAAGAGACTGGCCACAAATAACTCAAATTGGGTACATATTCTAGTGTAACCTAGCATGCAACTACAATGGGTTCAGATTTAATCCTAGCACATGCAGTACACGCGTACTTTAACCATACGTGAGTGGTAAGACCCTTAAGAAAATGGGATATATTCAAACTGAGCCCACTGCAACCTAAGTATATGACAACAAACAAAATGTGTATGATACTTTAACAGTTTTCTTTTCATTTCTACACAGAGTATAACGTGCCAATGGTTATCATACACATCTGTTAAGGACCCAAATGCATGTGCTAACTTCAAGGCAGAGAACCTAATATTTGTCAACTAATAATACATGTATCTTATATGTATATACATAGCAGCTCACATCAGTAAAGTAGTAATATGTGCATGGTTGGAAAAAAAAAACAAGTAAATGGTCATGCATACAGTGTTTGCTGCAAAAAAAAAAAAGATCAAGGCATCTGTACACTGCTTTGGTTTAAGCATAAGGGTATGGCAGTAAGCTACAAGGCAAAATAACAATGTATAGGATGGATTCAAGTCAACACAATACTGAACTTCCTCAACCAAGTATCTCCAACCCACTGGATGTACTAGTGTACATTTAAATAGTGCCACAAATTTTTATCTTTATTATTTTTTTCTTTTTTTTTCTTGTTTCATTCTATTGACAGTATGATGACCCCAAGACCACAAAGGAACAGTGCAGCAACTCAAATCAGTGGATAAGGACAAGCAACAATTATCAAAATGCAATCCATTATCAATCAATGTAAAACCCAAGTCAGAAACACCACAAAAAAAAAACTATTAGAATTAGTTTGTATTAAAATTAAAGTACTTGGACTAAAATTAATCAATCGTGAGTTCCCAAAAGAAACTCACCTCTAACAACGGATAAAAGGTTGCAGCCGACCCATGGAACAACAACGACGACTCGCAAGCAATTGACTCGAAGCGCGGTGTCTTCGGCTCGATTTGGAGAAGGCTGGTCAAGGCATCGGAGTAGTGGCGCGAGATTTCAACTTTGGCTAGCTGGAACTCAAAGGAGAACCTGCCATGGTTACGGCGGCAAACTACCCAAATAGGCGGAAGTGATTTTCGCTGGGAAGAGAGGAACGAACTGATAGGAGGCCATTTAATTTTTGATTTGGGTAAAGATGTTAATTTTTCAAGCGCCATTAAAATTGAAGAAGAGAAAAAGAACGGATTTTTTGCTGAAGCAATTCGAGGATCTAGGGTTGATTTATAATAATCGGATCCGTGGGGCGCAAGGAAACGAAGTGAGCTGAATTGGGGTAGGTCGTTACTACGTACGAAATTACTTGACGTTGAAGGAAAGTTACATCTGTTTTTAATATAATTTTTTTTTACCGCGAAATACCCTATAACGCTCTGACTTCGTACCGCTAACGCAACTTCCAAACGCGATAAAAATTATACATACCGCTTCGTCTTCACATTTTGAACTTAATAAAATTATTCCGATCGTAATCCGACTCCGGTTTTATACGACATTATTTTTATTTTTAAATTATTTACATTCCACTGATTTTATTCCATTTGTTCACCACCAACTGTGTTCGTTTCCAAATTTTGAAACGTTAAATTCTATTTTCTTTATACACATATCTTAACCAATTTCCAAATATTCTAACAATTAAAATTCTCCAATTCGTTTAACGTCGAAAATATTTATTTTTAAATCCGACCATTTATATTTTTAGTCGAAATCCAGATGAAATATCCAATCAAATCTATTTTAAATATTCAACTGATTTTTAATACTTAAATCTTCAATAAATTTTATTTCCAACTCCTCAAAATTTCCGGGTCGTTACAATCTTCCCCTCTTTAAAACTTTTCGTCCTCGAAAAGGGGAGATAGTTAGAATTATACCAACTACACTTCAATTTTTCATATTTGTGTGAAATTGTTACACAACTAAATTAGATATCGACATTTAAGTAATCGAAGTTTCTTGTTTATACACCACATTCAATTTACTCGAAAAATCAATTTTTCTTTCTTTGAAAATCCATTTTGATCAACCACAATTTTCTTTATCTTCCGAATCGGATTTTGTTTATGCTCTTTATACTACTATATTCATCTTTCTTATACCCATTTCCATTTCAAATTATCTCGAGATATTCCTCAATTTCTCACTCCATTTAATCTTCCGAGAGATCCAAAATCATATAAATTTCTTTATATCTCTTTTGTCAATATTGACTAATCCATATCATCATGAATTTAATCCATTAATCTTCCCCAATACTCATTGAAGACTACAAATAACATTTCCTCTTCAAGTCTCAAATTTGCTGACTTGAAAATTTTCCAAGGTCCGAAATCCTTTGACTTTTATATAGAAATATTGATATTATTACTACAAAGATATAGATTAGAAAATACTCCAAAATTCTTTTTCTTAATTTATTGAGTACAATTTTATATTTCAAATTATTGTTTGAAAATATTTGATAACTCGAAGTTTGACAAGTTTATTGTCGTCCTCACAGATGTTAGGCATACGCTGGCCAGGCGAACGACTAAGATCTCCAAGTACTAAATATCCTTGCTTCAACTCCCAGTGAAAATATATTTCAAAAATTCTCTTTAAAATAGATACGAAAAGTACCAATGTGATATCGATAATGTTGATTGTTCATGAATCGCTGATACACAATGGTTTCGTCTGGATCTCCCAGAAAACATCTGTATCCATAGGAAATCGCTTCCCTGCAAATTTCGTCATGGACAGATCAACAGAATATATTTTAAGAATCAAAAGACATTCTGAGGTCACTGAGCGTTGATTGCTCTGTCTCAGAATCACGGAAACAAATCAAGGAATTTTGAAGATACTTCAAGTCACAAGGACAAATCAAGTCATAAAGACAAATTAGGTCACGAAGACCAATCAAGACACAAAGACAACTGCTGCATTAAACAGGTGGCTCACTATCACTAAGATATATAAGTGGACCGCAGGTACACAATGGTTACGCCTGGGTCCCCCAGGAAACATCCATACCCGTAAGCTTTCACAGCTCTGCGGATTACGCCCTTACAATTCGACTGTAGATCACAGCAGTCACAATGGTTACGCTTGGTTCCCCCAAGAAACATCCGTCCACCGTAGGCTATCTGCAGCCCTGCGAATTACGCTACACGGTCGAATTCCAACGACTCTAGATCGCAGCGATCACAATGGTTACGCCTGATTCCCTCAAGAAACATCCGACCGCCGTAGGCTATCTGCAGCCCTGCGAATTTCGCTAGCAGTCATTCTCAATGGCAACTCATGAGTTTTATGTCCGGACAACCTACCGCCACCAGCAGCACATCTTACTAAGTTCGAAATTCATAGAGAAGGGAGGTACTTTCCTTATCTTTGATTTTGAAAACATATTATACTATATACATATAGTACTTTATTTCATACTTCTCATAAATCATACTTACTTCAATTCATAAGATTTCCTCTCAAACCTTGTTTGCAAACATCTCCTTCTTTTACAAATTATGCTATATAAGATTCCATTTCATCCCGATTACCTTCCAAATCAATGGTCTCTAAATTCGCTGTATTCTTATATGTATTTTCCATACGAGTTCCGGAAATTTTTATATCCAATATTCAAAATCAAACATCCTCAATTTAAGTTCCAATTTCAAAATTTCAGTTTTCATCTCTCAATTAATTAGATAGTTGATATACTTTCAAACTCAAATTTACACTCTATTGGTTATAAACCGAATTTTCTTCCAAATCTCCAATTATTCACCAATTTTTCAATTTATCCAATTCTTGACTCAATTCAAATCCCTATACCTTCAAAGTTTCAGAATTCTTCTTTTTATCACAAATTTCTTCTTCACGCATTATCACCCCTTCACATTCACATACCTCGACCGTAAATTAGCAAGCGAACAACTTCCTAAGCATCAATCCCGAAGGCCGAAACCAACATCAGATCAATACTCAGGAATTTATTCAGCGTAACTAATTTCCAGTCAGTTTTTTTTTATTCTTTAACTTCATTTCTTAATTCTTATCAAATCCATTTCTTACGCAACTCTCGAATTCAATTTATGAACACACTTCTTTTACGTTCGGTCGTCCTTCATTCTCGACGTGCGGCTTTTTATTCTTCGATCCTTGCCATTCTGAGTTATCCAAACTCGTTAGCCTCTCAAGATCTCTCTCTCTCTTATCATTCAAATTCTCATCAGATTTCTTATTTCCAATCAAATTCAGTTGTCCTTAAAAACTAAAATATACGATCGAATAAATTGATTTGTTGCTTCTCTTATACTCATCTTCGTTTGATATCATTCGATGATGGATCCAGATTTAAATCTAAGGGAATCTTATCGAAGAATAATTCTCGCAAACCTGGATTCGAAGACTTCTGAAGACTGGGGATTCTGAACAAAATTTTAAATCTCAAAAATACTTTTTCCGCTGTATTAGTTTCAAAATAATAGTCTCAAAAATAAGTTTTTCAAATAACTTTTTTTCAAAATCTATTTTAAAATTATTTTCATTTTCAAAATTCATATTTCGAAACCTTTTTATTTTCAAAATTCGCTTTTCTAGTGTCGATCCTACTCATTTAAACTTGATAAGCTAAGCTTTGAATAAACCAAAGCTCTGATACCAATTGTAACGTCCCGCCTTTTAGACCGTTTCAAATTGGCAATTAAACCAACTTAAGGCGTTCAAATCGACGGATCGTTATTTTGCTTACAGAGTTTAAACCCGAATCAACACACAGAAATAAATATATAACACGGTATTTGAACAACGAAATAACTTGTATATATATTAATCAAAAACTTTTATACAAAGAATTTCCCTATACAGCGGAATTTTAAAAGAATAGTTTAAAATACAAGAGAAATCTTTACTGTATTAAAAATCTTCAGAGTGCGCATCTCCCTGGAATCCCCAGCCTTGTAAATCTTCAAATTTGTGAGCTGAAATCTGCACTGCTCGGGTCTGACCCGAGCATTTCATGTAAAACACAAAATACTCGAGTCAGGATTAATCATAGTTCAAGTAAATTAATTTCAATAGAAACTAAAATATACAAGTTAATTCCAATGTCGATGTCATGTATATAATAAACAGTTGTGGTATCTGTTCATATCAGTTTTATCTATCTCCAGGAATGAACGGTCACGGAAGCTTGCACGTACACACGTGTATATGTACATGTGTGTACTGCCTCAACATCCCGCACCAAGAGAATCCGGTAAAAAAAAAGGTGCCCAAATATACGATCAAAACAGGGGCCGCAAGGGTATAAGGTTAACCCAATAATGTAGCAAGGCAAATGTCAAGTGTCAAGGTAAGTAAGGGTATATAACTAACCAAGACAGTAACGTACATGTCTACCCATATGTGTGCAGCAGTATTCTTAAGCAAAAAGGTATGAGCAAGGTCACTTGCACAAGCCCAATTCAACAAGAAAGGTTGGTGAAGCAACATGATGTAAATGAGAGTATGCTCGAAATATACATGCAACCAGCATAACCGTATACACATTAATGATCAACACTTATAATGGGTTTAACATGGGTTTTACATTTCATGGGTGTGTGTACTGAGAGCATAAATCATATACACAATAATCATTTGAATTATAATCTACTTAAATTAATAAGACATTTATATCTCCCGGAACTTGACATAAATGGAAGTAGAACTGACCAAAACAGAAATAGGAACAACAACCAATAGAGAATTAACCAAAATAGAAGAGCTGTAGAGCAAAAACAAGTGAAATATGCTGGTGGGTTTCGGCACACACATCAATACTGTTAAATACCAGGTTATTTCATTTCCAAACCGACCTCATTATTTGCAATAGCCGTATGTTTACTATTTTACAATATGAAATATAACTGGAAATTTAACGAGTTTTCCAGAAATTAGGAGTACGAAAACAAAAGAAAAGAAATAAGAGGAGAAAACTTTAAAGGTAGCATTGAATGCATACAGCAGCATGCATAATTATGGTTAGTTATATAAAAGAATTAAGTTGAATACTTCAGCATCCCTTTAAATCTTCTTATCATTGAATGCATACAATAAGAAAGAGGTCAATTTTCGAAGATATACAGGCACATTAATTTGCATGGTGACAAATACAAATGCAACAACGAAAGCAAAGACCGTAGCTTTATTGTTAATGTAAGAGAATACTAAAGCTAATTTAAATGGTCAATTAATGCATACATGCTAACGAACTGTCAATGGAAATAAATTGTAATCCTTCCAATTTGAAACTTTGACACATAATTAAATATTTATTGACTTAACTTTTGATGTGCATTCCTTTTTAACCTTTAACTTTTTCTTTTTCATATTAAAGATAACCAATTTTTACCACTTCCTTCTTCTATGAGTTCATAGATATTTTTTTTTCATGGTTGCATTTATTTATTTTACCGTTTCTATTTCTATTGCATTCTTCTTTTTATGCCCAGTCCTACTATATGAAACACGATTTCCTATCTTCTACAAGTTGATACTTTATGCTCAGCCTTTCTTTTTACCTGAAATCCCATACTATCATACAACAGTTGATAACTTTGTGCAAGTCCCGAGTTTAAAGTCATAAACAATTTGGGATACTTGAACTTTATTAGTACAGAAGGAAAACTAGAGGCAATACCTTCAAGTTGACAGTTCATAACTAAGAAGCATTATAATACTTGACAATCAAGATTAGTGGGGGCACCGTGGTAGCCTTAAAAGAAATAACATTCATACTGACAAACAGACATATTAAACAAATAGGACAGAAAACATGTAATGGGTGCAACAAATTTAAATATGCGTACATTGGATGGATAGGGACCTTTAAAACAACCACTGATGTTCATCAGTACCGCATACACATATCGGTGTTATGTTACCAGGGGTATATACATGAGACAAGGGTATAATTTTGGGGTACTTGGGCTCAGGTGTCGCAAATGGGTCAGGTTGTACCGAGACAGATCAAGTCAGAAGAGACTGGCCACAAATAACTCAAATTGGGTACATATTCTAGTGTAACCTAGCATGCAACTACAACGGGTTCAGATTTAATCCTAGCACATGCAGTACACGCGTACTTTAACCATACGTGAGTGGTAAGACCCTTAAGAAAATGGGATATATTCAAACTGAGCCCACTGCAACCTAAGTATATGACAACAAACAAAATGTGTATGATACTTTAACAGTTTTCTTTTCATTTCTACACAGAGTATAACGTGCCAATGGTTATCATACACATCTGTTAAGGACCCAAATGCATGTGCTAACTTCAAGGCAGAGAACCTAAAATTTGTCAACTAATAATACATGTATCTTATATGTATATACATAGCAGCTCACATCAGTAAAGTAGTAATATGTGCATGGTTGGAAAAAAAAAACAAGTAAATGGTCATGCATACAGTGTTTGCTGCAAAAAAAAAAAAAAAAAAAAAGATCAAGGCATCTGTACACTGCTTTGGTTTAAGCATAAGGGTATGGCAGTAAGCTACAAGGAAAAATAACAATGTATAGGATGGATTCAAGTCAACACAATACTGAACTTCCTCAACCAAGTATCTCCAACCCACTGGATGTACTAGTGTACATTTAAATAGTGCCACAAATTTTTATCTTTATTATTTTTTTCTTTTTTTTTCTTGTTTCATTCTATTGACAGTATGATGACCCCAAGACCACAAAGGAACAGTGCAGCAACTCAAATCAGTGGATAAGGACAAGCAACAATTATCAAAATGCAATCCATTATCAATCAATGTAAAACCCAAGTCAGAAACACCACAAAAAAAAACTATTAGAATTAGTTTGTATTAAAATTAAAGTACTTGGACTAAAATTAATCAATCCTGAGTTCCCAAAAGAAACTCACCTCTAACAACGGATAAAAGGTTGCAGCCGACCCATGGAACAACAACGACGACTCGCAAGCAATTGACTCGAAGCGCGGTGTCTTCGGCTCGATTTGGAGAAGGCTGGTCAAGGCGTCGGAGTAGTGGCGCGAGATTTCAACTTTGGGTAGCTGGAACTCAAAGGAGAACCTGCCATGGTTACGGCGGCAAATTACCCAAATAGGCGGAAGTGATTTTCGCTGGGAGGAGAGGAACGAACTGATAGGAGGCCATTTAATTTTTGATTTGGGTAAAGATGTTAATTTTTCAAGCGCCATTAAAATTGAAGAAGAGAAAAAGAACGGATTTTTTGCTGAAGCAATTCGGGGATCTAGGGTTGATTTATAATAATCGGATCCGTGGGGCGCAAGGAAACGAAGTGAGCTGAATTGGGGTAGGTCGTTACTACGTACGAAATTACTTGACGTTGAAGGAAAGTTACATCTGTTTTTAATATAATTTTTATTTTTTTTACCGCGAAATACCCTATAACGCTCTGACTTCGTACCGCTAACGCAACTTCCAAACGCGATAAAAATTATACATACCGCTTCGTCTTCACATTTTGAACTTAATAAAATTATTCCGATCGTAATCCGACTCCGGTTTTATACGACATTATTTTTATATTTAAATTATTTACATTCCACTGATTTTATTCCATTTGTTCACCACCAACTGTGTTCGTTTCCAAATTTTGAAACGTTAAATTCTATTTTCTTTATACACATATCTTAACCAATTTCCAAATATTCTAACAATTAAAATTCTCCAATTCGTTTAACGTCGAAAATATTTATTTTTAAATCCGACCATTTATATTTTTAGTCGAAATCCAGATCAAATATCCAATCAAATCTATTTCAAATATTCAACTGATTTTTAATACTTAAATCTTCAATAAATTTTATTTCCAACTCCTGAAAATTTCCGGGTCGTTACAAGTTACAAAAGGTAGGACAGCTGGTCTCGTACGTGATTTGATAACAAACGCTGTACACATATTGGGTAGGAAATTATAAAATATTATATACGAAACTTCATCGTGAAGTAACACACAGAAATCCCCACAAACGATTTTTGTTTACTGATTAAAAAGCTAATCTTGGTGTAAAAAGGTATTCCGGACCTAATGGGACAAGTTTCGTCGAGATCCGAGGTCGTATGAAAAAATTTCCTTTATAAAACCAGAATTTAACACACGTTTAATTTTTCCACGGTCACCAGATAAATCAAATCAACTCGAAACTGCGAACATCGACAATAACTTTTTGATACGAACCCATCGGCACTAGTTTCGTCGCAATCTGAGACTGTTGCCCCGGTAGGCTATTTTTAACGCGCACCGCACTGCCCTTCCGAACACCAAATTTCCCGATCTCTAAAAATAGCAAACTATATACCTATCCTGACTCTAATCGACGATACGAACTCAACGGAACTGGTTTCGTGGCTTAACTCGATCGTCTGTTCAAGTTACACTCAAATATCTCTTTATTTCTTTAATTACGCGCTGTATAATTTGATTGGGCGTTTACGGCTACCGTGGTCACATACGACATCGGTTTGCCACGCCATTTAACACCGTGCAATAATTTAACGATACGGTTCTAATGAAACTGGTTTCGTCGAAATCTGAGTCCGTTTGCAAAACGGCTATTTTTAAAGGCCTATAATTTAATAACGATTTTCCATAGCGACTATTTCAAATTTTGGTTTGGCCATAATTATCAAACTATAACACGAAGTCTGGATTTTTCTCTTTCATATGGAAATTATCGTCAATATGGTTCCAACGTGTCTTGTTTCACAGAAATCCGACTTATATCGGACTCTGTATTCTCAGTTGAAGTTCAAAACTCCATATTGCGAACTGCAGCGCCATTTCGAGCTCGATTTATAATTATATAAATATATATAACATTCGAACTTCGTTTGAATAACGAATTAAATATTTAATTCCATCAATATTCCCAATATAATATTTAAAATAAATAAATTAAATTAAATATTTGACGGGCAAAAACACGGGTCGTTACATTCTTCCCCCCTTAAAATAATTTCGTCCTCGAAATTGCTAAGGTAAGAAAGAACGTTATAAACACACTAACATTTAAATCCAATTTTGTTTAAATCAAAAATCAATTCAATATTGTAAATAAATATTTTCAAAAATATTGAAAATTTTCTAACACATTACATTTTCGAAATTTTTTTGCCAGCACCTCCTTTGTATGGCTCAATCGGTACAACTACGACTCGCCTTTCTGGGCCTTCTCCAATTCAAAAGAAAATAAAACAGCCAAGTGGCTTGCCAAATTGGCTCACAAATCTCCAAATCCATATAAAAATAAACGTCTACCTTTTTGTCGGGCACATCATTATATCCTTTCCATCTGCTGCCTTGTCAGCATATACAAATGCATTCCCAAACAAAATTCCAATTTTATCCTCAAAACCAAATCCTTCACACATCCAAGCCAAATACCATTCTTAACTCAATTTCCATCCATTACCAATTCCAACTCTTAACTTACCAGTCCAACACCATTCCAGATTCCTGTCTCGCAATTCAAAATCTGGTTCTGCTCGATATAATATATCTCGATTCAATTTCCAGTTAATTGGTTCCAATTCAATTCATATTTGCTTTCACAAATTTCTATTTAATTTTTCCTTTTGTTCAAACAATCTCCCTGGGAGTTTTTAAATAGTTCAGTTCTTTCAAGAAAATCAAATATTCCTTTTACAGGATTCAAAGCAATTCAAAACAAAATCTTTGGTAGTAATCCGTCACTTACCACTCGAAAATGAACACCGATGATGTCCAGATCATCATCGGAATCTATTTTCCAGCTATTGAAGTGAGTTCAATACTATGTCACTTTCAAAACTAGTTCTAAACACTTTCATTTTGAAATCCATTTCAAAATATCCCTTTCAAGGCTTGTAACAAATATAAATCTCCCAGGATTTTAAAAAAAAAATCTCATATATTCAATCCAAGTTTATTTACAACACCTTTCCCACTTTTGGGAATTTTAATTCCAATTCTGATTTAGATTTCAAATTTAATTCATCTGATTCCATATTATACGAATTCTAATTGGTTATTATTTATATAACCATTTCAATTATAATCAACCAACACATCCAATATATTATAATACTTCAAATATTAATCATCCTTTTATATTAAAATATAATTTGGGTAAAATTATTTCATTTACCCTCATTCAAAACATACTGTGTCAGTTTATCGTATTTGAGTGTTTAGAAACCCCTATCGATACAGTGGATCAAACCGATCGACCAGAATTCATAAACAACTCATACAAATAAATCTCCACAATATAAAACAATTTTTTATAAAATCTACAAATACGCTCACTCGTATATATACACTCAACTCAATCTAGGGTATTGCTAACCCCATCTCTACTGAGTCAGGCCACAGAGCCAAGGTAATCACTTAACCTTCAGCTCTGATACCACTGTAACGACCCAGCGATTTCGGCCCCGAAAATCGACATAAATACCTTTACTGTAACTCATGCCGATCCTCCAAGCACCGGAACACTGGATAGTTATTAGAAAGAATTTAGAGGGTGAGATAAGAAAGAAAGAAATATTAGAATAGAAGAAGAAGAAGAAACAACACAACACAGAGTCTCACATCGCAGCGGAAACAAAATATAATACAGAAATAAATCTTTATTGAGAGCTTTGAAAATACTTACAGTATCAGAGTACATCATACCATGGGACAGTTATAATAGCCTGTTCCCATATACAACACACAGCGGAATAGTAGTAATATCATACGTCTGGACTCTTCCAGCTCGTCTCTTCATAGCAGTCGCTAACCTGAACCTGTACACTCCGGGCTAACCCGAGCATTTACAAAACACCGGGTCGGTCTGGTGAACCAGAGTGAGATAAACTCGCACAGTATTAAGGGTAAATCATCCAATCTTGATTTTAAAGTTCAAAATCCTTTCAGAAGAAAGGATAATCGTAAGACCAAATCCACACATAAATACGGACGGTTTTTACCTTACGATAACCCAAAACAGTTTTGAAACCAATATCTTTTCTGATATTATAATAATGTCTAAGTACAAGTAAATAACAATCTAGTGGAACGCTTGCATCTCACGCTCCACATATATAGTATACAATCAAAACCGCGGGCGCTTATTGGAGATTGGATTCCGACCTTGACAAGGTATGGGTCCACCTTCCGATAGTGTATCTCTAGAGGCAAATACACTGGGTTAAACAAGAACATTTTGCAACCCGGCCCTCACATGACCGACCACTCATTTCGCTTGAGTGTATCGAATGTATATCACCGACTGTTGGGATCAGCAACCGTCTCCCGACAAGGGACAGCATCGAAACATAGATTCAAGAACAAATAGGAATTTCTCTAGATAGGTGATTATACACCCTAATGGGAGCGACCGACATAGCCATGCTGCCTGCTCGATTTTTGTCATTTCCCGGTTGATGAGGCTTGAGGTTTAGATTTACCTTTGAACACCTGGTCATCATTCACTTTGAATGCCACATCGTCAGATCCGTCAGATATCACTAATTGACGTCCACAAAAATACCCTAGCTGGAAGCTAAGAGAACGGCAAATCTCCGCCAACAACTAATCTCCGCCAACAACTATCGTACGTTTGAAGAAATCAACGTACGTGACACTTTGGAAATACTCTGTCAGACATCCGTCCATACAAGTCATCCAGGAACAGGATGAACCGAAGGTACTCTCCTACTGCATCCAATATAGGAATCACCCCATGGATCAGTTGCGAGAAGTCCTTGCAACCCGTAGATTCCAACCACGACAGAATCACAGCTTATCTCTACTTGCCAGGCAGAGAATATTAGTGGTTCTTCCGTTTATGAAAATCAACGGTCTTCAATGCTCCATCACGATCATCTTCTGAAATCTTTACGTATTTTTTTTGGACGGAATGGTTTTCGAATATAAATTCGATCCCGGTCTTTCCATACCAACAATCGTAATGGACAGGTTTGATAGTCGGTGTTTTAACTATCAAAATATACAGTGTTTCAATCATGACACTCCAATGAGTCCACTGGTTCCGTATTTAGCATCACTTGGCCTTTAACAAACTGGTTTACTTTTGTTACATTAAAAACTCCAACTCTTTTAATATTCAAAAATACGATGTTTGAATAACTCTAATTCGATTTAACTCTAATCAATTAAATCTAACCGGTTTGTTCTAACTGACTAACTCGACTTAATTAACTCCTATCGATTAACTGATATTCGACTTAATTCCATTCGCTTGACTTTAGATCGCAGCGATCACAATGGTTACGCCTGATTCCCTCAGGAAACATCCGACTCCGTAGGCTATCTGCAGCCCTGCGAATTACGCTAGCAGTCGTACGAAATGGCAACTTAGCCGAATAATTATGTTTGGCTAATTCTATCTCGAATAACTATATTCAATTTCCCACTTAATTCTTCCGTCAAATCATCTTTTAAATTCGGAAATCCATTAGTTTTAACAAAGAAATTTATAGCACATATGTTATAACAATAGCGTTATAATTACTATTTAGATTTACAAAACAACAGCGCTATAATCGCTGTTTAGGTTTACAACCCATTTACTATAGCAAAAGCGCTACAATCGCTATATTAGATTTACAAGACATATATTATAACAACAACGCTAAATCGCTGTTTAGATTTTCAAAACATATCCACTAACGTCTCTTACGATTACCAACTAATACTATCTTCAGATAATCCCGATGTTGTTCAAGTTGGGGTGTTTTAATTACCTCTCAGACCTTGATCAACAACGTTCTTATCCTCCGATAAACATAAGTTGTAATCAAAATCAATATTTCATTCTAGTCTCAAACAAATTCCATTTAACTATTGGATTTGGTTATACAACTCTATAACCCAGTTCTTTAACCAGATTCGCTTATTTCCAATCTCCTTTGATTTCATTTCACTTCAATTACTTTTCAAAAGTAATTGTCTAAAATATTATTAATTAAAATAATAATTTATTTCAATTATTAACTACACGAGTAGTTAATTTCTTTAATAACAAAATTAAACGGTAAATCCCTTTTTTAAACCTTGTTTAAATTTAAACAATATTTATTAAACTATTCAAATCAAAACACATCAATTTTGATAATCAAATTCCAATTCAAACAGTCGATTTAATCAACTCAAAACTCGATTATCTCGTTAATCGATTCCAATTAATCTTCACTTTAAATTAATTAAAAATATAATTAATTTAAATAATCCCATTAATTGTTTTCTTTACAAACAATTATCAAAGTTTAATCCTTCGATTCATTACTTGTTCTCATACCCGTAAATCTGATTAATGTCAGTATTTACTTTATAAAATAATTTAATAACAATCAAAGTCTTAAATAAATAAAATATTTATTAAATTCCCTATTATAACTTTTATTCAAAATAATATATTCAAAATCCAACTCCAGTTATATAATAAATTTTATAACCCCATCTTTATCGATTTACCTGACGGTGAATCAATATTTATAACACGATTGATTTTATAGGCCATACACTGCTAAATACTCAACCAGTACCGCTCATTGGTTTAAACACAACACAGGTTGAATTCCCAGTCCAAATCAATAATCAAATCAATCAACCAAACAGGACAATTCATATGTGAAAATATGAAATAAATAATATATTTGAGGAATCCGGTTGGATCCCTCCAACCTGTTCTTCCCTGTATTCAAATGGTTTTCTCAAATCAGGCTGTTCAGTTTTGTTTAACTGATGAACTGAATAACGACCATTTAACATCAACCACAAGCAATTCAACCATTTAAACACGTTTATAAATAAACGTGACCCACCCAAGGTAAATTACCTTTATTGGAACCAGTCGTTAAAAATAACGATTTGGTAATTTCACTGAAATTAAACCCAGTTTAATTTCATCAGTTAAATCAACAAACAACTGTATAACAAGAAAATAAGCAACCATCGGCAAGCAGGGCATACAAAATAAAAACCCAATTTATATAAAAATATAAATGGGAAAACTGAGTGAGTTTAACTCACCTTGATTTCATTTTCGTTGAATGGTACAGTTTCAGTTAAATTAAACTGTCGTTTAATTTTACTGAGAGATTCCGCTGCTTCCAATCCTGTTCAGACTGGTTCCATAATATTCATGTTCATTCATATATGGTCCTGACGTCTCTTTCCTGGTCCAATTTCTATAAAATATATGTCGGTTGATTAACTTCAGAAAGCTATCTCAAGTTGTTCCCATGTGTTGCCTCTCCATTTACAGAACCTCGCGGTGTATTCCTCCCAACGCACCTGCTCAAATAACAGTTCAATTTTATTATTAATTAAAGTAATAATTTCTTAATTAAGTTTTAAAAAGCATTTATACTTCATTAGAACAAGACCGGATCCACCTTTTTCTCTGCATTATCTTCGTTGGTTTTGTTTTCTGGAGATCAGTTCACACTAAAGACCCATACTCCATTAATGAAAGTGCTGCCGCCTTCCACTGTAGTTGCTCCGACGTCCATCCTTCTCCATACTTTTTGAATCCTGCTTTCGCTTTCTCACTGTTCACTCTCCTTCATTTCGTTCGCAACAAGACCTCCCTGTTTAGTTCCCTTTTGTTCAACGTGTGCTTCATCCCTCGTTCCAGGCAAGTTTGGAAATTTAGTGACCTTCTTAACCCCCCACCTTCTCAGCTTCTAAACGCCACCACAGCTCCGACACCGGGCGCTCATCCTCCCTCCTTTCTGGTCTGGCGTCGGACCACCAGTCTCCGCGACCGCCATCAGTGAACCCATGGACCAAAGAAGAATGTGTCACACAGTCTGTCTGAACCCATCATCCACGTTATTATGCTGTTGTTTGGAAAGCATACAAGAGTTGAGAGGCGTTGGGAGGATAATTTTCCGTTTGAGCTTTTGGTTGTGCTCGGAAAAATGAAACGAGAGGATGCATATTTATAGGAGAAGTAAACTAAGATAGGAATGGTGTTATTTCATAGCTTACAATGTAGGTTAACGCTGAACAGTGATCTACTTGAATGGTCATTTCATTTGTACAAAGTACGAGCAGATGAAGGTTTCCATAGCATGTGCGTAGGAAGGTAGCTGGTTGATATGAGTTGGTCCTTCGTTCGTCTGTTGTGATGTGAAAAGGCAAAGAAAATTTTCATTTCATGTGAAAGAAAGCAGAGTTGTGGGGTTTCAGATCTAAATTCGATAAGGTAGCTGGCGCATATGCATGTAGGCGTAGAATAGGAATGTAGTATGTTGAAAAGAAGTTACAAAAGGTAGGACAGCTGGTCTCGTACGTGATTTGATAACAAACGTTGTACACATATTGGGTAGGAAATTATAAAATATTATATACGAAACTTCATCGTGAAGTAACACACAGAAATCCCCACAAACGATTTTTGTTTACTGATTAAAAAGCTAATCTTGGTGTAAAAAGGTATTCCGGACCTAATGGGACAAGTTTCGTCGAGATCCGAGGTCGTATGAAAAAATTTCCTTTATAAAACCAGAATTTAACACACGTTTAATTTTTCCACGGTCACCAGATAAATCAAATCAACTCGAAACTGCGAACATCGACAATAACTTTTTGATACGAACCCATCGGCACTAGTTTCGTCGCAATCTGAGACTGTTGCCCCGGTAGGCTATTTTTAACGCGCACCGCACTGCCCTTCCGAACACCAAATTTCCCGATCTCTAAAAATAGCAAACTATATACCTATCCTGACTCTAATCGACGATACGAACTCAACGGAACTGGTTTCGTGGCTTAATTCGATCGTCTGTTCAAGTTACACTCAAATATCTCTTTATTTCTTTAATTACGCGCTGTATAATTTGATTGGGCGTTTACGGCTACCGTGGTCACATACGACATCGGTTTGCCACGCCATTTAACACCGTGCAATAATTTAACGATACGGTTCTAATGAAACTGGTTTCGTCGAAATCTGAGTCCGTTTGCAAAACGGCTATTTTTAAAGGCCTATAATTTAATAACGATTTTCCATAGCGACTATTTCAAATTTTGGTTTGGCCATAATTATCAAACTATAACACGAAGTCTGGATTTTTCTCTTTCATATGGAAATTATCGTCAATATGGTTCCAACGTGTCTTGTTTCACAGAAATCCGACTTATATCGGACTCTGTATTCTCAGTTGAAGTTCAAAACTCCATATTGCGAACTGCAGCGCCATTTCGAGCTCGATTTATAATTATATAAATATATATAACATTCGAACTTCGTTTGAATAACGAATTAAATATTTAATTCCATCAATATTCCCAATATAATATTTAAAATAAATAAATTAAATTAAATATTTGATGGGCAAAAACACGGGTCGTTACATTCTTCTCCCCTTAAAATAATTTCGTCCTCGAAATTGCTAAGGTAAGAAAGAACGTTATAAACACACTAACATTTAAATCCAATTTTGTTTAAATCAAAAATCAATTCAATATTGTAAATAAATATTTTCAAAAATATTGAAAATTTTCTAACACATTACATTTTCGAAATTTTTTTGCCAGCACCTCCTTTGTATGGCTCAATCGGTACAACTACGACTCGCCTTTCTGGGCCTTCTCCAATTCAAAAGAAAATAAAACAGCCAAGTGGCTTGCCAAATTGGCTCACAAATCTCCAAATCCATATAAAAATAAACGTGTACCTTTTTGTCGGGCACATCATTATATCCTTTCCATCTGCTGCCTTGTCAGCATATACAAATGCATTCCCAAACAAAATTCCAATTTTATCCTCAAAACCAAATCCTTCACACATCCAAGCCAAATACCATTCTTAACTCAATTTCCATCCATTACCAATTCCAACTCTTAAATTACCAGTCCAACACCATTCCAGATTCCTGTCTCGTAATTCAAAATCTGGTTCTGCTCGATATAATATATCTCGATTCAATTTCCAGTTAATTGGTTCCAATTCAATTCATATTTGCTTTCACAAATTTCTATTTAATTTTTCCTTTTGTTCAAACAATCTCCCTGGGAGTTTTTAAATAGTTCAGTTCTTTCAAGAAAATCAAATATTCCTTTTACAGGATTCAAAGCAATTCAAAACAAAATCTTTGGTAGTAATCCGTCACTTACCACTCGAAAATGAACACCGATGATGTCCAGATCATCATCGGAATCTATTTTCCAGCTATTGAAGTGAGTTCAATACTATGTCACTTTCAAAACTAGTTCTAAACACTTTCATTTTGAAATCCATTTCAAAATATCCCTTTCAAGGCTTGTAACAAATATAAATCTCCCAGGATTTTAAAAAAAAAATCTCATATATTCAATCCAAGTTTATTTACAACACCTTTCCCACTTTTGGGAATTTTAATTCCAATTCTGATTTAGATTTCAAATTTAATTCATCTGATTCCATATTATACGAATTCTAATTGGTTATTATTTATATAACCATTTCAATTATAATCAACCAACACATCCAATATATTATAATACTTCAAATATTAATCATCCTTTTATATTAAAATATAATTTGGGTAAAATTATTTCATTTACCCTCATTCAAAACATACTGTGTCAGTTTATCGTATTTGAGTGTTTAGAAACCCCTATCGATACAGTGGATCAAACCGATCGACCAGAATTCATAAACAACTCATACAAATAAATCTCCACAATATAAAACAATTTTTTATAAAATCTACAAATACGCTCACTCGTATATATACACTCAACTCAATCTAGGGTATTGCTAACCCCATCTCTACTGAGTCAGGCCACAGAGCCAAGGTAATCACTTAACCTTCAGCTCTGATACCACTGTAACGACCCAGCGATTTCGGCCCCGAAAATCGACATAAATACCTTTACTGTAACTCATGCCGATCCTCCAAGCACCGGAACACTGGATAGTTATTAGAAAGAATTTAGAGGGTGAGATAAGAAAGAAAGAAATATTAGAATAGAAGAAGAAGAAGAAACAACACAACACAGAGTCTCACATCGCAGCGGAAACAAAATATAATACAGAAATAAATCTTTATTGAGAGCTTTGAAAATACTTACAGTATCAGAGTACATCATACCATGGGACAGTTATAATAGCCTGTTCCCATATACAACACACAGCGGAATAGTAGTAATATCATACGTCTGGACTCTTCCACCTCGTCTCTTCATAGCAGTCGCTAACCTGAACCTGTACACTCCGGGCTAACCCGAGCATTTACAAAACACCGAGTCGGTCTGGTGAACCAGAGTGAGATAAACTCGCACAGTATTAAGGGTAAATCATCCAATCTTGATTTTAAAGTTCAAAATCCTTTCAGAAGAAAGGATAATCGTAAGACCAAATCCACACATAAATACGGACGGTTTTTACCTTACGATAACCCAAAACAGTTTTGAAACCAATATCTTTTCTGATATTATAATAATGTCTAAGTACAAGTAAATAACAATCTAGTGGAACGCTTGCATCTCACGCTCCACATATATAGTATACAATCAAAACCACGGGCGCTTATTGGAGATTGGATTCCGACCTTGACAAGGTATGGGTCCACCTTCCGATAGTGTATCTCTAGAGGCAAATACACTGGGTTAAACAAGAACATTTTGCAACCCGGCCCTCACATGACCGATCACTCATTTCGCTTGAGTGTATCGAATGTATATCACCGACTGTTGGGATCAGCAACCGTCTCCCGACAAGGGACAGCATCGAAACATAGATTCAAGAACAAATAGGAATTTCTCTAGATAGGTGATTATACACCCTAATGGGAGCGACCGACATAGCCATGCTGCCTGCTCGATTTTTGTCATTTCCCGGTTGATGAGGCTTGAGGTTTAGATTTACCTTTGAACACCTGGTCATCATTCACTTTGAATGCCACATCGTCAGATCCGTCAGATATCACTAATTGACGTCCACAAAAATACCCTAGCTGGAAGCTAAGAGAACGGCAAATCTCCGCCAACAACTAATCTCCGCCAACAACTATCGTACGTTTGAAGAAATCAACGTACGTGACACTTTGGAAATACTCTGTCAGACATCCGTCCATACAAGTCATCCAGGAACAGGATGAACCGAAGGTACTCTCCTACTGCATCCAATATAGGAATCACCCCATGGATCAGTTGCGAGAAGTCCTTGCAACCCGTAGATTCCAACCACGACAGAATCACAGCTTATCTCTACTTGCCAGGCAGAGAATATTAGTGGTTCTTCCGTTTATGAAAATCAACGGTCTTCAATGCTCCATCACGATCATCTTCTGAAATCTTTACGTATTTTTTTTGGACGGAATGGTTTTCGAATATAAATTCGATCCCGGTCTTTCCATACCAACAATCGTAATGGACAGGTTTGATAGTCGGTGTTTTAACTATCAAAATATACAGTGTTTCAATCATGACACTCCAATGAGTCCACTGGTTCCGTATTTAGCATCACTTGGCCTTTAACAAACTGGTTTACTTTTGTTACATTAAAAACTCCAACTCTTTTAATATTCAAAAATACGATGTTTGAATAACTCTAATTCGATTTAACTTTAATCAATTAAATCTAACCGGTTTGTTCTAACTGACTAACTCGACTTAATTAACTCCTATCGATTAACTGATATTCGACTTAATTCCATTCGCTTGACTTTAGATCGCAGCGATCACAATGGTTACGCCTGATTCCCTCAGGAAACATCCGACTCCGTAGGCTATCTGCAGCCCTGCGAATTACGCTAGCAGTCGTACGAAATGGCAACTTAGCCGAATAATTATGTTTGGCTAATTCTATCTCGAATAACTATATTCAATTTCCCACTTAATTCTTCCGTCAAATCATCTTTTAAATTCGGAAATCCATTAGTTTTAACAAAGAAATTTATAGCACATATGTTATAACAATAGCGTTATAATTACTATTTAGATTTACAAAACAACAGCGCTATAATCGCTGTTTAGGATTACAACCCATTTACTATAGCAAAAGCGCTACAATCGCTATATTAGATTTACAAGACATATATTATAACAACAACGCTAAATCGCTGTTTAGATTTTCAAAACATATCCACTAACGTCTCTTACAATTACCAACTAATACTATCTTCAGATAATCCCGATGTTGTTCAAGTTGGGGTGTTTTAATTACCTCTCAGACCTTGATCAACAACGTTCTTATCCTCCGATAAACATAAGTTGTAATCAAAATCAATATTTCATTCTAGTCTCAAACAAATTCCATTTAACTATTGGATTTGGTTATACAACTCTATAACCCAGTTCTTTAACCAGATTCGCTTATTTCCAATCTCCTTTGATTTCATTTCACTTCAATTACTTTTCAAAAGTAATTGTCTAAAATATTATTAATTAAAATAATAATTTATTTCAATTATTAACTACACGAGTAGTTAATTTCTTTAATAACAAAATTAAACGGTAAATCCCTTTTTTAAACCTTGTTTAAATTTAAACAATATTTATTAAACTATTCAAATCAAAACACATCAATTTTGATAATCAAATTCCAATTCAAACAGTCGATTTAATCAACTCAAAACTCGATTATCTCGTTAATCGATTCCAATTAATCTTCACTTTAAATTAATTAAAAATATAATTAATTTAAATAATCCCATTAATTGTTTTCTTTACAAACAATTATCAAAGTTTAATCCTTCGATTCATTACTTGTTCTCATACCCGTAAATCTGATTAATGTCAGTATTTACTTTATAAAATAATTTAATAACAATCAAAGTCTTAAATAAATAAAATATTTATTAAATTCCCTATTATAACTTTTATTCAAAATAATATATTCAAAATCCAACTCCAGTTATATAATAAATTTTATAACCCCATCTTTATCGATTTACCTGACGGTGAATCAATATTTATAACACGATTGATTTTATAGGCCATACACTGCTAAATACTCAACCAGTACCGCTCATTGGTTTAAACACAACACAGGTTGAATTCCCAGTCCAAATCAATAATCAAATCAATCAACCAAACAGGACAATTCATATGTGAAAATATGAAATAAATAATATATTTGAGGAATCCGGTTGGATCCCTCCAACCTGTTCTTCCCTGTATTCAAATGGTTTTCTCAAATCAGGCTGTTCAGTTTTGTTTAACTGATGAACTGAATAACGACCATTTAACATCAACCACAAGCAATTCAACCATTTAAACACGTTTATAAATAAACGTGACCCACCCAAGGTAAATTACCTTTATTGGAACCAGTCGTTAAAAATAACGATTTGGTAATTTCACTGAAATTAAACCCAGTTTAATTTCATCAGTTAAATCAACAAACAACTGTATAACAAGAAAATAAGCAACCATCGGCAAGCAGGGCATACAAAATAAAAACCCAATTTATATAAAAATATAAATGGGAAAACTGAGTGAGTTTAACTCACCTTGATTTCATTTTCGTTGAATGGTACGGTTTCAGTTAAATTAAACTGTCGTTTAATTTTACTGAGAGATTCCGCTGCTTCCAATCCTGTTCAGACTGGTTCCATAATATTCATGTTCATTCATATATGGTCCTGACGTCTCTTTCCTGGTCCAATTTCTATAAAATATATGTCGGTTGATTAACTTCAGAAAGCTATCTCAAGTTGTTCCCATGTGTTGCCTCTCCATTTACAGAACCTCGCGGTGTATTCCTCCCAACGCACCTGCTCAAATAACAGTTCAATTTTATTATTAATTAAAGTAATAATTTCTTAATTAAATTTTAAAAAGCATTTATACTTCATTAGAACAAGACCGGATCCACCTTTTTCTCTGCATTATCTTCGTTGGTTTTGTTTTCTGGAGATCAGTTCACACTAAAGACCCATACTCCATTAATGAAAGTGCCGCCGCCTTCCACTGTAGTTGCTCCGACGTCCATCCTTCTCCATACTTTTTGAATCCTGCTTTCGCTTTCTCACTGTTCACTCTCCTTCATTTCGTTCGCAACAAGACCTCCCTGTTTAGTTCCCTTTTGTTCAACGTGTGCTTCATCCCTCGTTCCAGGCAAGTTTGGAAATTTAGTGACCTTCTTCACCCCCCACCTTCTCAGCTTCTAAACGCCACCACAGCTCCGACACCGGGCGCTCATCCTCCCTCCTTTCTGGTCTGGCGTCGGACCACCAGTCTCCGCGACCGCCATCAGTGAACCCATGGACCAAAGAAGAATGTGTCACACAGTCTGTCTGAACCCATCATCCACGTTATTATGCTGTTGTTTGGAAAGCATACAAGAGTTGAGAGGCGTTGGGAGGATAATTTTCCGTTTGAGCTTTTGGTTGTGCTCGGAAAAATGAAACGAGAGGATGCATATTTATAGGAGAAGTAAACTAAGATAGGAATGGTGTTATTTCATAGCTTACAATGTAGGTTAACGCTGAACAGTGATCTACTTGAATGGTCATTTCATTTGTACAAAGTACGAGCAGATGAAGGTTTCCATAGCATGTGCGTAGGAAGGTAGCTGGTTGATATGAGTTGGTCCTTCGTTCGTCTGTTGTGATGTGAAAAGGCAAAGAAAATTTTCATTTCATGTGAAAGAAAGCAGAGTTGTGGGGTTTCAGATCTAAATTCGATAAGGTAGCTGGCGCATATGCATGTAGGCGTAGAATAGGAATGTAGTATGTTGAAAAGAAGTTACAAAAGGTAGGACAGCTGGTCTCGTACGTGATTTGATAACAAACGTTGTACACATATTGGGTAGGAAATTATAAAATATTATATACGAAACTTCATCGTGAAGTAACACACAGAAATCCCCATAAACGATTTTTGTTTACTGATTAAAAAGCTAATCTTGGTGTAAAAAGGTATTCCGGACCTAATGGGACAAGTTTCGTCGAGATCCGAGGTCGTATGAAAAAATTTCCTTTATAAAACCAGAATTTAACACACGTTTAATTTTTCCACGGTCACCAGATAAATCAAATCAACTCGAAACTGCGAACATCGACAATAACTTTTTGATACGAACCCATCGACACTGGTTTCGTCGCAATCTGAGACTGTTGCCCCGGTAGGCTATTTTTAACGCGCACCGCACTGCCCTTACGAACACCAAATTTCCCGATCTCTAAAAATAGCAAACTATATACCTATCCTGACTCTAATCGATGATACGAACTCAACGGAACTGGTTTCATGGCTTAATTCGATCGTCTGTTCAAGTTACACTGAAATATCTCTTTATTTCTTTAATTACGCGCTGTATAATTTGATTGGGCGTTTACGGCTACCGTGGTCACATACGACATCGGTTTGCCACGCCATTTAACACCGTGCAATAATTTAACGATACGGTTCTAATGAAACTGATTTCGTCGAAATCTGAGTCCGTTTGCAAAACGGCTATTTTTAAAGGCCTATAATTTAATAACGATTTTCCATAGCGACTATTTCAAATTTTGATTTGGCCATAATTATCAAACTATAACACGAAGTCTGGATTTTTCTCTTTCATATGGAAATTATCGTCAATATGGTTCCAACGTGTCTTGTTTCACAGAAATCCGACTTATATCGGACTCTGTATTCTCAGTTGAAGTTCAAAACTCCATATTGCGAACTGCAGCGCCATTTCGAACTCGATTTATAATTATATAAATATATATAACGTTCGTACTTCGTTTGAATAACGAATTAAATATTTAATTCCATCAATATTCCCAATATAATATTTAAAATAAATAAATTAAATTAAATATTTGACGGGCAAAAACACGGGTTGTTACAATTACTTTCATAACATTTCCAACATTTCATCAACTCCAACAAGAAAAATTGTGCCAACAGGAGCTGAAGAAGTCGGATATTCCTCTAGGCCTTCAAACAACAACACACAGCTGTAGGATTTAATTAACCATAGATGGGGGTGAATACGGTTTATTGTAGTTTTTCGCTGAGAAATAAATAATAGCAACATAGATAATAATCAGAGTAAATGCGGAAAAAGAAACAACACAGAATTTACCCAGCTTTAGCAAAACCCTACCTACTGCTAAAAATCCCATGTAAACTCACGACACCTGCTCCTAACTATTGTGATCCTCTGCTCAAAACCCTGCAACAATCTTTATCCCTAAAATCAGATTTCTCCTGAATTATAAACCCGTAACTTATAAACCCTAAACTACAACATACTGTAATTTGTCACATAGTAAAATCTAGAGTTCAAAACAAATAAAAAGTACAATGCAAGAAGTAAATTAAAATGAGGACCTAAACCACTATTGGTACCCTATTTTTACAATAATAGTAAAAACACAAAAAATAGGTTTTTATCCCTTTTATTGTCATTGGATTTGTCATCTTGTTTGATGATCAACCCAAAAGAGAAATAGATTGACTCAAATAAAATATGATCCTTTCTTTATTGGTCGCAATGCCTCTCTCTAAATAAAATTAGGGCTCTGATTGTTGTTGGTTCTTGATGCGTTTTTGGCCGTGCCCTATTCTCTGGTAGCTTCAATTCGATTGGGTTTTGATTTATGGTAGTTATCTCCTTGCTTTAATCGAGTTGAAGAAATTTGATTCGATCCAAGTTATTTTTCCACTCTCTGGTATGAATTTTCAATTAGATTTTTTTATGCTCAAACTTGGATGGGTTAACTGCCGATGATGAATGGTGTATTTATAGTATTAAAATCCCGATATAATCTCTGATTTCATACCTTAGATTTAGTCACGATTTGGCTATATTTTTGGACTTGATTATTTGATTAAAATATTGGTATAAAATAGAGTTTAATATTTCAACTATTCTGGAATTTCGAATTTGCTAATAACTTCATTGCTATGTTGAATTCTTTGACCATTTCTGATATGTAAAACATGCTATAGTTCCATTCTAGTAGTTGTTCTTCCATGACTCATTTGAAAGTTAAACAATATTTCAATATCAACATCCACTTGTGATATTCTGTGAATCTGTTACTTTGGACGCTTTTTCGTCAGTGATAGGAACTCTTTCATAGTCAACTAGGTCATGCTGAAGAAACCTTTTTGCCATTTTGACCATTTATATTGTGTTGCCTTGTAACCCCAGTTTTATTCATTTGTGTTGCACATCACATTTCCTTTTACCTTGCGAATCTGACCATCTTGTGCTTGCATTGGCCATAGTTTTGTGGTGCACTATACTTTCTGATATTGGGCCATTAGTGCTGCATAAATGTGTATACATGTATATGGGCTTGAAACTTTACTTGACATTTGTGTATTTAAAAAACTAGATTTTTTTAACTATCTTTGCGCACTGGCTTGACTTTGTGCATTTGGACCTGTATTGAACTTTTGCACATTGTTCCATGTTTCTATGTTATGCTGCTTTATACAGTGTACTACCCATGCCTTTGCGCATATACTTGCTTCTAATTGAATGTTTGGGCTTGCAGTTTTGCTTCACCGGCTTTCTCTTGGTTGTTAGCTTGTATACATTGGTACCTACCTCCTTGTAGCTTTTGTTGTGTCAACCATTACATGCCTGTGCTTTTCACTTCAATGATTTGAATTAGTTTACTTGACTCGTGCTTGTGCACTTGAACATGTTTGTGCACTCTAGCATTCTTGAATCTGCCATATGCCAGCGTTTGTCCATACCCCTTTAACCAGACTGTGCATGTTGAGTTGTCTGAGAATTCTTGAGCATAAGTTTTTGAATATACATGTATACATACATACATACATATATATATATATATGTGTGTGTGTGTGTGTGTGTGTGTGTATGCGCGCGCGTGTATGCGTGTGCGTGTTTGTATCCAAGAATTTTTGTTGCCATATTTCATGATTGCTCGTAAGATAGTTACTCTGTTCCATGTTGCTTGATTGCTTCATATGTGTTCACTTATTGTTTCATGTATTTGAAACTGGAAATTTTTTGTTGTATTGCATTTTCTTGCTTGCATACATATATATATATATATACACACACATACATACATACATATCTACCCATATTTGAGTATGATGCTTGTAATGACCAAGGGAATTTCGACACTCGAATTTCGACAATAATATTATATCCCGTATTACTTGCCAAAACCCAAGTATCAAAAACACCAAATTGTTAATAGAAAGAAATTAGAGGGTGAGGTGAGAGAGGAAAAAAATATTAGAATAAAAGAAAATAAGAAGAATAATAACAACACAACAAAATCAGAGTCTCATATCGCAGCGGAATAAAATATAATATAGAAATAGATCTTTATTGAGAGATTGAAATAAAACTTACAATCATCAAAGTAAAACTTATAGTCAATACATCTGGACAGTTATAACAACATGTCCTCATATACAACACATAGCAGAATAAATATTAATACGTCTGAGCCCCTTCAGCATGTCTTCTGAAGTTTGTAGTATCCTAACCTAAACCTGTAAAACTCGGTCTGACCCGAGCATTGCAAACGCTGGGATCAGTTTGGTTAACCAGAGTGAGAAAACTCACTAAGTTTATAGGTATCATCCAACTTGATTTTAAAGTCAAAACATTTATTTTTTGAAAGAAAAGGATAATCGTAAGATCAGTCCACACATAAACACGAACGATTTTTACCTTACGATAACCCAAAACATTTTGAAATCATATCTTAATCTTTTGTTATAAGAGTGTCTAAATCAAATAAATAGCAATCTAGCAAAATGCTTGCATCTCACGCTTCACATACATAGTATACAATCAAAACTACAGGCTTTTATTAGATATTGGATTCCGATTATGACAAGGTATGGAACCACCTTTCAATAGTATATCCCTAGAGAGGAATACACTAGGTTCAACAATAAAATTTGCAACCCGGCCACACATGACCGACCACTCATTTCGCTTGAGTGTATCTAATGTATATCACAAATGGTTGGGATCAACAACCATTTTTCGAAAGGGACAGATTCGATGGAATATAGAAGAAAACGTATTTTCTCTAGATAGGTGATAATACAACCTAATGGAAGCGACCCATAAAGCCATGCTTCCTTCCTAATTTTTGTCATTTTATGGTTGAAGAGGCTTGACGTTAAAACCTTTAGAACAACGTATCACCATCACTTTGAATTCTACATTGTCAGATCCTCCAAATCACTAATTGACGTTCACAAAAATATTCTAGGTGTTAAGCTAAGAGAAGGTGTCTTCTCTGCCACCAACAAAAATACGTTTGTAAAAATCAATGTACGTGAATCTTAAGAAATACTCAGTCAGATTTTCATCCATACAAGTCATTGATTAACATAGAAATGTGTTTATTTTATGCTCTTATATCTTATCTTTTGTATATAAATAAAAATTACTTAGGTATTATTTTTTCACTTTTACAGATATGCCGATTAAGCTACATGTAGTCAGAAAAATAGAAAATAGAGATACAAATGGTGTATACTTATGTTCGAAGAGTTGCAGATGTGGATCTCACATCAAATTGCTTTTTGGACAAGAAAATAACTGGTTGAAAGGCTATGTATACCACAAATCAATGAAGAATTATCAAGGAAGGAAGAAGAAGGAAGAAAGGCCTAAATTTAATAGAATTAACCAAGGGCCATTTGTGATTGTATTAGGGTTTAGGTTGGCTATCTATCCTATAAATACCCCTGTAAAATCATTGTAAACATCATCCATGAATTGAGAGTTTTCCTTTACTTTTCCGCGTTTTTATTTCCTTAGCAACTAGTGCCATCTACACAATTAGGTTTGGTAGAGTAATAGTTGTCTTTTTCACTTATTTTAATTAGTGATTGACTATCTGATTATATTCAGCGGCAATCCAAATTTTATTCTTATTTGTTATTTAATTTCTGCAATTTTAATATCTGCTTTTTAATTTCTTTCCTAGGTCATATTGGATTGAATATAGATTTGATTAGATTCAGATATGATTCAATTCGATAATAGTTTTGTTTGCAGTTTCAATTTTTTTGTTTTCAAAATCAATCTTCAAGTCTTGTCTAACTCGCCCACAAAATATATAAATAATAAAATTTAATTTTCCTCCTTGTGTTTGACCTGCATACTACACAACTGTGTGCATGCAATAATTTATTTTAAAATTTGCGCTTTTCTATTTCATAGAAAAGCATCGATCAAGTTTTTGGCGCCGTTGGCGATGAGGTAACAATTGAATTTTATTATTTATTTAATTTCCAATTCGTGTTAGTTTTTATTTTATTTTTTTCCTTTTTTTTTCTTGTATATATAGAAGAAAAACCTTAACTGGTTGATTTGGTATTAGAAGTTGATACCGTAAGCTTCTAAACCAAGAGAAAAAAAATTCTTGCCAATTTTTGTTTTAAATTTCTTTTCCTTTTTCAATTTATTTCTTTCCTCTTTTCAACTTTTTTTTTTCTTTTACGTTTTTTCCCTCTCTTCTACATTCCCAACCAAAAACTCCTTTACATTTTCCCATCTACAAATTTCATATTTCTTCTATCACTATCATACAACATTTCCCTGCCTTGAACAGTTCTCTACAACCTGAAAATCAGCATCTGCATCTTCCGACAACATCCATTCCTTTCTCTACATCTTCTCAGATCCACCTCGCATCATTAACCAAATTTCACAAAGCTCCGACACAGCACCAACAAAACGGAATCACCACCAATCCCCAAGGACTCAGCGCACAGTCATCCATCACCCCCTACCACTGTCAAACCGTTCACACATCCACAAACCAAAAACCTACCGTCACGCAAATTTCATCAGACCGTTGCCATAACCCTTTCCATCAACTCACTTCACTGCGCATCATTACATAAAAGCCATATCAGCATTACCTCTAGCGTTCCAGTTCTGCACAACGTCCATCACTCGTCAGCTAGTTGCCACAAAGATTTAAACCATCTTCCTCACTACCAATTTATCCATCCTTCCTCACCCACTACCTCGCATCCAACAAGCACCACATCGGCAATCACGTGCCATCAATACCCCGCACCAATTCAATCATCCAACCAACACAGCAAAACATCCTGACAACCTAAGAGTCGATCATCACACCAGTGCCATAACCAAACCCTAAATTTTGATCTGAAGAACTGTAAATCAGCTTGCTCAAATGGCCAACCCAATTCACAATCAAATACTTTCCCGGCACCGACTGAACCGCAAGACGCAAACTTCAAATAGCAAAGCCAAACCCGAATTACAACTGCCTCATCTGATTCGAAAACCCAATTTGAATTTGAAATCAAGTCAAAAAATATTAGACGTGATTGATTTTTTTAGGAACGCGAGTTATCGTTTTGATAACTCAACTATTTTGATTTTTCTGGGAGTTTAATTGTGGTATTTTATAGGCAAAAATAGAAGAAGAAAAAAGATTGTGACTGCAATTTTTTTTGTTTTTTAGAGATTTTGGGAGGGGCGTGTTTTTTAAATTGAGAACCGGGTCTTTAAATTGATTTGTTCTTTTTTTTTTGGTGGCGTGATCTTCTATTTTAGGAAGGGAATAAATAGGAGGATTTTATTTCTAGTTGTGATTTATGGAAAGAAATAAAGAGCATTAGGAAACCGATAAGGAAGTTTTTAAAGGATTTTATTTCGTGAGCCTGAGTTGTGATTTATTGAGTGCAAATTACATTTTTTTTCTTAGGGTGCATGTGCATTTTAATTTTCTTTTTGTTAGGTTAGTATTTTTTTTTCCTTTTTCCCTTTTTTCTTAACTATTTGTGTTTAGATTAGTTTTTTTTGTTTTTTTGGGAACTGTTATTTAGTTTAGTTGCGTTATTTTCTTCCTAGTCTAATTTGGTTTTAGTTCCATTTTTCTCTTTCTTTTGTTGTTTTATTTCTTTTCCAAAAAAGAAAGAAAAAAGGAAGTCAAAGATCGAAGTGATAGGGAATTCAGAAGTCAAGCGAATTGCAAATAGTGAGATTTTAATCATTGATACTACTCAAGTGCTTTGGAGGGATAGCCATACCTCACTGTAAAAAAATTCTAAACTCTATATGTGTTGCAGCTGCTTAAAAATATAGAAATTGCTTGTAAAAATTTTCTGCAGGGGCAACGGCTTGCTTGTACAATTTTTTTACTCCCGCTGTTATTCTTGTCTAATTATTCTATTGCCGAAATTTCTAAATTAATATGGTGAGGACCATAACTAATCATTTTCATCGATTTTCAATTATAAAACTTGATTTGATTTGCAAAATATTAAACTACAAGAGCGTATTTTAAGAAATTGATTCTCTCAATGGTTTGATTGCGGATATATATTAGTTCAGTTTATTGAACTTCTAGCAAAAGAGGCTGCTACTACTTGTAACGACCCGAACTTCCCCGGTCTCCGAAGAGAAGAGAAAGAACGAATTGAGTTGAGAACACGACAAATCAGAGCACAAACAGAAGAACATTTCATTTCTTATTACAACAATTTACATCAGAGTACAGAATATACAGAGTATGAACAAATAATATACATTAGAAAAATATCAGAGATTTACAATACATTACAATGCAGCGAAAAATAATACAAAAACACAACTGTAATAAATACACGGATACAGAGCTTTCCGAATGTCCCTTCAGTTATAAACCAGGATCCTTTGAATATAAATCTGCAAAACCAAAACTACTAGCTGCCCGTGTGGAAAATAGGAGCACCTAGAGTTTAGGTTAAAACAATAAACTCTAGGTCAGTCATGTGACTGGTGTGAGAACTAAAACAGTTATTAAATCTATACTTTAAAAATAAAGTAAATCAAGGGACCATGTCGTATAACACCTAACGGGTTTCCTCCTAAGAATACTAGTGCATTGAATAAATAGCGCAATGCTTTTTGGAAAAATGAAGCTATTATAAGACCCAGATCCCACCACACAATGCAACGCAAGCCGGAGGATAGAATTTTACCTTATAATAACCAAACATGCTTGGTACGCTTAAAACAAATCATTTTGATACTATTATAGTGTAAAGTGTATGAAAACAACTTCAAATATAAATGTATCAATCATAGACGGCATAGTGCCCCATCCCACTATGTCGCCATACTAGGCTCTTCAAATAAAACCGAATGTCACGTATTGGAAATTGGATTTTCGTCATGAGTCGAGGCCAGGGATGGATCCTCACCTCTTCGAGACACTCTAGCCAATGTCTCAGGACTATACAATCTGGGAAACCCTTGGATCGATTGGGCCGGTCCAAACTTACGTTAGTGGATTAGTTATTCATGAACACATGTTTCCCGATCCTATAGGACATATATCCATCGGCTCCGTAGAGACCGATATAACCGAGGCACCTCGCAATCCAACAACCACATAGGTAAAAATATAAAAATGTCAGGGCTTGCAAAGCCTTGACACCACCCATAGCTAGAAAGAAACGTCATGTTCTCCTAACGGTTTGATCCCGTTTTGGACTCATACCGAGGTGTGAGGCTCGCGGATTAACGCTATAAACAAAGCTATGCTATATTAAAGTTATGCTTTGATAATCAACCACAAGACTCTGCTTTTCAACAGAAGCCTTGATCATTTGCATCTCAGCATGCCACACAAGCAATTCACGCCATGCGACTAATGTCTATCAATATATAACCTCTGAGCTCGTATGTCTCAGAGAAGGGCGTTAAGAAAGAAAATAAATTCTCCGCCGCCAAATAGATATATATTTAATAGAAATCAATCAACACAGAATAAAATCCAATGTTAGACACACATCCATTTACAAGTTCGTTTTTGGTCTGAACGAAACCGGAGGGACCTTATTCCTCGTCCCGTATGTCCAATATAGGAGAGAGGTCCTCGCATATCCGGTCGATCTCCAAGTACGTCTGGACGATCACCACTTATTACCTCGTCTTGGGTGTACAACCCAATCATGACATCAATAATCATCCAAACGATGTGAAGACCTCCGGTCTTCAACCATCGTCTTCATTGTCGAATCAGTTATTCAGAATGGGTATAAACCCGGCCTTTCCGAATAGCTCGCATATATAATAAACAAGTGCTATAAAAACACAACATACGCCTCATTCCAATTCTGAATATTCTTTTATTTAAATATCCTCATCATTAGGGATTTGTTCCCATTAATTTTATCAAAGATAAATTCTTTAATCTTCCTTTGGATATCATTCAAACCATATTTAGGTTTTCCAAACTAGTCGGGATTAACGCACCTTACCGAAGTAATCATTTGTTTAATTTCCCAATCCCAACCTATTCATCCCATGGAGCAAAACTGGTCATACCCCATATCTAACACCACGGTGTTATCGGTAAATTTAATTACCATTTCCTATTCAAATCTAATTAAAGATTTAACTATCGCTTGGAGAAAAACTGGTGATACTTCACTCTCGATCATTTCCCAAATTTGATAATTTAAATTATCAATGCCCATTTCAATCTAATTAAGGATTCATTAAAACTCCACTTAGTTTTAATCTTCCCAAAAATCAATATTAATGATTATTTAACTTTGGAAACACAAACAAGTCGCATTGACAATCTACACCGTACTATTGATTTCTGCCGATATATAACCTCTAAGCTCGTACGTCTTAGAGAAGGGTGTTAAGCTAGAGAATAAATTCTCCGCCACCAAACAGATATATATTTAGCAGAGATCAACCACACAGTTCGAAATACAATGACAGGCATGTAATCCTGCCTTTTACTGGGTTAAAGAACTAATGTTATTTAAAACACAGTTCACGATAAACCCAAATCACATTCCATTAATTATGGAATCTTCACGGAAAACAAATCAATATATATAATCGATATCAATTTCCATATCCGACTAATAATATAAATGGAATAACAACAGCGCCTTTTAAATTCCATATGTATTAGCAGTCTTCCTCAACAGAAGTTCACTTCGATTATTATCAATCGAATTCCATTCAATTCCAATTTAATATATTAAATTGGGAAACTTTACTTTGGAAAATTCCCGTTAAATCTTAATAAAAAGATTTATAAATTCCAAATCACATTTCACTGTAAATCGGGTTAAAGAACGAATGTCGTTAAAAACACAGTTCACAATAAACCCAATTCACATTCCATTTTCAGTTCTAATTAAACGTTAATTAATTGGTAATTCTTCTTTAAATCTTAATTTAAAGATTTATTCTTTTCACACGGGGCTTAAGAACAGTGTTACTGAAGACCCCATCCCATAAGTCTCTAACCGTAAATTATTAAAAGAACACTTCCCTAAGTATTTATCCCGAAGGCCGAAACCAACATCAGATCAATACCGAGGAAACCATTCAACTTATCTTATTCCATTTAGTTTATAATTTTCTCAACTTCATTGGGTTTAAGAACAGTATATTAAAGATACCATTCACGACAAACCCAAAATCTCATTCCATTATTAATCGGGTTAAAGAACAAGTGTTATTTAAAACACCATTCACGATAAATCCAAAAACCAATTTGATATTAAATACAAGGCTCTGCATAGAAAATATATCGTCTTATATTCAATATCAAATTCTGTAACCAATAAATATCGTATTGGGAATAACGATATATATATATATATCTTCCAAATTCCTCAGCAATGTCCGTATAATCACGGAATCCGATATCGAAATATTCCAAAGATAATTTCGGTTCAACTTCATTCCAATTCATATATTGGAAATTCTGGTTATTTTTAAAACCATTTCAAATCCAATTTATTTATTTAAAAATATTGGATTATAATTCTAGTTCATAACTAGTTCATTTCGATAAAAATATATTTTTATCTTTTCAACTATGGAATTTTTCATCCTAATTCTTTTCAAATCATTTATTATGATTTTACACAATTTATTGATATTTTTAATAATTTTATTAAGGCCCGTACAGTCGATTTTCATAAACGGTCATCGAACTGCACTTACAGCGACATTTTCCAAATCTGATTTGGACATAATTCCAAATCTAACCATTAGATTTCAAATTCCTTATATCCATTGGAAAGCTCTTTTCGATACGAACCCAATGGTTCTGGATTTAGGAGAATTCGACGGTCGGATCTCCCGTAATGCCAATTCGAAGTCAATGGTCGAAATTCGCGAACTGCCGCGGCGCGGCGTGTTCTATTCAGGCCATTAAAAATATATAATTTATATATTATGTATATTTTATCAATTTCAATTTAAAACGTATTTTATAAATCGTTTTAAATTCGTTTTCAAAACGATTTCAACTTCATATTCAATTTCAAATCAAAATTGAATATTCCATATCATCGATATATAAATGATAGTATTTTCAAAACATTAAATTTTGAAATTACTTCCTTTTCGATATTCATTATAAAAATAAATAAAATAGACATAAATATCGTTCACGTAAAAATGGCGTTAATCTACTCAGCATGGCTTTATATATTTAAATATTTTCGTGTCCATCCCAAATCGGACATCAAAATCACATTTTGAATCATTACTGAATATTATTCCAAAATATTATTTATTTTAAAATATTCGTTATTCGCCATTTTAAAATATTCGTTATTTCCGAATTGGAATCAGACATAGTTACTTACCATATAATTTTATTTATATGGATTTCATAAACACATGTACACAACAGAAATCAAACACAGCCCAACCATCATCCAGAGTGCATTACACAACTGCATAAGCGTCAAATATGAATAACCAACGCTTATAACAGCCTGTCAACCAATCGATTGACATACACCTTAATATTGGGATTAGTGTATGTCCAATATCATCCCAACACTCGTGCGAGGTTTTCAAACAACAAACATTGATTATTATTTGTGCAGTTGGGTGATGTGTAAAATATATCGTCCCACTCTGTATTAGTCAAATGTGTGTACATAATCAAATCGTCTGATTTGTAAATGAATATTTATTTTATTCATATACTCATTAAAAATTATATTTTCAACTATAAAATATTTATTTCAACTCATGAATATTTTATACAGTTCATTTATACAATAAAAATGATATTTTTAGAAAATTTCAGTAGCACAAAGGCGCGATACTAGAACCGGAACAAGGTCTAGCCTTGTCCCTCGCCTACTAATGGCTCACACCATGTACACAACAATTCTAATCAATTCATTTCACCCAAACAACCAAATTCAAACAAATAATCCAATCAACCACATAACCAAACAAACAAGTCGTCCATGGTCTGTGGACAACGGTGTCGGTTGCTGCTAAGTACCGTCTACATCCTAGTATATATATTTAACTAGAAAATAAATCAAAGTGAGAAGTTCTCACCTTTGGGTTCCACTCCGTCATTCTTTAATTGGCGGATTTTGTCATCGCGCTCCGTTTTGTTGCTTTCTCGCACTTGAATTCGCCTCTTTGGCTCTATAATTTGCATACGGCCTCCAATCTTCACCAAACTTTGTCACTAGCCTAAACGCGCCATTCCGGACAACTTTTTTCTAGTGGGCCTTCTTCCAAAACTGCATTAATTCGCCAAAAATCGCGAAAAACAGCAGCAGGTCCGTTGACTTTGAATACAATTTCCAAACAGCTCCACAATCCAAAATAGGACTTCCATATACCAAATCGATGAGAAAATCGTGCTCTTCGATTTTGATATTGTAGAGTTTTGTCCAGAAGCGCACCGTTTGAGAGTTATTGGCGAAATAGTGACAGGTGATTTTTTTGAAAAATGGGTTTTTGGTGACCGGGGGGGGGGGGCATGGCTGGAGCTGGGTGGCCAGAGGGCGGCGGTGGGAGCTTCTGGTGGTGGAGGCGCAGGTGGTAGGATGGTGGTCGGAGGTGGCGGTTGTTGGCGGATTTGGTGATTTGAGGCCTAGGGATTTTGCTAATTGAAAGAGGGAAAGAGGAGGAAGAAGAAGAGGAGGAGGAGGAGAAAGAGTAGGAGCGGCGGCGCGAAGTGGGGGCGTGGTGATGGAGGGTGGCGGCTGAAAGGGGAGCAACGGGTTCTTTCTCTCTTTTTTTTGCGTGCGTTTTTGGATGAGGAGAGAGAAGAGTAGATTGTTGACCATTTATATATTTAATTATTTAATTCCAAAAAGTTACTTTTTTATTCTAACTCTGAACCGAACCCAATGATTGTCGTCCCCAGCTAAATACCCTCATTCTGAACACAATGAGATATGTTTTGTAACCCAATCCGGCTGTTACGATCAGTTTCCACTAAATTTAATATATATAAATCATTATATTTTAAATTCAAACGCACACTTTAATTTACCGGGGCCACATACGGACTCCAAAAATTCCAGAAAAATAAATCTGGCTATGTTTTGGCGATACAGTCCTAAAATTACTAATTTCGTCAAACTTGGAAAAATGGTCATTTTCCAGTTGATTAAATTCAAACTGAAATTACCAAACACGTTTAAATCCACCACGCTCACATATTAATTCCAAAAATTATGAAAATTGGAATTTAGCAATAATTTGACATTTCAGATCCAACAAAAGTGGTCTCGTCGAAAAAGGAGGTCGTTTGCAAAATCGCTATTTTTAAGGGCTATATTTCCATAGCGGCTATTTTGAATTTTCAACTGGGCACAACTTTTGATTCCCACTATGAAATTTGGATTTTTCAGATTTGTTGGAAAGATATTTTCAAACAAATTCAAATATTTATGGTTTCACCAAAATTCAGTTTATTATGAATCCTGTACATTCATTTGAAATTTGAAATCGAATTTCCAAACTACCGCGCCATTTCCAATTCCTTTTATAATTAAAATAAATATTTATATTCTAATTTCGATTTAAATAATTTTATACGTTCTAATTCTATTCAAAATAAATTTCTCGTCGTTATTATTTAAAATAAACCATTTTAAATATTCAAAATTCACTAAAATTGCTAAAATAAAATTTTTAAATTGGTTCTGACTTTCCGGGTTGTTACAATCACCCCCACTTAAAATCTTTTCATCCCCGAAAAGGAACGGAGCTGAAAGTTGTTTAACTAATCAACTCAACTTTCATTCTTCAACTTTTCAGTTTCTAAGAATTTTCAAATCTTCAAAAATTTGGCTAACACCCTAAATTTTCTAAAAATTTCGCCATAACCTCCTTTGTATGGGGAGCATCGGGAAAATCCCCAAACCGCCACACATGCCCTCTCATCTGAAAAAGAAAAAGAAAAAGCCAAGCGGCTAGCCAATCGGCTCATAAAATCATCCAAACCCAATAAATTAGTAAACATGTACCTATTTGTCGGGCATACATTTTTATTCCTCTGCTTAGCTTCCCTGCTATGACCTATTCAATGTATATACATGTATATGCATGCAATCTCAAACAATTTTCAAGTCATTTCAATATTTTGATTCGATTTGGCTAATGGTTCAAAATTTAATAAATCAAACCAATAATCAAACAACACAATCAGCAATCAATTAGTTGATTATCATTTCAAACACTTAACTTTAATACATAGTCCAAAAATCAGATTTTTGACGCCAATTCACAACAATAGACCCTATCTAGTTTTGGTTCTCACACTAGTCAATTGGAAATATATAGAAATCCCACTTTCGAAACTCGAACATAAACTACTGATGCTATATTGCCATCAATAGTTTCATCCCTAGGTGAATAGAGTGTGATTCTATACCTATCCAGTATATTAAAACTTCGAATACACGTTTGCAAGGCGTATATGCAAAATCTTTATATACTCGATTGTTCAAATTCAATACAAATAAAATATTCAAATACGTATAAGGTTTAAACTTTCAAAACAAAATTTGTTTTCATTTTTTTTATATAAAATTATACACTCATTCTAGGATACTACTGATCCTATCTCTAACGAGTCATTCTTATTGGATATTATTAATCCATCTCTGATGAATTCTTTCATTTGGTTCTAATGTGCCTTGTTCTCCGAGCCCTGTAAACCAAAGATCTGATACCACGTGTAACGACCCGAACTTCCCCGGTCTCCGAAGAGAAGAGAAAGAACGGATTGAGTTGAGAACACGACAAATCAGAACACAAACAGAAGAACATTTCATTGCTTATTACAACGATTTACATCAGAGTATAGAATATACAGAGTATGAACAAATAATATACATTAGAAAAATATTAGAGATTTATAATACATTACAATGCAGCGGAAAATAATACAAAAACACAACTGAAATAAATACACGGATACAGAGCTTTCCGAATGTCCCTTCAGTTATAAACCAGGATCCTTTGAATATAAATCCGCAAAACCAAAACTACTAGCTGCCCGTGTGGAAAATAGGGGCACCTAGAGTTTAGGAAAATAGGGCCACACAAGCAATTCATGCCATGCAACTGATGTCTATCGATATATAACCTCTGAGCTCGTACGTCTCAGAGAAGGGCGTTAAGTAAGAGAATAAATTCTTCCCCGCCAAACAGATATATATCTAATAGAAATCAATCAATATAGAATAAAATCCAATGCCAAACACACATCCATTGACAAGTTCGTTCTTGGTCCGAACGAAACCGAAGGCACCTTATTCCTTGTCCCGTATATCCAATACAGGAAGAGGTCCTCGCATATCCGGTCGATCTCCAAGTACGTGTGGATGATCACCACTTATTACTTTGTCTTGGGTGTACAACCCAATCAAGGCATCAATAATCATCCAAACGATGTGAAGACCTCCGGTCTTCAACCACCGTCTTCATCGTCAAATCAGTTATTCAAAATGGGTATAAACCCGGCCTTTCCGAATAACTTGCGTATATAATAAACAAGCGCTATAAAAACACAACATACGCCTCATTCCAATTCTGAATATTCTTTCATTTAAATATCCACATCTTTAGGAATTTGTTCGCATTAATTTTATCAAAGATAAATTCTTTAAAATTTATTCTTTAATCTTCCTTTGGATATCATTCAAACCATATTAAGGTTTTCCAAACGAGTCGGGATTAACACACCTTACTGAAGTAATCATTTGTTTAATTTCCCAATCCCAACCTATTCATCCCATGGAGCAAAACTGGTCATACCCCATATCTAACACCACATTGTTACCAGTAAATTTAATTACCATTTCCCGTTCAAATCTAATTAAAGATTTAACTATCGCTTGGAGTAAAAATGGTGATACTCCACTCTCGATCATTTCCCAAATTTGATAATTTAAATTATCAATTCCCATTTCAATCTAATTAAAGATTCATTATAACTCCACTTAGTTTTAATCTTCCCAAAAATCAATATTAATGATTATTTAACTTTGGAGACACAAACATGTCGCATCGACAATCTACACCGTACTATTGATTTCTGCCGATATATAACCTCTGAGCTCGTACGTCTTAGAGAAGGGTGTTAAACTAGAGAATAAATTCTCCACCACCAAACCGATATATATTTTGCAGAGATCAACCATAAAATTCGAAATACAATGACAGACATGTAATCCTGCCTTTTACTGGGTTAAAGAACTAATGTCATTTAAAACACAGTTCACGATAAACCCAAATCGTATTCCATTCATTATGGAATCTTCATGGAAAACAAATCAATAAATATAATCGAGATCAATTTCTGTATCTGACTAATAATATAAATGGAATAACGGCAAAGCCTTTTAAATTCCATATGTATTAACAGTCTTCCTCCGTAGAAGTTCACTTCGATTATTATCAATCGAATTCCATTCAATTCCAATTTAATATATTAAATTGGAAAACATTACTTTGGAAAATTCCCGTTAAATCTTAATAAAAAGATTTATAAATTCCAATTCACATTTCACTGTAAATCGGGTTAAAGAACGAATGTCGTTAAAAACGCAGTTCACAATAAACCCAATTCACATTCCATTTTCAGTTCCAATTAAATGTTAATTAATTGGTAATTCTTCTTTAAATCTTAATTAAAAGATTTATTCTTTTCACACGGGGTTTAAGAACAGTGTTACTGAAGACCCCGTCCCATCAGTCACTAACCGTAAATTAGTAAGAGAAAAATTCCCTAAGTATTAATCCCGAAGGCCGAAGCCAACATCAGATCAATACCCAGGAAAGAATTCAACTTAGCTAATCTCCAGTTAGTTTCTAATTTTCTTAACTTCATTGGGTTTAAGAACAATATTATTAAAGATACCATTCACGACAAACCCAAAATCTCATTCCATTGTTAATAGGGTTAAAAAACAAGTGTTATTTAAAAAACCGTTCACGATAAACCCAAAAACCAATTTGATATTAAATACAAGGCTCTGAATAGAAAATATATCGGTTTATATTCAATATCAAATTCTGTAACTAACAAATATCATATTGGGAATAATGATATATATATATATATATATATCTTCCAAATTCCTCCACAATGTCCGTATATTCACAGAATCCAATATCGAAATATTCCGAAGATAATTTCGATTCAAATCCATTCCAATTCATATATTGGAAATTCTGGTTATTTTTAAAACAAATTTCAAATCCAATTTATTTATTTAAAAATATAGGATTATAATTCTAGTTCATAACTAGTTCATTTTGATAAAAATATATTTTTATCCTTTCAAATATGGAATTTTTCATCCTACTTCATTCCGAATAATTTATAATGATTTCACACAAATTATTGATATTTTTAATAATTTTATCAATGCCTATACAGTCGATTTCCATAAACAGTCATCGAACTGCATTTACAGCGACCTTTTCCAAATCTGATTTGGACATAATTCCAAATCCAACCGTTATATTTCAAATTCCTTATATCCGTTGGAAAGCGCTTTTCGATACGAACCCAACGTTCGGGTTTTAGGAGAATCCAACGGTCGGATCTCCCGTAATGTCAATTCGAAGTCAATGGTCGAAATTCACGAACTGCCACGACGTGACGCGTTCTATTCAGGCCATTAAATATATAATAAATATATACATATATTATATATTTCATCGATTTCCATTTAAATCGTATTTTATAAATCGTTTTAAATTCGTTTTCAAAACGATTTCAACTTCATATTCAATTTCAAATCAAAATTGAATATTCTATATCATCGATATATAAATGATAGTACTTTCAAAACTTTAGATTTTGAAATCACTACCTTTTCGATATTGTAACGTCCCGCATTTTTATCGGTTTGTATTTGAGTATTTAAATCAGTTTAAAAATTGAATTCGTAATATAAGTGGATTTATATATTAATTAAAACGAAGTCGAACGTATAAAAATATATATTAAATATAATTGAGCTCATAACGACGCTGTAGTTCATAATTTAACGTTCTGAACTTCAACTGAGTGTACAGGACCCGTTATAAATCGGATTTCTTCGAAACAAGAAACGATAGAATCTGTTGAACTATATTTTTCTAATGGATGAGAAAAATAAAGATTTCGTCTTATAGATCTCAAGATATGTCTAAATCAAATTTCCAAATAGTCGATATAGAATTATTTATCGATTGAAACGGTTTATTTGATATAACTACATACCGGTTGCAAATCTGGACTAGGTTCTTTTGAGGCGTAGTTAAAATTTAATTTTTAGAATTTTACTGTAATTTTTAATTAATTAAATACACCAAAATGACCATAGAAATAATCCATCAATACAAGCATTAACATGCAACACAATTTTGACCATTGATGGAAAAATCAAGTTGGTTCACAATATTTATGGATCTATCCGCAAAAGGGAGTCCAATATAGTAGTATATTTTCATATAAGACAGAAAAAAGAATGACCCAAAGCACCTGTAATTTCCAAGCTGGGAAATATGCTCATGCTTACAAATCTATGAAGTCCCAATCCGTACTTGTCCAGTTTTCTTTCCATCCAGTAACCAACGTAGATATCAATATACAGAGTAAAATCAATATACGTATGTACAAATATTTGCCTTAGTTGCGAAGGACATGTACTGTACCTTTCTTTTCACAACGCAGCTCGTATTTTCAAATCAAAAGAAAATCCTACTCTAAACTTACCCTACATTTTTCTCCTGCCATGTTTTCAAGTCCAGCCTACCCGAGAAGAAATCACAAGCTATGAAATATCAATGTTATATCCTACCCTATACAGTTGCATTGATACGTCATATCACAGTTGTTTCCAACAACTTCATCGCCAAGGAGAAATACAGCCGTGGTGACCAAGAAATTATACAGTAAATGTAACACCCCACCTCCGTTAAGGTCACTCACAAAGGGAATGCCTTAACTTTGGTGGAGCATTTTAGTAAACAGAATAGAAACTTACAAGACAGATAAAACAGTACTTGAAAAATTTTAACTTTATTACAGCGGAAACAGAAATTAATATGGTTACATCCTTTCAATTTCAGAATTCAAGTACAAAATATCAGTCTTGTACAAAAGCCTTCAAAATGCATAGTTTAAAATCATAATCCCCATGGAACGGAAGCTATACAGAGCCAAGCCATACTTTAAGCACTTCAAGCAAAGAGAAATCCGGATCAAGCTAAAGTATTTCCCTCCTTGGATAACCTGGGGGGGATACGGAAGAAAGGAGGCGAAACAACAAGGGTCAGACAAAAAGTCTGGCAAGTCCAGTGACTTTCAGCATATGAACAGATAATAATAATATGATATGAACATAAAACTGGATGTGAGATAACTATAACAGGTGTAGCAGATATAACAGAAAAATAGAATGATATAAACTATTGTTTTACACTTCTCTGCACTAATACTAGTATAGCAGAATTAGGTGTCACCCTAATGTCTAAATTGAAGCAGGAACGGGTACAGAATACTTTAACAGAAACAGAATGCTAATAATGGGCCTTTACTACCCGATCAGAAACAGACAGAAGAAGAAACAGATTTATCCCTATGGAGACAGAATGTGGAATTAGGTGTACACTAGTAATGGGCCTTTACCACCCGAACAGACGGTACCACACAGAAACAGACAGGTGTTACCACCCAACAGAAACAGACGGTACCAACAGAAACAGACAGAACTAAGCGAACCCTAAAACCCTACCCCAAGTGATCGGCTCCCTAATACATAAATATCCTGTGTCGGCCCCACAGTAGGGTGTATCACTCCCTAAAGTGACAACCAATTGGCACAGACCTATTTACAGATGTCACGGCGTCTTACATCCTCAGAGGCAGACCGGGATCCATGCACGCACATGACCCGGTTGGAACGCACAATCAACACCCCTCGCCATTATCAGAATGAACCACTTATAATTAGTTCAGTAAGCGTGCCCGGACCCTACTTACTGTTGGGTCAAAGTTTTGATACCAGAAAGGGTTACTGACTAATATGGGTCCCAAACAACAGATGACACAAGTAATTCCCGTCCTAACCTTGTGTCCCCAGACTAACAGATTTCAGATTAACTTGTTTACAAGTTCAGACATACAGAATTCAGGTTTACTAATTCACAAATTAAGTTAACAAGTTTTCAGACTAACAGGTCAGATGTACAGATTTTTCAGATTTGTCTAACTTTGTATTGGGCCTACAGATTCATGGACGGGTTTTACTACATCTATTAATCCCTTTGGTTTAACCCTATTTTCCCCAATACGTTTTAGACGTCATTCTTATCTTAGATTTTGCATTAATTAATTATTAATGCACAGACCTCTCACATTAGGTCGGTAGCTTGTGGCCGCTGGATATGCCGGGCGGTTCCGGGCAGACTTCTGCCACAAGCCAGACCTAACCTCGTGTCTTACGCGTGTTATGACTAACTTCTCACATTAGAACCTATTGTTTGCGGCCACTGGATGTGCCGGGCGGTTCTGGGCAGATTTACGCCGCAAACTCATTCTAACCTCGAGTTAGCCATGTTTATCTTTGCGGCCAATTAATTAATAATTTACCGTTTATGCGCACGCCTAATAAATATGCCAATTCAGATTATATCAATAACAGGATGATTATATCAACATAGCAGATAACAGATTTTATATGACTTAACGGATTTAACAAATTTAGCAACTTAGCAGATTTTGGCATATAACAGGTTAGGCATTTCAACCGACAAATTTAACAGATTAGGCATTTCAATCTAATTAGCAGTCTAGGCAATATAACAAAACTAGCAGTTTAGGCAACTTGGCAAATTAGCAGATTTAGCAAATTTAATATTTCTAAAGGTTCTATTTACATGCCTTGCCTAAACATAAATTAGGCCTAAGTTCATATGCCTAAATAATGTCATGATTCACAATATGATCATATACTTCCATGTTTGCATACATTTACATAGCGCAGAATATGGACATAATTTACCCTATAACATATGTTCCAATTTTTGTTAAACTAGCATTTTACAGCAGATTCACATATAAATTATACCAAATATAACCATTAATTCCAATGCATGCCATATATCCAAAAATCCCTATTTAGGTGTAATTACAATACTAGATATCCTAATTAATGTAAATCTTAAGTTTCCATATCTTCCTTCTTTTCATGTCATGAATTATTATGCAAACTATCCCCAATAATATAAATCTTTAAACCATATCTTCTAAAAATCAGATCTTGCCTTTTTATATGCATTTTGTCCAAAGTCTCAAATCATATGCAATCTTTACAGTGGTTCCTCTTCTTCTTTTATCACAAAATATGCATAGGTCTAAAACTAGTTTATAACATATGCTATTTTTTTCTAATTAATTACAGGTCTAAATTACAACATAACTATGCATACAACATGCATAAATTATATGTTCATAGTCAAATTTATGCATCCAATCCCAAGTCATATGTCCAATATATTTTATGCCTCAGACCTAAAGTCATACATTCAATTTGGTTTTGTCAAATTTCTCATCATTCATCCCAAAACTTGCGTTCATACGTTCATATCTTATGAGATTAGGCACAGGCTCGTGGTAGCCTGGCTATAGAAACAGAAAAGAAGAAAGGAATATAGAACAGTCACAGAAAACAGATCTAATAGAAGAGAATACAACCTCAAACTCAGATTTAAATGCATATCAAAATTATAATTAACGTTTATAGCGGAGAATAACTGTACTTGCCTTGATTGGATTAAAGAAAGAACTTGTTGTCGAATCTTTGCAGAAATTTTAATCTCTAGTTTGAATTGAGTTGCTTAGGCTGATGTTGATTATCTTCTAGTTTTAATTCCAGCAGAGCAGAGACGCCATTTTTATTTTTTTATTAGAAGAAGAGAGCAATGGAGGCTAGAGAATTGTACAAGAAACCTAGGTAGAGTCTAGGGTCCTTTTTATAGAGTTTATGAACTGATTAGGACCATCGATGTTGCTTGGATTGATCGTAGCCATTCATTCGAAAGAGAGACCAATTAGAGCCTGCCACCTAGCCCTAATGACAAAGCATGCTTCTGGAAATCGACCAATATAGACTAGGCCAGCCAGGGTGGACTGGGTTCGACCTGGGTCTGGACCAGGTCGACAGCCCTGTCGACCTGGCTAGACCAGGTCGACAGCCCAGTCGACCTGGGTGTCTTAGGCGGGACTTTTCCCGCCCTGGCCAATTGGGCCCGATTTTTAATTTTAGACTTGATTCAGAAACTTCCGGAGGCTATATCTTCTTCATACGGACTCCGTTTTTCGAAAACTCGGACTCTATTTCGCGTATTTTTCCGAGACGAACGCAATGGCGTATCCCGTTTCCCTTAGTTCTTTGATTTCAAATTAATTATACTTTAATTTGTTAATTCCACAGTTATAGAATACACGGGGTGTTACATTCTCCCCCACTTAAAAGGATTTCGTCCCCGAAATCTTCAAGTTAAGAAGAATGTGTCCTACCATCCAATCACCCATCTACTCAACCATCATCCACAAGCATCCATTGTCCTTAGAAAACTTCTAATGTTGTATGAACATATGCAAAAGTGTGTGTATATGTTCCTTATCTAATGCAAAGATCAGGGGGTCTACTGATTCAGTTGACCTCCTTAATGCGAATTATGTCAGTGCCATGAGTCCAACATGTATGCAATAGAATTCTGATGATATATATTATTTCTATATGAGTGCACAACCATTCACTCAAATGCAACATCCATGTGCTGAATCAACCAATTTGCATCCACAAGAATTGAAAAATGCTCAACCATCCATATGCAGTATGAGAGTGTTTTCGAGCCGATCTAGTGCCTAGTGTGTGTATATGCATCCACGGGCAACCACTAGCAACCACTTGCATCCACTTGCAACCATCAAACATAACATGTCTCAAACACATGTTTACACCCATTAGTTTCTACCTAAAGTTCAAATATTCGATCGATAGGATACAGTCGAATGATGGAAGCGAGTATAGATAGAACGAAAATTTGGTTCCCATTAGACATGGGTCCTAAGTATCGGCCCCAAAGACCGAAACCAATATCAAATTGACACCCCACGAAAACTCAGAATGTATGCGTCATACTTGACGCCTAACACAGATATCCCTCAAACCCCAGTCTCAAATAGATGATCCATAACCCTTATGGGTCTGAGTCTATAGCGGAATTCAGAAATAATACTAGCATTAAAGTGCAGAGTATCGATTACAAAATCAAAATACCAAAATCAGAAAAAAAAGTCACAATCAGATAAAGAAATTAAACCTACTATAGAAATTTTCCTATTTCTATCCTAGCCACTAGCCTCAAGAGTGTTTGCCTGCCCTCCTTGTCCTCGTCTCTTCGGGCAGTCCCTAGTGAAGTGTCCCATCTCCCCACAGTTGAAGCAAGCGCCCTTCCTTTTTCTGCAATCCTTGTTCAGATGAGTTGAGCTCCCACAAGTAAAGCACTTTTTCCCCTTCTTATCTTCAGGCTTCTCATCCTTCTTTTGTGTTTCCTTTTTGGGCCCCGCTTTCTTATTATGTGGTTCTTCCTTCTTTGTCTCTTTCGGGCCCTTGTCTTCCTCGTGCAGTAGTGCCATATCCACCAATTTCTCGTAAGTTGCTCCCATGGGTACATGGGTCATGGTTAGGCTGTGCAGTGGCTCATTCAATCCTTTAACAAAGTGGAGAGCCTTTTTATGCTGAGTGTTGACTAAATCCAATCCGAATCTTGCTAGTTGGTTGAACTGGTTTACGTATTCCTTGACCGTCATACTTCCTTGCTTAAGAGACAAGAACTTTTCCAATTGTAAACTTCGTTCAGCTTGCGAGAGGAATTTTGTCTCAAACCTTGTTCTGAAATCCATCCATGTCTCAACCGGCCTCTCGGCGTTAGTGACTTCCCACCAGTAGGAAGCTTCGTCTTTGAGCAGCCATACTGCCAACTGTACCTTCTGCCTATCGTCCACCTCGAAGATAACGAATAGATCCTCAGTTTCTTTGAGCCAATTCCTTGCTTCTACGAATGATTCAGTTCCTTTGAAATCCTTCCCACCCATGGCCCTAAAATTTCTACAGATCTTTGAGAAAGCAATTGCACGAGGAGGGGGTGGAGGAGGGGGATCATTTGCTGGACCTGCAGCGGCGGTCCTAGCCTCAAGATATTGACGAAACCAACCGGGTACATGAACACCCTCTGGTATCTAAGATGCTTCAGACATGCTGGAACGAAAAAGGAAAGGTTCAATACAAAAAGGACTGAAAGAAAGATATATGGCTCTTGGGGATCATGTTTTTCAAAATAAGCTTTATTTTTGAAAATACTTCCTTTCAAAACCTTTTTGAAAACAGTTTTCAAAAACTTTACCCAATCTGGTAACCTTCAGCTCTGATACCAAGTGTAACACCCCACCTCCGTTAAGGTCACTCACAAAGGGAATGCCTTAACTTTGGTGGAGCATTTTAGTAAACAGAATAGAAACTTACAAGACAGATAAAACAGTACTTGAAAATTTTTAACTTTATTACAGCGGAAACAGAAATTAATATGGTTACATCCTTTCAATTTCAGAATTCAAGTACAAAATATCAGTCTTGTACAAAAGCCTTCAAAATGCATAGTTTAAAATCATAATCCCCATGGAACGGAAGCTATACAGAGCCAAGCCATACTTTAAGCACTTCAAGCAAAGAGAAATCCGGATCAAGCTAAAGTATTTCCCTCCTTGGATAACCTGGGGGGGATACGGAAGAAAGGAGGCGAAACAACAAGGGTCAGACAAAAAGTCTGGCAAGTCCAGTGACTTTCAGCATATGAACAGATAATAATAATATGATATGAACATAAAACTGGATGTGAGATAACTATAACAGGTGTAGCAGATATAACAGAAAAATAGAATGATATAAACTATTGTTTTACACTTCTCTGCACTAATACTAGTATAGCAGAATTAGGTGTCACCCTAATGTCTAAATTGAAGCAGGAACGGGTACAGAATACTTTAACAGAAACATAATGCTAATAATGGGCCTTTACTACCCGATCAGAAACAGACAGAAGAAGAAACAGATTTATCCCTATGGAGACAGAATGTGGAATTAGGTGTACACTAGTAATGGGCCTTTACCACCCGAACAGACGGTACCACACAGAAACAGACAGGTGTTACCACCCAACAGAAACAGACGGTACCAACAGAAACAGACAGAACTAAGCGAACCCTAAAACCCTACCCCAAGTGATCGGCTCCCTAATACATAAATATCCTGTGTCGGCCCCACAGTAGGGTGTATCACTCCCTAAAGTGACAACCAATTGGCACAGACCTATTTACAGATGTCACGGCGTCTTACATCCTCAGAGGCAGACCGGGATCCATGCACGCACATGACCCGGTTGGAACGCACCATCAACACCCCTCGCCATTATCAGAATGAACCACTTATAATTAGTTCAGTAAGCGTGCCCGGACCCTACTTACTGTTGGGTCAAAGTTTTGATACCAGAAAGGGTTACTGACTAATATGGGTCCCAAACAACAGATGACACAAGTAATTCCCCTCCTAACCTTGTGTCCCCAGACTAACAGATTTCAGATTAACTTGTTTACAAGTTCAGACATACAGAATTCAGGTTTACTAATTCACAAATTAAGTTAACAAGTTTTCAGACTAACAGGTCAGATGTACAGATTTTTCAAATTTGTCTAACTTTGTATTGGGCCTACAGATTCATGGACGGGTTTTACTACATTTATTAATCCCTTTGGTTTAACCCTATTTTCCCCAATACGTTTTAGACGTCATTCTTATCTTAGATTTTGCATTAATTAATTATTAATGCACAGACCTCTCACATTAGGTCGGTAGCTTGTGGCCGCTGGATATGCCGGGCGGTTCCGGGCAGACTTCTGCCACAAGCCAGACCTAACCTCGTGTCTTACGCGTGTTATGACTAACTTCTCACATTAGAACCTATTGTTTGCGGCCACTGGATGTGCCGGGCGGTTCCGGGCAGATTTACGCCGCAAACTCATTCTAACCTCGAGTTAGCCATGTTTATCTTTGCGGCCAATTAATTAATAATTTACCGTTTATGCGCACGCCCAATAAATATGCCAATTCAGATTATATCAATAACAGGATGATTATATCAACATAGCAGATAACAGATTTTATATGACTTAACGGATTTAACAGATTTAGCAACTTAGCAGATTTTGGCATATAACAGGTTAGGCATTTCAACCGACAAATTTAACAGATTAGGTATTTCAATCTAATTAGCAGTCTAGGCAATATAACAAAACTAGCAGTTTAGGCAACTTGGCAAATTAGCAGATTTAGCAAATTTAATATTTCTAAAGGTTCTATTTACATGCCTTGCCTAAACATAAATTAGGCCTAAGTTCATATGCCTAAATAATGTCATGATTCACAATATGATCATATACTTCCATGTTTGCATACATTTACATAGCGCAGAATATGGACATAATTTACCCTATAACATATGTTCCAATTTTTGTTAAACTAGCATTTTACAGCAGATTCACATATAAATTATACCAAATATAACCATTAATTCCAATGCATGCCATATATCCAAAAATCCCTATTTAGGTGTAATTACAATACTAGATATCCTAATTAATGTAAATCTTAAGTTTCCATATCTTCCTTCTTTTCATGTCATGAATTATTATGCAAACTATCCCCAATAATATAAATCTTTAAACCATATCTTCTAAAAATCAGATCTTGCCTTTTTATATGCATTTTGTCCAAAGTCTCAAATCATATGCAATCTTTACAGTGGTTCCTTTTCTTCTTTTATCACAAAATATGCATAGGTCTAAAAGTAGTTTATAACATATGCTATTTTTTTCTAATTAATTACAGGTCTAAATTACAACATAACTATGCATACAACATGCATAAATTATATGTTCATAGTCAAATTTATGCATCCAATCCCAAGTCATATGTCCAATATATTTTATGCCTCAGACCTAAAGTCATACATTCAATTTGGTTTTGTCAAATTTCTCATCATTCATCCCAAAACTTGCGTTCATACGTTCATCTCTTATGAGATTAGGCACAGGCTCGTGGTAGCCTGGCTATAGAAACAGAAAAGAAGAAAGGAATATAGAACAGTCACAGAAAACAGATCTAACAGAAGAGAATACAACCTCAAACTCAGATTTAAATGCATATCAAAATTATAATTAACGTTTATAGCGGAGAATAACTGTACTTGCCTTGATTGGATTAAAGAAAGAACTTGTTGTCGAATCTTTGCAGAAATTTTAATCTCTAGTTTGAATTGAGTTGCTTATCTTCTAGTTTTAACTCCAGCAGAGCAGAGACGCCATTTTTATTTTTTTATTAGAAGAAGAGAGCAATGGAGGCTAGAGAATTGTACAAGAAACCTAGGTAGAGTCTAGGGTCCTTTTTATAGAGTTTATGAACTGATTAGGACCATCGATGTTGCTTGGATTGATCGTAGCCATTCATTCGAAAGAGAGACCAATTAGAGCCTGCCACCTAGCCCTAATGACAAAGCATGCTTCTGGAAATCGACCAATATAGACTAGGCCAGCCAGGGTAGACTGGGTTCGACCTGGGTCTGGACCAGGTCGACTGCCCTGTCGACAACCCTGTCGACCTGGCTAGACCAGGTCGACAGCCCAGTCGACCTGGCTAGACCAGGTCGACAGCCCAGTCGACCTGGGTGTCTTAGGCGGGACTTTTCCCGCCCTGGCCAATTGGGCCCGATTTTTAATTTTAGACTTGATTCAGAAACTTCCGGAGGCTATATCTTCTTCATATGGACTCCGTTTTTCGAAAACTCGGACTCTATTTCGCGTATTTTTCCGAGACGAACGCAATGGCGTATCCCGTTTCCCTTAGTTCTTTGATTTCAAATTAATTATACTTTAATTTGTTAATTCCACAGTTATAGAATACACGGGGTGTTACAGTAAACCTACCACCCTGTTCTATATTACCTATTACTTGCATGCCACAGTCTTCTACCATATAAATACATACAGCTCGTTCCCTTTCAGCAAATCAACACTCAAAGACTTTCCTATAAGATAAAAACGCAAAACAAATTCCATTCTCTACTATAATTTAAAAACCGAATCAGTAAGGAGAAGAAGCCGATGTTTGGCGGACCGGTGAGCAAGGATTGAACGCGAATGGCGGTGTTTGCTCCTGGATTTTTGTGAGTGGCAGCTGAGTGGGACCGGACGCCGTGTTTCTGGCTGAAGAGAGATGATCTTGTTCATAGTTTTGGGTGGTGATGGCATCAATGAAGGGACGTCATGAAGCAGGCGTGAAGGAGCGAACATATTGGAAATGTATGTGAGGAGACATGCAGGTTTTCTTGCACGATAATGGAAGTATGGAGGTTGATTTGCAGTTGTAATATGGGTGGAAGTGCTCACTGTCGCAGGTTGGTAGGGTGCGTACGGTGCAAGTTGGATTAGTATGGGGTTAAGAGTTTTAAACGTGGTTAGTGGTGAAATAAAAGGGGGACTGTTTTCCTGAATAAGGGTCAGTGCATGTACAAAAAGGAGGAGTATAATGTATGGAGTTTGAGCGGGTGGGGCTACATGTGTAACTGGAGGGGAACTTGGGCGCAAGTTTTTAAGAAAGAAAATGGGACGGAGAGCTACAGTAAAGGCCAAAATATATAGGAGTTTTGCTGTAACACCCCACACCCTCTAAGGTCACTCACTAAGGGAATGCCTTAACTTCGGTGGAGTATTTTAAGTGAATATAGAACAAAAAAATTACAACAAGACAGATATAAGTAATACTTGAAATTTAAAACATCATTTCATTGCAGCAGAAGGTAAACATGTTTGGTTACATACCAAAAACCAACAAGAGTCAAGTACAAAATATCCATCTCGATAAAAACATAAGTAAATAATCCCACTACATACTAATAGCCATAATAGAAAAGATAAGCTGAGCTTTACATCAACGGTCCAAGCTCCAAAAGATAGATAAAGCAATCTGATCAAAGCCCACTAGTGCTAGGCCCAACCTGAGGACCTGAGGGGGGGAAAAAAGATAAAAACAACGGGGTCAGACATAAGTCTGAGCGAGTCCTATAACTTTAACAATACAATCACAAAAATAATTAGGGTACGATATAAACTTGGTACGGTAACGACTGGGGATAAATGACTACACTAAGCAGCCAACTAGACATAGGAAGAACCAAGATAACGATAAAGACGCATCTACCCACCTAAGGATAATTACTAAACTGCACCACACCAGTCATTCCTAACTTAAAGGTTGATCCCACCCAAGGACTTAGAAAATTTAACTAGTAGTTTCGTGTACCCCTAGCTGACCACATAGGTGTCGTCTGCCCCTATCTCCACTAGGTGTACCCACTACTCCCCAAGCGATCGGCTCCCTAACGTAGATACCCGTGCTGGCCCCACAGTGGGGTGTATCACTCCTTAAAGTGGCAACCCGATACAACCAACGGTGCACGGCTTATACCTATACGATCCAACAACGTCTTACCTACCAGCCCGGGTCCACACACGCATATGAAACCCGTTGGACTTGCGTTGCCACCGCTAACCCGTTTTGGCCTCTTATAGTCAAGCCCAGTACGCGTGTCCCGTCCTAGATATGGGTCGAGCCCACAAAGATACATATGGGTTACTGGTTGAAATGGGCCCCCACAAGCTACCCACCTAAGCTTTCTCCTTTTCTAGTGCATCCCACTTAACCCTTTAATCATGTTTAATTACATGTTTCCACTTTGGTTAAGTATTCTAATCGTATTTTCTATTGCCACCCAAGGCAACCACTAGATTTCCACATGCCACCCAAGGCACCCACTTAACCCCTAATGCCCCACTACTTGCTTATCTGGTTAAGTGTTTCTTAATTGATTAAGAACGTAACCTTTGTAAAGACCTCTCACATTAGACTGTCTTTTATGGCAGCTGGATTTGCCGGTTGGGTCCAGGAAGCCTTACGCCATAACAGAGTCTAACCTCGTGTCTTTACACTTGTCACGTATTTAGTTTATGCCTAAGACTTCTCACATTGAGCCAATCATTTGTAGCCGCTGGATTTGCCGGTCGGGTCCGGGCAGTCTTATGCTACAAAAGGGTCCAACCTCGTGTCTTAGTCGATTAATTACACCTAATTAATCACCCCCATATTTTGAATTAATTTTCCCTAATTAATTCCAATTTAATGATGTACGTAATTGACTCAATTATGTCCATCCACTTATGGTATGCAACATCATACCAATTTCACCACAATTTTGTTAACATGAATATTAACCCCATCGTTCCCCACGTAATACGCTAACATGACATACTTAAAAGGGAAGATTCATCACAAATAGAATGGGTTCAACTTAGCATAACATTAGCATCAACATGGGTTTTAAAGGTGTCAAATTGCATATATGACCATAGCATCAAACCCAACTAGCATAAATAATCAACCCAAACTTGCATGAATCACATATGTCATAAAGAGGGTAACTTGCATAGATGTTCATGTCATAGACCTATCATAAAGGGATAAACTTGCATACATGTCATAGGTCTAAAAAGGGATGAACTTGCATATGTTACTCATATCATGAAAAGGGGTAAACATGCATATATATGCATGACATACAAAGGGGTAAACTTGCATATGTATGCATATCATACAAAGGTGTAAACTTGCACATGTTACTTGCATATAATCAAACACCAAACTTGCATAACATGTCATATATGAACTTGCATATAATCAAACACCAAGCTTGCATAACATGGTGTCATAATGGATCAATGTTTATCATAGTGATTTGCATAACTAGCATCATGAACATATAACATAAAACTTGCATAACTAGCATCATGGACATATAGCATAAAACTTGCATAACTAACATCATGAGCACATAGCATATGATAACATAACTTGCATTGATCCACATTCATAACCATAACCTCATTACATCCTATCATAATTAGTTTAGCAATTGCTTTATAAAGGCATAGAAACTCACAACTTGTTGATTAGCACTCCTATGAAGAAGATTAAGTTGCTAGAGTTGATTAGAAGTTGATTTGAGAAGCTATCTTCTTCTAAAATGTGATGGAGGCTCCTTCTAATTGCATTTTGACGGCATGATGACGTTGTATCTATTTTTAGTATGGATTAGGGTAGTCTTAGGGTGTATTTATAGATTTAGGATGTAGTTTAGGCCCTTAGATTAACCCTAGTTTAGATCTAAACCATCAAAAATCGTCACAGGTCAGCAGAACAGACCAGAGAACCAAAACAGGTGCACCAGGCCATCCAGGGTCAAACCGGAAAGCTGTGCAGGTTTCTGGCTCGACACGGGCGCACTTCCCAAGTGCGCCAGTGTATTTTTGTGCTGGCGCACTTCACAAGTGCGCCAGTACATTCTGGCTTGTTTTCGGTTTTTCTGCCTAACTTCGTTCGTCCATATCTTCTTCATACGGACTCCGATTTTCGAAAACTCAGATTCTATTTCGCGTATTTTTCCGAGACGAACGCAATGGCGCAACCCGTTTCCCCTAATTCCCACATCTGGGATTAGTTATTCTTTAATTTGTGAATGTTAATATTAACTGAAATTCGGGGTGTTACATTCTCCCCTACTTAAAGGATTTCGTCCCCGAAATCTCTAAGTCCAGAAGAACGTATCCTACCATCCAAAAAACCATCTACTAAACCATCAAACACTGGCATCCATTGTCCTTAAAGTTTCTAATGTTGTATGAACATATGCAAAAAGTGTGTGTATATGTTCCCTGTCTAATGCAAAATCAGGCGGTCTACTGATTCAGTTGACCTCCTTAATGCAAACCATGATAGTGCCATGCATCCAATATGTATGCGAAAGAACCCTATCGACACATACTATTTCTACATGTGTGCACAACCATACACCAAAATGCATCATCCATATGATAACACAACCATTATACATCCATTAATATAGCTACCTACACACAATTATATGCAATATGCAATATGAAGTGACTGAGCCGATCTAATGTCTAAAGTGTGTGTATATGCATCCATGAGCAACCACTAGCAAACACTTGCATCCACACGCATCCATGAATCATAACATGTCTCAAACACATGTTTCAACCATAGGTTCACCCTATCTAAAGGTCAAAGGTACTAATGAGAGGACATACTAAAGATAAGATAAGAACTAGACAAACGATAAAGGAGAAATTAAAAGACATACCCTCAAAAAGGAATGGGTACAGTGAACGCATCTTCGCTTCTGTCTCCCAAGTAGCGTTGCTCTCATCATCTCCCCATTGCACTTTGACTAGTTGAACCTCTCTGTTTCTCAACTTCCTAATCTCTGACCCAAGGATGCGAGTAGGAACTCGTCGAATCGTCGCATCTTGCTCTACCTCCACTTCTCTAAGAAAGCTCGGCTCTACCACCTCTGCGGTCTCATGTAGGCACTTCCTCAAATGTGACACATGGAATACGTCATGTACACCACTAAGTCTCTCGGGCAAATCCACTATATATGCCATCTGTCCAATCCTTTCCTTAATAGGAAATGGTCCTACAAACCTTGGTGCTAATGTTTCAACGGACCCAAAGCGAACAACATTCCGTAATGGAGATACTTTGACAAAGACCATGTCCCCAACATCAAACTCAAGATCCGTCCTCCTCTTATCCGCATAAGATTTCTGCCTATCTTGCGCTGCTTTCATCCTTCTTCGAATCAAATCAATCTTTTCCGAAGTCTCTCTAACCATATCGGGCCCAAGCAAAATCTTATCCGTAGATTCCCACCAACATGTAGGTGACCAACAAGGCCTTCCGTAAAGAGCTTCGAAAGGAGCCATGCCAATACTAGACTGAAAGCTGTTATTATACGCAAACTCCACTAACGGAAGATGCTCTTCCCATGTACCTCCAAAATCTAAGATACATAGCCTCAAAAGGTCTTCTAGAACACGATTCACCCTCTCGGTCTGGCCGTCCGTCTGAGGATGATATGCGGTGCTCAAACACAACTGAGTCCCTACTGCCTCTTGCAAACTCTTCCAAAACTCGCTAGTGAAGATAGGATCTCGATCGCTCACTATGCTAGAAGGTACACCATGCAACCGAACTATCTCTCGAAGGTAAACTGAAGCTAGCCATGGAGCAATCCTCTTACTCTTCACGGGTATAAAATGGGCGCTCTTAGTAAGTCTGTCTACCACAACCCAAATTCCCGTATTACCCTTCCTCGATCTCGGTAATCCATCGATAAAATCCATCGAGACGCTATCCCACTTCCATTGCGGAACCTCCAATGGGTGAAGCAACCCACCAGGTTTCTTTTGCTCCGCTTTCACTTGTTGGCACACCAAACATCTAGCGACATACTTGGCCACATCCTTCTTCATACCGGCCCAAAAGAAAACTCGCTTCATGTCTTGGTACATCTTGTCCCCACCGGGATGAATGGTCATCCTAGAATGATGTGCATCATAAGTATAGCCTTCCTCAAACCCTCATCTTGCGGTACACAAAGTCTACCATCTCTACGCAACCACCCCTTATCATCTAGGGTGTACCTACTCAAATGGCTGGACGACTCCCCCCTTATGAGCTTCTCTACTAACTCAACCAACTGTGGGTCGTCCCGCTGTGCCTCACCAACCCGTCCCAAAAGAGTAGGTCTGAACTCTAAGGATGCTAGCAAACCGGGTATAAAGTCAACGGAAGGTCTGAAATCAAACATTGAGATAAATTCCAAGCTTCGTCGTTCAACGAACAATGGATTCAATGACAACCTTTTTCTGCTTAAGGTGTCTGCCACCACATTACCCTTGCCAGGGGTATATGCTATCTCAAAATCATAGGATGCTAAGAACTCCATCCACCTTTGTTGCCTTAAGTTCAAATCCTTTTGAGAAAACAAGTACTTCAATGATTTATGGTCAGTGAACAATTCGAACCTCTCGCCAAGAAGATAATGGCGCCAAGTCTTAAGCGCAAAAACAATAGCGGTCAACTCTAGATCATGTGTAAGGTAATTTTTCTCATGCGCTCTCAACTGTCTTCCCCCATAGGCTATTACCCTTCCCTCTTGCATTAAGACTGCGCCTAGTCCTGTCCCACAAGCATCGGTATAAACAACAAATGGCTTACTCCCATCTGGCAACACTAAGACTGGAGCTGTGGTTAAACCTCTCTTTAACCGTTGGAACGCATCATCACAATCTACGTCCCATGTGAAGACTAGATTCTTCTTTGTCAAGCGAGTTAATGGGGCTGATATCTTCGTGAAGTCCTTGATAAACTTCCTATAGTAGCCAGCCAACCCCAAGAAACTCCTCACCTCGGTAGCATTCTTCGGAACCTTCCAATCTTGGATGGATACTACCTTAGCGGGATCCACAGCTATCCCTTCCTTAGAGACCACGTGCCCTAAGAACCGCACTTCCTTCCTCCAAAAGTGACATTTAGAGAATTTACCCTTAAGGCTATGCACTCGAAGAGTCTCCAACACTTCCCTAAGATGTAGGGCATGCTCTTCTTCACTCTTAGAAAAGACCAAGATGTCATCCACAAAGACCACCACGAACTTATTAAGGTACTCCCTGAACACCCTACCCATCAAATCAACAAAGTATGCTGGGGCGTTCGTCAAACCAAAGGGCATCACCAGCCACTCATAGAAACCATCCGGAGTCCTAAAGGCAGTCTTCTCTATACTATCCTCAGCCACTCTCAACTGATGAAACCCCGTGGCTAAGTCCAACTGCGAAAACACTGAGGCTCCAACCAACTGATCAAAGAGATCATCAATCCTCGGCAATGGGTGTCTATTCTTCTTTGTAAGCTTGTTGAGTTCTCTATAGTCTACACAAAGTCTGAGGGACCCATTCGCCTTCGTGGCAAAAACCACTGGAGCACCCCACTCCGATATACTTCGTCTTATGAACCCCTTCTCAAGCAACTCCCCTACTTGCTTATGGAGTTCCCTTCTCTCACGAGGAGCCATGTGGCGCACTGGAAAAGATACTGGCTTAGCATTGTCCACCAGATATATTCAGAAGTCTATCTCTCGCTTCAGTGGTAAGCCCTTCACCTCCTCAAACACATCCGAGTATTCCCGGACCACTCTAACAGATCGCAAACTCTCGACCGAAGCGTCAAGCGATTCAAGATAACTTAGCATAACAGAATTCATGGGATTACAAGAGATCTCGAGAGTGTTACCCAAGCGGGTCATGAGCCTAACAACTCTCCTTTCACAATCAAGAATAGCACCATTACTGGATAACCAGTCCATGCCCAAAATCAACCCATAAACCGTGAAGCCCAAAACAAAAGCATCACATCTAAACTCAACGCTAAGTATAGAAATCTTCAAACCCAAACATATCATGGACAAATAAGTGGAGCCCCCAATTGGGTTTGAAACAACCAAGGGATCATCTACTAGACTGGTGTCTAAGTGCAGTGACTCAACTAATGATGATGAGATAAACGAATGCGATGCGCCAGAGTCAAACAAAGTACGAACAGGATGATCAAACAAAAAAACCAGACTTTCAACGGAAATAGTTCTACCTCTTTCCTGAATCGGTGGAACTGCGAGAGCCTGAACTTGCCCCTTGCTTGACCTGGTGCCATAAGAGCTTGCACCTGTCCTCCTGAGGTAGATCCCGTCCTCTGCCCCTTCTTAGAGCAGTCCTTCACTAGATGCCCTGCTTCGCCACAGTGGAAGCAGCCAGTCTTCTTCTTCCGACAATCTTTGCTTAGGTGGCCTGGTGTCCCGCAAATGAAGCACTTCTTCTTTCCCTTGCCACCGTTGCCTTTCCCACCCTTGTTTTGCTGTTGTTGTTGAGGTCTCTTCTGATCTCCTTTCTTCTCGGGTGCCTTATTAGCATTGGGACCCTTCTCTTCCTCATGCATAAGTGCCATGTCTACTAGCTTCTCGAAGGTGGCCCCCATAGGGATGTGCATCATAGCCAATCCATGCATCGGTTCATTCAAGCCTTTAACGAACCTCAGAGCCTTCTTCTCCGGTGTATTCACCATGTCCATGCCAAACCTTGCTAGCTGATTAAACTTGTTGACATATTCCTTCACCGATAAGTTTCCTTGCTTTAATGTCAAGAACCTTTCCATATAAAGATTTTCTTCCGCACGTGAGAGAAAATTTGCCTCAAACCTTTTCCTGAAATCCGCCCAAGAGTCAACAGGACGCTCTCCATTAGTGACCTCCCACCAGAACGAGGCCTCTCCCTTCATTAACCGGGCAGCTAACTTGACTTTCTTTCCTTCTTCCATCTCAAAGATGTCTATTAACTCTTCCGTTTCCCTAAGCCAATCCCTAGCTTCCACAAAAGTTTCTGATCCTTGAAAAGGTTTCCCTCCCATAGCCTTAAATTCCTTGCAAGTCTTAGCAAAAGTATCCGCGCGAGGAGGAGGAGGGGGAGGAAGATCGGGTGCAACTGGTGGTGGAGGAACATTTGCTGGACCCGCAGCGGCGGCCCTAGCCTCCATCAATATCCTATACCATACTAGTATCGTCACACCCTCCGGAAAGTTAAGATCTTCAGCCATGCTGAAACGAAAAAGGAAAGATTCAAAACGGAGAATTCGAAAGATAAAGATATGGCTATTGGGGATTATGCTTTTCTTTCAAAAACTTTTCTCTTAAAAGACATTTTTTTGAAAATACTTCTTCCAAAAATGTTTTTAGAAAAATAGTTTTTCTAAAAAATTTATCTGTTCTGGTAACCTTCAGCTCTGATACCACGTGTAACACCCCACACCCGCTAAGGTCACTCACTAAGGGAATGCCTTAACTTCGGTGGAGTATTTTAAGTGAATATAAAACAAAAAAATTACAACAAGATAGATATAAGTAATACTTGAAATTTAAAACATCATTTCATTGCAGTAGAAGGTAAACATGTTTGGTTACATACCCAAAACCAACAAGAGTCAAGTACAAAATATCCATCTCGATAAAAACATAAGTACATAATCCCACTACATATTAATAGCCATAATAGAAAAGATAAGCTGAGCTTTACATCAACGGTCCAAGCTCCAAAAGATAGATAAAGCAATCTGATCAAAGCCCACTAGTGCTAGGCCCAACCTGAGGACCTGAGGGGGGAAAAGATAAAAACAAAGGGGTCATACATTAGTCTGAGCGAGTCCTATAACTTTAACAATACAATCATTAAAGTAATTAGGGTATGATATAAAGTTGGTACGGTAACGACTGGGGATAAATGACTACACTATGTAGCCAACTAGACATAGGAAGAACCAAGATAACGGTAAAGACGCATCTACCCACCCAAGGATAATTACTAAACTGCACCACACCAGTCATTCCTAACTTAAAGGTTGATCCCACCCAAGGACTTAGAAAATTTAACTAGTAGTTTCGTGTACCCCTAGCTGACCACATAGGTGTCGTCTGCCCCTATCTCCACTAAGTGTACCCACTACTCCCCAAGCGATCGGCTCCCTAACGTAGATACCCGTGCTGGCCCCACAGTGGGGTGTATCACACCCCAAAGTGGCAACCCGATACAACCAACGGTGTACGGCTTATACCTACACGATGCAACAACGTCTTACCTACCAGCCCGGGTCCACACACGCATATGAAACCCGTTGGACTTGCGTTGCCACCACTAACCCATTTTGGCCACTTATAGTCAAGCCCAGTACGCGTGTCCCGTCCTCGACATGGGTCGAGCCCACAAAGATACATATGGGTTACTGGTTGAAATGGGCCCCCATAAGCTACCCACCTAAGCTTGCTCCTTTTCTAGTGCATCCCACTTAACCCTTTAATCATGTTTAATTACATGTTTCCACTTTGGTTAAGTATTCTAATCGTATTTTCTATTGCCACCCAAGGCAACCACTAGATTTCCACATGCCACCCAAGGCACCCACTTAACCCCTCATGCCCCACTACATGCTTATCTGGTTAAGTGTTTCTTAATTGATTAAGAACGTAACCTTTGTAAAGACCTCTCACATTAGTCTGTCTTTTATGGCAGCTGGATTTGCCGGTCGGGTCCGGGCAGCCTTATGCCATAACAGAGTATAACCTCGTGTCTTTACACTTGTCACGTATTTAGTTTATGCCTAAGACCTCTCACATTGGGCCAATCATTTGTAGCCGCTGGATTTGCCGGTCGGGTCCGGGCAGTCTTATGCTACAAAAGGGTCCAACCTTGTGTCTTAGTCGATTAATTACACCTAATTAATCACCCCCATATTTTGAATTAATTTTCCCTAATTAATTCCAAATTAATGATGTACATAATTGACTCAATTATGTCCATCCACTTATGGTATGCAACATCATACCAATTTCACCACAATTTTGTTAACATGAATATTAACCCCATCGTTCCCCACGTAATACGCTAACATGACATACTTAAAAGGGAAGATTCATCACAAATACAATGGGTTCAACTTAGCATAACATTAGCATCAACATGGGTTTTAAAGGTGTCAACTTGCATATATGACCATAGCATCAAACCCAACTAGCATAAATAATCAACCCAAACTTGCATGAATCACATATGTCATAAAGAAGGTAACATGCATAGATGTTCATGTCATAGACCTATCATAAAGGGATAAACTTGCATATATGTCATAGGTCTAAAAAGGGATGAACTTGCATATGTTACTCATATCATGAAAAGGGGTAAACATGCATATGTATGCATGACATACAAAGGGGTAAACTTGCATATGTATGCATATCATACAAAGGTGTAAACTTGCACATGTTACTTGCATATAATCAAACACCAAACTTGCATAACATGTCATATATGAACTTGCATATAATCAAACACCAAGCTTGCATAACATGGTGTCATAATGGATCAATGTTTATCATAGTGATTTGCATAACTAGCATCATGAACATATAACATAAAACTTGCATAACTAGCATCATGGACATATAGCATAAAACTTGCATAACTAACATCATGAGCACATAGCATATGATAACATAACTTGCATTGATCCACATTCATAACCATAACCTCATTACATCCTATCATAATTAGTTTAGCAATTGCTTGCTATTGGCATAGAAACTCACAACTTGTTGATTAGCACTCCTATGAAGAAGATTAAGTTGCTAGAGTTGATTAGAAGTTGATTTGAGAAGCTATCTTCTTCTAAAATGTGATGGAGGCTCCTTCTAACTGCATTTTGACGGCATGATGACGTTGTATCTATTTTTAGTATGGATTAGGGTAGTCTTAGGGTGTATTTATAGATTTAGGATGTAGTTTAGGCCCTTAGATTAACCCTAGTTTAGATCTAAACCATCAAAAATCGTCACAGGTCAGCAGAACAGACCAGAGAACCGAAACAGGTGCACCAGGCCAGCCAGGGTCAAACCCGAAAGCTGTGCAGGTTTATGGCTCGACACGGGCGCACTTCCCAAGTGCGCCAGTGTATTTTTGTGCTGGCGCACTTCACAAGTGCGCCAGTGCATTCTGGCTTGTTTTCGGTTTTTCTGCCTAACTTCGTTCGTCCATATCTTCTTCATACGGACTCCGATTTTCGAAAACTCAGACTCTATTTCGCGTATTTTTCCGAGACGAATGCAATGGCGCTAACCGTTTCCCTTAATTCCCACATATGGGATTAGTTATTCTTTAATTTGTGAATGTTAATATTAACTGAAATTCGGGGTGTTACATTTGCGCTTGGGAAAGAAATGTGTATGTGGGTCTGTGATGTTTTCTGCATAGGTTCAAATTTAATTGGGTCAAGTCCAAATTTTAAGTAAATAAATGAAAAGGGTTTGAAGAGAAGATTTGACGCAAGGGAAGGTGAGAACGTACTGGAGAGTGATTTGTTTTACTGGGCTAAAGTTGTGTTTGTGGACGGTTATATTTTGATGAGGTAGTGGCGGTGTAAAAATTAGGAAATGCAAGGACGTGTACATCAACAAGGGGGTGTCGTGGCCGGTACCAAGGCACGGAGTGTGAGTTGAATAATGATGGAATGGGGGGAAAGCGAGGTCGATATAGGGCGTAGCGGAGTGTTTCCAATATTGCAACGATGAAAAGATGCAAAGGAACGAGTGGTTAAAAAGTTGGAAATGGAAGCAGGTGAAATGAGGAGCAAATGTTTACAAAGTAGAAGAACAACTACAGTGTGCTAGCGGGTCGGATACGTGGTTACCGGGCTGAAATAAATGGAAGTCCCGTTGAGATCGTATCAAAGGATACTACATCATGGAACCGGGCTGGAGCAATTTGGAGTTCATTACAGTCTTAGGCAATTAAAGTGCCGGATATAATCAACTGACGCAAATCGTCATTTAACGGTTAACGTGCAAAGGTGAGTAAATTCACTGACTCTGATATATTTTAAAATATTATGATATTGGTTGAATGTTGTGTGATGGTCGCTTTGGTAGATTACAATTAAATTGGTTGAAAAATATATATCGTTGCATATCTACACATCATTTGGTTGGATATTGATTTCATCAATCAAAATACTTCCTAGTATGGAATCAGTGCTAATTGTTTGACTAACATCGGTGGATGCAGGAAACCGGTTGGAGGAATCCAACCGGATTCCTCAATATTTATATGTACTGTTTGTTTTGTATATGCACTGTTGAAACCAATTCACATTAAAACCCCATGTGAACATTGATGTTGAATGGAAATTTAACATTTGTTTTGATTTAATCAATAGACGATATCGATTAAGAAAGTGGCAGCAGACGACCGTAAATTCATCTTTTGTTAAGTCGTTGAATTAGCGCCAGGCAAATCAATGAAGTTAATTATAAAAATTATATTTTTATAATTAAAGCAAAGCTTTAAACTATTATAAACTGGTATTTTATAGTTCATTTTATAAAGTAAAATATTAGTTAATTATTCTTAATTAAATTATTGTTTCTTAAGTGGACCTCATTTAAAAGGTTATTGAATAAGAAATGTCAAGATTTTTGTAACAGAAAGAGATGTCAAGAAATTAAAAAGGAAAGAGATGTCAAGATTTTTGTAACGGAAAGAGGTGTCGAGATTAGTTATAAAGGAGAATATTACAGCGTATGAAAAGTTAGAACTGTAGCGATAAATTAACGCTGTTAACCAAACTTAAGCGTGATTTTTATATACAACAGCACTTTCTAGGGAGTGAAACAGTTTGGTTTGAAATCCACTTAGTCTAAAGTAATAAGTAACGACGTTGGTTCAAAGAAATATGAGAATGAGTTAGAAAGAGAATTAGAAAATCGTTTCAGGATACGATAACATCATTTCAATGTTTGGAATATGATTAGAACTAAGTCACACTATTAGGAATTGGAACCATAATTCGACGATGTCGAATGAATTATTTTTAGGAATTATAATCTGATAGGATAATTAATATTTAGTTTAAACCAACGAATTATAATAGGATATGAAATCAATATTTAGTTATAAACTAGTTATTGATTCAACAAGAAGTTGACATAGAAATAGAGTTTATAAAGTGGAATGGGAATATAAATTATGAAAGAGATTTCGGTGAACAAAATAACGATATTTATTACTTGAATAATGAATTATTTGATAAAGGTGTTCAGATTTCTAGAATAGGAATGATATTCACATTTTAAAGTGAATATTGTTTTAAAGTGAACACTTGGCAGTTTAAAATGTTTAAAATGAAATTGGAAATATTTTTCCAATATAGTTAAGATATATTATCCAAGTGTAGAAAATAAAGAATGTGAAAAGAATGGAAATGTTTCGAACGTCAATAACGTATATTTTCCGGAACATAAGAGAACAAGAGTTTATAATAACTGGAAATGTTTTCCAAGAAGTGAGAAAGGGCTAAAACAAGATTTGAGAAATATCTAATAAGATATGGGAATTTGAATAATAAAAATGAATGTTAAATAAAAGTGCCCATGATTGTGTGATATTAGTTGAACATTTGAATGAATGTTGTTTTTACTTAGATAGTTAAATAACCAACTATCGAAGTGTTTTGACCATCGTTATCAATACGGAGAGACCGGTTGGATATTTTATCTGAAAACCACTCCGTATAGGCATAAGCGCTTCGAATTTGATTATGCTGAAGACAATTGAAGACGGGGTGAAATGCAAGGGTCATCCTGTTCCAGAATGGTGTTTTCTGTTTGTCCAGTCCTAGGACAACTTGTATGGACGAATGTCTGACAGAGTATTCCTAATGGTCACATAAGACGATCTTTTCAAGGTATTACGTCTGGTGGCGGAGAAATTCATTTCTTTTAGCTTTTATACCTGTGATATTTTTGGGAAGATCAACTAGTGATTTGTTGGGTTTGACGATGTGGCATTCAAAGTATATGGTGACCAGATGTTCTAAAAGATAGACGTAGCCTCAAGCTTCACAAACGGGAAATGACAAAAATCGGGAAGGCAGCATGGCTATGTAGGTCGCTCCCATTAGGGTGTATAATCACCAATCTAGAGAAATTCTTTTTACTTCTTTGATCTATTTCGATGTTGTCCCTTTTCGGGAAATGGTGGTTTGAGTCCAACCGTTGGTGATATACATTCGATACACTCAAGCGAAATGAGTGGTCGGTCATGCGTGGGCCGGGTTGCAAGACATTCTTGTTGAACCCAGTGTATTCGCCTCTAGAGATACATTATCGGCAGGTGGTCCCATACCTTGTCATAGATGGAATCCAATCTCCAATAAGCGCCCTGCGGTTTTTGATTTTATACTATGTATGTAGAATGTGAGATGCAAGCGTTCTGCTATTTGGCTATTTATTTGATTAGACATTATTATAATATCACTGGATTTTGATATCAAAATATTTTGGGTTATAGTAAGGTAAAAACCATCCATGTTTGTGTGTGGATTGGTCTTACTATTATCCTTTTGTTTCAAAATGATTTTCAAAGTTAAACCGTATGGTTGGAATTTACTCACACCAGTCCCATGAATGACCCAGAGTTTATTTTGTTTGTTTTTCCCTAAACTCTTGGGTGCCCAAATTTGTACGGCCAGTCAAGTGTTTCAGGCTTTTACAGATACACTTGGAGGAGCTAAAGGCAGAAGGCTTCACCGTTAGTATTTAGAGATTATTTCCGCTGTGATATGATGTATTGTATTCTGATAATGGTATGTATATACAATACAGTTTTGTATTTCAAAGTTACGGTATATAATACATTTTATTCGTTCCGCTGTGAGATTCGTGTTTACTCTGATTCTGCTCAGTTGTGTTCTTCTTCTTCTTCTTCTATTCTATTAGTTCTATCTTATCTTTCTCATCCTCTTATTTCTTTCCATTAATGATCTGAATTTTCGTGCACTTTGAGCTGAATGTGTAGGATATTATTCAGCTTTAATTAGTACAGATTTTCAGGCCGTTACAATTGGTGTCAGAACTGAAGGTTAAGTGATTACCTTGGCTCTGTGGCGTGAGTCAATAAAGATAAGGTTAGTAGTACCTTGGATTGAGTTTGAGTGTATATATATGAGCGCGTATTTGTAAAGTAATATAAAAACTGTTTCATGTTATGTTGATTGGTTTGTCGAGTGGTTTATGAATTCTGGTCGATACGGTAGTGCAGACTGATCGATAGGTGTTTCTAAACTATTGAACAAAGTAATTCGACGTAATATTGTTTTGAAGAAAGGTAAATAAATTAATTTTACCCAAAATATATTTTTATATAAAATGAAGTATATATTTTGATATTATTATATTATTTGGATGTGTTGATCGTTATTATGATCGAATAAGATTTATAATTGAGTTGGTTATATAAAAAACCAATCAGAATATTATATAAGTATAATACGCAAAATCAGATGAACTAAATCTGAATTGGAAACCAGAATTGAAATATAACTCTAGATACTTGGAAAAGAGTTGGAAATAATGTTTGGATAAAATATATGGAAAATTTAAATCCTAGGAGATTTGAAATGTTTTCCAAGAACTGTGAAAGATATTTTGAAGTAAAATTCAAAATGGAAGTGTTTTAAAATGAATTTTGAAAGGTAATATAGTATTGAACTCACTTTGATCACTGGAAAATAAATTCTGATGATGACGGCCGCATTATCAGTGTTCATTTTCAAATTCTTAGTGACGGATTACTACCAAAGAATTTTGTTTTTGAATTGTTTTGAGAAAACGAGTGGTTAAAAAATTCAAAAGTTTTGAATTTATATCATTATATGTAATTATATATTATTTCAAACTAATTTGAATTTGAACCCAGGAATTTGAATTCTGAAATTTAAAATTTGACTTATGGATTTAAAGGGATTAAAATGGTAAGAGCGGATAAATTAGAATTTAAGTTGGCAAGGAAATTGAATATGTTAAATAAGATTTTGGATTAGAAACAAGCTGGATTATGGAATTGGATTATCGAGTCAGGAATTGCAAGTGAGATTGAAACTGGAGTCTAGGAAGAAATTTGGCTTGTTAAAAGAGAATAATTGGATAAGCTGGTTAGAGATAAATGTTTGGAATGCATGGATAAATGCTAAAGGAATAGCAAATGGAAGGAAAGGATTTGAATACCGACAAAAAGGTACATGCTTAAATTATATTGAGTATGAAGTTTATGAACCAGTTTGGCAAGTCACGTGTGATATGTTTGATTTTCTGTTAAACAAGAGAAAGCCCAGAGAGGCAAGCTGTAGTCGTACCGGTTGAGCCGTGCGAAGGAGATGCTGGCAAAATCAATCGGAAATTTAAGACATAATGAAATTTTCAAAATTTCTGAAAGTACTCGTTCATAAGAAGAAATTAATATTTTAATTAAAGTTAGTCGACTCAGTTGAAACTGAAGATAGAAAGTAAACAAACGATTTTTAACCAAATCAATTTGGATTGTAGCATTTTCCCCATCTTAGCAATTTCGAGGACGAAATTATTTTAAAGGGTGAAGGAATGTAACGTCCCGCATTTTTATCGGTTTGTATTTGAGTATTTAAATCAGTTTAAATATTGAATTCGTAATATAAGTGGATTAATATATTAATTAAAACGAAGTCAAACGTATAAAAATATATATTAAATATAATTGAGCTCATAACGATGCTACAGTTCATAATTTAACGTTCTGAACTTCAACTGAGTGTACAGGACCCGTTATAAATCGGATTTCTTCGAAACAAGAAACGATGGAATCTGTTAAACTGTATTTTTCTAATGGAAGAGAAAAATCAAGATTTCATCTTATAGATCTCAAGATATGTCCAAATCAAATTTCCAATTAGTCGATATAGAATTGTTTATCGATTGAAACGGTTTATTTGATATAACTAGATACCGATTGCAAATCTGGACTAGGTTCTTTTGAGGCGTAGTTAAAATTTAATTTTTAGAATTTTATTGTAATTTTTATTTAATTAAAGGACAAATTTTCAAAATAGGCTTGTTTTTAAAACTAATAGCAGATTTAGGCTAGTTTTTAAACTATTTGCGGAAATTGGCTTGTTTTGGCAAAAAGAAACCTGCTTCTGCAAATAATTTCAAAACTAGCCTAAATCTCCTATTAGTTTTAAAAACAAGCATATTTTGAAAATTTGTTCTTTTTAAAACTAATAGCATATTTAGGCTAGTTTTGAAACTATTTGCAGAAATATACTTGTTTTAGCCACCTCAGCGCTGAGGTGGCCAAAACAAGCCTATTTTTGCAAATAGTTTCAAAACTAGCCTAAATGTGCTATTAGTTTTAAAAACAAGCCTATATTGAAAATTTATCCTTAATTAAATACACCAAAATGACCAAAGAAATAGTCCATCAATACAAGCATAAACATTCAACACAATTTTGACCATTGATGGAAAAATCAAGTTGGTTCACAATATTTATGGATCTATCAACAAAAGGGAGTCCAATATAGTAGTATATTTTCATATAAGACATAAGAAAGAATGACCCAAAGAACCTGTAATTTCCAAGCTCGGAAATATGCTCATGCTTACAAATCTATGAAGTCCTAATCCGTACATGTCCAATTTTCTTTCCATCCAGTAACCAACTTAGATATCAATATACAGAGTAAAATCAATATACGTATGTACAAATATTTTCCTTAGTCGCGAAGGACATGTACTGCGCCTTTCTTTTCACAACGCAGCTCGTATTTTCAAATCAAAAGCAAATCCTACTCTAAACTTACCCTACATTTTTCTCCTGCCATGTTTTCAAGTCCAGTCTACCCGAGAAGAAATCACAAGCTATGAAATATCAATGTCATATCCTACCCTATACAGTTGCATTGGTACGTCATATCACAGCTGTTTCCAACAACTTCATCGCCAAGGAGAAATACAGCCGTGGTGACCAAGAAATTATACAGTAAACCTACCACCCTGTTCTATATTACCTATTACTTGCATGCCACGGTCTTCTACCATATAAATACATACAGCTCGTTCCCTTCCTGCAAATCAACACTCAATGACTTTCCTATAAGATAAAAACGCAAAACAAATTCCATCCTCTACTATAATTTAAAAACCGAATCAGTAACGAGAAGAAGCCGACGTTTGGCGGACCGGTGAGCAAGGATTGAACGCGAATGGCGTTGTTTGCTCCTGGATTTTTGTGAGTGGCAGCTGAATGGGACCGGAAGCCGTGTTTCTGGCTAAAGAGAGATGGTCTTGTTCATAGTTTTCGGTGGTGATGGCATCAATGAAGGGACGTCATGAAGCAGGCATGAAGGAGCGGACATATTGGAAATGTATGTGAGGAGACATGCAGGTTTTCTTGCACGGCAATGGAAGTATGGAGATCGATGTGTAGTTATAATATGGGTGGAAGTGCTCACTATCGCAGGTTGGTAGGGTGCGTACGGTGCAAGTTGGATTAGTATGGGGTTAAGAGTTCTAAACGTGATTAGTGGTGAAATAAAAGGGGGACTGTTTTCCTGAATAAGGGTCAGTGCATGTACAAAAAGGAGGAGTATAATGTAAGGAGTTTGAGCGGGTGGGGCTACGTGTGTAACTGGAGGGGAACTTTGGCGCAAGTTTCAAAGAAAGAAAATGGGACGGAGAGCTACAGTAAAGGCCAAAATATATAGGAGTTTTGCGCTTGGGAAAGAAATGTGTATGTGGGTCTGTGATGTTTTCTGCATAGGCTCAAATTTAATTGGGTCAGGTCCAAATTTTAAGTAAATAAATGAAAAGGGTTTGAAGAGAAGATTTGACGCAAGGGAAGGTGAGAACGTACTGGAGAGGGATTTGTTTTTCTGGGCTATAGTTGTGTTTGTGGATGGTTATATTTTGATGAGGTAGTGGCGGTGTAAAAATGAGGAAATGCAAGGACGTGTACATCAACAAGGGGGTGTCGTGGCTGGTACCAAGGCACAGAGTGTGAGTTGAATAATGATGTAATGGGGGGAAAGAGAGGTCGATATAGGGAGTAGTGGAGTGTTTCCAATATTACAAACGATGAAGAGATGCAAAGGAAAGAGTGGTTAAAAAGTTGGAAATGGAAGCAGGTGAAATGAGGAGCAAATGTTTACAAAGTAGAAGAACGACTATGGTGTGCTAGCGGGTCGGATACGTGGTTACCGGGCTGAAATAAATGGAAGTCTCGTTGAGATCGTATCAAAGGATACTACATCATGGAACTGGGCTGGAGCAATTTGGAGTTCATTACAGTCTGAGGCAATTAAAGTGCCAGATATAATCAACTGACGCAAATCGTCATTTAACGGTTAACGCACAAAGGTGAGTAAATTCACTGACTCTGATATATTTTAAAATATTATAATATTGGTTGAATGTTGTGTGATGGTTGCTTCGGTAGATTACAATTAAATTGTTTGAAAAATATATATTGTTACATATGTACACATCATTTGGTTGGATACTGATTTCATCGATCAAAATACTTCCTAGTATGGAATCAATGATAATTGTTTGACTAACATCGGTGGATGCAGGAAACCGGTTGGAGGAGTCCAACTGGATTCCTCAATATTTATATGTACTGTTTGTTTTGTATATGCACTGTTGAACCCAAATGACATTAAAATCCCATGTGAATATTGATGTTGAATGGAAATTTAACATTTGTTTTGATTTAATCAATAAACGATATCGATTAAGAAAGTGGCAGCAGACGACCGTAAATTCATCTTAAAAGACGTTGAATTAGCGCCAGGCAAATCAACGAAGTTAATTATAAAAATTATATTTTTATAATTAAAGCAAAGCTTTAAACTATAATAGAAATTCTATTATAAACTGGTATTTTATAGTTCATTTTATAAAGTAAAATATTATTTAATTATTCTTAATTAAATAATTGTTTCTCAAGTGGACCTCATTTAAAAGGTTATTGAATAAGAGATGTCAAGATTTTTGTAACGGAAAGAGATGTCAAGATTTTTGTAACGGAAAAAGGTGTCGAGATTAGTTATAAAGGAGAATATTACAGCGTATGACAAGTTTTGAACTGTAGCGATAAATTAACGCTGTTAACCAAACTTAAGCGTGATTTTTATATATTGCAGCACTTTCTAGGGAATGAAACAGTTTGGTTTGAAATCCACTTAGTCTAGAGTAATAAGTAACAACATTGGTTCAAAGAAATATGAGAATGAGTTAGAAAGAGAATTAGAAAATCATTTCAGGAAACGATAACATCATTTCAATGTTTGGAATATGATTAGAACTAAATCACACTATTAGGAATTGGAACCATAATTCGACGATGTCGAATGAATTATTTTTAGGAATTATAATCTGATAGGATAGTTAATATTTAGTTTAAACCAACGAAATATAATAGGATATGAAATCAATATTTAGTTATAAACTAGTTATTGATTCTACAAGAAGTTGACTTAGAAATAGAGTTTATAAAGTGGAATGGGAATATAAATTATGAAAGAGATTTCGGTGAACAAAATAACGATATTTATTACTTGACTAATGAATTATTTGATAAAGGTGTTCAGATTTCTAGAATAGGAATCTTATACACATTTTAAAGTGAATATTATTTTAAAGTGAACGCTTGGCAGTTTAAAATGTTTAAAATGAAATTGGAAATATTTTTCCAATATGGTTAGGATATATTATTCAAGTGTAAAAAATAAAGAACGTGAAAAGAATGGAAATGTTTCGAACGTCAATAACGTATATTTTTCGGAACATAAGAGAATAAGAGTTTATAATAACTGGAAATGTTTTCCAAGAAGTGAGAAAGGGCTAAAATAGGATTTCACAAATATCTAATAAGATATGGGAATTTGAATAATAAAAATGAATGTTAAATAAAAGTGACCGTGATTGTGTGATATTAGTTGAACATTTGAATGAATGTTGTTTTTACTTCGATAGTTAAATAACCAACTATCGAAGTGTTTTGACCATCGTTATCAATACGGAGAGACCGGTTGGATATATTATCTGAAAACCACTCCGTATAGGCATAAGCGCTACAAAATTGATTATGCTGAAGACAATTGAAGATGGGGTGAAATGCAAGGGTCATCCTGTTCGAGAATGGTGTTTTTTGTTTGTCCAATCCCAGGACAACTTGTATGGATGAATGTCTGACAGAGTATTCCTAACGGTCACATAAGACGATCTTTTCAAGGTCTTACGTCTGCTGGTAGAGAAATTCGTTTCTCTTAGCTTTTATACCCGTGATATTTTTGGGAAGATCAACTAGTGATTTGTTGGGTTTGACGATGTGGCATTCAAAGTATATGGTGACCAGATGTTCTAAAAGATAGACGTAGCCTCAAGCTTCAAAACCGGGAAATGACAAAAATCGGGCAGGCAGCATGGCTATGTGGGTCGCTCCCATTAGGGTGTATAATCACCTATCTGGAGAAATTCCTTTTACTTCTTTGATCTACTTCGACGCTGTCCCTTTTCGGGAAACGGTGGTTTTAGTCCAACCGTTGGTGATATACATTCGATACACTCAAGCGAAATGAGTGGTCGGTCATGTGTGGGCCGGGTTGCAAGACGTTCTTGTTGAACCTAGTGTATTCGCCTCTAGAGATACACTATCGCCAGGTGGTCCCATACCTTTTCATAGTTGGAATCCAATCTCCAATAAGCGCCCTATGTTTTTTGATTTTATACTATGTATGTAGAACGTGAGATGCAAGCATTCTGCTATTTAGCTATTTACTTGATTAGACATTATTATAATATCACTGGATTTTGATATCAAAATATTTTGGGTTATAGTAAGGTAAAAACCGTCCATGTTTATGTGTGGATTGGTCTTACTATTACCCTTTTGTTTCAAAAGGATTTTCAAAGTTAAATCGTATGGTTGGAATTTACTCACATAAGTCCCATGACTGACCTAGAGTTTATTTTGTTTGTTTTTCCCTAAACTCTTGGGTGCCCAAATTTGTATGGGCAGTCAAGTGTTTCAGGCTTTTACAGATACACTTGGAGGAGCTAAAGGCAGAAGGCTTCACCGTTAGTATTTAGAGATTATTTCCGCTATGATATGATGTATTGTACTCTGATAATGATATGTATATACAATACAGTTTTATATTTCAAAGTTATGGTATATAATACATTTTATTCGTTCCTTTGTGAGATTCGTGTTTACTCTGATTCTGCTCAGTTGTGTTCTTCTTCTTCTTCTTCTATTCTATTAGTTCTATCTTATCTTTCTCATCCTCTTATTTCTTTCTGTTAATGATCTGAATTTTCGTGCACTTTGAGCTGAATGTGTAGGATATTAGTCAGCTTTAATTGGTATGGATTTTCGGGCCGTTACAACTGGTATCAGAGCTAAAGGTTAAGTGATTACCTTGGCTCTGTGGCATGACTCAATAAAGATAAGGTTAGTATTACCTTGGATTGAGTTTGAGTGTATATATATGAGCGCGTATTTATAAAGTAATATAAAAACTGTTTCATGTTATGTTGATTGGTTTGTCGAGTGGTTTATGAATTCTGGTCGATACGGTAGTGCAGACTGATCGATAGGTGTTTCTAAACTCTTGAACAAAGTAATTTGACGTAACATTGTTTTGAAGAAGGGTAAATAAATTAATTTTACCCAAAATATATTTTGATATAAAACGAAGTATATATTTTGATATTATTATAGTATTTGGATGTGTTGATCGTTATTATGATCGAATAAGATTTATAATTGAGTTGGTTATATAAATAACCAATCGGAATATTATATAAGTATAATACGCAAAATCAGATGAACTAAATCTGAATTGGAAACCAGAATTGAAATATAACTCTAGAAACTTGGAAAAGAGTTGGAAATAATGTTTGGATAAAATATATGGAAAATTTAAATCCTGGGAGATTTGAAATGTTTTCCAAGAACTATGAAAGATATTTTGAAGTAAAATTCAAAATGGAAGTGTTTTAAAATGAATTTTGAAAGGTAATATAGTATTGAACTCACTTTGATCACTGGAAAATAAATTCTGATGATGACGGCCGCATTATCAGTGTTCATTTTCAAATTCTTAGTGACGGATTACTACCAAAGAATTTTGTTTTTGAATTGTTTTGAGAAAACGAGTGGTTAAAAAATTCAAAAGTTTTGAATTTATATCATTATATGTAATTATATATTATTTCAAACTGATTTGAATTTGAACCCAGGAGTTTGAATTCTGAAATTTAAAATTTGACTTATGGATTTAAAGGGATTGAAATGGTAAGAGCGGATAAATTAGAATTTAAGTTGGCAAGGAAATTGAATATGTGAAATAAGATTTTGGATTAGAAACAAGCTGGATTATGGAATTGGATTATCGAGTCAGGAATTGGAAGTGAGATTGAAACTGGAGTCTAGGAAGAAATTTGGCTTGTTAAAAGAGAATAATTGGATAAGCTGATTAGAGACAAATGTTTGGAATGCATGGATATATGCTAAAGGAATAGCAAATGAAAGGAAAGGATTTGATTACCGACAAAAAGGTACATGCTTAAATTATATTGAGTATGAAGTTTATGAACCAATTTGGCAAGTCACGTGTGATATGCTTGATTTTCTGTTAAATAAGAGAAAGCCCAAAGAGGCAAGCTGTAGTAGTACCGGTTGAGCCGTGCGAAGGAGATGCTGGCAAAATCTATCGGAAATTTAAGACAATGAAATTTTCAGAATTTCTGAAAGTATTCGTTTATAAGAAGAAATTAATATTTTAATTAAAGTTAGTCGATTCAGTTGAAATTGAAGATAGAAAGTAAACAAACGATTTTTAACCAAATCAATTTGGATTGCAGCATTTTCCTCATCTTAGCAATTTCAAGGATGAAATTATTTTAAAGGGGGAAGGAATGTAACGTCCCGCATTTTTATCAATTTGTATTTGAGTGTTTAAATCAGTTTAAATATTGAATTCGTAATATAAGTGAATTTATATATTAATTAAAACTAAGTCAAACGTATAAAGATAGATATTAAATATAATTGAGCTCATAACGACGCTGCAGTTCGTAATTTAACGTTCTGAACTTCAACTGAGTGTACAGGACCCGTTATAAATCGGATTTCTTTGAAATAAGAAACGATGGAATCTGTTGAACTGTATTTTTATAATGGAAGAGAAAAATCAAGATTTCGTCTTATAGATCTCAAGATATGTCCGAATCAAATTTCCAAATAGTCGATATAGAATTGTTTATCGATTGAAATGGTTTATTTGATATAACTAGATACCGATTGCAAATCTGGACTAGGTTCTTTTGAGGCGTAGTTAAAATTTAATTTTTAGAATTTTACTGTAATTTTTAATTAATTAAATACACCAAAATGACCGTAGAAATAATCCATCAACACAAGCATTAACATGCAACACAATTTCGACCATTGATGGAAAAATCAAGTTGGTTCACAATATTTATGGATCTATCAACAAAAGGGAGTCCAATATAGTAGTATATTTTCATATAAGACAGAAGAAAGAATGACCCAAAGCACCTGTAATTTCCAAGCTGGGAAATATGCTCATGCTTACAAATCTATGAAGTCCCAATCCGTACATGTCCAGTTTTCTTTCCATCCAGTAACCAACGTAGATATCAATATATAGAGTAAAATCAATATACGTATGTACAAATATTTGCCTTAGTCGCGAAGGACATGTACTGGGCCTTTCTTTTCACAACGCAGCTCGTATTTTCAAATCAAAAGCAAATCCTACTCTAAACTTACCCTACATTTTTCTCCTGCCATGTTTTCAAGCCCAGCCTACCCGAGAAGAAATCACAAGCTATGAAATATCAATGTTTTATCCTACCCTATACAGTTGCATTGATACGTCATATCACAGCTGTTTCCAACAACTTCATCGCCAAGGAGAAATACAGCCGTGGTGACCAAGAAATTATACAGTAAACCTACCACCCTGTTCTATATTACCTATTACTTTCATGCCACGATCTTCTACCATATAAATACATACAGCTCGTTCCCTTTCAGCAAATCAACACTCAAAGACTTTCCTATAAGATAAAAACGCAAAACAAATTCCATCCTCTACTATAATTTAAAAACCGAATCAGTAAGGAGAAGAAGCCGACGTTTGGCGGACCGGTGAGCAAGGATTGAACGCGAATGGCGGTCTTTGCTCCTGGATTTTTGTGAGTGGCAGCTGAGTGGGACCGGAAGCCGTGTTTCTGGCTGAAGAGAGATGGTCTTGTTCATAGTTTTGGGTGGTGATGGCATCAATGAAGGGACGTCATGAAGCAAGCGTGAAGGAGCAGACATATTGGAAATGTATGTGAGGAGACATGCAGGTTTTCTTGCACGGCGATGGAAGTATAGAGGTTGATGTGCAGTTGTAATATGGGTGGAAGTGCTCACTGTCGCAGGTTGGTAGGGTGCGTATGGTGCAAGTTGGATTAGTATGGGGTTAAGAGTTTAAACGTGGTTAGTGGTGAAATAAAAGGGGGACTGTTTTCCTGAATAAGGGTCAGTGCATGTACAAAAAGGAGGAGTATAATGTATGGAGTTTGAGCGGGTGGGGCTACGTGTGTAACTGGAGGGGACCTTGGGCGCAAGTTTTAAAGAAAGAAAATGGGACGGAGAGCTATAGTAAAGGCCAAAATATATAGGAGTTTTGCGATTGGGAAAGAAATGTGTATGTGGGTCTGTGATGTTTTCTGCATAGGCTCAAATTTAATTGGGTCAGGTCCAAATTTTAAGTAAATAAATGAAAAGGGTTTGAAGAGAAGATTTGACGCAAGGGAAGGTGAGAACGTACTGGAGAGGGATTTGTTTTACTGGGCTATAGTTGTGTTTGTGGACGGTTATATTTTGATGAGGTAGTGGCGATGTAAAAATGAGGAAACGCAAGGACTTGTACATCAACAAGGGGGTGTCGTGGCCGGTACCAAGGCACGGAGTGTGAGTTGAATAATGATGGAATGGGGGGAAAGAGAGGTCAATATAGGGAGTAACGGAGTGTTTCCAATATTGCAAACGATGAAGAGATACAAAGGAACGAGTGGTTAAAAAGTTGGAAATGGAAGCAGGTGAAATGAGGAGCAAATGTTTACAAAGTAGAAGAACGACTACAGTGTGCTAGCGGGTCGGATACGTGGTTACCGGGCTGAAATAAATGGAAGTCCCATTGAGATCGTATAAAAGGATACTACATCATGGAACCGGGCTGGAGCAATTTGGAGTTCATTACAGTCTTAGGCAATTAAAGTGCCGGATATAATCAACTGACGCAAATCGTCATTTAACGGTTAACGCGAAAAGGGGAGTAAATTCACTGACCCTGATATATTTTAAAATATTATAATATTGGTTGAATGTTGTGTGATGGTCGCTTTGGTAGATTACAATTAAATTGGTTGAAAAATATATATCATTGCATATGTACACATCATTTGGTTAGATACTGATTTCATCGATCAAAATACTTGCTAGTATGGAATCAGTGATAATTGTTTGATTGACATCGGTGGATGCAGGAAACCGGTTGGAATCCAACCAGATTCCACAATATTTATATATACTGTTTGTTTTGTATATGCACTGTTGAATCCAAATGACATTAAAACCCCATGTGAATATTGATGTTGAATGGAAATTTAACATTTGTTTTGATTTAATCAATAGACGATATCGATTAAGAAAGTGGCAGCAGACGACCGTAAATTCATCTTTTGTTAAGACGATGAATAAGCGCCAGTAAAATCAACGAAGTTAATTATAAAAGTTATATTTTTATAATTGAAGCAAAGCTTTAAACTGTAATAGAAATTCTATTATAAACTGGTATTTTATAGTATAAAGTAAAATATTAGTTAATTATTCTTAATTAAATAATTGTTTCTTAAGTGGACATCATTTAAAAGGTTATTGAATAAGAGATGTCAAGATTTTTGTAACGGAAAGAGATGTCAAGATTTGTGTAACGGAAAGAGATGTCGAGATTAGTTATAAAGGAGAATATTACAGCGTATAACAAGTTTTGAACTGTAGCGATAAATTAACGCTATTAACCAAACTTAAGCGTGATTTTTATATATAGCAGCACTTTCTAGGGAATGAAACAGTTTGGTTTGAAATCCACTTAGTCTAAAGTAATAAGTAACGACGTTGGTTCAAAGAAATATGAGAATGAGTTAGAAAGAGAATTAGAAAATCATTTCAGGAAATGACAAAAATCGGGCAGGCAACATGGCTATGTGGATCGCTCCCATTAGGGTGTATAATCACCTATCTAGAGAAATTCCTTTTACTTCTTTGATCTATTTCGATGTTGTCCCTTTTCGGGAAACGGTGGTTTGAGTCCAACCGTTGGTGATATACATTCGATACACTCAAGCGAAATGAGTGGTCGGTCATGTGTGGGCCGGGTTGCAAGACGTTCTTGTTAAACCCAGTGTATTCGCCTCTAGAGATACACTATCGGCAGGTGGTCCCATACCTTGTCATAGTTGGAATCCAATCTCCAATAAGCGCCCTGCGGTTTTTGATTTTATACTATGTATGTAGAACGTGAGATGCAAGCGTTCTGCTATTTGGCTATTTACTTGATTAGACATTATTATAATATCACTAAATTTTGATATCAAAATATTTTGGGTTATAGTAAGGTAAAAACCATCCATGTTTATGTGTGGATTGGTCTTACTATTATCCTTTTGTTTCAAAAGGATTTTCAAAGTTAAACCGTTTGGTTGGAATTTACTCACACCAGTCCCATGACTGACCCAGAGTTTATTTTGTTTGTTTTTCCCTAAACTCTTGGGTGCCCAAATTTGTACGGGCAGTCAAGTGTTCCGGGCTTTTACAGATACACTTGGAGGAGCTAAAAGCAGAAGGCTTCACCGTTAGTATTTAGAGATTATTTCCGCTGTGATATGATGTATTGTACCCTGATAGTGATATTTATATACAATACAGTTTTGTATTTCAAAGTTAGGGTATATAATACATTTTATTCTTTCCGCTGTGAGATTCGTGTTTACTCTGATTCTGCTCAGTTGTGTTCTTATTCTTCTTCTTCTTCTATTCTATTAGTTCTATCTTATTTGTCTCATCCTCTTATTTCTTTCTATTAATGATCTGAATTTTCGTGCACTTTGAGCTGAATGTGTAGGATATTATTCAGCTTTAATTGGTACGGATTTTCGGGCCGTTACAGATATTCATTATAAAAATAAATAAAATCGATATAAATGTCGTTCACGTCAAAATGGCGTTAATCTAATCAACATGGCTTTATATATTTAAATATTTTCATGTCCATCCCAAATCGGACATCAAAATCACATTTTGATTCATTACTGAATATTATTTCAAAATATTATTTATTTAAAATATTCGTTATTCGCCATTTTAAAATATTCGTTATTTTCGAATTGGAATCAAACACAGTCAATTACCATATAATTTTATTTATATGGATTTCATACACACATGTACACAACAATAATCAAACACAGTCATCCATTATCCAGAGTGCATTACACAACTGCATAAGCGTCAATTATGAATAATCAATGCTTATAACTGCCTGTCAACCCATCGATTGACATACACTTAAATATTGTGATTAGTGTATGTACAATATCATCCCAATACCCGTGTGGTGTTTTCAAACAACAAACATTGATTATTATTTGTGCAGTTGGCCGATGTGTAAAATATATCGTCCCAATCCGTATTAGTCAAATGTGTGTACATAAACAAATCATCCGATTTGTAAATGAATATTTATTTTATTCATATACTCGTTAAAAAAAATATTTTCAACTATAAAATATTTATTTCAACTCATGAATATTTTATATAGTTCATTTATACAATAAAAATGATATTTTTAGAAAATTTCGGCAGCACAACGGCGCGATACTAGAACCGGAACAAGGTCTAGCCTTGTCCCTCACCTACTAATGGCTCGCGCCATGTACATACCAATTCTAATCAATTCATTTCACCCAAACAACCAAATTCAAATAAATAATTCAATCAACCACACAACCAAACGAACAAGTCGTCCATGGTCTGTGGACAAGGGTGTCGGGTGCTGCTAAGCACCATCTGCATCCCGGTATATAAATTTTACTGGAAAATAAATCAAAGTGAGAAGTTCTCACCTTTGGGTTCCACTCCGTCATTCTTTAATTGGCGGATTTTGTTGTCGCGCTCCGTTTTGTCGTTTTCTCGCACTTGAATACGCCTCTTTCGCTCTAGAATTTGCATACGGCCTCCAATCTTCACCAAACTTTGTCACTAGCCTAAATGTGCCATTCCGGACAACTTTTGACTAGTGGACTTTCTTCCAAAACTGCACCAATTCGCCAGAAATCGCGAAAAATAGCAGCAGGTCCATTGACTTCGGACACGATTTCCAAACAGCTCCGCAATCCAAAATTGGACTTCCATATACCAAATCGAAGAGAAAATCGTGCTCTTCGATTTTGGTTTTGTGGAGTTTTGGCCGGAAGCACACCGTTTGAGAGTTATTGGCGAAATAGTGCATGGTTTTATTTTGCAAAATGGTATTTTTGTGAAAAATGAGTTTTGGTGACGGGGGGGCCCACGGCCGGAGCTGGGTGTCCATAGGGCATCGGTGGGACCTGCTGGTGGTGGGGGAGGCACAGGTGGCGGGATGGTGACCGGAGGTGGCGGTGGTTGGCGGATTTGGTGATTTGGGGCCTAGGGTTTTTGCTAATTGAAAGAGGGAAAGAGGAGGAAGAAGAAGAAGAGGAGGAGAGGAGGAGGAGAAGAAGGAGCAGCGGCGCGAAGTGGGGGCATGGAGGTGGAGGGAGGCGGCTGAAAGGGGAGTGACGGGTTCTTTTTTTTGCGTGTGTTTTGGGATGAGGAGAGAGAAGAGGAGAGGGTTGACCATTTATATATTTAATTATTTAATTCCAAAATGTTACTTTTTTATTCTAACTCTTAATCGAACCCAATGACTGTCACCTCCAGCTAAATACCCTCATTCCGAACACAATGAAGTATGTTTTGTAACCCAATTCGGCTGTTACGATCAGTTTCCACTAAATTTAAAATATAAATCATTATATTTTAAATTCAAACACACATTTTAATTTACTGGGGCAACATACGGACTCCAAAAATTCCAGAAAAATAAATCTGACTATGTTTTGACGATATGGTCGTAACAAAATTAATTTCGTCGAATTTGGAGACCATTTGAAAAACGGTCATTTTCTAGTCGATTAAATTCAAATTGAAATTACCAAACACGTTTAAATCCACCACGCTCACATATTAATTCCAAAAATTGTGAAAATTGGAATTTAGAAATAATTTGACATTTTGGATCCAACAACAGTGGACTCGTCGAAAACAGAGGTCGTTTGCAAAATTGCTATTTTTAAGGGCTATATTTCCATAGCGACTATTCTGAATTTTCAACTGGACATAACTTTTTATTCCTGCTATGAAATTTGGATTTTTCAGGTTTGTTGGAAAGATATTTTCAAACAAATTCAAATATTTCTGGTTTCACCAAAATCTGGTTTATTATGAATCTTGTACATTCATTTGAAATTTTAAATCGAATTTTCAAACTACCGCGCCATTTCCAATTCCTTTTATAATTAAAATAAATATTTATATTCTAATTTCAATTTAAATAATTTTATACGTTCTAATTCTATTCAAAATAAATTTCTTGTCGTTATTATTTAAAATAAATCATTTTAAATATTCAAAATTCACTAAAATTGCTAAAATAAAAATTTTAAATTGGTTCTGATTTTCCGGGTTGTTACAATACCTGTAAAATATTGGTCGTATCCCTTAGTATTTATACCATACGTGAAAGACCATAAGACTCACTTCCCCTTTCAAATCGAGATTAGCAATTAATAAGATATACTTGAGTACGTTATTTATTTTGAATAAAAACACATTTTATCAATCTCAAGTCTAAGATTTTCATTGTTTGCATTTGATAACGATGAATGAAAACCACTACGATTCTCTTATCTCAATAAACATGTCTACTATATCTTTTGAAGAACTTTTTGAAGACAAACTTAAACTTTTAAATGACGAGGATGAATACATGGAACGTCTCAAAAATAATCATAATTCCATATCATCAAAGGAAATTGTGGTTAAACACTCAAATTTATGGGATTATGGAAATCTTCATCTAAATGGTAAAAATCATTTTCATGAAAAGAATTGCATGGAGAAGATTTTGATTTCTGAATTTATTGACATGCCTCTTGTACCTCAAAATCACATACGAAATCATCGTACATAATTTTCGATAGAGGCAAGTGTAGGGGGAAAAAGAAACCTCATTTTTCACGTAATACTCATCATCATCGTAGATTTCATTCTTCATATGATTTTCATTTGCATATAGTGGCTAAACTTCATTTCATTTTACAAATAATTATGCAACTCAATCATCTTTGGGTACGATCTTTCAAATTTAGGAAACATTACAGTGTGGACACTGTTTGGTTCTAGTGTGGGGGGGGGGGGGGGGAGTCTACATTGCATTCATTTTTATTTTTATTTTCATTTTTGTTTCTTTTCACTTTCATGCATTTAGATAGGACCATCAAGCATTTTTGGTCGTAGTAACATGTCAATTTTTTTTTGTAATAGACTTCTTTTAGATTGATACAACAAAATAAGTTAACAATTGTTAGTTAGTTGATAGCATTTTTTTCTCTCTACTAAGACCAAATAAGAAATATAATGAAAAGTTGAATTTTGAGGGATAATAGTGTAACCGATACATAGGGAGATTCTTAGGTGATGGCCATGAAGTTTATTCCAAATTGTAGTCTTTGTTTAATGAGTGGAGGACTTAAATTACTTATATTGGCTTTTTGAGTTTTTAAAACTAAGTTGTGTTAAGCTGGATTCGCGTAACTCTCTTTTGTTCTTATATTTTCAATAATAATAATAGTAATCTAAGGGTATCCAACATTGCTTATAAATCCAGCGTTGGTGTGCAAACCAGCCAAGCTCTATCCGACATGTTGTTGACAAAGTCAATGTCGGTATATCTTGGTCTCATTTTATGAGTTGGACACCTAAGGATTACCGACATGTTGTTGACAAAGTCAACGTCGGTCTGCACAATCCGCCAATCTCTGTTCTATCTTTCATGGGTGGTATACCTTGGTCTTTTAAGTTAGCTGTATGTAATTAATCATAAATTTCAATTTTTACAGAGATAGAGAATAAGCGATGAAGCCTAAGCACTTCTTGACCTTATTGATTTGACTAGTCATACACAAGAAAATTAGAATACCAATTTGTGAACTGTGGTAAGCAAACTAAGAATTTATTTCGTGGCTGCACTATATTATCAACCAAACCAACTAGCCAAAATAGAACATAACATTAAAAAACTTGAATTATATTGAAAATTTGTGACAAGTTGAGGTATCTAAAATAAAATCAATTAATTAAAAATTGTTAACTTAATTTGTTGTACCACTTTTCTGAAACAAGTCGTGCTTTCATTTTATTTTCTTTAGCATATGTCCATGCATTCATATAATTGCATTAAAATCATTGCACACTGCATTTGGATTTTGTGGATAGTATCCGCTAAAAACCCTCACGAGACGCCATTCGTCCTACTAGGGACACCTAGAGGTTTAACGGCTTGTTGCATACACTCAATGCAATCGTGTTTCCTACGAAAGTGTAACCTATCTAGTTTAGTTTTTTTCGTTTTTTTTACTCAAGGACAAGTAAAAGATAAGTGTGAGAGTATTTGATTAACATAGCAATGTGTTTATTTTATGCTCTTATATGTCTTGTGTATATAAATAAATATTACTTGGGTATTATTTTTTCACTTTTACAGATATGTCGATTAAGCCACATGCAGTCAGAAAAATAGAAAATATAGATCAAAATGTTGTGTAATTATATTCGAAGACTTGCAGATGTAGATCTCACATCAAATTGCTTTTTAGACAAGAAAATAACTGGTAGAAAGGCTATGTATACCACAAATCAATGAAGAATTATCAAGGAAGCAAGAAGGAAGGCCCAATTTTTATACAATTAAATAAGGCCCATTTGTGATTGTATTAGGGTTAAGGTTGGCTACCTATCCTATAAATACCCCTGTAATCTCATTGTAAACATCATCCAGGAATTGAGAGTTTTCCTTTACTTTTCTGCATTTTTATTTTCTTAGCAACTAGTGCCACCTACACAATTAGGTTTGGTAGAGTACTAGTTGTCTTTTGCACTTATTTTCATTAGTGATTGACCTTCTGATTATATTCAGAGGTAATCCAAATTTTATTCTTGTTTGCTATCTAATTTCTGCTTTTTAATTTCTTTCCTAGGTCATATTGGATTGAATATAGATTTGATTAGATTCAGATCTAATTCATTTCAATAATAGTTTTATTTGCAGTTTTAATTTTTTTTATTTTCAAAATTAATCTTCAAGTCTTGTCCAACTCGCCCACGAAATATATAAATAATAATAATTTCATCCATGTGTTCGACCTGCATACTACACACCTGAGCGCTTGCAGTAATTTATTTTTAAAATTTGCGCTTTTCTATTTCATAGAAAAGCGTTGATCAGTCATCTAGGAATAGGATGAACCAAAGGCACCCTCTTAACACATCCTAGGAATCACCCTATATATCAGTAGCGGGTAGTCCTTGCAAATCCATATATTTCAATCACGACAGAAACACCGCCAAAATATCTTTTGGTGCTCACTAGGGAGACTCAACAAGTGATCTTTCACTCATGAAGATCCACGGTCTTCAATTGCTCTATCTTCAATTAGCATCTGAGATCTTCCACGTATTTTCTGGTCGGAATGGTATTCGAATATAAATTTAATCCAGGTCTTCCCATACCAACAATTTTATAGGCCGTATTTGATACTCGGTTATTTAATTATCAAATAAAAAACTATTCAATCATGAAAATAAAATGAATTCACTTGTTCAGTACTCAACATCGCTTGTCTTCTTTAAAAATAATTAACGAATGGTAAATTTAAAACTTCTACATCTTTCAATATTTTTAACACGGTATTTACTTCTTATTTTAATATAAGAGTATTTTCAAAATCCTTTTAATTTAATATTTAGAAAAATATCTTACAACCATCTCAAATTATCAATTTAATCATTATTTTCAAAACATTTGCTACAGCATAATTCATTATGTATAACTAGGAAATCAATTCAATGTATTTTCGTTAAATAATGTTATGAAATCTCTTTTGTTCCATAACTTGAAAACAATAACCAATACTTATTCAGATAGACTAAACCTATTTCAAAACTCAACTTTCCATTTCTTTTTACTGAAAATAACGTTATATTTTCACAAAATCTCTTTATGATTCTGTTACTTTCAAAATATCGTTTTCTATTCTCAGATCCTTTTTATTAGTTGGAAACATTCCTATTTCTTATTCATGCATTTCATACTTCAACATCCATTAATCCTGGATCGTAAATTGGTAAGAGAATAACTCCCTAAGTATTAACCTTAAAGTCCGAAATCAACATCAGATTAACACTCTGAAAATTACTCAACTCAACCAACCTCCAATTAGGTTCCAATTCTTTAATTCCTTACCTCAACTCCTTACCAATCCATATCATTGCATTTCTAATCCATTCAACCATTTTTCTCTTTGAAAATCTCATTTTAACTCCATTTATTTCACTTAATTTCATTGTTAAGTAACACTAATTTAAAATCAACATTTTTACTTCACACCTCTTTTATAAACCTTGTTTGTAAATCTTAGGTTTAATATAAAACCCTTTTTATCTCGATTTCTATTCACTTAATTCAAATGTTAAATAAACATTTATTTTAAACCATCTTATTTGCTTAAAATCTCTTTTATAAATTAGATTTAAAAACTCGGGTTAATGTATAAAACATGTCCATAACCTCTTTGCAAAATTCAACTAGATTCTATTACAAAATCGATTACGTACTTAAATGGATTTCATTTAAGAAGTGATTACTTAAATCATTATTAATTAAAATGATAATTTACTTCATCATTAAGTAGTTAACTCCTTAATTAACTAAATAATTAGTAAAAAAAATTTTAAAAATTTATTAAAATTCAACAAATATTCGTTAAACTATTTCAGTAGAATAATTGATATTATACTAATTTAATAATCAATCCTAATTAAATGGTTGACTTAGTCAACTCAAAACACGGTTATCTCATTAACTAATTCCAACTGGTCTTTCCTTTGAATTAATTAATGATATAATTAATTTAAATAACCTCATTCAATTGTCTCTTGGAAACAATTAATCCCACTTTTAACCCATAGGTTAAATTATAATCACTTTCTTATAAAACAAAATAATTTGCATTATAAAATATTCTATAATTATTTATAAACTTAAATAGTCAATAATATATATTTATTTCCTTTTTATAAACTTTCATTAAAATAACAGATTTAAAAACCTATCTTTAGTTATAAAATAAATTTTGTAACTTCATTTCTATCGATTCACCTGATGGTAAATCAACGTTTAAAAACGATTGATTTATAAGTCATCTGCTGCCAACTACCCAACCAATACTGCCCATTGGTTAATATCATAATTATCGTTGAATTACGATTTAACAACCAATAAACAAATCAATCATTCAACCATATTGGTTAAAAAGTTCTTATAAATGTAATATATAACAATAAACAATAAATTTGAGGAATCCAGTTGGATCCCTCCAACCTGTTTTTCCCTGCATCCAAATAGGTTACCTCAAAATAATATCATTTTATTAAATAAATAGATATAATATTCAATAACCAACCAATAACAGAAATTTAAGCATACATGTTTCAATTTAATACATTTATATTATTATAAACGTAACCAACAAGGTAAGTTACCTCGTTTGGAAATAATCATTAAAATAATGGTTAGATTTTATTTAAACTAAACTAACGTGTAATTCAACCAATTCATCCAATATATATATAAACATTCAGCATACAACAAACAATTATCAACCATAGCATACAAAATAAATCCCGACTTATATAAAATATAAGTGGGTTAAAACTAAGTGAGTTATAATCACTTTGGTTCCATTTATTTCTAAAGCAGTTCATTTTAATTCAATTAAACAAACGTTTAATTTAATTAAAAATACCAATTGCTTCTAGTTCCAGTTTGTAGGGTTCGTCACCACAATCCCGATGCTTCCTAGTTTGTTCCGTTCTGATAACCTAGAAAAAAAAATTAATGTTTATAGTTTATGTTTTAAATTATAATAATTAATTTTCCTAATTAACATACTTAAACTAATAAAATGACTAGGATGAGATAATTACATTGTTGCAAATTCATGAGACCAATTTCCTTTCAGCACCGATCCAATTTTCTTTTCGCACTGTCTTCGTGCCTGAATTTAAAGTTGCGGTCATCGTTTGAAAAATGTGCCCGATTTTTTTTCATTTTTCTCTTTACTTTTCCATGCACTTCTTTTGTTCAAAGATAATTCACCATGTTTCACGAATGTTGTTGCCTCCACTTTAACCAAAAATGTGGATGCCCTTTTCTCTCTGCCTGAAATTTCTACCCGTCCCCCTCTCTGTTCCTCACGATATACCCCGCTCCATATGCCTTCTAAAACAACCCAAACTTCCCCTTATGGGAAATCCCGGATTGCTTTGAGAACACAACGCATTAGAACATAAACAATAGAACATTTCATTGCTATTACAACAATTTACATCAGAGTACAAGAATATATCAAAGTATGAATAAATATTACAATAGGAAATATCAGAGATTTACAATTTCTAAACAGTAGAATATAAAATACATGAATAAAATGTGCAGTAGAAAATATCTACAACCACAACTAAAAGAAATATATGGATACAAAGCTTTCCGAATATAGCACCAGCTGTAGTCCAGGATCCTGTTAAATGGAAATCTGAAAAACCAAAATTACTGACTGCCCGTGTGGAAAATAGAGGCATCCAAAGTTTAGGTTAAAACAATAAACTCTTAGTCAGTCATGGGACTGGTGTGAGAACTCAAAACAGTTATTAACTTTTTACTTTAAAGTTGGGAAATCATGGGACCACGCCGCATAACATGGAACGGGTTTACTTCACATGACTACTTGTTTAAAACATAAACAACGCAATGCTTTTTTGAAAAAATGAAGCTGTTATAAGACTCAGGTCCCATCACACAAAGCAACGCAAGATGGAGGATAGAGTTTTCCCTTATAATATCCAAACATGCTTGGTATGTTTAAAACAAATCATTTTGATTTTACTATAAGTGCATAGTGTCGAAACAATTTCAAATATAAATGTATCAATCATATACGACATAGGTACCATATATCATGTCGCCATACCAGTTCTACAACTAAAATCGAAAATCACGTATTGGAAATTGGATTTCCATCATGAGTCAAGGCTGGCGTTAGCTCATTCCAATTCGAGACACTCTAGCAAATGCCTTAGGATCCCCCGTAGTGGACCCTTGGTTCCTACAGGGCTGATCCACACTTACTTTAGCGGATTAATTATTCCTGAACACACGTTTCCTGGTCCTATCAAACCTATCTCTGAGCCACTAGGGACTCAATATCTGAGGCACCTTGCATCCATCATCCACATAAGTAAAAATGTCTGGGCTCCATACCATGACACCACTCCTAGCTAGAAAGAAACTTCATGCACTCCCTGCGTCTCTGATCCCGTTTGGACTCATACCGGGGTGTGAGGCCCGCGAATTAATGCTATACACAAAGCAATGCTATTTAAAGCTGTGCTTTGATCATCAATCACAAGACTCTGCTTTTCAACAAGAATCTTGATCATTTGCATCTCAGCATGCCACACTAACACTTCACGCCATACAAAGGATGACTATCGATATATAATCTTTAATCTAGTAGGTCTCAGAGAAGGGTGTTAAGCAAGAGAATAAATTCTCCTCCACCAAAAAGATATATATTTAATAGAAATCAATCAATACAGAATGAAATCCAATGTCAGACACACATCCATTTACAAGTCCGTTATGGGTCTGAACGAAACCGGAAGCACCTTATTCCTCTTCCCATATGTCCAATAGAGGAGAGAGGTCCTCACATATCCAGTCGATCTCCAAGTACGTATGGATGATCACCACTTATTACCTTGTCTTGGGTGTACAGCCAAATCAAGACATCAGTAATCATCCAAACGATGTGAAAAACTCTGGTCTTCAACCACCGTCTTCATCGTCGACTTTTAGTCGTCGTATCAATATTTCAGAATGGATTAAACCTGGTCTTTCCAATAACTCACATATTTTATAATCAATAATCAAGTGTTATAGAAACACATCATACGCCTCATTCCAATTCAGAATATTCTTTTATTCCAATATTCACATTTTAGGGAAAGGTTCCCATTAATTTTATCAAAGATAAAATCCTTTAAATTTATTCTTTAATCTTCCTTTTGGTATCAATTCAAAAGATTTTATTTTAACTTTCCATAATTCTAAACCAAATTAAGGTTTATAAAACTAGTCGGGATTATCGAGCCATATCGAAGTAATCATTTATTTATTAATCTCAATCTCAACCTATTCGTCCCATGGAGAAAAACTAGTAGTACTCCATATCTAACACCCACTGTGTTATTGGTAAAATTAATTACCATTCCCCGTTCAAATCTAACTAAATATTTAACTATCGCCTAGAGTAAAACTAGTGGTACTCCATTCTCAATCATTTCATGGATTCAATAAATTTAATTATCCCATTCTCATTCCAATCTAATTAAATATTTATTAAAACATCAATTGGTTTTAATCTTCCTAAAAATCATTACCTAATGATTATTCAACTTTAGTAAATCAATCATGCCTTTAATTGGGTTAAAGAACCAATGTCACTTAAAACACAGTTCATGATAAACCCCAAAATCCTATTCCATCAAAATGGAATCTCCACGGAAATCAGATCAGTCAAAATCAATATGAATTTCCATATCAGACTAATAATATAAATGGAATAAAGGAGAACCTTTTAAATTCCATATATAGTAATGGTCTTCCTTCACAGAAGCTCGTCTCGATTATTACCAAATCGAATTCCATTCAATTCCAATTTAATATATTAAATTGGAGAACTTTACTTTGGAAATTTTCCGTTAAAATTAATAAAACGATTTATAAATTCCAAATCATAATTTCACTGTTAATTGGGTTAAAGAACAAAAGTTATTTAAAACACCGTTCACGATAAACCCCAAAAATCTAATTTCAGTTCAATTTCAGTTAAATATTAATTAATTGGTAAACCTCTCTTAATCTTAATTAAAAGATTTATTCTTTTCTCAACTGGGTTTAAGAACAGTGTTACTTAAGACACCATTCACGACAAATCCAAAATCCAATTTGATATTAAATACAAGGCACTAAATAGAAATTATATCGGCTTATATTCAATATCAATTCTGTAACTAACGAATATCGTATTGGGAATAACGATATCTATGTCTTCCAAATTCCTCAACAATATCCGTATAGCCATGGAATCCAGCATCGAAATATTCCGAAGATTATTTCCATTCCAATTCATATGTTGGAAAATTCTGGTTATATCAAAACCATTTAAAATCCAGATTATTAACTTAAAAACCATTGGATTATTATTCTAGTTAATAACTAATCCATTTCGATAAAAATACCTTTTATCTTTCCAAAACTTGGAATTTTTCATCCAAAATCTTTCCAAATCATTTATCATGATTTTACACAATTTTTCCATATTTTTAATAATTTTATTAAGGCCCTTACAGTGGGTTTCCAATAACGGCCACAGAACTGCATTCATAACGACCTTTTCTGAATTTGATATGGACATATTTTAAAACCTAACCGTTAGATTTCAAATATCTTATATTCATTAGAAAGCTCATTTCGATACGAAACCAACGGTTTTGGTTTTAGGAGAATCTAATGGTCGAATCTCCCGTTACATCAATTTGATGTTAATGGTCGAAATTCATGAACGGTCGTTGCGCGGCGTGTTCTATTCAGGCCATTATACATATAATATATATATATCGTCGATTTCACTTTAAAACGTATATAAATCGTTTTAAATTCATTTTAAAAACAATTTCTACTTCCATTTCAATTTTAAATTAAAACTGAATATTACTTTATAAATTCGTATTAAAAACGATTTCCACTTCGTTTCAATTCATAAATCAAAATTTAAATGTTCCATCATAAATTCATTTTAAATTCATTTTAAAATGATTTCCACTTCATTTCAATTTTCAAATCAAAATTGAATGTTCCATATCATTATAATATTAAAATGATAATATTTTCAAAATATCTGATTTTGAAATCAATTATTTTCGATATTCATTATAAAATGAATAAAATCGATTGATAAACCCGTTCGGGTTAAAATGGCGAATATCTACTTACTTGGCTCCACATATTCCAATATTCTCGTGTCCATCCAAATTCGGATATCAAAATCATATTTTAATTATTCACTGAATATTATTTTAAAATATACGTTATTTTCTAAATCGGAATGCGACTCAATCAATTACCATATAATTTCAGTTATATGGATTTCGTACATCGCATGTATTCAACCATAATGATAAATAATCATTACACATTCAAACATCATCCAGAGTGCATTCTACAACTGTATAAGCATTAAAATAAATAAATAACGTTTATCACAGCCTGTCAACCAATCGATTGACATACAACTAAATATTGGGTTTAGTGTATGTCAAATATCATCTCAATACCTACGTGAGTTTTTCAAACAATAGTTGATTTAAACAAATCATTGGTTAATAAATTTAACAATTTAAATTCGGTTTGAATTAATTTTCTAATTAACCAATTTTACTATTTAAATTATAAATAGATATTTATAATTTAATTTCAACTATCACAACAATATTAAAATACTTTTAATATTTTAAACATTTCAGCAACACAATCAAAACACAATACAGTCAATTAAATCGTCCATGGTCTGTGGACGAGGGAGTTGAGCTAATAGGCACCATATACAATTTATAATGATTAAAACCGATAAAAATCTACAATGTCAATTCTATATATTTTTATACATGAATACAATAACATGATAAAATAATTTTGAGTGAGAAGGAGTTCTCACTTTGGTTTCTACTCTATCATTCTTTATTTGAAGATTTTATTTCTGTTCTAATTTGAATTTGCCTCAAATTCAAATTTTCTCCATTTCTGCTCTAGTCAGTTTCATGTTGTAGAGCTCTTCGACACGGTTCCAACGAGTCTGGGTTTGCGCGATTCTGTGTTCGTTTGATTAAGTTACAAGGATTTACAACTTATCATTAAATTTAATTAAAATAATTAATTACTAAATTACTTAACCCTTGTTTTAATTTCCTCCGGCCCTTTCTTCTTTCACGTCATTTTCAGTATTCACGATAAACCCAAATCTCGACCTTGAACCTTAGCTTGCGCATAATGCTACAGGCCACTAACGGTCGATCATCTACCACCGCAACAACCGCCTTTCCCCTCCTTCCAATGCCAGCCATGGCGCGCATCTCGAGGGCTCGTGTTGTTCTAAAACTCGCTCCAAAGGCAACGACTTTGACCCCAAAAATTGAACAATCCACGCCTTAAAATTTGATCACTACCGTTGGATAGCAAGATCGTGGAACGATCTACGATTTTCCCTTAATCAGTTCTGAAAATTATTGGGTGGAAGTGGAGATCGGGAGGAAGAAAGTTGGGAGCAAAAATCGCCATTGATTTCATTAGGGCGGCGGATTCTGAATGGCGAATAGGATTTTAGAAATATATATATAGTTTAATATTATTTAATTTGAAAATAACTTGTTTTATCACCAAACTCCAAATCAAACCCGACGACTATCTCCCCTAGCAAAATAACCCCAATTCCGGACTCAATGGAATATGTTTTGTAAGCCAATTCAACTGTTTCGATCAGTTTTTATCAAGATTAAAATATAAATCAATATATATTGAATTTAAACGTACATTTTAATTTACCCGGGCCACATACTGACTCCAAAATTTTCAGAAAAATAAATCTAGCTATATTTTGACGACGCGGTCCTAACAAAACTAATTTCATCGAATTTGGAGGTTGTTTGAAAAATGACTCTTTTCCAGTCGATTAAATTCAAACTGAAACTACAAAACACATTTAAGTTCACTGCGCTGACATATTAATTCTAAAAACATGCAATTCGAAACCTAAAAATAATTCGATATTCTGGATCCAACAAAAGTGGTTTCGTCGAAAACGGAGGTCGTTTGCAAAATGGCTATTTTTAAGGGCTATATATATAATATTTAAAAAATATATAAATTCTATAGTGATTATTTTGATTTTTAACTTGGACATAATTTACAATTTATAAAGTGAAATCTCTGTTTCTTACATTCGTTAGAAAGAAATAGTTAAACAGATTCTAACGTTTCTTGTTTTACTCAATTCTGACTTATATTGACTTATATACATTCAACTGAAATTTAAAATCGACTTTTCAAACTACCGCGCCATTTCAGGCTCGTTTTATAATTAAAATAAATTTATACATTCTAACTTCGATTTAAATAAATTTATAGTCATTATTATTTAATCATTTTAAATAATCAAAATCCATTAAAATAGCTAAAATAAAAAATTTAAATTGGTTCAGAAATTCCGGGTTGTTACATTTTTTTTCAAACTACATCAACCCGTCTTTCCGCTGCAACACCACCTCACAAGTCTACTAGAACACAATATGATTAATTCAGAACATGCACGCCAGTCCCCTCTACCCATACCAGCAGCCTCGTCCTTCCCGTCAACTCCGATCGACAGTACCATCCCCAAAACCGACACCTACTTCGAGCATCTTTCAGCCATCTCAACGAACCAGAGTAGATCGTGACCATTTAGTTAATCCTCTTGCCAAGCTCTACATGATTTCAGATGAACAATTTTTATTATAATCGTGGATTTTGAATTAGGAGGGATGAATTGTTTGAAGCATCTCGGACATTGATTATTTAAAGGCAGTTGCCTATTTGTTTGACCTTGTAGAAACCAAATTTAAGTTTAGGTGATTGTGTGTATTTATATAGGATAGGGTATGAATATTTTAATATTTAACCAAACTTCACCAGGAAGTAACGCGCTAAAACGACTACATACGATATCCGATCGTGATGAAAATCATAATCCTAGAATAAATTATATTCCGGACACGATGGAATAGGTTTCATCGAATTCCAAGATCGTTTGTGAAAATTCATTTATAATTTACAATGTGAATCGACATGCGTTTAAATTGCGTACAATCACAAAATAAATCCAATTGATTTAAAATTTGAAATACTATAATAATTAATCACTACGGATTTAATAAAATTAGTTCGTTGGAAACCGAGTTCATTTCTCTATAATTTCAACTTAAATCGAACAAATGATTAGATAAAAATCTAAGTGTTTACTCTTCGTACGATCAAACGGTAAGTCCGATCGATACAAAAATCAAAATCCTATAATAACTTACTAATATGGATCTAACAGAACAAGTTTCATCGCATTCCGAGATTATTTACCGAAATGATATTTTATATGCCAAACGACGCTATTTTGGACACCAAATTCCATGATCTCCAAAAATAACGAACTCCTACCTATCCTGACTCTAAACATTAATACGAATCCAATGAAATTGTTTTCGTAGCTTAATTCGATTGTTATCTCAAGTTACACAAAAATGCCCATTCATTAAATTAAATTTATTTAATTATGCGCTATACAAAACAACTGAGCATTTATGGCCACCGTTGTCACATATGACATCGGATTGCCACGAAATTTGGTTTCATACAATAATTTAATGTTACAGTTCCAATGGAACTAATTTCATCGAAAACCGAGGCCATTTGCAAAATGGCTATTCTTAAGGTTTATATATTATCGATAAAATAAATATATTCCAAACAACCCAATTATATAATAATAAATTAATAATATAATAATAAATTATTATATATATATATATATCCAAATGGAATATATATAGCATCAAATATAAACCTATATGGATTTTATAACTTAACTTTAACATTTGAGTTGAACGATGTCCAAATTATATTAAAAACCCTTATTAAATTATTAAATAAAAGTTATAACTTCTAAACAATTTCATATTGACTATTCTAAAATTTGAGTTTGACATAACTCCCAATCTATAATATGACATCTCTAATTTTTTTCTTTTATTAGAAAATTATAATCAAACAGATCCGGATGATTCTTGTTGCAAAGAATTTCAAATTAAAATGGATTATGTATATTCATTTGAAGTTTAAATCATAAATTTGCGAACTACCGCGACATTATGAGCTCGATTATAATTAAATATAAATTTAATGTTCAAACTTCGTTATATAACTGAGTTATATATTACAAATCCATTTATAATTCCAAATCAATATTTAAAATAATAAAATAAATATAATATCTAATTACCAAAAATACGGGCCGTTACATTTCTTCCACCTTAGAAGAATTTCGTGCTCAAAACTACTAAGGTAGGAAAAATGCTACAAATCCCATTAATCTTTTCAAAAATCCAATTTATTTCAATCAAAAATCAATTCATTATTGTTAATAAAACTTTTCAAAAATATCGAAAATTATTTTTAACATTTTAATTTATTGTAAAATTATTTTACCATCAAAAATATAATATCAAACTCATATTTTATGCTTTTACAAACATGTAAATGCTTAATAAATGGAAAACTAACATTTAACTTAATTATAATTAGTATATTCTTAATTTTAAATAAAAGCATATGCAAATATATGTAACTGTTAGATCCAAAATTGGCTCTAACACCCAAACTAGTAATGATTCTACTGAAATGAAATCAAAAACAAAAAAACACACAATTTATAGTGGTTCGGCGTTAAATAGGTTATGTCCACTTTCTACTCTTTGAATTAATGATTTGAATGCAAGTACAACAATAATTCTCACTCAATTTTCACTCATATAATGTATTGATTCACTCAATTTCCTCCATAATACGCTTCAAAAGGTGATTGTAATCTAAATAAGTTAATGAAATTTGGATAGCAAAGGAATTTGAGTTCTGAAAATGCCAAAAAGATCTTCCAAATGTCCTTTGATGGTGTATTTATAGGTGGAAAATGCTCCTGGAATGGCTTCGGTTCAGATCCACATGGCTCCCATCCCGTTACTATCGGGTTCGGATGGGATATGATAGTGACAACACACCAGGTTAGTGGCAAACATGGGTAGAACCACTCCGAATATTAAGGAAAACGTGGAGTGAAACTGTCGTGACTCTGGGTTCAGATCGGGGGTCCTAGCAATCAGGTGATCAGATCGGTTTTGTCCCCTCCGATCCGATTTGACCCGTATTCTTTCTTTCTTGGTTTTGTGCAGGTCTGCCCCTTTTCAAAAGAAATCCGATCCAATTCGACTTGTAATGAGAAAACATTCTTCATTTTTTGATCTTTTAATCTTTGTGTAGCCTAGTTCACAAAGTAGGCTAACATTTTTTCCCCTCAAAGGACGCTTCTATTGAATATGGAGCGTGCTTTGACATTATCCATACACTAGTCTCTGAATTTGAACTATTGAATAGTTTCTTCCATTTGTGTGTAGGAATGCATTGCTTCATAAAGTCATGACTCTTGTTGCTTATATATATACATCATAGAATGTATGAATTATCTTTTTCATTTTAAACAGCTCTGAGAATTCTTCTTGATGTTCAGTGATTCCTCCAGGTAAGCTTTATGTTTATTTTTCTTTTTGTTCGTTTCAAGTATCGAATTAACTCTGGTAACCAAATTTGGGCTCGGTCCCGCTCCGAACAGCTTTTCTTACACTCCACTATCACTGAACGAATGGGCTAAATACCTATATGGGCCAGCACTCCGGTCCGATTACTAAGAGCCATTTCAAATCTATATAAATTCGCTTTCATTCCCTTCTTCCTTCTTTCCTTCATTATCACTGTCCCCCCAGTTTTGAAAAAAGAGAAACCCTAATTTCTGAAGTATCAAAATTCCTTTCAATTCTCGAAGTAATTACATAGGTAGGTTACAAAAATTTAGATAATTCCTTTTTAATTGATCTCGATTCGAATTCGTGGATGATTCGGACGATTTGAGCATGGAACTTGGCTGACCTTGATGCCGTGAACCCCCCTCACCATCGTCGTTAATGGCCTCGTCACCATCTTGAGGTAGTAACGGAGGGGACTAGAATCCGTTGTTGAATGTGCCAACGCATAAATGCTTGGCTTTGATTTGGGTGTTTGGCACGAGACTGGGTTCGGTGTTGGTTAAGGAACAAAGAGGATGGAGAAGAAGAAGAAGAAGAGGGAAAGGTTTGGGATCGGTTCGAGTGAAGAGGCATAAGAGTGAATAAGAGGAAGGGGTTCATCTGACCGGTTCGGGTCGGAGTGAGAGAAATGGTCATGGAAAGATATGGATATTCGGACCGATCCGGACTGCTTGATGTACTACCTTTCAAAATGAACAGATTTGCATGTAGTGCATTAACTTCTGCTTTGGACCTCACATGGTCCTGCCCCGAGTCCGAACCCATTCCTCTATGGGTGTACGATCCGATCCCAACATATATATCCGAACCAAACTGAAACCATCCAACTTAATGCACAAGAAATGTCCGACTTGCTCAATCAATGCTTGCCGTTACTTTACAACTTAATGAACAGTTAGGATAGTGCCCTATGGACATGAGCAAACATTTAAGACTATCATAAACATTACTGCTTCACCAAGCTTTGGCATTATGTTGATACGTATTTACTTTGCATCTCCTACACACACTGTTCACACCTTAGTTCACACATATGTACGGGGGAATACGGGCTATTTTACTCTAACTTATGCTATTGCTTCTTCAGTAGTTTAGTGACCAGGTAGAGAGACATTCATCTAGATTAGCAACAAAGGAAGAAGTCACAGAAACATCCGATAAACTCACTCTTGATGACATATCCTCTTCCTCAGACCCTGAATGGGATGATAAGAGCCCAAATTATGAAATGAAAGCGCACAATAGTGAAGTATCTTCCGAGAGTGAAGTTTCTCTTGGTGAGGAAGAGGAAGGAGAGATAGGAGATGATCGTGCTCCCGACGAGTTTGAAACTTCCACTATATTGTAGTTACCCAAAGATTCTGTTATGTCGACGATCGATGATGATAGACTCATCCAAATATATCTAAAGCATGGGATATTAAAAAGAGATACCCAGGTGCCTTCGAAAACAGATCACCACCACAATCCACCAAAAGGATTTATGGCAATTACCCGATTAATGTGTCTAGTTGGGGCAATACCTCTGTTTCCGCCTTTTGTCGTCGATTTTCTAAGATAGATGCGGATTGCACCCATGCAATTACATCCCAACTCTTATGCTTATTTATACACCTTGTATATAGCATACAAAGAGATTTCAGGCATAGAACCTACCTTCGATGATGTCCACTTCTTTTATAATTTCAAGCATCGGACTCAAGAGACTCCCTCCTTCTTATACTTTGAATCAGTTCCAAAAAGGAAAATTATTACTGTTCCATATAGCAGCAAGGCTGGTTATTCTAAACCTGAATGGTTTTATATCAGACAGCAACCGGGGTGCGCCATGAGGTGGACCAAATCAAGTAAAGCACCGACTTACTAGATTTCAGCTTTAAATGCTCATGCTAACACATTAATTTGCTTTCTTTTTTCATTCGCAGTTGATAACCCAAAGCAAATATCGGGTCAATTATACTTTGATCGTTTGCATTAGCTGCTCAATGGTGACCAAAAGTTCTTAACCATCGACGAAGTTCTTAAGGATGAGTATCTCCATCATCACGGGTTACTATCTATTACCCGTAGTATAGGTCATAGGACAAGTCCATATGTGTACATACCCTCGATCAACATTATTCCTCAGACGGGTGAGGGCTCGAAAGGTCCAACGATACCTCTTAGGACTCCTCCTTCGCCATCCTCAACTTAGGATGATGAATTAGCCAACATAGCTAAAAAGCACAGAGAAGGGTATACCATTCTTGTTACGCCATTTCTCCTGAAACGTCAACATCCCTTAAAGAGCTACTGCTAGGTGCTCCTCAAGGAGATGCTCCCACTACCGACGATTCTACATTTAAGGGTTTAGGAAATCTTCCCCTGCCCAAAACTATTTATACTTCAGAAGACCTCGGAATGAATCCTTTAATTTTTACTTCTTCAGAAGAGACTACTCCTGTGAAGACCAAAGAGCCTACTCATGCTAGTCTGGCTTTAGGCTCGGGTTTGTCGGGGGGAACGTCACTTAGGATGCACATAACACATTAGCACTGCACGTCACAGTACTTATGTCTTATGTGAATGTCGATTCTGAACTCTACTTATATTGTTGTGCAGGTACCATGTCACGCCCTTACTATGATGTTGGGAAAATTCACCGTAGCATGTCCAGACCTCCTTCTGACACCAAGCATGATCGCTGTGAGAACCGTGGCAGAGATGACAGAAGGCATTATGATTCCCATCGACCTCACACTTCATGCTCTCGTTCTCCTGTTCGGTCGGACCCGCACAGATATAAGAGCCACCAAAGTCGTCGTGGGGGAGACACATCGTAGTCCAAAGACCGAATTTCTCCCTAAGATAAATATTCCCGAGAAAAAAGTCCACCAAAACACATTGATTTGCGAGATAAGCACAAAGCCTCTGAGAAACGATCTGAAAAAAGTGATGCAGCCATCGTCCCTGCCAAGCGGAAACATTTTGAGCTATCTTATTCCAAATCCCCGCCACTGAACGCTGATTCCAAGATAAAACTGGCTTATCTGAAGGAGCAGTTCCCATATCACTTCTTTGAGCATTTAACTTTTCTACCCGCACTTGATCCTATTTCTTCAAAGTGGGCAGATGATGCAAGGGCAAAGATTGATGCAGTAGAGAAACAGTACTCAGAGATGTACAAGTATTCACGCAATCTCTCCGGAATCATTCGAGCCCTAATTGCAGACGTCGATGCGATGAAGAAAGTTGCAGACTCCGATGAGAATGTTTTGAAAAATCTAGAAAAGGACTTAGAAGATACACAGGCTCAAATTGTAATTGCTCAACGAGATGCCAACACCCTCAAAAAGCAATTTGAGGAATTACCAAAGCGTTATCATGACCTACTGGAATCTCACAGTCAAGAGCTTTTAGAGTTAAAGAAACAAGCTGAAGATGCTAAGTCAGATAATGTCAATGTGCAACTAGCTTACAATACTCTTGAACAAGAAAAGGCCGAGTTAGCGAGGAAGAATGCCGATTTAGAGAAACGAAATGCTGACTTGGAGGCCTTGTTAATGGAGGCCGAGACCAGAGTTGCCTTAGCTGAAGGGAATGTAGATAGCGCTATTAAGTCTGCTAAAGAGACCCATAAACAGCTATCAGAGGCTCAAAAAGAATTGCATGGATTTGGCAAACTGATGATTGAATTCTTTGCACACATAATCCGTCGTCGAAACATCTCTTGGATCGAAGACTATCCGACTACCTTAGTTCACGTATGGAATCAAATCATCGAATGGAAAAAAGATGAACCTAAGGTAGACTTCGTTGATGAAGACAAAGTCATGGAGAAATATCTGAAAGATGATGAACCGGCACGTCTGGCTGAGGGGCGTCGCCTTATTGCTGCTGCCATGGAGGAGGAGAAACGCCAGGCCAAAGAAAAGAATATCCTTGAAGTTGGTTCCTCTTCTGTTACTACCGAAGCAACTGGAGTTGAGGAATATGATCCCGAGAATCTGGGAATTCCTAGAGTGTCTCTTTTATCTCCTATACCCGAATTAGCATCAGAGATGGTAGCTGCCCCAATTGAGAAATCATTAGAAGGTATTTCCACCTTTTCACCCCAATTTGCCAAGGCAGTTTCTACCTTTCGTCACTTCATTTGGCAATCGATCGAAAATTCTTTGTTTTCTCCTGAGTTGATAACTATTGCTTCTCATTCTGCAGGTGTTGAGCCAACCGAGAAGACTGACGTGCATCGGGGAACCGCCATTGGGGAAAAATCCGTGGAAGAGACTCAGGAAAGACAGGATAGGGCTACCATCGTTGAGTCCAGAGGGGGAGCTGAAGGTAAAAAGGAGGAGGCTACCGATAAGACTCCCATATCGCCTAACGCCGACACTTCTCATGATGATGAAATGATAGACGCTTTGAAAGATGACGGTGGTAATGATGGGCATGAAGAAGATCCTGATGTTGCTATAATTGGGGATTCAAAGAATGCTGATGATGTGACTTTGGCTGAAATGAAAGCCAAACAAGACAAGTGCATGCAGCTAAAAGTCAAGGAGATAGACCCCGAAAGCCTTAAGCCCCTTTCAGTGGTGGATGCTGGATCGAGTTTAGTTGTTAAGCTTTCAACTAGGTCAATTGCAGAGGAGCTTGCTAAAAAATCTTCTCTTGATCCCAGTGCTCCGACTCCTGGGAAGAAATCTATTGACTCTGGTGCCTCAATTACAGAGAAGAAGAAACCAAAGCGTTACATGTCCGATGTTGAAAAAGAAGCTAAAAAAGCTCTTAAGGCTACCAAGAAGCCCAAGTCTACTCCAAAGTCCAAGTGATAATGCACTTTGTTTTGATATTCCACTGGTCCGCTATTGTTGCAGCGAGTGCGGCCCTCGCATCTTTTGCTTTAGCTTTCCTGTATAAACTCACGTGTTTATGAATAAAGTAGCTTGTCCCCTGCAATGTCTGATATTTGTAAATTTAGCATTTAAGTAAAAAAGAAAAGAAAATGAATAGCATATCATATCACAGTTATATAATAAAGTCATTATTAAGGGGAACATGTGTACATATATATATATGCCCCAAATCAATCTTGGATAACTGATTAAGACTTATTCAAGATTGATTAAATTCGAAATCCAGTTACCCCTGATTTTTTGACGGGGACATATTCCTTTCGTCATTGATGCTTATTCTTTTTAGTATCTTTATACTCTCTTGTCTCATAACCAGGTTAGAGTATTATTGAGGCGGTCTCTTATCAGGGTGCACCTTCACGCCTCAAGGGACATCATCTTCCTGTCCTTTATACTCTCTCTCATTTCATGAGAGTCAGAGTTAAGAATGTCGTCTTCCCATTCTTTGCATCTTATCATGCAAGCGGTCATTTTGTTCGCTCCTGCACATAGGTTATCTCCAACTTTCCAAATCTAATTTAATGTTTTGTGTTTCATAGTAATGATAGAATAATTGTTGAAGATAGAAATAATGCAGGAAAGTAAATGACTCACGATATTTTTATAGTGGTTCAGCTAAGTCATAGCCTACATCCACTTCATAATCCTTTGTTCATATAAATAGACTTTTTAAGGCAAGTCGTGCCTTTTTACATAGCCTATAAAAAAGAAAAAGGAAGACATTTCATATTTAGCTCAGGTATCATCGTAAGTGTTGAGCATTCCAAGCTCTGGGAATCTCTTCTTCGTCCACGGTCGTTAGCTTGAATGCCCCTGTATCAAGCTTTCGTTGGGTGGCGTATGGCCCTTCCCATTTTGGATCCAATTGGGTTGAAGGCGGGAAGACTCGTTTCAATACTATGTCTCCTGGTTCAAAGATTTTAAAGCGAACTTTCCGGTCATAATAATGTGCTACTTGATGTCGATGTCTTGAGGCACGCAAGTCTGCTTCGTCTCTTTTTTCTTCAACCATATCAAGAGACTCTTGGAAGAGTGTTCTATTCGTCATTGGGTTATAGTATGTTACTCGATGAGAAGGGACTTCTAGTTCTATCGGGATTACTGCTTCTGACCCGAAGGAGAGTGAAAAAGGGGTATGGCCAGGGGCCATCTTAAAGGTTGTCCTATAGGCCCACAAAGCTAGTGGCAACTCATCTACCCACTTGGCTTTGGCCCGCTCCAACTGCTTGTTGAGAATAGATTTAATGACCCTGTCTATTACTTCGACCTGGCCGTTTGACTGCGGGTGAGCTACAACGGTGTATCCTTTATCAATCTTGTATTTCTGGCAGAAATTTCTAAATTCGACGTTGTCGAATTGTGTCCCATTATCAATTATGATGGTCTTCGGTATCCCAAATCGACAGATAATGTTTCTGACCACAAAACTAATCACCTTTCTTTCCGTGATCGTTGTTAAAGGTTCAACTTCCACCCATTTCGTGAAATAGTCCACGGTGACGATCGCGTACTTTGCTCCCCCTTTGGCAATAGGTAACACTCCCATAATATCAATTCCCCACATGGCGAATGACCATGGGCTTACCATTGACTTAAGCTGATTCGGAGGTGCTTTGGGAATTCTGGCGAATCTTTGACATTTGTCGCAGCGTTGTGAATAATCATCCGCGTCTTTATTCACGGTAGGCCAAAAATATCCATACCGCAACACTTTGTTTGCTAGGGTTTGGCCCCGGTGTGGTCCCCACACCCACCTTTGTGTACTTCTCACAGTACACGTTTGATGTCGTCATGTGCGATACACCGTAGTAGGGGCATTGAAAACCCTTGGCGATAAAGGACGTCGTCCTGTAAAAAGTATCTTGCAGCTTTACGTGTCACAGCTCGTCTTTCGCTTTTCTTCAACGGGAGGGTTCCACTTTTGAGAAAATTCTTGACCAGTGTCATCCATGATGCTTTCTCTGGATCAACTTCTAAGGCTAGCTCCACCTCCATCAGATCGAAACTCGGCGATTCCAAAATTTCTATCGGAACCATTTCAGTTTCTTTGGGGTTATCAGAACTTGCTAGTTTTGCCAACCGATCTGCTTTATGATTCTCTGTTCTTGATATATGCGTTATGCTGTAATGCTCCAAATTGTCCAACAACACCTTTACTTTTTTGGAGATAAGTAACGAGTCGAGGTCCTTTAGTATCAAACTTCTCTCGTACCTGATATACAACTGTCTTGGAGTCATAGTATATATCCAGTGTCTTCACTCCTAGTTCTTTGGCGAGCTTCAGCCCGGCAATCAGGGCTTCATACTCGGAATCGTTATTGGTAGCAGCAAATTCTAATCGCAATGCATAATAAATAGATCGTCCTTCAGGGGTGATTAAAACAACTCCGGCACGGACCTTCGATCATTTTTGGCTCCGTCCGTATATAGCTTCCACGGACTAAGTTCTAGTTCTTGTTCTAACGTAACCACCTTGTCACCCACCGTTTCCTCTTCCGGAATTGTGAATTTGGCTATGAAGTCGGCCAATGCCTGCCCCCTTATTGACCTCCATGGTTGAAAATTCAAATCAAATTGACTCAACTCGATGTTCCATTTAAGTAACCGCCCCGATGCTTCGGGTTTTTGCAACACTTGCCTTAAAGGTTGATCGGTGTATACAACTATCGGGTGAGCCTGAAAGTAATGACGAAGTTTGCGGGAAGCAATCAGGAGGCTATAAGCAAGTTTTTCTATTTTCAGATAATTACGTTCCGCAGCGGCTAGCTTCTTTCTTACATAGTATACAGGCCTCTGGACTTTATCTTCTTCATGTACCAACGCTGTACTGACGGCATGAGATGATACCGCTAGGTAGACAAACAAATCTTCATGTTCCACGGGTTTTGATAATATTGGAGGCTTTTCTAATAAGTTTGATAGATTCTGGAAAGCCTCCACACAATCAGGAGTCCACTCAAAATTTCATTTTCCTCGCTTTATCATATCGAAGAAAGGTATGCACTTATATGTGGCTTTGGAGATAAACCTACTCAATGCAGCAACTTTTCCGGCCAGGCTTTGAACATCCTTAATCTTTCGTGGTTCTTCAATATTCCTTATTGCTGCTATTTGACTAGGATTTATCTCAATCCCTCGAGAACTCACGATAAACCCAAGGAATTTCCCAGATGCGACCCAAAATGAGCATTTTAGGGGGTTTAACTTCATTCCATACCTTTGAAGAATGTCAAACATTTCGGCTAAGACCCTTGTATGGTAGAAAGATTGTCTAGACTTCACAAGCATGTCATCCACATAAACCTCTATGGTTTTTCTGATTTGATTATAGAACATGCAGTTGACTAAACGCTGATACGTGGCTCCTGCATTCTTTAATCCAAATGGCATTAGCTGTAACACCCCGTAGTTCTGTAACACAAAGATTTACAAATCAGGGCAGAATTAAAAGTTAAAATCAAAATCAAGGGAAACGAGCTGCGCCATTACGTTCGTCTTGGAATTCTGCATGAAAACGAGTCCGAGTTTGCGTAAATCGGAGTCCGTATGAGTAAGACATGGCCTCCGGAAGATTCAGCGAAGTTCAAATTTCAAAACAGGTCAGGGTCAAAATTCAAATCGGACCCAGAATGGGCTGGGCGGGAAATTTCCCGCCCAAGGCACCCAGGTCGACTGGGAAGTCGACCTGGGTCACCCAGGTCAACTGGGTAGTCGACCTGGGGGTCGACCCCCCTGCTTTTTCCAGCTTTCTGCACCTGGTTCGTTCTAATGTATCTGGTCACGTTTTCTGACCAGGTTCGTCCACCTAACACTATATAAACAGCCCTAGACTCCTTCTCTGTTCACAATTCTTATCTACCCTTATGCTGCAAAGATTCTTAGTGAACATGGCTTCCTCTCCTCCTCTTAATCAAATAATAAATAAAATAATATATATAAAATAAATCAAGACGAGGAAGTGCTGCTCAAGTTGTCAAGAGGAGGTTTAAATCAAGATTAAGGCTTCAGAATGAGAATCAAAGGCTAACTCAAACGATTTCGAGCAACGTCGCACGAATCATAGCATCGCCATCTTTCTATTCTAATCTAATCTCTGTAAGTCAGTTATTTCTAGATTTGAACGTTTTTCTCTGTTCGTGACATGAAATTAAAGGAATAAAAGAATATGCCAAATCTTTCTATTCGAATCTGTGCCTATCTCTTTGGACCTAATTAAGAACTGTCATGATTCAAGGACAAATAAGACCGTGACTATGAAACTATGGACCTTAGAACCATATGCCTTTGTGACTATGAACATTTCCTATGACTATGAACATTGCCTATGACTATGAACATTGCCTATGACTATGGACATTGCCTATGACTATGACTGTGACCATGAGAATTATTTCCATGACTATGAACACAAGCCTATACCTTTGATTAGGAAGCAAAACTATTGTCTATGACATAAATGGGACAACTGTGATTAAGCACCTATGGTTCATGACTAGGAAAGTGTTTAAGTTTTGTGACTGTAAAATTGGGTCTAAACCCGATTATCTATCCCGTCTGTTCTTTGTTTTCTTTGGTTTTAGACCTTGGGAATTTACCTATTAAGTTAGGTCTACCCATGTTCTTGAACCTACGTCTCTATTATGTCTATTCTTTGTTTTCTTTTGTTTTAGACTTTGGGAATTTACCTACTAAGTTAGGTCTACCCATGTTCTTGAACCGACGTCGTTATTCAACCCTTTTTATGCCAGTTAGTATGTCTATCCTTTGCATAGCATCTTTGGTTCATTCCCTATTTTCTACGAACCTAGCTTTATTTATAATCTAGAATGAATCACGATTATACGAACGGTGGGAATGCGGTTTGGGAAAAATATGAAATTTACTAAAAACGTAGTTTAACATGGAAATTGGCATAAATTGGGAACATGTATTATGGCATGTTCATAGAAATGCAAATTGGATAAATTTGACATGAATTATAAGATGTGTAATTTGAATCTAGTATTGACGTGTAAATCTAGCATTTACATGAATAGTGAACTAGAGTAATAAGTCTAGTTTGACGTGAATTAGAATGTTGAATCGGAATTGGATTAGCTAATTTGGCACGGTGAGTATATTGGCATAAATTTGAAATGGGCCATAATTGGGAGGTTTAGCAAAATCATGGTTAGTGACACTTAATTCGGTATAGTTTACATACCAAAAAGCATAGATATGATTTAGAGGGGGAAATGGGCCATTAGAATAAATGTAGACAATTTACATTAAAAGAGTAATTGGGAAATAAGTAAATTAGGATTAATTTACTTATAGAATTTGTCCTAAATAGGGAAAGGCAAATTTAGACAAATTAAAGGTTTATTAACGACATCTCTTTTAATGGTACACCAGAAAGTTCTAGGGTGACAGAGAGGATAGTGTATAGGCTTGAGTTTGGAAAATACAAGTTTCTTGCTCTCCCTGGCTATCCCTAACTGATCCGACGGACGGGATGGTTACTTTCAAAACCTGATTTGAAAATTAATCAAAACCCTTTGAACTAGAAAACGCGAATAGGCCTAACCCGAGGTTAGACTGAGTTGCGATGTAAATCTGCCCGGAACCAACCGACACATCCAGTAATCGCAACAATATCTGTCTAATGTGAGTGGTCGTGGCTTTAATCTATTTAATTAAAGCTAGAACAAGAATGGTAGGGTTAAGTTCACTAACCAATTCAACATGATAACTAGACTGGTGGATGGGGTTAGGTTAAGCTAGAATGGGAGGGTTAAGTCCATAGGAACACTTAACCAATTTAACACAGTTAAGCTAGAATAGGAGGGCTAAGTCCATAGAGACACTTAACCAAACTCAAGGTAGCAAGACAAGATTTGTAGGGGTTAAGTAAAGTTAATACACTTAGCCAAATTAACATGTTAACTAGACCAGAGTTTGGGGTTAAGTAAAATCTAATACACTTAGCCAATTTGATATGTTAGTTGGGCTAGACCGTAGGGTTAAGTAAACTTGAACACTTAACCATCAGGTTGTGATAAAGGAATGGGGTTAAGTCTAAAACATGAAGGGATAATACCAAACCATTAATAATAACATGTTAGTTAAAACAGACGGGCAAGGTTAAGTTAAAAAGGAACACTTAACCAGCACAGGGTGAATGGGTAGGGTTAAGTAATAAATACTTAACCAATATAACTTTGTTTGTGGTAGGGTTAAGTCAACATGAATTACTGATAACACTTAACAAGTTTAACAGGATGAATGAAGAGGGTTAAGTTGGCTTGAATTGACTAATGACACTTAACCAATCCAAATTGACGGGAAAGAGAACTAAGTAGAAAACCTTAGTTAAGAAAACAACGATTCTGGAAATTAAGTGGTAAACATTAGTTGACAAAACTAAGTAGTAATTCTTAGTATAACACGAGGAAGAGTGAACGTCCGTCTGATTAAAAAGAAGGCTCCAACGAATTGGGTTACGAAGCCCAAGGCTTCGAGGGGACGTGAGGGTACTCTTGGTATCCCACTGTGAGGCTGCAGATGATCCGCCTGGGCCCACAGAGGTTAAGGTCTGCGTAGAGGAACCAGGGGTATGCCTTGGTTGCGATACATGGCAACCTAAAGACTAGGATGGACCGGCGGGATTCGGCGAGCAAACGGTAGTCCTGTGATAGCGACTCGTCGTCTACCATCCATCTTCAGTCAATCGAGATACGTGAAGCCGAAAGGCGGAGAACTCCAAAAGACCATATACTTGCTATGTAGTTATGGGTGAGGATGGCCTTAGGATAGTGGGGCACCGGGGGTCGGCGTATAGTTCTCATTTTTCAAGGTGTGCCTTTCATTAGTTGAGGGAGGGGTCAAGTGGGACCATAGCCACTGGAATAAAAATAGACCTTAGCATCTGCATCGGCAAATATTTGAAAGCTCCCGACCGAGTTCTGTATTCCTTGATTTGCCCTGTCATAGGACTCGGACCGCACATTACAGGACATGTGCATCTAGACAAGCGATAACGATTCGCGATACATGCGTGGGGAACTAAAGGAACATATACCACTCTAGGTAGTGTGTCCTAGACTTGGGGGCATCGTTCGACAGGTAGCATAATTCCTAGTTGAACTAGGTGGCATAAATCCTGAATCCGAGAAGCGTTCGGCAGACAGCGTAAACTCTAGTTGAGTCTAGAAGGCACTTGGTAGAAAACCCTAGATTAAATCTAGGTAACAAATAAATAAATGGATGCCTGAAGGATATGGAAAATACAGGGATTGGGATCACGTTAGCATTACTAGTTGGGACATTAGTTAGGTGGTGCAGAGATAATAGAAATTCGTATAACAAGGAAATGGCGAAGCGGCGAAAGTATTAGAGAACATCCAGTTTATCTTATCTTAGCATATCTTGTGTTGACCTTGTCTAATCTTGCTGACCCTATCTTCATGGTGTTATCTTGTATTCAGTTAATTCATGTCGTTTTGTTTTTTTCATGTTCACATGCTAGAAGTTACTGAACTTACTCAGGCTTTATGTCTGACTCTGTTTTTCTTTCGTCTTCTTTTCTTCCGTTCACCCCCCCCCCCCAGGTAGTAAAGGAGGGAATAGTTTAGCTCAGGTTAAGTTGGACTGCCACTCTTTCCCAGCTTGAAGATTTGTCGAAGTTTGCTTGGATTCACTTTTCAGATGCTACGGCTGGCTCTTGCTAAATCGGGGAATATAAATGTTGTTTTTATGCTTCTTTATTTTGTTAGACAGATGATACTCTGATATTGTAAAGAAACCATTGTACAAACTATTTTATCAATAAAGCAAAGTTTTATTTTCCGCTGTTTAATTTCTGTCTGTCTTCTAATTTATCTGCATCTTTTACCCTAAATGCTCCACAGAACTTAGTGCATTCCCTTTGTGAGTGACACTAACGGATGTGGGGTGTTACACGTGGTATCAGAGCTGAAGGTTACCGGATCAGATAAAGGATTTGAAAAATTATTTTCAAAACGGTTTTAAAAGAAGCATTTTCAAAAGAAAAGATTTGTTTTAAAGGCATATTCCCTAAAGCCCTACGCACTATCTTCTCTTCCTCTATTTGAATTCTTGTCTCCTTCTTTCTTGAGTCTCTGGGGCTCCTGGCTTTCTAGGAGATAACCTCATCGAAGGGCAAAGTAGTGCCCGACTTCCATCCATAGCCGTAGTTGTTTCATCTACGGGCAGTTTTCTTTCGAAGATTATAGGGTTTTCCGGATGATGGAGGCAGTTTTCGAGATATTTGTCAACTTGACCACACACGGAAGGGGATGAGGAGTTTGGCTAAGGAGCACAACCCTAGGATGAGGAATTCATGGATGTAGATTTAGCTCATGAAGGAGGAAGAAATTATAAAACCTAAGACAAGAGGAAGTATCTTTACTAGGGTATGATAGGACATATACTTAAGGATAATGGCAAGAACGAGGACGAGATTTTCAGAAGGACAAGTACATGCTTTCGTCACCAAGTGTACCTAGGAGAAAGGTAGTCCGGTTGGATGAGTCTAGTTTTCTGTTCGTACTATTTCCTTAGGTTCCAGCGCTTCTTATTTGATCATATCCACTTCCATAGTTGAGTCTCTGCACCATAGTACTTGTATAGTAAAAAGATCCCACTAGAGTCTCAAATCCAATTGGTGGTCCGACCAGTTTATTTTTGGTTAGTAGGGATTTGAGAATAGCTATCGAGTTTTCTTATATCATCTCACGTAGATCGTCTAAATTCGGAGGAGATATTCCTTGGGTGCTTGTCTGATATTGGTTTAGGCCTTTGGGGCTTGTACTTGAGAAATGTCGAGTTCGGTTTGGATGGTTTGCGTGAGAGATGAATAGTTGTGGCAGGTACTCCAAAGAGCACGTAGTGACCTTTCGACTCTTATAGTTATGGCATGGCGGATAAGAGGGAAACCTCTAATCATCTTAGTACATATACTTGGTACCGTGATTGACATCTGTTTATTTTGGAATAGGGAGGTCAGAAACTTCACAATCGTGAAGTTAAATTAGTTAAGATACAGTGGAGTAAAGCTCAAGAAGGCTAGATACTAGCATCATACCCTTTTCCTTGAGGGTGCATCCTTGATTTCTTTGTTTTAGGAGCTTTACGCGTAATTGTTTCTCTCTTTCCAAAGTATATCACCTAGGTCGTATCTTCGATCCTTAGGTAGAAGCCAATGGATGTAAACATGTACTTGAAACATGTTATGGTTGATGGTTGCAAGTGGTTGCTAATGGTTGCTTGTGAATGCATATGCATACGTATTAGGCACTAAATCAGTTCAGACGCTTCCATATTGCATTTACAGATATATATTTGTTTATAAATTAAGCCTGATATGTTATCATATGGATGTTGCATATGGATGAATGGTTGTGCACGCATGTAGTATTTACATAACTAGGGATGCTTGCATACATGATTGGACGCATGGCACTGACATGATTCGCATTTAGGAGGTCAACTGAATCAGTAGACCGCCTGATTTTGCATTAGATAAAGACATATACACACACACTATGCATATGAACATGAAAACATTAGAAATCTTTTAAGGACAACGAATGCCTGTGGTTGAATGCTTGAGTAGATGGGTGACTGGATGGTAGGACACATTCTTCCTAACTTGAAGATTTCGGGGATGAAATCCTTTTAAGTGGGGGAGAATGTAACACCCCGTAGTTCTGTAACACTAAGATTTACAAATCAGGGCAGAATTAAAAGTTAAAATCAAAATCAAGGGAAACGGGCTGCGCCATTGCGTTCGTCTCGGAATTCTGCATGAAAACGAGTCCGAGTTTGCGTAAATGGAGTCCGTATGAGGAAGATATGGCCTCCGGAAGATTCATCGAAGTTCAAATTTCAAAACAGGTCAGGTTCAAAATTCAAATCGGACCCAGAATGGGCTGGGCAGGAATTTTCCCGCCCAAGGCACCCAGGTCGACTGGGTAGTCGACCTGGGTCACCCAGGTTGACTGGGTAGTCGACCTGGGGGTCGACCACCCTGCTTTTTCCAGCTTTCTGCACCTGGTTCGTTCTGATGTATCTGGTCACGTTTTCTGACCAGGTTCGTCCACCTAACACTATATAAACAGCCCTAGACTCCTTCTCTATTCACAATTCTTCTCTAACCTTATGCTGCAAAGATTCTTAGTGAACATGGCTTCCTCTCCTCCTCTTAATCAAATAATAAATAAAATAATATATATAAAATAAATCAAGACGAGGAAGTGCTGCTCAAGTTGTCAAGAGGAGGTTTGAATCAAGATTAAGGCTTCAGAATGAGAATCAAAGGCTAACTCAAACAATTTCGAGCAACGTCGCACGAATCATAGCATCGCCATCTTTCTATTCTAATCTAATCTCTATAAGTCAGTTATTTCTAGATTTGAACGTTTTTTCTGTTCGTGACATGAAATTAAAGGAATAAAAGAATATGCCAAATCTTTCTATTCGAATCTGTTCCTATCTCTTTGGACCTAATTAAGAACTGTCATGATTCAAGGACAAATAAGACCGTGACTATGAAACTATGGACCTTAGAACCATATGCCTTTGTGACTATGAACATTTCCTATGACTATGAACATTGCCTATGACTATGAACATTGCCTATGACTATGGACATTGCCTATGACTGTGACTGTGACCATGAGAATTATTTCCATGACTATGAACACAAGCCTATACCTTTGATTAGGAAGCAAAACTATTGTCTATGACATAAATGAGACAACTGTGATTAAGCACCTATGGTTCATGACTAGGAAAGTGTTTAAGTTTTATGACTGTAAAATTGGGTCTAAACCCGATTATCTATCCCGTCTGTTCTTTGTTTTCTTTGGTTTTAGACCTTGGGAATTTACCTATTAAGTTAGGTCTACCCATGTTCATGAACCTACGTCTCTATTCTGTCGATTCTTTGTTTTCTTTGGTTTTAGACCTTGGGAATTTACCTATTAAGTTAGGTCTACCCATGTTCTTGAACCGACGTCGTTATTCAACCCTTTTTATGCTAGTTAGTATGTCTATCCTTTGCATAGCATCTTTGGTTCATTCCCTACTTTCTACGAACCTAGCTTTATTTATAATCTAGAATGAATCACGATTATACGAACGGTGGGAATGCGGTTTGGGAAAAATATGAAATTTACTAAAAACGTAGTTTAACATGGAAATTGGCATAAATTGGGAACATGTATTATGGCATGTTCATAGAAATACAAATTGGATAAATTTGACATGAATTATAAGATGTGTAATTTGAATCTAGTATTGACGTGTAAATCTAGCATTTACATGAATAGTGAACTAGAGTAATAAGTCTAGTTTGACGTGAATTAGAATGTTGAATTGGAATTGGATTAGCTAATTTGGCACGGTGAGTATATTGGCATAAATTTGAAATGGGCCATAATTGGGAGGTTTAGCAAAATCATGGTTAGTGACACTTAATTCGGTATAGTTTACATACCAAAAAGCATAGATATGATTTAGAGGGGGAAATGGGCCATAAGAATAAATGTAGACAATTTACATTAAAAGAGTAATTGGGAAATAAGTAAATTAGGATTAATTTACTTATAGAATTTGTCCTAAATAGGGAAAGGTAAATTTAGGCAAATTAAAGGTTTATTAACGACATCTCTTTTAATGGTACACCAGAAAGTTCTAGGTTGACAGAGAGGATAGTGTCTAGGCTTGAGTTTGGAAAATACAAGTTTCTTGCTCTCCCTAGCTATCCCTAACTAATCCGACGGACGGGATGGTTACTTTCAAAACCTGATTTGAAAATTAATCAAAACCCTTTGAACTAGAAAACAAGAATAGGTCTAACCCGAGGTTAGACTGAGTTGCGATGTAAATCTGCCCGGAACCAACCGCCACATCCAGTAATCGCAACAATATCTGTCTAATGTGAGTGGTCGTGGCTTTAATCTATTTAATTAAAGCTAGAACAAGAATGGTAGGGTTACGTTCACTAACCAATTCAACATGATAACCAGACTGGTGGGTGGGGTTAGGTTAAGCTAGAATGGGAGGGTTAAGTCCATAGGAACACTTAACCAATTTAACACAGTTAAGCTAGAATGGGAGGGCTAAGTCCATAGAGACACTTAACCAAACTCAAGGTAGCAAGACAAGATTTGTAGGGGTTAAGTAAAGTTAGTACACTTAGCCAAATTAACATGTTAACTAGACCAGAGTTTGGGGTTAAGTAAAATCTAATACACTTAGCCAATTTGATATGTTAGCTAGGCTAGACCGTAGGGTTAAGTAAACTTGAACACTTAACCATCAGGTTGTGATAAAGGAATGGGGTTAAGTCTAAAACATGAAGGGATAATACCTAACCATTAATAATAACATGTTAGTTAAAACATACGGGCAAGGTTAAGTTAAAAAGGAACACATAACCAACACAGGGTGAATGGGTAGGGTTAAGTAATAAATACTTAACCAATATAACTTGGTTTGTGGTAGGGTTAAGTCAACATGAATTGCTGATAACACTTAACCAGTTTAACAGGATGAATGAAGAGGGTTAAGTTGGCTTGAATTGACTAATGACACTTAACCAATCCAAATTGACGGGAAAGAGAACTAAGTAGAAAACCTTAGTTAAGAAAACAACGATTCTGGAAACTAAGTGGTAAACCTTAGTTGACAAAACTAAGTAGTAATTCTTAGTATAACACAAGGAAGAGCGAATGTCCGTCTGATTAAAAAGAAGGCTCCAACGAATTGGGTTACGAAGCCCGAGGCTTCGAGGGGACGTGACGGTACTCTTGGTATCCCTCTGTGAGGCTGCAGATGATCCGCCTGGGCCCACAGAGGTTAAGGTCTGCGTAGAGGAACTAGGGGTATGCCTTGGTTGCGATACATGGCAACCTAAAGACTAGGATGGACCGGCGTGATTCAGCGAGCAAACGGTAGCCCTGTGATAGCGACTCGCCGTCTACCATCCATCTTCAGTCAATCGAGATACGTGAAGCGGAAAGGCGGAGAACTCCAAAAGACCATATACTTGCTATCTAGTTATGGGTGAGGATGGCCATAGGATAGTGGGGCACCGGGGGTCGGCGTATAGTTCTCATGTTTCAAGGTGTGCCTTTCATTAGTTGTGGGAGGGGTCAAGTGGGACCATAGCCACTGGAATAAAAATAGACCTTAGCATCTGCATCGGCAGATATCTGAAAGCTCCCGACCGAGTTCTGTATTCCTTGATTTGCCCTGTCACAGGACTCAGACTGCACATTACAGGACATGTGCATCTAGACAAGCGATAACGATTCGCGATACATGCGTGGGGAAGTATAGGAACACATACCACTCTAGGTAGTGTGTCCTAGACTTGGGGGCATCGTTCGACAGGTAGCATAATTCCTAGTTGAACTAGGTGGCATAAATCCTGAATCCGAGAAGCGTTCGGCGGACAGCGTAAACTCTAGTTGAATCTAGAAGGCACATGGTAGAAAAACCTAGATTAAATCTAGGTAATAAATAAATAAATGGATGCCTGAAGGCGATGGAAAATACAGGGATTGGGATCACGTTAGCATTACTAGTTGGGACATTAGTTAGGTGGTGCAGAGATAATAGAAATCCGTATAACAAGGAAATGGCGAAGCGGCGAAAGTATTAGAGAACATCCAGTTTATCTTATCTTAGCATATCTTGTGTTGACCTTGTCTAATCTTGCTGACCCTATCATCATGGTGTTATCTTGTATTCAGTTAATTCATGTCGTTTTGTTTTTTTCATGTTCACATGCTAGATGTTACTGAACTTACTCAGGCTTTATGTCTGACTCTGTTTTTCTTTCGTCTTCTTTTCTTCCGTTTCCCCTCCCAGGTAGTAAAGGAGGGAATAGTTTAGCTCAGGTTAAGTTGGACTGCCACTCTTTCCCAGCTTGAAGATTTGTCGAAGTTTGCTTGGATTCTCTTTTCAGATGCTATGGCTGGCTCTTGCTAAATCGGGGAATATAAATGTTGTTTTTATGCTTCTTTATTTTGTAAGACAGATGATACTCTGATATTGTAAAGAAACCATTGTACAAACTATTTTATCAATAAAGCAAAGTTTTATTTTCCGTTGTTTAATTTCTGTCTGTCTTGTAATTTATCTGCATCTTTTACCCTAAATGCTCCACAAAACTTAGTGCATTCCCTTTGTGAGTGACACTAACGGATGTGGGGTGTTACATTACCACATAACAATATAACCCCAAGTCTGTGATGAAACTTATATGCTCCTGATCTGGTATGTGCATGGGAATTTGATTGTACCCTAAATAGGCATCCATAAAGGATAAAAGCTCGTGTTCGGCCGTCGAGTCTACTAGCTGATCAATCCTGGGAAAAGGAAAACTATCCTTCAGACAAGCCTTGTTCAAATCAGAGAAGTCAATACACGTACACCACTTCCCGTTAGATTTTTTGACCAGGACAGGATTTGATATCTAATCGGGATATTTCGAATCCTTAATGAATCCATTATCCTTTAATTTCTCTACCTCTTCTTTTAAAGCTGCTGACCGCTTTGAGCCTAACATCCATCTCTTCTGCTTGACCGATGGGTGCTTTGGATTGATGCTTAAAGAGTGGCTCATAATAGCAGGTGAAATCCCACACATGTTAGCGTGAGTCTAGGAAAACACATCTAAATTTGCCCTTAAGAAATTAGCCAACTCTTTCGCTCGAATTGGATCTAGCTGCGATCCGATATTTAGTACTTTTGTCGAATCTGCCTCATCAATAGATATATCTATTGTTGTCTCGTTGGGAGTCGCCTTTCTGTCCTCGGGTTCTCTATCTTCTCTAGAATCTATATCCTCGAGCACATCTAAGTGCGACTCTCTTGTGGTTGGACCCATTAATTGCTATGCTGAGCTTTCCTTCGAAGGGGGAGAATCATCCTTAGATTCTATATTCAACCCCTTCATTAGCATCTTCAACTCCGTCATGTAACAAGCTCTTCCCGTAGCTTGGTCACCTCTCATCACCACTATTCCTGCGTCAGTCGGGAATTTAAGAAGAAAGCACCATGGTGCAATACATGCCCTAAACTCAGCGAGGGTCGGTCGGCATAGGAAAGCGTTGTAGGGTGACTCTACATCCAAAAATACAAATGGCATGTAACGTCCCGAAAAAAGTCGATCTTGGTTATCCGATATACAACACATATCAAACATTCAAGGATCGAAAATACCGGTAGTTAATGAAAGAAGTTAGAGGGTGAGGACAGATAAGATAGAAACTTAGAATAGAAGAAGAAGAAGAACAACACAAAATCAGAGTAAACACGAATCTCATAGCGGAACGAATAAATATATTTCATAACATAACTTTGAAATATAAATTTGTACTTGAATATACATATCATTTCCAAAGTACAGCACTTACAACACAGCGGAAATAAACAATAGCTATAAGCCTCCTGCTCTGGCTCTTCAAGTATTTGTAAATCCTGACTACTTGACTGCCCGTATAAAATTGGGCGCCCAAGAGTTTAGGGAAAACAAAACAAAATAAACTCCGGATCAGTCATAGGACTGGTATGAGTAAGAAAGTTTAAAACAGTTTGAGCCATTAAATGATATCTCATAAGACCATACCGTATAACGGAACGGGTTTTTCCCTTATGAGAATCCATCAAAATCTTTATATCAAAGCTCATTGATATTATAATAATGTCTATCAACCACAATACAATAATCATCTAGCAGAAACGCTTTCATCTCACGTTCTACATATATAGTATACAATCAAAACCGCAAGCACGAATTGGGTAATGGATTTCCAACTATGACAAGGTATGGAACCACCTTTCGCTAGTGTACCTCCAGAGAGGAATACACTGGGTTCAACAAGAACATCTTGCAACCCGGCCACACATGACCGACCACTCATTTCGCTTTGAGTGTATCGAATGTATATCACCAACGGTTGGGATCAGCAACCATTTCCCGAATGGGACAGCATCGACAATAGATTTTTAGAAGTAAATGAAACACTAGATCAGGTGATTATACACCCTAATAGGTGCGACCTACATAGCCATGCCGCATGCCAGATTTTTGTCATTTCCCGGTTGTGAGGCTAGAGGCCACACTTATCTTTGATAGATCACACGTTTATTCACTTTGAATGTCACATCGTCATACCCGCCAAATCACAAATCGATTTCCCCAAAAATACCACGGGTATACAACTAAGAGAAACGAATTCCTCCGCCACCAAACATAAATACATTTGAAGAGATCAACTTACGTGATCTACTAAATATACTCTGTCAGACATTCTTCCATACAGGTCGTCCTGGGACTGGACAAACCGAAGGCACTATTCAATACAACCATCTTAGGTAATCTTTACCTAATATTTATACAACAACCCTTTCACCTTACTCCGTCGTCAATTATCTTTGGCATATATGATTCGCAACGCTTATGCCAATACGGGGTGGTTCTTCGGATAACAATCCAACCGGTCTCTCCATATTAACAACGTTAAAATGGTCAAAAACTTCGATAGTCGGTGAGTTCACTATCAAAGAAAAACACGTGTGCAAACAATGATATTATTTCCAAATGGAAATTATATCGATCAATCATCATTGAACATTTATCTTTTTAATTCATTAATTTATTCATTTTCTATTTCCTACTTCCATATATTCAACCTTTCTTATTTTCTATACTTAGAAAATATACGTTATTAACATTGGAAAACATTTCCCTTCCTTGTTTTCTATATTAGAAAACATTTCTGATTCTTGTTTGGAAAACATTTCCAAATCTCCTTCATTTGGTTTTAAACAGATGTTTAAATAAAACATTGCTATGCCAACTCAAACCATTTCACTCATTAACTAAATTCACTTAACCATCCTTTACTATCAAACCTTACCATTCCTTAGTTAAGAAGGAAGTCAATCAATTTGGGTTATAATTACCTCTCAGACCTTAACTGAACAACGTTTTAACTTCGAAATAGTCAAAGTTTATCTTTTAAGTATTTAACAAACTTCCTTACGTAACTCCCTTTCGAATAAATGTCTATCCGATAAATCTTTCCTTCGAATAAACTATATTCGATAATCTCTCTACTTCGAATAATCTATATTCGAATAACTCTATTCAATTAACACTATTCGATTAACTCTAATCTGTTTACTCTTATCTATTAACTCCTTTCGAATAAACTATATTTGATAACTCCTTTCGAATAAACTATATTCGATTTACTCCTTTCTCTATTCGAATAAACTATATTTGATAACTCCTTTCGAATAAACTATATTTGATTTCTCCTTTTAACTCTATTCGAATAAACTATATTTGACAACTCCTTTTGAATAAACTATATTTGATTTCTCCTTTTAACTCTATTCGAATAAACTATATTCGATATCTCCTTCGAATAACAAATATTCGACAACTCTTTTCGAATAACAAATATTTGATAACTCCTTTCGAATAACGAATATTTGATAACTCCTTCGAATAACTGATATTCGATAACTCCTTCGAATAACTAATATTTGATAACTCTTTCGAATTACTAATATTCGATTCACTCCTTTCGAAAAAACTATATTCGATTACTCTTCTCGAATAAGCTATATTCGATTTAACTCCACTTCGAATAAGTGATATTCAATAACTCTACTTCGAATAGACTATAACTCGATTATCTTAACTCGATTATCTTAACTTGATTATCTTAACTCGATTACTTAACTCTGTTATCTTAACTCGATTACTTAACTCGATTATCTTAACTCGATTATCTTAACTCGATTACTTAACTCGATTATCTTAACTCGATTATCTTAATTCGATAATCTAACTCGATTATCTTAACTCGAATCGATTAACTTAATTTTGATTAACTCTGATTGATTAACCCTAACTGGTTAACTCTAACTGATTAACTCTAACTGCTTAACTCTAACTCAAATCGATTAACTCCTCTAACTCATTTTGATTAACACATTTTGATTAACTCCTTTGGTTAACTCTACGTCCATATTCAGTTTCAAATATCGATGTTGAAATCGGTTCTTACTTCTCTATATAAGTCCTGACTTATATATTCCATTTATCCAATGATAAATATTTTACTTAATTTATAAAATATTGTTTATAAATTAATCCTCCTAGTTCATCTGTTAAAACAGATTTCTATTTAGTCTCACTTTAAATAAATCTTTTCCCTTTCCTTTATATCCTGCCAATTTTCCTTTTTATAACTCTATTTATTTCATAAAAAATATTTCCTTTTATTTATTTTCCCAAAAATTTCTTCTATTTATTTTCCAAATAAACAATCCTTTTTCAATTTCTATTTGTAAATGTTTTACAAATATTTCCCTTTCTATTTTATTTGTAAATATTTACAAATATTCCCTTTTCATCTTTCTATTTATTTAACAAATAAATATTTCGTTTCCAATTCTATTCATTTAAAAAATAAATATTTCTTTTTATAAAATCCTTTGATTTTATAAATATTCCCTTTTCAATATAACATTGAAAATTTCCTTTTATAATTATTCTATTTATTTTCTAAATAGATATCCCTTTTATAATTCTATTTACTTTCTAAGTAAGTAATCCTTTTTATACCTTTATTTACTTTCTAAGTAAATAATCCTTTTTATAAAATTCTTTGATTTTATAAATATTTTCTTTATTATATTCCTTTTTACAAAATCCCTTGATTTTATAAATATTCTATTTCAATACACTGTTTGAAATTTCGCTTTTCTATTCCAATATTTCATTTGGTATTCAACAGTACCAAATAACAGGACCAATGTCATTATCATCAATCACATATTATACATCACATCATATAACACAATATATGAAAACAAACAGTATTATAAATATTGAGAAATCCTGTTGGATCCCTTCAACCGGTTTTCCTACATCACAGATGTTAAACAACACGAATATAAAATATTCTGATAAACAGAATCAATATTCGATTAACGATTTATATATAAATATATATATATATCGTTACCTTTACTTTCAACCAATACATAAGCAATTCAACCAAACAGTTAACACACATCAAACAACAGATAATTATCAGTTCTAAGAATACGTTATAAAAATATAACTGTTCAGAGTTGGTGAGTTTTACTCACATTTCGTGTTAACCGTTAAATAACGATTTGCGTCTGTTGATTCAGACAGACAATTTATTTTGCAATAAATTGTAACGAGCTCCTATCCTCTCCGGCCAGTTCCATTGTGGAGCCACCGTCCGTACGATCCTAATGGATTTTGTTTCGTCTGATTTCGATAAAATATGAGCAAGTTATAGCTTATACAAGTTCATACATTTTAAATAAATTTAAAACATGTTTTTGATTTTAAATTAGGGCCTTCACCTTTTTATATCAGCCCAACAACTAATAACCCAACCCGCTCCTTTATCTCCCAAAAAATGGATCGTGCTTCTTGTAGCCTCGTTGGCCATTTCTGATTCCACAAACTCCCACCGCCATTCCATCCTTCACCGAATTCGAAAACCAACTACACCATTGAACTTCTCTTCTCCTCCTCATCATCCCCAACCCCATCAACTCGCACTCGATGCGCCCCTGGTAACTCCCCTGTAGTCGACTTCAACTATCATGAGTTGCCACCGTACATCGAGTTTTCCCTCATTGTCACTGTCGGGTGTGCCTTGCCAACCAAGTCGGAGTATCACCTCGATTTGGCAAAAACCCCACCCTGTCGACGCTGTGCTTCATCCCTAGCCGCACGACGAAACTGTCGAGCTCTAGAAATTCTTGTCGCACCTATAACGAAGCATACAGCAGTGAAGCCCTCGAGCTTAGGAATCCAAAGGATCCAAGGATATCCGATTTCATGAACTATTGGATTATATAAAAACCGTTGAAGGAATATAAGAGGAGGCGGCCTCTTTTCTTTGGTTTACAGAAGATATCATTTAGGTCTTAACGATGGTGGGAGGGGTATTTATAGTTTTTAGTTTGTTTTTGTTGGATTTCTTAAGGATATTAGAAGGACAAATATTGGGTTTGAGAAGAGAATGGTGGCAACACAATTGGTCATGAAAAATGAAGAAAAGTTAGTTTTTGAAATGTTAGGATATTTCATATAAATATTTTATTGATTTTTCTTTCATTACTTAAATGTATTTGACTTCTAAAAATTCTTGTGACCACATACGAAACTCAAAAATCATGAAAATTGGCATGCAGCTACAGTTCGACATCACGGTCCCAACAAAACTGGTTTCGTCGAATTCCGACTCCGTTTGCTCACCCAACGTATTTTTAAAGGACAGATTATCGACTGTATTTCACATTAAAATCCGGTACGGCCACATACTGACTTAAAAAATCACAGAAATTGAAATCTAACAATAATTTAACATTGCGGATCCAACAAAATTTGTTTCGTCGAATTTTGAGGTCATTTGCAAAACTGGCTATTTTTAAAGCTCTAAATAAATCCTTTTTAAATATATAAATATATTCAAAAACAATTACATTAAATATTTATAAATAAATATTATCGTGTATATTGTCAGTGGAATACCGTACAGCTCCCGTTGGGTTTATAGCTCGATACTTCAAATCCCGATTAATTGATATTCGATTTAAAATGAAATTCCTTTTTTAAAATATAAATAATTCCTTTATAAATTATAAAGGAATTCCACAGCGACTTTCTAAAATTTGATTTGGACATAAATCAAAATCTACATGACGAAATCTCGATTTTTCTCTTCCATTAGAAAAATATACTTCACTAGCTCTGAACGTTTCTTGTTTCACAGAAATCCGACTTAAAACGACTTCTGTATATTCGTTTAAAGTTCGAATCGCCAAATTATGAACTGCAGTGCCATTTCGAGCTTGATTATAATTATAATATAAATTATACGTTCAAACTTTGTTTAAATAATATTTTCGTTAATATAATTCAACTCTAAACTGAATTATATATTATAAATTGTCCAGTTCACATTATATTGTGAATTCCACTAATTCTGATTACTTCAGAATTTAAATATATTATTTAATTATTATTTTAATTAAATATTCAAAGTTATTTAATTTAAGCCATTTTAAATTACCAACCCATATCTTAAATAATTAAATAAATTAATTATTATATCGCTGAAAAATGCGGGTCGTTACATTCCTTCCCACTTTAAAATAATTTCGTCCTCGAAATTGCTAAGGTAGAAAACAAACCTTATCAACTGGGTTACAATTTTTTTTGTTTACTTCTTAATTTCAGTTTCACTGAACCGATTTAATTTTAATTAAATATTAATTAATTCTTATCAACGAAAATTTTAAAAAAATCTAACGCCTTAATTCTTCGAAAAGTTTCGCCAACACCTCCCTTGTACGGCTCAATCGGTACAACCACAACTCGCCTCTCTATGCCTTCTCCAACCTAAAAGAAAATCAAAAAGCCAAGCGACTTGCCAATTCAGCTCATAAATCTCATGCTTATATCAAATATAAACTTGTACCTTTTTGTCGGGCATATCGTTATATCATTTCCATCTGCTGCCGATTCAGCATATACCAATATCAATCCAATTAAACTCTGATCAATTTATCCTCAACCCAACCATTCGCTTATCCAAGACAAATTCAATTTCAAATCAAAGTTCTATTCCCGATTTTCAAATTCTTAAATCATCAATCCTGTACCATTTCAGATTCTATCTCACAATTCAAAATCTGATTCTACTTGATATATCATATCCAATTCAATCTCCAATTAATTGGTTTCAATTCAGTTCCATCTTGGTTTCACAAATTTCTATTTGAATTTTTTTTTAATCCAAATAGTCTCTTCCTCGGAGTTTTAAACAGCTTTGCTTTTCTAAAACCAAATATTCCTTTTTGGATTTCAAACAACTTGTTTCTCTCAAAACAATTCAAAAACAAAATCTTTTCGGTAGTAATCCGTCACTTAGAACTTGAAAATGAACACTGAGGATGTGGCTAGCATCATCAGAGTTATTTCCCAACTATCAAAGTGAGTTCAATACTATATCATTTTCCAAAACCCATTTTCCAACATTTTCCATTTTGAAACAAATTTCAAAATACCATTCACAGTGCTTGTAAAACCATTTAAAATCTCCCAGGATTTTAAAATTCTCTTATATTTAATTTAACTCCATTTATGTGACGGCCTGGAATTTCACTCGATCCGAATCAGTCGTTAAACTGATCTAGACCGTTCGAAACCCCTGATCGTTTGAGAACAAGACAAATCAGAACACAAACAGAAGAACATTTCATTGCTATTACAACAATTCCATCAGATACAAGGATATACAGAGTATAATTGAATAAATTACATTCAATAAATATCAGAGATTACAATAAATTACATAGCAGCGGAAAAATAATACAAAGCACAACTGAAGGTGATATACGGATACAGAGCTTTCCGGATATCATTCCAGCTGTAAACCAGGATCCTTTGAATATAAATCTGCAAAACCAAAACTACTAGCTGCCCGTGCGGAAAATAGGGGCACCCAGAGTTTAGGTTAAAACAATAAACTCCAGGTCAGTCATGTGACTGGTGTGAGAACTAAAACGGTTATTTAAAACTTTACTTTAAAAGAGAGTAATTCAAGGGACCACGCCGTAACACGGAACGGGTTTCCTCCCAAGAATACCAGTGCATATGAATAAATAGCGCAATGCTCTTTCGAAAAATGAAGCTATTATAAGACCCAGGTCCCATCACACAATGCAACGCAAGCCGGAGGATAGGGTTTTCCCTTATAATAGCCAAACATGCTTGGTACGTTTAAAACAAATCATTTGATACTATAATAAGTGTAAAGTGTCAAAACAATTTCAATCATAAATATAAATCATAGACGACATGGGTACCATATATCATGTCGCCATACTAGTTCTACAATTAAAACTGCAATACACGTATTGGAAATTGGATTTCCGTCATGAGTCGAGGCAAGGGGCAAGATCCTCTCCACGTTCGAGACACTCTAGCAAATGCCTCCGGGTTACGCACTCTGGGCAACCCCGGATGCGGCTGGGCCGGTCCTCACTTACGTTAGAGGATTAATTATGCCTGAACACACGTTTCCCGGTCCTTACAGACCTATAATCGAGGCGCCTCATTCCAACAACCACAAAGGTGAAAAGTATATAAATGTCAGGGCTGGTAAGTCACTGACACCACCATAGCTAGAAAGAAACGTCGTGCTCTCCCAGCGGTCTGTATCCCGTTTTTAACTCATACCGAGGTGTGAGGCTCGCGAATTCACGTTATACACAAAGCTGCCACGTAGGCGTGCTTTGATCATCAGCCACAAGACTTTGCTTTTCAACAGAAGCCTTGATCATTGCATCTTAGCGTGCCACATAGGCAATTCATGCCATATGACTGATGTCCATCGATATACAACCTCTGAGCTCGTACGTCTCAGAGAAGGGCGTTAAGCAAAAGAATAAATTCTCCGCCGCCAAACAGATGTATATTTAATAGAAATCAATCAACACAGAATAAAATCCAATGTCAGACACACAATCCATTTACAAGTCCATTCTGGGTCTGAACGAGACCGGAGGCACTTTCCTCACATATTCATCCATCTCCAAGTACGTTCGGACAACCACCAACTATTTCCATCCTCTTGGGTGTACAGCCCAATCAGGATCGTCAGTAATTACCCAAACGATGTGAAGACTTCCGGTCTTCGACCACCGTCTTCATCTTCGACATATCGTCGAATCGGTTATTCAGAATGGGTATAAACCCGGCCTTTCCGAACAACCCGCGTATATTAAAAACAAATGTTACACAAACTCAACATACGCCTCATTCCAATTCAGAATATTCTTTTATTCACCAAATCACATTCTTAGGGAAAGGTTCCCATTAATTTTATCCAAGATAAATTCTTTCAAATTTGTCCTTTAATCTTCCTTTGGATGTCATTTCAAACCAGATTATGGTTTTCTAAACTAGTCGAGATTAGCGAACCACACCAAAGTAATTATTTATTTTATTTCCCAATCCCAACCTATGCATCCCATGAAGCAAAACTGGTAATACTCCATATCTAACACCACGGTGTTATCGGTAAAATTAATTACCATTTCACGTTCAAATCTAATTAAAGATTTAACTATCGCTTTGGAGCAAAACTGGCGATACTCCATTCTCGCTCATTTCTAAATTTAATAATTTAGATTATAGATTCACATTTCAATCTAATTGCAGATTCATTTAAAACTCCTTTTACTGGGTTAAAGAACTAGGTGTTATTTAAAACACAGTTCATGACAAACCCAAATCACATTATATTTATTATCGGGTTACAGAACTAGTGTTATTTAAAACACCGTTCCCGATGAACCCACAAATCAATTCTAGTTCAATTTAAATGAAATATATTAGGAATTCCGATTATTTAAAACCACTTTTTTAAATCTAATTTATTTATTTAAAAATAAAAACCCGGGTTTTAAATTGAGTTCAAACTAGTTCATTTCGATAAAAATCTATTTTTATCTTTTCAAATATGGAGTTTTTCATCCCAATTTTTCCCAAATCATTTCTTATGATTCTACACAAATTATTACTATTTTTAATAATTTTATCAAGGCCCGTACAGTCGATTTCCAACAACGGCCATCGAACTGCACCTATAGCGACCTTTTCCAAATTTGATTTGGAAGTATCTCCAAATCCAACCGTTAGATTTCAAATTTCTAATATTCGTTAGAAATCTCTTTTCGATACGAACCCAACGGTCCCGGTTTTAGGAGAATCCGATGGTCGGATCTCCCGTAATGTCCGTTTGAAATAAATGGTCGAAATTTACGAACTGCCGCGGCGCGGCGCGTTCTATTCAGGCCATTATATTATATATATATAATATATATATTATATATCTCGTCGATTACTATTTAAAACGAATTATATAAATAGTTTTAAATTCGTTTCAAAAGCAATTTCAACTTCCATTTCAATTCAAATCAAAATTGAATTCTTCCTTATAAATTCGTCTTAAAATTCATCTCTATTCACTTCAAATTTCAATTCAATTTGAATTCGTTTTCAATTTAATTCAATTCCAAAGTCGTTTTCTATTCGATTCAATTCAAATTGGTTTTCTATTCGATTCAATTCAAATTGGTTTTCTATTCGATTCAATTCAAATTGGTTTTCTATTCGATTCAATTCAAATTGGTTTTCTATTCGATTCAATTCAAATTGGTTTTCTATTCGATTCAATTCAAATTGGTTTTCTATTCGAATCAAATTCGTTATATATTCCATTGAAATCAAATTCGTTATATATTCCATTGAAATCAAATTCGTTATACATTCCATTGAAATCAAATTCGTTATATATTCAATTCATTTCGAAATCGTTTTCAATTCAATTCATTTCGAAATCGTTTTATATTCAATTCATTTCTGTTTAAATTCAAAAACGAATATAATCGATATAAATATCGTTCGCGTCAAAATGGCGCATCACTAATCAACACGGCTTTATATGTTTCAATAAATTCGTTATTCTATTCAACAAATGAATATTTATTCTACTCAATATGTGAATCTATATTTTTGTCAACACACGACTAATCTCAACGAATGAGTACTGTCCACGTGTGACCGTTTTTGCTATTTACTATATTTTATGGAAATTAAGGTATCTATCGTTTGATATTAAATCAGACTCCAACTGTAAATTAGTAAGAGAATGATTCCCTGAATATTAACCCCGAAGGCCGAAACCAACATCAGATCAATATTCAGGAGACCACTCGTCTCATCTATTTTCCAGTTAGTTTCTAATTTCATATATGATAAAGATGTAAATTTTATTGTTAAAACATTTCGTTCAACACATGACTAATCTCAACGGATGAGTACAGTCAACACATGAACCTTTACTTTATAGTGATAAATATATAAATTTTATTGTTAAAATATTTCGTTCAACACATGACTAATCTCAACGGATGAGTACAGTCAACACATGAACCTTTACTATATAATATTCTTTATCTTCTAAATTGGAATGAGGCCCAATCAATCACCATATAATATTAATTATATGGATTTTCATACATCACACGTATAAGATAGCATTGAAAAATAATCAACCATCAACCAAGGTGCACTACACCGTATAAGCATCAAATATAAATATCTAACGCTTATAACAGCCTGTCAATCAATCGATCGACATATTTAATCAATCAGGATGAGTGAACTTCAAATTTCATCCCAACACCCGTCTGGGGTTTCAAACAATCAAACACAGATTTTATTTGTGCAGTTGGGCGATGTGTAAAATTTATCGACCCAATCAATGTCAGTCAAATTAGTGTACATAAACAAACCGTCCGGTTTGTAAATGAATATTTATTTATTCACATTCACTATATTCATATTCACGTTAAAAATTATATTTTTAACGATAAAACATTTTATTTTAACATATGAATTTCTATTCAGTTCATTCTTTAAATAAAATGATATTTTTATTTTTCTAATTTATTTTATAAAATTTCGGCGACATAACGGCACGATACTAGAAACGGGACGAGGCCTAGCCTTATCCCCGGTCTAGTGAAGGCCCACGCCATTCACACATCAATCAAATCCATTCATTTCACCAAACAATTCAATTTCAATCAAATAATCTAACTAATTTTTGCAATCAAACAAACAAGTCCATGGTTTGTGGACCATTGTGTCGGGTGCTACTAAACACCGTCTGCATCCTAGTATATATATATAACTAGAAAATGAAATTGAAAGGTGAGAAATTCTCACCAATAGCTATCCAATCATCTTGACTCTTCTTTGATAGTAATCTTCATCGTTCTCTCCTTTTATCACTTTCGTCGCCCGTAGCCACTACATATATAAAAATCACACATTTTTATATTTTGATGTTTTAAAATAAAAATCACATTTTTATTTGTTCACTTTCAATTTAAAAATCATATTTTTTAATCACTTCATATTTTTAAAAATCGAATTTTTACTATGTTATTCAATATATAAAAATCGAATTTTTACTTCGCTATTTTAAAAATCTTAACTTAACTAATTTATATATCGAATCTTTTCTATTCGAAAAGATCAAATCTTTACAAGGGTAAAGGTCAAATCTTTCCTTGCTTTAAAATTCTAATCTTTTTATAGCCATTCATATATATAAAAATAAACCTTCCTACTTATAAAAATCAAACTCTTTCGTTTTAAAAAATCATTACTCTTTCATTATAAAAATCATGGTTTTTCTATAAATTAAAAACTGATTTTTTTTAACCCATGTTTTTCCTTTAAAAATCTCCCCTTTTTATATAAGTAAAAATCATAACTTTATAAAAATAAAATCGAATTCAAAAACAATGCTATAAACATTTTTTCCACAATCTAAAAATGAAATCAATCTTATTTATTGTTAAAACACATTTTTATACAATGACCTAATTTAAAAATCATGTTTTTATTTACCTGGATAAATAAAACCAAAGTAAAAACTCACGTTGTTTTACTGTTGGAAGAGGGGAAGAGGAGACAGGGCGTCGGAGGCTAGAGGGGGGTCGGCGAGGCATGGGAGGGTCGGAGCAGGCGGTTTTAGGCGGTGGCTAAGGGGGAGGAGCTGGAAACGGAGGGGGGTCGCGCGAGGCTCGAGGCAGCGCCTGGGCGAGCGGCGTGGCAGATCGGAGGGCGGCTTAGAGGAGGGCGTCACCGTGGGTGGGGGTCGCGACCTGGAGGCGGGCGGCTCCGTCACTGCCATTTTTGCTTTCTTTTTTTTTTCTTTTAATTCGATCTTCTGCTGAACGAAGAAATAGGGGGGGCCAGAACGGGTTAAAGGGGGAGAAGGGTTGACCCTTTTTTATTATTTAATTTTAATTTTTATTCACATAAAGTAACTTTTTCTATCGACCTCGAAACAAGGCCCACCGCCTGTCGTCCATAGTGTTTTACCCCCATTCCGAACACAATGGGATATGTATCGTAGGCTGATTCGTTCGTCTCGATCAGTTTCCGTTGAATTTACATTTAAATCGCTATATTGAATTTTAAACGTACATTTCAAATTACCGGGGTCAAATATTAACTTGAAAAATTCTAGAAAAATATTTTCTAGCTTCGTATTGACGATACGGTCCTAACAAAACTAATTTCGTCGAATTCTGAGACCGTTGGAAAAATGGCAATTTTCCAGTCGATTAAAATCAACTGAAACCGGTCAAACGCGTTTTCCTATGCCATGCTCACATATTGATTCGAAAAATTATGAAATTTGGAATCTAGCAATAATTTGACATCACGGACCCAACAAAATTGGTAACGTCGAAATCCGAGGTCGTTTGCAAAATTCCCATTTTTAAGGGCCTGAATTCCATAGCGACTATTCAGAATTTTCAACTGGACATATCTTTATATTCCCGCTATGAAAATTTGATTTTTCGGATTCGTTGGAAAGATATCATCGATTAGATCCTATTGTTTTTGGTTTCACTAAAATCCGGTTTGTTTTGCACCCGGTACATTCAATTGAAGTTTGAAATCGAATTATCGAACTACCGCGCCATTTTCAATTCTATTTATAATTATATATAAATATTTATATTCTAACGACGGCGTATATAATATATACGTTCGAATTATATTCAATATAAATTTTCCTTCGTTTTTATTTAAAATGATTCATTTTAAATATTCAAAATTCGCTAAAATAGCCAAAATAAAAATTTTAAACTGGCTCAGAATTTCCGGGTTATTACAATTTACAAACACTTCTCCAACTTCCAGTGTTTTAAATTTCAATTCTAATTTTAATTTCAGATTTAATTAATCTAATTCCACTTATTTCACTAATATGAATTCTGATTGGTTATTTACATAACCATTTAATTTATAATCTTACTTGATTATAATAACAACTAATATATTCAATATATTATAATTCTAATATATATATCTTTCCTATATCAAAATATACTTTGGGTAAAATTATTTCCATTTACCGTCTTTTCCAAAATATATCATGTCGACCCATCATATTCGAGTGTTTAGAAACTCCTACCGATACAGTGGATCAAACTGATCGACCAGAATCCATAAATAACTCAACCAATAAATCTCCACAATATAAAACCATTTTTATGTCAAATAACAAATACGTTCACTCATATATATACACTCAAACTCAATCTAGGGTATTACTAACCCCATCTCTACTGAGTCACGCCACATAGCCAAGGTAATTCACTTAACCTTAAGCTCTGATACCAACTGTAACGTCCTGGAAAAGGTCGATCTTGGTTATTCGATATACAACACATATCGAACATCCAAGGATCGAAAATACCGGTAGTTAATGAAAGAAGTTAGAGGGTGAGGATAGATAAGATAAAAACTTAGAATAGAAGAAGAAGAACATCACAACATCAAAGTAAACACGAATCTCACAGCGGAACGAATAAATATATTTCATAACATAACTTTGAAATATAAATCTGTACTTGAATATGCATATCATTTCCAAAGTACAACACTTACAACACAGCGGAAATAAACAATAGCTATATGATCCTGAAGACTCCTGCTTTAGCTCTTCAAGTATCTGTAAATCCCGACTACTTGACTACCCGTATAAAATTGGGCACCCAAGAGTTTAGGGAAACAAAACAAAATAAACTCCGGGTCAGTCATGGGGCTGGTATGAGTAAAACAGTTTAAAACAGTTTGAGCCATTAAACGATATCTCATAAGACCACGCAGTATAACGGAACGTGTTTTCCCTTATGAGAATCCAACATAATCTTTATACCAAAACTCACTTATATTATAATAATGTCTATCAACCACAATACAATAATCATCTAGCAGAAACGCTTTCATCTCACGTTCTACATATCTAGTATACAATCAAAACCGCAAGCACGTATTGGGTACTGGATTTCCAACTATGACAAGGTATGGAACCACCTTTCGCTAGTGTACCTCTAGAGAGGAATACACTGGGTTCAACAAGAAAATCTTGCAACCCGGCCACACATGACCGACCACTCATTTCGCTTGAGTGTATCGAATGTATATCACCAACGGTTGGGATCAGCAACCGTTTCCCGAATGGGACAACATCGACAATAGATTTTTAGAAGTAAATGAAACTCTAGATCAGGTGATTATACACCCTAATAGGTGCGACCTACATAGCCATACTGCCTGCCCATTTTTTGTCATTTCCCGGTTGTGAGGCTAGAGGCCACACTTATCTCTGATAGATCACACGTTTATTCACTTTGAATGTCACAACGTCATACCCGCCAAATCACAAATTGATTTCCCCAAAAATACCACAGATATACAGCTAAGAGAAACGAATTCCTCCGCCACCAAACGTAAATATGTTTGAAGAGATCAACTTACGCGATCTATTAAATATACTCTGTCAGACATTCTTCCATACAGGTCGTCCTGGGACTGGACAAACCGAAGGCACTATTCAGTACAACCATCTTAGGCAATCTTTACCTAAGATTTATACAATAGCCCTTGCACTTTACTATGTCTTCAATTATCTTGGCATATACAATTCGCAACACTTATGCCAATACGGAGTGGTTCTTTGGATAACAATCCAACTGGTCTCTCCATATTAACAACGTTAAAATGGTCAAAAACTTCGATAGTCGGTGAGTTAACTATCAAAGAAAAACACGTGTGCAAACAACGATATTATTTCTGAATGGAAATTATATCGATCAATCATCATTGAGCATTTATCTCTTTCGTTCAATAATTTATTCATTTTCTATTTCCTACTTCCATATATTCAACCTTTCTTATTTTCTATACTTAGAAAATATATGTTATTAACATTGGAAAACATTTCCCTTCCTTGTTTCCTATATTAGAAAACATTTCTGATTCTTGTTTGGAAAACATTTCCAAATCTCCTTCGTTTGGTTCTAAACAGATGTTTAAATAAAACATCGCTATGCCAACTCAAACCATTTCACTCATTAACTAAATTCACTTAACCATCCTTTACTATCAAACCTTACCATTCCTTAGTTAAGAAGGAAGTCAATCAAGTTGGGGTATAATTACCTCTCAGACCTTAACTGAACAACGTTTTAACTTCGAAATAGTCAAAGTTTATCTTTTAAATATTTAACAAACTTCCTTATGTAACTCCCTTTCGAATAAATCTCTATCCGATAACTCTTTCCTTCGAATAAACTATATTCGATAATCTCTCTTCTTCGAATAACCTATATTCGAATAACTATATTCAATTAACACTATTCGATTAACTCTAATCGATTTACTCTTATTAATTAACTCCTATCAATTTACTCCTTTCGAATAAACTATATTTGATAACTCCTTTCGAATAAACTATATTCGATTTACTCCTTTCCCTATTCGAATAAGCTATATTTGATAACTCCTTTCGAATAAACTATATTCGGTTTCTCCTTTTATCTCTATTCGAATAAACTATATTTGACAACTCCTTTCGAATAAACTATATTCGATTTCTCCTTTTAAATTTATTCAAATAAACTATATTCGATATCTCCTTCGAATAACAAATATTCGATAACTCTTTTTGAATAACAAATATTCGATAACTCCTTTCGAATAACGAATATTCGATAACTCCTTCGAATAACCAATATTCGATAAATCCTTCGAATAACTAATATTCGATAACTCTTTCGAATAACTAATATTCGATTAACTCCTTTCGAATAAACTATATTCGATTACTCTTCTCGAAGAAGCTATATTCGATTTGATTCCACTTCGAATAAGTGATATTCGATAACTCTACTTCGAATAGACTATAACTCGATTATCTTAACTCGATAATCTTAACTCGATTATCTTAACTCGATTACTTAACTCAATTAACTTAACTCGATTATCTTAACTCGATTATCTTAACTCGATTATCTTAACTCGATCACTTAACTCGATTATCTTTACTCGATTATCCTAACTCGATTATCTTAACTCGAATTGATTAACTTTATTTTGATTAATTCTGATTGATTAACCCTAACTGGTTAACTCTAACTGATTAACTCTAACTGATTAACTCTAACTCAAATCGATTAACTCCTCTAACTAATTTTGATTAACACATTTTGATTAACTCCTTTGGTCAACTCTACATCCATATTCAGTTTCAAATATCGATGTTGAAATCGGTTCTTACTTCTCGATATAAGTCCTGACTTATATATTCCATTTATCCAATGATAAATATTTTACTTAATTTATAAAATATTGTTTATAAATTAATCCTCCCAGTTCATCTGTTAAAACAGATTTCTATTTAATCTCACTTTAAATAAATCTTTTCCCTTTCCTTTATATCCTGCCAATTTTCCTTTTTATAACTCTATTTATTTCATAAATAAATATTTCCTTTTATTTATTTTCCCAAAAAAATTCTTTTATTTATTTTCCAAATAAACAATCCTTTTTCAATTTCTATTTGTAAATGTTTTACAAATATTTCCCTTTCTATTTTATTTGTAAATATTTACAAATATTTCCTTTTCAGCTTTCTATTTACTTAACAAATAAATATTTCATTTCCAATTCTATTCATTTAACAAATAAATATTTCTTTTTATAAAATCCTTTGATTTTATGAATATTCCCTTTTCAATAAAACATTGAAAATTTCCTTTTATAATTATTCAATTTATTTTCTAAAGAGATATCCCTTTTATAATTCTATTTACTTTCTAAGTAAATAATCCTTTTTATACCTTTATTTACTTTCTAAATAAATAATCCTTTTTATAAAATTCTTTGATTTTATAAATATTTTCTTTATTAAATTCCTTTTTATAAAATCCCTTGATTTTATAAATATTCTATTTCAATACACAGATTGAAATTTCCCTTTTCTATTCCAATATTTCTTTTGGTATTCAACAGTACCAAATAACAGGACCAGTGTCATTATCATCAATCACAGATTATACATCACATCATATAACACAATATATGAAAACAAACAGTATTATAAATATTGAGGAATCCTGTTGGATCCCTCCAACCTATTTTCCTCCATCACAGATGTTAAAAACCACGAATATAAAATATTCTTATAAACAAAATCAATATTCGATTAACGATTTATATATATATCGTTACCTATACTTTTAACCAGTACGTAAGCAATTCAACCAAATAGTTAATACACATCAAACAGCAGATAATTATCAGTTCTAAGAATACGTTATAGAAATATAACTGTTCAGAGTTGGTGAGTTTTACTCACATTTCGCGTTAACCGTTAAATAACGATTTGCGTCTGTTGATTCAGACGAACAATTTATTTTGCAATAAATTGTAACGAGCTCCTATCCTCTCCCGGTCAGTTCCATTATGGAGCCACCATCCATATAATCCTAATGGATCTTGTTTCGTCTGATTTCGATAAAGTATGAGCAAGTTATAGCTTATACAAGTTCATACATTTTAAATAAATTTAAAACATGTATTTGATTTTAAATTTGGGCCTTCACCTTTTTATATCAGCCCAACAACCAATAACCCAACCCGCTCCTTTATCTCCCCCAAATCGATCGTGCTTCATGTAGCCTCGTTGGCCATTTCTGATTCCACAAACTCCCACCGCCATTCCATCCTTCACCGAATTCGAAAACCAACTACACCATTGAACTTCTCTTCTCCTCCTCATCATCCCCAACCCCATCAACTCGCACTCGATGCTCCCCTGGTAACCCCCATGTAACCGACTTCAACTGTCGTGTGTTGCCACCGTACACCGAGTTTTCCCTCATTGTCACCATCGGGTGTGCCTTGCCAAACCAATTCGGAGTATCACCTCGATTTGGCAGAAACCCCACCCTGTCGACGCTGTGCTTCAGCCTTAGCCGCACGATAAAACTGTCGGGCTCCAGAAATTGTTGTCGCACCTATAACGAAGCATACAGCAGTGAAGCCCTCGAGCTTAGGAGTCCAACGGATCCAAGGATATCCGATTTCATGAACTATTGGATTTTATAAAAATCGTTGAAGGAATATAAGAGGAGGCGGCCTCTTTTCTTTGGTTTACAGAAGATATCATTTAGGTCTTAACGATGGTGGGAGGGGTATTTATAGTTTTTAGTTTGTTTTTGTTGGATTCCTTAAGGATATTAGAAAACCACATATTGGTTTTGAGAAGAGAACGGTAGCAACACAATTGGCCAAGAAAAATGAAGATAAGTTAGTTTTTGAAATGTTAGGATATTTCATATAAATATTTTATTGATTTTTCTTTCATTACTTAAATGTATTTGCCTTCTAAAAAATCCTATGACCACATACGATACTCAAAAATCATGAAAATTGGAATGTAGCTATAGTTCGACATCACAGTTCCAACAAAACTGGTTTCGTCGAATTCCGACTCTGTTTGCTCACCCAACGTATTTTTAAAGTTCAAATTATCGACTGTATTCCATGTTAAAATCCGGTACGGCCACATACTGACTTCAAAAATCGCTGAAATTGAAATCTAACAATAATTTAACATTGCGGATCCAACAAAATTAGTTTCATCAAATTTTGAGGTCGTTTGCAAAACTGGCTATTTTTAAATCTCTAAATAAACCCTTTTTAAATATATAAATATATTCAAAAACAATTAAATTAAATATTTATAAATAAATATTATCGTATATATTCAAAGTGGAATACCATACATCTCCCGTTGGGTTTATAACTCGATACTTCAAACCCCGATTAAATCGATATTCGGTTTAAAATGAAATTCCTTTTTTAAAATATAAATAATTCCTTTATAAATTATAAAGGAATTCCACAACGACTTTTCTAAAATTTGATTTGGACATAAATCAAAATCTACACGACGAAATCTCGATTTTTCTCTTACATTAGAAAAATATACTTCACCAGCTCTGAACGTTTCTTGTTTCACAGAAATCTGACTTAAAACGGCTTCTGTATATTCGTTTAAAGTTTGAATCGCCAAATTACGAACTGCAGCGCCATTTCGAGCATGATTATAATTATAATATAAATTATACATTCAAACTTCGTTTAAATAATATTTTCGTTAATATAATTCAACTCTAAACTGAATTATATATTATAAATTGTCCAGTTCACATTATATTGTGAATTCCACTAATTCTAATTACTTTAGAATTTAAGTATATTATTTAATTATTATTTTAATTAAATATTCAAAGTTATTTAATTTAAGCCATTTTAAATTACCAACCCATATTTTAAATAATTAAATAAATTAATTATTATATCGCTGAAAAATGTGGGTCGTTACATGGCAGGATCCTCACTCTCTGGCGATCTCCATGTCCTAATGTCACTGGTAATTCTATGTAGCCCATCGCAGCCGTTGATGCCCTATTGAAGCCCCGTATCCATCCTTCGCAGGGCTTTAAATCTTCTGCTTCAAGTCTCATTCGTTCAAAAGCTTTCTTGAAGAGAATATTGACTGAACTCCCGTTGTCCACTAACACTTTATGGACTAATGCGAGGCCGATGGCCGTGGTAATTACCAGTGGGCCTTCAGTTGGTGATTGAATCCCGGTATCATCTCTACTATGGAATATGACATCGTCTGACATCGTCTTTTATTATTTTATTGGAGTAATGTCTTCGAGGTTACTGCATTCCCCTACCTCAAAGTGCTTGGCAGCATTAACGTACTAATCCATTGCTTTGAAACTACGGCTAGCTAGATGGGGTCCACCTATAATGGTATTAATGACAATCCCTTTACCTTTCTGCTGTGCTATAGGTTTGGAAGTTGGATGTCTTTAGTTCGGGGCTTGCCTTCCTTGCCCCCTGTCCCGTGGGGCAACCTTGTACTCGTCTAACTTCCCTTCCCACGGCAACTTTCAACTACATCTCTCAAATGACGGCATTCGTTAGTGGAATGGCCGTGGGTTCCATGGAACAAACAAAACTTTACCGTTGCGATCTCTTTTTCAGTGGTATCTCTGGGTGGTGGCTTTTTGTGTTGCAATATGTTGTATGTATCCAAATAAATGTTTTCCAAGGTATCATTCAATGGCGAATAGTTTTCAAAAGTTTGGAATCGAGGTCTTTTGCTGGAATTGTTCCCTCGGTTCCTACTCCTCCTATTGTCGTTTCCATTCTTGTTGTTATTACCTTCGTTCTGTTTGCCAATGTTCACTTCAACCTTCCCTGAACTGTCACCAGATTGTTTCACAGCAATATTACTTTGGACACCTTCCCTCGAGGCCCCTTCAGACTTTCTCTTCCTATTTGCATGAGCTTCTTCTCGCCTTAAGCGAATATTAGCCTTTTCGTAGAACAATTCCCTAGTGGGGGCGGTTTCCCAGATAGATAATCCCCAAATTCTGTGTCCGGGTCAACTCCTTCTGTTAAAGCCATCAGAATAGTGGATTCATGAGGGTCGCTAACTTCGGTGACAGCCAGGTTGAAGCGGTGCAAATATGATTTCAGAGATTCGCCCGGAGCCTGTTTAATCCTTGACAACTCTATGACGCTTTTGGATTTTCGGGCGTGAAGTCGAAACTGGTTCATAAAGCGCTCACTTAATTCTGTGAAATTTGATACTGACCATGGAGGGAGTCGGGTGAACCACATTAATGCCACATCTTCTAGATAAATTAGGAAGGCCTTGCATTTTATAGCGTCTGGAGCTGCTGCGGCATTCATGAACCATGCGTACCTCATCAGATGCTATCCTGGGTCCGTTCTCCCTGAATATCGATCCATTTGTGGCAAGTTGAATCGCCGAGGGAGCTAGAAGTCCAATATATCATCTATGAAGGGGGTATGACTTCGCTCAATGCCCCAGTCCTCATTAGTGTATCCTCAGCTTTCGGACATGATCTGATGCACCATTGCCCACACGTCGGCATTTGTTAATGTTTGCACAGGTTCTCTAGGTCTGATATTCGGATTACCCCTGGGTTCCTGATTAGGGGATAACCTCCTGTTTCTAGCGGTGGCTGCTCTACATTGCTCCCTACGCTCCCGGTCGATCTCAGGAGGAAGGGGCTGGAGAAGTTGATGTTGCGTAGGATTAGTAATATTATGATCCCTGGGTAGAACGTGGGATCCACGCATGGGCAACAACATAGGCTCTCTCAAGCTTGGGTCATCAGGCCCTAACACATGAGCGGCGTCTTCGCGGGATCCTAAAGATCCAAAAGTTAATTGATCAAGGTTCTAAGGTTGCTCAAGCAGCCTTCTTTCACGAGGACGTCCCTTATCTGAAGAAGATGAATAATCTGCAGCAAGGCGGCGTGTTAGGGAAGGTGTCTTTTGCCTCCGGAGCTCCTTGAGTTCCCTACTCATGGTGATCATGTTCTCTTGCATGCGAAGACCGTCACGCTTATGGGATTCCAATGCCTCCTTAGTACTCTGGAGCATGTCAAGAAAGCATGAAAAATCTCCTTGTGTGACGGGTGAAGATGGGTCAGGCTGATCATTGGTCATAGCGGATGGAATCAGAGCATTGGTAGGAGCTCGAGTAGAAGTTCCACCTTCACTTTGGTTCGGGTCAGATCAGAGCACAAAGGTACGGCCGGACCGGTTCGGATGGGGAGAGTGGGCGACCTCAACATCATTAGATCGGCTCGGATCGAGGTCTTCTGTTCGGTTCGGACATTCTTGACCGGAGCGGCCTGCTCCAGAGTCTTGACCACGTGACCTCGTCACGACCATTGTTTGCTGATCTTCGTTAACTTCATTCTCTCGATTACTTTGGATTTATTTGCCTTTTCCTTTGGCTATAATCTCCAATTCTTCAGTGATTAACCAACAGGTACTTAAAGATGTCGAAAAAAGAGGATTAATGACACGACCCGAACTTCCCCGTGAAGGAAAGCACGGATTGCGTTGAGGACAAGACAGTATAGAACGCAGATGGAAGAACATTTCATTGTTATTACAACAATTCCATCAGATACAAGAATATACAGAGCATAAATGAATAAATATTACACAGAAAATATCAGAGATTTAAATTACATTTTAAATACATCGCAGCGGAAAGTAATACAAAAGCACAACTAGAAGTAATGCACGGATACAGAGCTTTCCGAGCATCGTTCCAGCTGTAAATCAGGATCCTGTGAATATAAATCTGCAAAACCAAAACTACTAGCTGCCCGTGTGGAAAATAAGGGAACCCAGAGTTTAGGTTAAAGCAATAAACTCCAGGTCAGTCATGTGACTGGTGTGAGAACTAAAACAGTTATTAATCTTTATTTTCAAAGTTCGGTAAATCAAGGGACCACGCCGTATAACACGGAACAGGTTTCCTCCTAAGAATACCAGTGCATAAAACAAACAGCGCAATGCTAAATAAAGAAAAATGAAGCTATTATAAGACCCAGGTCCCATCACACAATGCAACGCAAGCCGGAGGATAGGGTTTTTACCTTATAATAGCCAAAGCATGCTTGATATGTTAAAAACACATTATTTGATACTATTATAAGTGTATAGTGTCAAAACAATTTCAATCATAAATATCAATCATAGGCGGCATGAATGACCCATACCACTATGTCGCCATACTAGGTTCTACAAATAAAACCAAATTATCACGTATTGGAAATTGGATTCCATCATGAGTCGAGGCAAGGGGCAAGCTCCTCTCCGTTTCGAGACACTCTAGCAAATGTCTCAGGACCCCACTTTGATCCTTGGAATCAGTTGGGCCGGTCCTCACCTAACTTTGGAGGAATAGTTATTCCTAAACACACGTTTCCCGGTCCTAATAGACCTATATCCGAGGCGCCTCGCATTCCAACATCCACACAGGTAAAAAGTATATAAATGTCAGGGCTGGTAAGTCACTGACATCACCCATAGCTAGAAAGAAACGTCGTGTTCTCCCAACGGTCTGTATCCCGTTTTTGACTCATACCGAGGTGTGAGGCTCGCGAATTCACGTTATACACAAAGCTACATCACACAGACCATGCTTTGATCATCAACCACAAGACTTTTCTTTTCAACAGAAGCCTTGATCAATTGCCACTTACGCGTGCCACACTGGCAATTCACTACATGCGACTGATGTCCATCGATATACAACCTCTGAGCTCGTACGTCTCAGAGAAGGGCGTTAAGCAAGAGAATAAATTCTCTGCCGCCAAACAAATGTATATTTAATAGAGATCAATCAACACAGAATAAAATCCAATGTCAGACACACAATCTATTTACAAGTTCGCTCTGGGTCTGAACGAAACCGGAGGCACTTTCCTCGCATATCCATCCATCTCCAAGTACGTCTAGACGATCACCAACTATTTCCCTCATCTTGGGTGTATAGCCCAATCGAGATCATCAGTAATCACCCAGACGATGTGAAGACTTCCGGTATTCAACCACCGCCTTCATCTTCGACATCTCGTCGAATCGGTTATTCAGAATGGGTATAAACCCGGCCTTTCTGAATAACCCACGTATATGATAAACAAATGTTGCACAAACACAACAAACGCCTCATTCCAATTCAGAATATTATTTTATTCACAAAATCACATTCTTAGGGAATAGGTTCCCATTAATTTTATCAAAGATAAATTCTTCTAAATTTATTCTTTAATCTTCCTTTGGATATCATTTCAAACTAGTCGGGATTAGCGAACCACACCGAAGTAATTATTTATTTTATTTCCCAATCTCAACCTATATATCCCATGGAGAAAAATGGTAATACTCCATATCTAACACCACGGTGTTATCGGTAAAATTAATTACCATCTCACGTTTAAATCTAATTAAAGATTTAACTATTGCTTTGGAGCAAAACTGGTGGTACTCCATTCTCGATAACCTTTCAGATTTGATAATTTAAATTATCAATTCACATTTCAATCTAATTAAAGATTCATTAAAACTCCACTTAGCTTTAATCTTTTGAAAAATCAATATCCTGTCTTTAACTGGGTTAAAGAACCAGTGTCATCTAAAACACGATTCACGATAAACCCAAAATCACACTCTATTGTTAATCGGGTTAAAGAACAGGTGTTGTTCAAAACACCGCTCACGATAAACCCAAAAACCAATTCAAATTCAATTTCAATTGAATATTATTTAATTGATACACTTCATTAAATCTAAATAGAAAGATTTAATCTTTTTCCCTATTGGGCTTAAGAACAGTGTTAATGAAGACACCATTCACGACAAACCCAAATCACATTTGATATTAAATACAAGGCTCTGAATAGAAAATATACCGGCTTATATTCAATATCAAATCTTGAAACCAACAAATACTGTATTGGAAATAACGATATTAAATATATCTTTCAAATTCCCATAACAATATCTGTATAGTCACGAAATCCAACATCAAAATATTCCAAAGATAATTTCGATTCAACTCCAGTCCCATTTCACGTATTGGGATATTGATTATATTTAAAATCACTTTCAAATTCAATTTATTTATTTCAAAAATAAATTGATTTTAATTCTAGTTCAAAACTAGTTCATTTCGATAAAAATCTATTTTTATCTTTTCAAATATGGAGATTTTTCATCCTAGTTCTTTCCAATTCATATATTATGATTTTACACAAATTATTGATATTTTTAATAATTTTATCAAGGCCCGTACAGTCGATTTCCATCAACGGCCATCGAACTGTACTTACAGCGACCTTTTCCCAATTTGATTTGGACATAATTCCAAATCCAACTGTTAGATTTCAAATTTCTAATATTCATTGGAAAGCTCTTTTCGATACGAACCCAATGGTTCCGGTTTTAGGAGAATCCGACGGTCGGATCTCCCGTAATATCCGTTCGAAGTCAATGGTCGAAATTCGCGAACTGCCGCGGCGCGGCGCGTTCTATTCAGGCCATTATATTATATATATAATATATATAATATATACTTTGTCGATTTCCTTTTAAAACGTATTTTATAAATCGTTTTAAATTCATTTTCAAAACCATTTCAATACTATATTCAATTTCTAATCAAAATTGAATATTTCATATCATTACTATATAAATGATAATATTTTCAAAACGTTATATTTTGAAATCACTACCTTTTCCATATTCATTATAAAAACGAATATTGTGACGGCCCGCCTCGCACTAGCCTGCATTTCCTCCAAGAGTGCGCTGTACACATGCCCGACTAGCACAAGACGGTCGTCAGGAGAAAGGAAAGAAGAGAATGAACTAATCAAAGAACCTGTAGAATGTCTCACAGCGCTTGGGATAAAATATAATAATAACATACTTGACATAAAACAGGCGAGACAGTGCATAAGCTGATAACTAATAATCAATGTCAACATCAAAGCAGCGGAAATCCAAATACAGCTTATTACAATTTTTCCAAATTTACTGTCTCTAAACAAAAGAAAGCTGAAGTAGAAGATACACCAACAATGCCCAAGCAGTGATCTTCAACAACACAGGGAGAATACTATATATGTATATTACGTGGAAGCCTCCTGCTCGTCTCCGGATCATCTACCCGTGCATCACCAGCTAACCTGTCTCTAGTCTGCTCGTGTGAGCACCCAGAGTAATAAGAAGAGACATAAAACTCTGGGTCAGACATAAAGCCTGGTATGAGCGATAAGCATCTAAACAGAGTAATAACAGGTATACTAAACCATACCTGAACCTGGACCTGCAACCAAAGAGTTAGTACCACATACCGTACAATACTCCAAGGTGCCATAATAAATAGTGTAAGAACACGGGGGTGGGGTGTGCATGTCATAATGATAGCAAACAAATCATCCATAGCAACCATCCTCACATCTCTCACTTAGTGCGTAAAGCGTACGACATCTACCACTTTGGAACACTAGACAAAACTGAGGCAACGACGAATCCCGACTTGTAGAAACCCTGCTATGACCAAGCCAAACACTTGGAGTCATGACCAAACATTTCAATGACCCACTTCATTGGTCGTAGCCCTTGGTTCTACCGATGCCATAATGGCCCTGAATCCGCCTTCGTACCTCCTACCATAGTGGTCCAAAGCTATAGGTGTCGACAACTCCTTAGCACGCGTCCCGCAGCAAAGCCCAACCATGAAGTGAACTCGTTGATTCCCATCTGAATCTTAAGCTCGAACTTCTCATTTGGACTTCCTTTGCATCTCGGGTTTGGTTGAATTGGAGTGGGTCTTCAGAAGAGTTGTCGTACATTAACAGTTCTAGAATTCTGTTCGGTTCGGTAGTCATCACCATCATCGGTTCGGGTCGGTAGTCATCTTCTTCATCGGTTCGGGTCGGTAGTCATCTTCTTCATCGGTTCGGGCCGGTAGTCATCTTCTTCATCGGTTCGGGTCGGTAGTCATCTCCTTCATCGGTTCGGGTCGGTAGTCATCTCCTTCATCGGTTCGGGTCGGTACTCCACTTCGGGTCGGTTGTCTCTGTTTGAGTTCGGTGGTTGCTCCCTTCTGAGTTCTCATGCCCGATCCTGTCCTTCTCCAATTGCCGATCCGCTCCGCCCCCTTAGCGTACTCTGATCCAATCCTCTCCAATCCAATCCACTCTCTAGTTTCGATCCGATCCGCTCCCTAGTTCCGATCCGATCCCCCTTGTCCACTCCAACTCTAAGCAATGGCCTTCCTTCCTGCCAAACTTCTTCCAGTGGCAAGTCCTCATCCAGTTCGAATTCCCTTGGTCGGTTCCCTAGTCCGATCCGACCCCTTTTCTCCGATCCGAACCGGTTCGGAACCTGCACACTTCTGCAACTTTCCAGCGAGCTTTTTACGCCATTCGACGACGTTTTCGAGCAATTTAACTATTCTAATAAATCATGAAACATACCATAGAGTCATAGCAACATGTAATAGCAACCACAAACAGCAAACAACAATTTAAATGAATCAAAATGAATCAAAAGTAGCTAAAACCTCACATTGGCCTATAATCCCTCTTAATCATGTTTAAGCATATGATTAACAAAACACATCGAAATTAACCCAAATTTTTAACAGAGCCTTAAAACATTATTTTAGAATTTTAAGAATTTTTCCAGAATTTATTTACGTATAAATTCGCTAATCTTCACTAATTACCCTTATTCGCCGTAATTAGTGCAAAAACTATGCAAATCACTCACCTTGGCCACAAATGAAATTCTCAGAACCGAAACTCCTCTGATTTGGGGCGAATACTGATGTCTAACAGCAGCCCCAACCTTGCTTTGATGCTTTTTCTCCTTAATTTGGTGTTGCTAGGCCTAATCTTCAATTAGAGAGTGATTTGGGGTGTTTTAGATGTAGGAAGCCATTACTAAGGTTTCAAGGAGGTTTGTGGCGGCTCAAAACTGAAATGAAAGTGATAACCTAACCCTAATCAGTCCCCCTATACCTCTAAACCCGAAATTCCCTTTGGGCTTAGCTGCTAATCACCCGGTTAAGCCCAATTAAGCTGTTTTTCTCCATCTGAAACTTGTTTCAGCCATATCTCCCAAACAGTGAGTCCGTTTGGCTAATGTGACCACTCTACGGAAAGAGAAACCATCATTCGAAGCCGATGGAAGTGGTTTGAGGTCAAAATTCCTTTCCAATCAAAAGTTATGGCCAAAACAGTGATAGCTAGGGGCAAAATGGTCATTTAAAAATCGGGAAAAATCATGAACATGGGAAATGACCACAATAGTCGTCTCCCAAAGTTACATGACCATACGACTTCGTATGTGAAAGAAATAAATATTCTACGATCCTACGACGCGTAGAATGCGGGTCGTTACATTCTCCCCCCCTTAAGAAATTTCGTCCCCGAAATTCCTTAACCCTAAACATACAAGGGATCCCGCATGCCTAACAACCATATACGACAATCAAATATGCAAAACAAGCAAACAAGCCTATCCTAGCATGCGGAAAAACTAAATCGAAGTCAAAATCTTACCAGACAAAGAGTTCTGGATACTTCTTCCTTATGTCCTCTTCTGTTTCCCAAGTACAATCATTCTCGTCTTCGCTCCACTGCACCTTGACTAGCTTCACCGACTTCCTTCGAAGTTGCTTCATGTCGTGTGCGACAATACGGGCCGGCTTGCGGTTCCCAACCGCCTCGGGTTCTACTTCGAAGTCCTCCAACTGGTCAGGTGAGATAGTCATATCTGAGTCGTGAATGAACTTCCTTAGTTGGGAAACATGAAATACGTTATGAACTCCCGCCATCTTCTTCGGTAAGTCAATTCTATATGCCAAATTCCCGACTAATTCAAGAACGTGGAATGGGCCAACAAACCTTGGTGCCAACTTGCCTCTCCTGCCAAATCGTATTACGCTCTTCAACGGAGAAATCTTGACAAACACCAAGTCGCCAACGGAGAATTTTAAGTCTCTTCTCCTCTTATCGGCATAACTCTTCTGCCTATCCTGGGCAGCCTTCATTCGTTGTTGAATGACCTTGATCTTATCCGACGTTTCTCTCACCACCTCTGGTCCAAGCATGAACTTCTCGCCAGTCTCTATCCAACATGATGGTGAGTTACACGGTCTTCCGTACAAAGCTTCAAACGGAGCCATACCGATACTGGATTGGTAGCTATTATTATATGCAAACTCTACTAGATGCAAATGGTCATCCCATGATCCTCCAAAATCCAATATACATGCTCTCAAGAGATCTTCCAAAATACGGTTCACCCTCTCCGTCTGACCGTCGGTCTGAGGATGATATGCGGTACTGAGATGTAACTCTGACCCTAGCGCCTCTTGCAAGCTCTTCCAAAACCCACTAGTGAACAACGGGTCTCGGTCGCTCACAATGCTTTTAGGTACTCCATGAAATCTCACTACCCACTTCATATATAATTCTGCTAACTTAGCTGCCGTTCTAGTCGATTTGACTGGTATAAACCTTGCACTTTTAGTCAGTCGATCTACAATTATCCAAATGCTGTCATATCCCGATTTAGTTCTTGGTAATCCATCGATGAAATCCATCGAGACTTGCTCCCATTTCCATTTGGGAATTTCTAAGGGCTGTAACAACCCACTAGGCTTCTTTTGCTCGGCTTTAACTAGCTGGCAATTCATGCACCTGGATATAAATTTCCCAACATCTCTTTTCATCCCTTCCCAGTAGTAGGTCCGCTTCATATCTCGATACATCTTATTACCACCGGGGTGTATAGTCAGTTTTGAGTGATGACATTCTCTAAGCACTTCATCCCTCAATCCATTGACATTGGGTACAACAAGCTTTCCATTCTTTCTAAGCCATCTATCTCGATCAAGCCCATACTTGTTCACCTCCTCATCAATACCCATCTCTAACTTGGAAATGATTTCCAATAGGTTAGGATCGTCCCTCTGACTAGAGCCGATTCGCTCAATCAAAGTGGGTCTGATCGTCAAACTTGCTAACATTTCTGGATCCAATTCGCACTTTGGTCTGAAATCAAACCCCGCGATAAACTCCAGTTGCTTCCATTCAAGGAACATGGCCCCTAAGCTGGCATGTCTTCTACTCAATGCATCAGCCACCGCATTGCCCTTTCCCGGTGTGTATGCGATGTCAAAATCATAGGAAGCTAAGAACTCTAACCATCTCTGCTGACGGAGATTTAAATCCTTCTGGGAGAACAGATACTTCAACGACTTATGATCTGTAAATAACTCAAACCTTTCTCCCAAGAGATAGTGTCTCCACATCTTTAACGCGAACACAATCGCCGCCAATTCTAAATCATGGGTAGGGTACCTTCTCTCGTGCGGTTTCAATTGCCGACTTGCATAAGCTACAACCCTACCGCCTTGCATCAATACAGCACCCAGTCCGGTACCACAGGCATCCGTGTATACCGTCATCTCTTCATCCCCCTTAGGAATGACTAACACTGGTGCGCTTGTCAACTTGTCCTTTAGGCTTTTGAATGCATTCTCGCACCTTTCATCCCAGACAAAAGCTTGATTCTTCTTGGTCAACTGGGTCAATGGTGCTGCTATCTTGGAGAAACCTTGGATAAACTTACGATAATATCCCGCTAACCCCAAGAAACTTCTTACATCAGTTGCATTCTTGGGCGTAGGCCAATCTTGTACCGTAGCCACCTTCGCTGGGTCCACGGCAATACCATTCTCTGATACAACATGGCCCAAGAACCTCACTTCCCTCTTCCAGAAGTGACACTTAGAAAACTTTGCTTTCAATTGGTGTTTTCTCAACACCTCCATCGCTACTCTTAAATGTTCCTTGTGTTCCTCCTCTGTCCTCGAATAGACCAAAATATCATCAACGAACACAAGGACAGACTTATTCAGCTGATCTCTGAATACCCTATTCATAAGGTCCACAAAATATGCCGGGGCATTAGTCAGCCCAAAGGGCATAACCAACCATTCATAAAACCCTGACGGCGTTCGAAATGCCGTTTTAGCTATACTCTCAGCTTCCACTCTAAGCTGATGAAAACCTGTCGCGAGATCCAACTGAGAAAATACCCTCGCGCCACTCAACTGATCAAACAAATCATCTATCCGCGGTAGAGGATACTTGTTCTTCCTTGTCACTTTATTCAACTCGCGGTAGTCTACACACAAACGAAGGGAACCATCCGCCTTGGTAGCAAACACGACTGGTGCTCCCCATTCAGAAACACTCCTTCTGATAAATCCCTTCTTCAAAAGATCGCTGACTTGCACCTCGAGCTCTCGCTGCTCCCTTGGTGCCATACGACGAAGTGGCATCACTATAGGCCTGGCATCCTTTACCAAATCAATACGAAACTCAATCTCTCGGTGTGGTGGAAGTCCGGTCACTTCTTCGAAAACATCCGGATACTGGCCAACCACGGGCAAACCTGACAACTCACTATGCGGAATGTCGAGGGAGTTTAGAAAACTAGCCAATACCCCCTTACTGGGTAGACCACCAAACACTATCCTCCGCCCATCATCCGCTCTAGCTGTCACCAACAAGCCCTCACAGTCTACCACCACCCCGTACCTTCGGAGCCAATCTACTCCCAAAATAATGCCAAACCCAGTAAAGCCCAAAACAAAGCAATCACAAACAAACATGCATCCATGACTCGATAGAACCACATTACGACAAATCATGCTAAGACTAGTCGAACCACCAATCGGGTTCGTCACTACTAAAGGCCTATCGACAATCTCGGGCTCCAATCCCAACCTATCTACCAGGTCACTAGATATGAAAGAACTGGAAGCTCCGGTATCAAACAAAACCCTAACGGGAACATCATAAACAGAAAGCATACCTTGAATGACGACATTCTTTCCCTTCTCCGCCGCAGTTGGGGCATTCGACGAAGAAGGAATAGCATTAAGAGCATATGCTTTCACCATTTGCTTTTCCTTAGGGGGCTGTGGACACTTGTCCTTGTGATGTCCCATTTGGCCACAGTTGAAGCACTTCCTATCCGCTGGCTTGGCCCGACAATTACTAGCATAATGGCCCTTCTTACCACAGCTGAAGCACTCCACATCTTGCTTATTCTTTTTCTTCTGGCCATCCTTAGCCTGATTCTGCTTTCTCTTATTCTGGGAACCACCTTTGCCTCCACCACTAGCTTGAGGCTTTGGCTCATCTGCGGATGCAACCTCAGTCTTTGGCTTAGGGTAGAGACTTTCTGACCTTAACGCTTTCCCCATAATTGATTCAAACGTCTCATCGATGTGGTTAATAAGTTTTTCCCCCAAGTATTGATCCAAACCAGTTATGAATTTCTCATTCTTTTTCTCGGCAGTATCAATAAGAGATAATCCATATTTTGACAAAGTGTCAAATTCAGCAATATACTCCGAGACAGCTCTGCCATTCTGCTTGAGCTCTAAGAATTTCTTAAACAACATTGACTTCTGAGCAGCTGGAATGAACTTCTCACTAAAGCGAGCTTTAAACTGCTCCCAAGTAATCTGATCTTCGGGAGTAGCTGCCTTTATAGCATTCCACCAATTCATTGCCCGCCCTTGCAGCTGACGGGACGCTAGCTTTCTCTTCATTGCATCCTCGATACCCAAATCCTCGAAGATACGTTCGCAACTATCCACCCAATCTTGAACATCCGTGGCCGACTCCGTTCCGTGGAACGGCTTCCCACCAAGGCTAGTATAATCCTTATTCAGCTTGGCGAAGTCGACTCTTGGCGCCTGCACCATTGGACCACCACCATTTCCACCATTGGGAGCTGCCCTCTGAACATCTCTAAGCATCTCTCTCATGAGGTCAGTAAACATCGTCCTCATGTCAGCAGCATTCCCATTATTGGCTCCCCTACCGGTACCTCTAACATATCGGCTCATCGTCAATCTGAAAAAGAAAATGATTAACGATTCCATAGTGGTGCCAGTGCAGTGCGACTTCATCCTTATACTACTAATAGTATATATATATATAGCCTTTGAAAACCAAAATAATTACAAATACGCTCTCTCGTATACGTATACTATCTCTCCCTGATAACTTCCCTAGGTTAACTACGCAACCTAGAACTCTGATACCAAGTGTGACGGCCCGCCTCGCACCAGCCTGCATTTCCTCCAAGAGTGCGCTGTACACATGCCCGACTAGCACAAGACGGTCGTCAGGAGAAAGGAAAGAAGAGAATGAACTAATCAAAGAACCTGTAGAATGTCTCACAGCGCTTGGGATAAAATATAATAATAACATACTTGACATAAAACAGGCGAGACAGTGCATAAGCTGATAACTAATAATCAATGTCAACATCAAAGCAGTGGAAATCCAAATACAGCTTATTACAATTTTTCCAAATTTACTGTCTCTAAACAAAAGAAAGCTGAAGTAGAAGATACACCAACAATGCCCAAGCAGTGATCTTCAACAACACAGGGAGAATACTATATATGTATATTACGTGGAAGCCTCCTGCTCGTCTCCGGATCATCTACCCGTGCATCACCAGCTAACCTGTCTCTAGTCTGCTCGTGTGAGCACCCAGAGTAATAAGAAGAGACATAAAACTCTGGGTCAGACATAAAGCCTGGTATGAGCGATAAGCATCTAAACAGAGTAATAACAGGTATACTAAACCATACCTGAACCTGGACCTGCAACCAAAGAGTTAGTACCACATACCGTACAATACTCCAAGGTGCCATAATAAATAGTGTAAGAACACGGGGGTGGGGTGTGCATGTCATAATGATAGCAAACAAATCATCCATAGCAACCATCCTCACATCTCTCACTTAGTGCGTAAAGCGTACGACATCTACCACTTTGGAACACTAGACAAAACTGAGGCAACGACGAATCCCGACTTGTAGAAACCCTGCTATGACCAAGCCAAACACTTGGAGTCATGACCAAACATTTCAATGACCCACATCATTGGTCGTAGCCCTTGGTTCTACCGATGCCATAATGGCCCTGAATCCGCCTTCGTACCTCCTACCATAGTGGTCCAAAGCTATAGGTGTCGACAACTCCTTAGCACGCGTCCCGCAGCAAAGCCCAACCATGAAGTGAACTCGTTGATTCCCATCTGAATCTTAAGCTCGAACTTCTCATTTGGACTTCCTTTGCATCTCGGGTTTGGTTGAATTGGAGTGGGTCTTCAGAAGAGTTGTCGTACATTAACAGTTCTAGAATTCTGTTCGGTTCGGTAGTCATCACCATCATCGGTTCGGGTCGGTAGTCATCTTCTTCATCGGTTCGGGTCGGTAGTCATCTTCTTCATCGGTTCGGGTCGGTAGTCATCTTCTTCATCGGTTCGGGTCGGTAGTCATCTCCTTCATCGGTTCGGGTCGGTAGTCATCTCCTTCATCGGTTCGGGTCGGTAGTCATCTCCTTCATCGGTTCGGGTCGGTAGTCATCTCCTTCATCGGTTCGGGTCGGTACTCCACTTCGGGTCGGTTGTCTCTGTTTGAGTTCGGTGGTTGCTCCCTTCTGAGTTCTCATGCCCGATCCTGTCCTTCTCCAATTGCCGATCCGCTCCGCCCCCTTAGCGTACTCCGATCCAATCCTCTCCAATCCGATCCACTCTCTAGTTTCGATCCGATCCGCTCCCTAGTTCCGATCCGATCCCCCTTGTCCACTCCAACTCTAAGCAATGGCCTTCCTTCCTGCCAAACTTCTTCCAGTGGCAAGTCCTCATCCAGTTCGAATTCCCTTGGTCGGTTCCCTAGTCCGATCCGACCCCTTTTCTCCGATCCGAACCGGTTCGGAACCTGCACACTTCTGCAACTTTCCAGCGAGCTTTTTACGCCATTCGACGACGTTTTCGAGCAATTTAACTATTCTAATAAATCATGAAACATACCATAGAGTCATAGCAACATGTAATAGCAACCACAAACAGCAAACAACAATTTAAATGAATCAAAATGAATCAAAAGTAGCTAAAACCTCACATTGGCCTATAATCCCTCTTAATCATGTTTAAGCATATGATTAACAAAACACATCGAAATTAACCCAAATTTTTAACAGAGCCTTAAAACATTATTTTAGAATTTTAAGAATTTTTCCAGAATTTATTTACGTATAAATTCGCTAATCTTCACTAATTACCCTTATTCGCCGTAATTAGTGCAAAAACTATGCAAATCACTCACCTTGGCCACAAATGAAATTCTCAGAACCGAAACTCCTCTGATTTGGGGCGAATACTGATGTCTAACAGCAGCCCCAACCTTGCTTTGATGCTTTTTCTCCTTAATTTGGTGTTGCTAGGCCTAATCTTCAATTAGAGAGTGATTTGGGGTGTTTTAGATGTAGGAAGCCATTACTAAGGTTTCAAGGAGGTTTGTGGCGGCTCAAAACTGAAATGAAAGTGATAACCTAACCCTAATCAGTCCCCCAATACCTCTAAACCCGAAATTCCCTTTGGGCTTAGCTGCTAATCACCCGGTTAAGCCCAATTAAGCTGTTTTTCTCCATCTGAAACTTGTTTCAGCCATATCTCCCAAACAGTGAGTCCGTTTGGCTAATGTGACCACTCTACGGAAAGAGAAACCATCATTCGAAGCCGATGGAAGTGGTTTGAGGTCAAAATTCCTTTCCAATCAAAAGTTATGGCCAAAACAGTGATAGCTAGGGGCAAAATGGTCATTTAAAAATCGGGAAAAATCATGAACATGGGAAATGACCACAATAGTCGTCTCCCAAAGTTACATGACCATACGACTTCGTATGTGAAAGAAATAAATATTCTACGATCCTACGACGCGTAGAATGCGGGTCGTTACAAATATAATCGATATAAATATCGTTCACGTCAAAATAGCGCAACTCTAATCAATACGGCTTTATATATTTATATAAATTCGTTATTCTATTCAACAAATGAATATATATTCTATTTAACACATGAATCTATATTTCTTTCAACACACGACTAATCTCAACACATGAGTACTGTCCACACACAACTATTTTTGTTATGTCAAATATTTTATAAAATTTTGGTATCTATCGTTTGATTTTCAATTAGACTCCACCGTGAAGTAGTTCTAATTTTAAATATGATAAAGATGTAAATTTTATTGTTAAAATATTTTACTCAACACATAAATAGTTTCAACACATGAACATCGTCAACACATAAATATTTTTATATTCAACAAATGAATTTTCTTTTATAATATTCCTTATTTTCATGATTGGAGTGAGGCCCAATCAATTACCATATAACGTTAATTATATGGGTTCTATACAACACATGTATATAATAGCAATGATAAACAATCAACCATCATCCAAAGTGCACCACACAACTGCATAAGCATCAAATATAAATAATCAACGCTTACACAATCTGTCGACCAATCGATCGACATACAATTAAATAATTGGGATTAGTGTACGCCAAATATCATCCCAACACCCGTGTGGGGTTTCAAATCAACAAACATAGATTTTTATTTGTGCAGTTGGGCGATGTGTAAAATTTATCATCCCAATCAATATCAGTCAAATCAGTGTATGTAAACAAATCAGCCGATTTGTTTATAAATATTCATTTATTCACATTCACGCTAAAAATTACATTTTCAACGATAATTAATTTATTACAACCATCTACAATTTATTTTCGATTTCACATCAACATCACAAACAATTTTCACAACACATCAAACAAGCATACAAGCCGTCCATGGTCTGTGGACGACGAGTGTCGGGTGCTGCTAAGCACCGTCTGCATCCTAGTATATATATATAACTAGAAAAAGAAATTTAGAGTGAAAAACTCTCACCAAAGCTATCCCAACTTCATGACACTTCAAATGTAGAAAATCTTCACCATTTCGTCTTTTGTCACTTTCTTTGCCCGTATTCACTACATATATAAAAATCACATTTTTATATTGTTGCTATGTATATAAAAATCATATTTTTATAATCGCTCCATATGGATTAAAATTCTATTTTTACAACGCTACTATATAGATAAAAATTATATTTTTACATCATTACTATATAGATAAAAATTCTATTTTTACATCGCTACTATATAGATAAAAATTCTATTTTTACATCGCTACTATATAGATAAAAATTCTATTTTTACATCGCTGCTATATAGATAAAAATTCTATTTTCACATCGCTACTATATAGATAAAAATTCTATTTTTATATCGATGTTCATATAATAAAGATTATATTTTTAATACTCTACACAAGTAAAAATCCTATTTTTGATTCTTTAAAGATATAAAAATTATATTTTTATATCGCATTCTAACTATATAAAGATTCAAACTTTTCTAGTATAAATATTTAAACTTTTCTAGTATAAAGATTTAAACTTTTCTAGTATAAAGATTTAAACTTTTCTACTATAAAAATCCGACCTTTCCTTATGTAAAAATCCTATTTTTATTTTATAAATATAAAACAGAGAAGAAAATTAGACAAACAAAAATAATAAATAAACTAACATAAAGAAGGATTTACCTTCAAAATGTAAAAAGGGTAAAAGTGGTTCGTCGGCGTCAGGGGGAGGCGTTGGAGGCTGTGCAGTCGGAGGCGGCGTCGGGGGTCAGGCGCCCTAGCAGGCGGCGGCGGCTCAGGGAAGAAAAGGGGGCTGTTTTGGTGGTGGTCGGCGGCTTTGCAAAGAGGGGAAGAGAGAAGAAGAACGGGACGAGAAGAAGAGGGGGGTTGGTGGTGGTCGGCGGCGCTCCGCCGATGGGGCAGCGGCGGTGACGGATCGCGGTTTTCCACGATGGAGTTTTTTTTTATGTTGATCGAATGAAGAACGGGGGAGGGGCCAGAGGAATTAAAAGGAAGAGAGAGAGGGTGGATTAATTAATTTATTTATTTATTTAATTTCAAAAAGCAACTTTTATTTTCGACCTCAAAACGAGGCCCACCGCCTATCGTCCATAGCTAATTACCCCCATTCCGAACACAATGGGATATGTATCGTAAGCTGATTCGGCTGTTACAATCAGTTTTCATTTAAATCAAAGTATAATACTTTGTATATTCAATTTAAACATACATTTCAAATTACCGAGGCTACATACAGTCAATTACAGAAAAATATTTTCTAGCTTCGTATTGACGATACGGTCCTAACAAAACTAGTTTCGTCGAATTCTGAGACCGTTGGAAAAATGGCCATTTTCCAGTCGATTAAAATCAACTAAAACTGGTCAAACGCGTTTTCCTTTGCCATGCTCACATATTAACTCGAAAAATTACGAAATTTGGAATCTAGCAATAATTTGACATCATGGATCCAACAAAAGTAGTTTCGTCGAATTCCGAGGTCGTTTGCAAAATTTCCATTTTTAAGGGCCTGAATTCCATAGTGACTATTCAGAATTTTCAACTGGGCGTATCTTTTGATTCCCGCTATGAAATTTCAATTTTTTGGATTCGTTGGAAAGATATCATCAATTATATCCTATTATTTTTGGTTTCACTAAAATCCGGTTTGTTTTGCACCCGGTACATTCATTTGAAGTTTGAAATCGAATTATCGAACTACCGTGCCATTTTCAATTCTATTTATAATTATATATAATTATTTATATTCTAACGACGACGTATATAATATATACGTCCGAATTCTATTCAAAATAAATTTCTCGACGATATTATTTAAAATAATCTATTTTAAATGTTCAAAATTCACTAAAATTGCCAAAATAAAAATTTTAAACTGGCCCGCATTTCCGGGTTGTTACAATTAACTTCTTTGAACTTGAAGGTCCAAATAGTATAATGATAATCCCAAAAAGCGGAGAATTCAAAAATTCTCAGTGAAAGCACCAAAATGTTAGATCCAAAACTGACTCTAACACCCAGACTAGTAATGATTCTACTGAAATGAAATAAAAAATGAAGTAAACACACAATTTATAGTGGTTCGGCGTTAATAGCCTATGTCCACTTTCTACTCTTTGAATTGATGATTTGAATGCAAGTACAACAATAGTTCTCACTTAATTTTCACTCATATAATGTATTGATTGTAAAGACCCGTAACTTCCCCGGTAAGGAAAGCGCGGATAGTTCGAGAACAAGCCACAGAAGAACGCAGACGGAAGAACATTTCATTGTTAATTACAACAATGCATCAGATTACAAGAATATACAGAGTATAAACAAATATTATACAACAGAAAATATCAAAGATTACAATACATTACATAGCAGCGGAAAATAATACAAAACACAACTAGAAGGAGATACACGGATACAAAGCTTTCCGGATATCGTTCCAGCTGTAAACCAGGATCCTGTGAATAAAAATCTGCAAAACCAAAACTACTAGCTGCCCGTGTCAAAATAAGGGCACCCAGAGTTTAGGTTAAAACAATAAACTCCAGGTCAGTCATGGGACTGGTGTGAGAACTAAAACAGTTATTAATCTTTATTTTAAAGTTAGGTAAATCAAGGGACCACGCCGCTAACGCGGAACGGGTTTACTCCCAAGAATACCAGTGCAAAAACAACAGCGTAATGTTAAATAAATAACAATGAAGCTATTATAAGACCCAGGCCCCATCACACAATGCAACGCAAGCCGGAGGATAGGGTTTTTACCTTATAATAGCCAAGAATGCTTGATACATTTAAAACAAATCATTTGATACTATTGTAAGTGTATAGTGTCAAAAACAATTTCAATCATAAGTATCAATCATAGGCGGCATGAATGCCCCATACCACTATGTCGCCATATATAGGTATACAATCAAAACGCAATTGTCACGTATTGGAAGTTGGATTTCCTTCTACGAACCGAGGCAAAAGATAGTCCTCAACCGAATTCGAGACGCTCTAGTCCGCCCCTTAGGCAAGTACACAGTCAAGCCTTTGGGTCGTCTGGGCCGGTCCACCGATGTGGATTAAAATGTCTGAACACTGCGTTTCCCCACCCTTTGGGGTGTGAGTAAGCCAAAGAATGACTACTCCATCGGTCCCGGATCGACCGATATATCCGAGGCGCCTCGCAACAGCAACAACCACATAAGTCAAACTCGTCAGGGCGTGTAAAACCACTGACGCCACTTCTAACTAGAAGGAAACGCATGCCCTCCCTGATGTCCTCTCCCGTTTCTGGTTCACAACCGGGGTGTGAGGCTCGCGAATCAACGTTACACAAAGCTATGCCAAACAGGCCGTGCTTTGATCGTCACCACAAGACTTTGCTTTTCAACAGAAGCCTTGATCATTTGCATCTTAGCATGCCACACAGGCAAACCACTCCATGCAACTGATATCCAACAATCACACAGAATGATATCCAATGTCAGACACACAGTCCATTTAAAAGTCTGTTCTGGGTCTGAACGAAACCGGAGGCACCTAGTACCCCGCATATCCATCGATCTCCAAGTACGTCTGGACGATCATCAACTGATTCCCTCCTCTTGGGTGTACGGCCCAATCAAGATCATCAGTAATTATCCAAACAACGTGAAGACCTCCGGTCTTCTACCATCATCTTCATCTTCGACTTATCATCGTATCAGTTATTCAAAATGGGATAAACTCGGTCTTTCCGAATAACTCGCGTATATAATAAACAAGTGTTACACAAACACAATATACGCCTCATTCCAATTCATCAGTCACTAATAGTAAATTAATCAAGAGAATAATTCCCCAAATATTAACCCTGAAGGCCGAAACCAACATCAGATCAATATCCAGGAAACCATTCATCTTAGCCAACCTACAGTTAGTTTCTAAATTTCACATTCGTAGGGAAAGGTTCCCATTAATTTTATCAAAGATAAATTCTTTTAAAAATATTCTTTAATCTACTTTTGAATATCAATTCAAACTAGTCGGGATTAACGAACCTTACCGAAGTAATCATTTGTTTTAATTTCCCAACCCCAACCTATTCATCCCATGAAGTAAAACTGGTTATACTTCATATCTAACACCACGGTGTTATCGGTAAATTCAATTACCATTTCACGTTTAAATCTAATTAAAGATTTAACTACCTCCTAGAGCAAAACTGGTTATACTCCATTCTCGATCTTTTCAATCTAATTAAACATTCATTAAAACTCCACTTAGTTTTAATCTTTGACTGGGTTAAAGAATCAGTGTCATTTAAAACACGGTTCACGATAAACCCAACCTCACATTTCAATCAGCCCCTAACCATAAATTAGCAAGTGAGCAATTCCCTAAGTATTAACCCCGAAGGCCGAAACCAACATCAGATCAATACCTCAGAAACCATTCAACTTAACTAATCTCTAGTTAGTTTCTAATTTTCTTAACTCCTTTAGGCCTAAGAACAGTATTATTGAAGATGCCGTTCACGACATCCCAAAATCACATTCCATTAATTATCGGGTTAAAGAACAAGTGTTATTTAAAACACTGTTTACGATAAACCCAAAAATCAATACCAATTCAATACCAATTAAATATTGTTTAATCGGTACACTTCATTAAATCTAATTAAAAAGATTTAATCTTTTTCTCAACTGGGTTTAAGAACAGTGTTAATGAAGACACCATTCACGACAAACCCAAATCACATTTGATATTAAATACAAGGCTCTGAATAGAAGATATACCGGCTTATATTCAATATCAAATTCTACGACCAACAAATATCGTATTGGAAATAACAATATTAATATATCTTTCAAATTCCCATAACATTATCTGTATCATCACGAAATCCAACATTGAAAGATTCCGAAGACAATTTCGATTCAAATCCATTCCAATTCAATTATTGGAACTTCCGGTTACTTTCAAAACCATTTCATATCCAATTTATTTATTTTAAAAATAAATAAATTACTATTCTAGTTCAAAACTAGTTTATTTCGATAAAAATCTATTTTTATCTTTTCAAATATGGAGTTGTTCATCCCAATTCTTCAAAAATCATTTCTTATGATTTTACACAAATTATTACTATTTTTAATAATTTTATCAAGGCCCGTACAGTCGATTTCCATCAACGGCCATCGAACTGCACTTACAGCGACCTTTTCCAAATTTGATTTGGACATAATTCCAAATCCAACCGTTAGATTTCAAATTTCTAATATTCGTTAGAAAGCTCTTTTCGATACGAACCCAACGGTTCTGGTTTTAGGAGAATCCGACGGTTGGATCTCCCGCAATGTCCATTCGAAGTCAATGGTCGAAATTCACGAACGGTCGCGGCGCGACGCGTTCTATTCAGGCCATTCTATATATATAATATATATATTATATATATTTCGTCGATTTCCTTTTTAAAACATATTTTATAAATCGTTTTAAATTCATTTTCAAAACGATTTCAACTTCTTTTCAAATTCAATTCAAAATTGACTTTTTCAATATAATATGTTTTAATTTCATTTCAAATCGATTTCAATTCAATTCGAATTTCAATTCATTTCAATTTAATTCGAATTTCAAATTTATTCAATTTAATTTGAATTCATTTTCTATTCAATTCAATTTCAATTCGATTTGAATTCTATTCAATTCAATTTCTAATTCGATTTGAATTCTATTCAATTCAATTTCAATTCGATTTGAATTCTATTCAATTCAATTTCAATTCGATTTGAATTCTATTCAATTCAATTTCTAATTCGATTTGAATTCTATTCAATTCAATTTCTAATTCGATTTGAATTCTCTTCAATTCAATTTCTAAAATATTCGATTATTGAAATCACTTTTCAATATTCATTTAAAAATGAATCGATATAAATATCGTTCACGTCAAAATGGCGTCAATCTAATCAACACAACTTCATATATTCTATTTTCAAATATTCTATTTCAAATATTTCTTTTTCAAATATTTCTTTTTCAAATATTTCTTTTCAAATATTTCTTTTCAAATATTTCTTTTCAAATCTGGAATGAGGCCCAATCCATTACCATATAATGTTGATTATATGGGTTTTCTACAACACATGTATATATCAACAATGACAAATAATCAACCATCATCCAAAGTGCATTCTACACTGTATAAGCATCAAATATAAATATTTAACGCTTATAACAGTTTGTCAATCAATCGATCGACATACAACTAATTATTGGGATTAGTGTATGTCATATATCATCCCAATACCCGTGTGGGGTTTCAAACAATCAAACACAGATTTTATTTGTGCAGTTGGGCGATGTGTAAAATTTATCGTCCCAATCAATATCAGTCAAATGTGTGTATATAAACAAATCATCCGATTTGTTTATATTATTTATTCACATTCATGTTAAAAATTATATTTTCAACTATAAAATAGTTTTAACTATCTAAATATTTTATTTCATTCACATCACATCACACAATCAACTACACATCAAAATCAAACAAACAAGCTTACAAGCCGTCCATGGTCTGTGGACGACGGGTGTCGGGTTCTACTAAACACCGTCTGCATCCTAGTATATATTATTAACTAGAAAACAAAATTAAAAGGTGAGAAGTTCTCACCGAGGGTTCCACTCCGCCGTTCTATTCTGAATTTCTGATCGACTGGATTCGCCCGAAATTCCTACGTCATCTTTTTCACGCTGTTCATATATTAAAGATCACATTTTTATTTCAGCGCTAAACAGATAAAAATCGAATTTTTATTTCAAATTCATATAGATAAAAATCGAATTTTCATTTCAAATTCATACAGATAAAAATTGAATTTTTATTTCAAATTCATACAGATAAAAATCGAATTTTTATTTCAAATTCATACAGATAAAAATCGAATTTTTATTTCAAATTCATACAGATAAAAATCGAATTTTTATTTCAAATTCATACAGATAAAAATCGAATAGATAAAAATCGATTTTTTATTTCAAATTCATACAGATAAAAATCGAATTTTTATTTCCCTACATCTATAAAAATCTCATCTTTGATTATATAAAAATCTCTCCTTTCTTTTCGTTTTCAAAAATCAAATCCTTTTGGTTTATAAAAATCGAAACTTTCTCTTTTTTTTGTTTATACAAATAAATAAAAATCACTTGTTTGTGTTTGCAATTTTTTTATAAATTCCCATTCAATATAAAAATCACATCTTTTCGATCAAGGGAAACGGGTTGTGCCATTGCGTTCGTCTCGGAATTCTGCATGAAAATGAGTCCGAGTTTGCGAGAATCGGAGTCCGTATGAAGGAGATATGACCCTCCGAAGTTTCAGGAATTTTCAGAACGGAAAACAGCTCGAAATTCCAATTTGAATTTCAAATTCAGACCCAGAAGCGGGATGGGCGGGAAAATTCCCGCCCAGGACCCAGGTCGACTGGGTAGTCGACCCCCCCTACCAGGTCGACTGCCCAGTCGACCTGGGTGTCGACCTGGGTACAGAAACCTACTTTTGGGCCTGGGTGCATTCTGATGTACCTGGTCTCGTTTTCTGCCTAGGTTCGTCCCCCTAATCCTATATAAACAGCCTTAGTCTCCTTCTCTATTCACAATTCTTTTCTATCCTTATGCTGCTTCTGAGAAAATGTATAAATAAATAAAAATAAGAAAATAATACGAAAATCCAAGACAAGGTTATGCTGCTCAAGTTTGTCAAGAAGGGATTCGAATCAAGATTAAAGCTTCAAGATAAGAATCAAAGGCTAACTCAAACGGTTTCGAGCAACGTCGCACGAATCATAGCAACGCCATCTTTCCATTCTAAAAACCGATCAATGTAAGTCGGTTACTTTTTAGATTTGAACGTTTTCTCTATTCGTGACATGAAATTAAAGGAATAAAAGAATATGCCAAATCTTTCTGTTCGAATCAGTGCTTATATCCTTGGACCTAATTAAGAACTGTTATGATTCGATGACCAATGGGACTGTGACTATGAAACTATGGACCTTAAAACCATATGCCTCTTTGACTATGAACATTGCCTATGACTATGAACACTGCCTATGACTGTGACTCATGACTATGAGAATTATTTCCTTGACTATGAACACAAGCCTATGTCTTTGATTAGGAAACATAAACTATTGCCTATGACATAACAAGGACGACTGTGACTAAACACCTATGATTCATGACTAGGAAAGTGTTGCTTAAGTTTTTTGACTGTGATATTGGGTCTAAACCTGAATATCTATTCTGTCTATTCTTGGTTTTCTTTGGTTTTAGATTTTGGGAATTTACCTGTTAAGTTAGGTCTACCCATGCTCTTGAACCTATACTATTCAACCCTTTTCATGTCGTAATATTACCATACCTATATGCCTGTGAATTCTCATCTTATGCCAATTATAATATCTATTCTTTCATGGCATTTTGGTTCATTCCCTTTTCCCGCGAATCTAGATTTATTTATAATCTAGGTTGAATCACGATTATACGAACGATGGGAATACGATTTGGGAAAAATATGAAATTTACTAAAAACGTAGTTATAAACTTGGAAATTGACATGAATTGGGAACATGTATTATGTCATGTTCATAAATATGCAAATTGGATAAATTTGACATGAATTATAGGATGTGTAATTTGAATCTAGTATTGACTTGTAAATCTAGCATTTACATGAATTGTGAACTAGAATAATAAGTCTAGTTTGACATGAACAGTAATTAGAATGTTAAATCAGAATTAGATTAGATAATTTGGCATAATAAGTATATTGGCATAAATTTGAAATTGGCCATAATTGTGAGTAGTTGTCATGTTTAGCGAAATCATGGTTAGTGACACTTAATTTGGTGTAGTTTACATACCAAAAGGATAAATATGATGTAGAGGGGAAAATGGGCCATAAGAATAAATGTTGACAATTTACATTAAAGGAGTAATTAGGAAATAAGTAAATTAGGAATGATTTACTTGTAGGATTTGTCCTAAATGAGAAAATGTAAATTTAGACAAATTAAAGGTTTATTAACGACATCTCTTTTAATAATACACCAGAAAGTTCTAGGGTGACAGAGAGGATAGTGTCTAGGCTTGGGTTTGGAAAATACAAGTTTTCTGCTCTCCCTGGCTATCTCTAACTGATCCGATGGACGAGATGGTTACTTTCAAAACCTGATTTGAAAATTAATCGAAACCCTTGGAACTTAGAAAAACACGAATAGGCATAACCCGAGGTTAGACTGAGTTGCGATGTAAACCTGCCCGGAACCAACCGGCACATCCAGTAATCGCAACGATATCTGTCTAATGTGAGTGGTCGCGGCTTTAATCTATTTAATTAAAGCTAGAACAAGAATGGTAGGGTTAAGTTAACTAAGACACTTAACCAATTCAACATGATAACCAAACCGATGGGTGGGATTAGATTCATACTGACACTTAACACAGTTAAGCTAGAATGGGAGGGTTAGGTCCATAGGAACACTTAACCAACTTAACACAGTTAAGCTAGAGTGGGAGGGTTAAGTCCATAGGAACACTTAACCAACTTAACACAGTTAAGCTAGAATGGGAGGGCTAAATCCATAGGGACACTTAACCAACTTAACATGGTAACAAGACAAGATTTGTAGGGGTTAAGTAACTAAGAAAACACTTAGCCAAATTAACATATTAACTAGACTAGAAGGTGGGGTTAAGTAAAGTTAATACACTTAGCCAAATTAACATGTTAACTAGACTAGAGGTTGGGGTTAAGTAAAATTTAATACACTTAGCCAATTTGATATGTTAGCTGGACAAGACCGTAGGGTTAAGTAAACTTGAGCACTTAACCATCAGATTGTGATAAAGGAATAGGGTTAAGTTTAAAACATGAAGGGATAATACTTAACCATTAATAACATGTTAGTTAAAACAGACGGGCAAGGTTATGTTAAAAAGGAACACTTAACCAATACAGGGTGAATGGGTAGGGTTAAGTAATAAGAAATACTTAACCAATATAACTTGGTTTGTGGTAGGGTTAAGTCAACATGAATTACTAATAACACTTAACCAGTTTAACAGGATAAATGAATAAGGTTAAGTTAGCTTGAATTGACTAATGACACTTAACCAATCCAAATTAACGGGAAAGGGAACTAAGTAGTAAACCTTAGTTAAAAGGATCTAAGTAGTAAACCTTAGTTAAGAAAACAACGATTCTGGAAACTAAGTGGTAAACCTTAGTTAGCAAAACTAAGTAGTGATTCTTAGTATAACACGGGAAGGAGCGAATGTTCGTCTGAGTAAAAAGAAGGCTCCAACGAATTGGGTTACGAAGCCCGAGGCTTCGAGGGGACGTGAGGGTACTCTTGGTATCCCTCTGTGAGGCTGCAGATGATCGGCCTGGGCTCACAGAGGTTAAGGTCTGCGTTAGAAGAACCAGGGGTATGCCTTGGTTGCAAGATATGGCAACCTAAAGACTAGGATGGACCAGCGTGATTCGACGAGAAAACGGTAGCCCTGTGATAGCAACTCGTCGTCTACCATCCATCTTGAGTCAGTCGAGATACGTGAAGCGGAAAGGCGGAGAACTCCAAAAGACCATATACTTGCTATCTAGTTATGGGTGAGGATGGCCATAGGTTAGTGGGGCATAGGGGGCCTGCGTATAGTTCTCACTTTTCAAGGTGTGCCTTTCATTAGTTGAGGGAGGTGTCAAGTGGGACCATAGCCACTGGAATAAAAACAGACCTTAGCATCTGCATCGGCAGATATCTGAAAGCTCCCGACCGAGTTCTGTGTTTCTTGATTTTCCCTGCCATAGGACTCGGGCCGCACATTATAGGACATGTGCATCTAGACAAGAGATAACGATTCGCGATACATGCGTGGGGAAATATAGGAACATATACCACTCTTGGTAGTGTGTCCTAGACTTGGGGGCATCGTTCGACAGGTAGCATAATCCCTAGTTGGACTAGGTGGCATAAACCCTGAATCCGAGAAGCGTTCAGCAGATAGCGCAGATTCTAGTTGAATCTAGAATGCACTTGATAGAATACCCTAGATTAGATCTAGGTAATAAATAATAAATGTATGACTGAAGGCAATGGAAACTACAGGGATTGGGATCACGTTATCGTTACTAGTTGGGACACTAGTTAGGTGGTGCAGAGATATAGAAACCAGTATAACAAGGAAATAGCGAAGCGGCGTAAGTATTAGAGCATATCCAGTTTATCTTATCTTAGCATATCTTGTGTCTAATCTTGCTGACCCTATCATCATGGTGTTATCTTGTATTCAGTTAATTCATGTCGTTTTGTTTTTCCATGTTCACATGGTAGAAGTAACTGAACTTACTCAGGCTTTATGTCTGACTCTGTTTTTCTTTCGTCTTCTTTTCTTTCGTCCCCCCCCCCCCCCCCCAGGTAGGAAAGGAGGGAATATTATAGCTCAGGTTAAGTTGGACTGTCACTCTTTCCCAGCTCGAAGATTTGTCAAAGTTTTGCTTGGATTCTCCTTTCAGATGCTATGGCTGTCTCTTGCTACATTGGGGAATATAAATGTTGTTTTATGCTTCTTTATTTTGTAAGACAGATGATACTATGATATTGTAAAGAAATCGTTGTACAAACTATTTTATCAATAAAGCAAAATTTTATTTTCCGCTGTTTTAATTTTTGTCTGTCTTGTAATTTATCTGCATATTTTACCTTAAATGCTCCACAGAACTTAGTGCATTCCCTTTGTGAGTGACACTAACGGACGTGGGGTGTTACAAAAAATCAACACTTTATATGTATAAAAATCCCTACTCTTCATGTATACAAATCATTTCTTTTATTAGTTAAAACCCATATTTTTAATAGTTAAAAACCCTATTTTTTTACATATGAAAATAAATAAATAAAATAAAATAAAAACTCACTGATTTCAGAATGAAGAGGGAGGAAGGCGGGTTTCTGGTCGTCGGAGGTGGCGGCGGGCGTCTGCAATCAGGTGGCAGCGGCGCGTTCTGGTGGCGTGGGGGTTCGCGGCTTCGATTTGGGCGTGGCGGCTTCGATGTCGCGATCTTCGAGGGGTTGGGGGAGAGGATCGCCTGAAGCGGCGGTTGATGAGGCGTCGATGGCCACGCGAGGCGATGGCGTCTGGGGCACGAGATCGGGCGGTGGCATCTCTCCTTTTTTTTTTGATTCTGAACTGAAGAGTAAAGGGGGGGTCAACGGGTTTATATAAATTTTCTTTATTTAATTTTTTTATTTTCTACCAAAAAGTAATTTTTAATTTCGACCTCGAAATCGAACCCACTGCCTGTCGTCCATAGCTAATTATCCCCATTCCGAACACAATGTGATATGTATTGTAAGTTGATTCGATCGTTTCGATCAGTTTTCGTCAAAATCAACATATAACTCTATATATTGAACTTGAACGCGTATTTCAATTTACTGGGGTCACATACTAACTCAAAAAATTCCCAAAAAATATTTTCTAGCTTCGTATTGACGATACTGTCCTAACAAAACTAATTTCATCAAATTCCGAGACCGTTTGAAAAATGGTCATTTTCTAGTCGATTAAAATCAACTAAAACTGGTCAAACGCATTTTCCTTTTCCACGCTCACATATTGATTCGAAAAATTATGAAATTTGAAACCTAGCAATAACTAGACATCACGGATCCAACAAAAGTGGTTTCATCGAAAACTGAGGCCATTTGCAAAATGGCTATTTTCAATGGCCAGAATTTCATAGCGACTATTCGGAATTTTTCAACTGGACATATCTTTTGATTCCCGCTATGAAATTTCGATTCTTCGGAGTCGTTGGAAAGATATTCACAAATAGATTCTAATATTTTTGGTTTCACTAAAATCCGATTTATTTTGCACCCGGTACATTCATTTGAGGTTTGAAATCGAATTATCGAACTACCGCGCCATTTTCAATTCTTTTTTATATATAAATAAATATTTATATTCTAACGACGATTTGAATAAATATATATGTTCGAATTCTATTCAAAATAAATTTCTCAGCGTTTTTATTTAAAATAATTCATTTTAAATAATCAAAATTCGCTAAAATTGCCAAAATAAAAATTTTAAATTGGCCCAGATTTCCGGGTTATTACAATCTCCCCCACTTAAAACTTTTTGTCCCCGAAAAGGAACGAAGCCGAAAGTTGTTTAACAAATCAACTCAACTTTCAGTATTTTCCCTACGGCTTAAGTTCTTCAACTTTTCAATTTCGAAGAACTTTTCAAATTTTTCAAAAATTTGGCTAACACCCTAAATTTCCGAAAAATTTCGCCATAATCTCCACTGCACTGAGGACTTCGGGATATTTCATATAGCCTCCCACGGCCTTCTTCAATCCAAAAGAAAAAGAAAAAGCCAAGCGGCTAGCCAATCGGCTCACAAAATCATCATCACCCAAACAAAACAGTAAATTATGGTAAACATGTACCTATTTGTCGGGCAAACAATTTTATTCCTCTGCTCTAGCCTCCTTGCTATGACCTGTTCAATGTAAGCGCATGTACATATATGCAAATGCAACCAATTTTCAATACTGTTTACTATTTGGTTCAATTTGGCTAAAGGTTCAACATTCTAATTAATCAACTAATAATCAAACAACACAATCAGCCATCAATTTGTTGATTAACGTTTCAAATTCATAACTTTGATATATAGTCAAAAATCACATTTTTGATGCCAAATCACAACAATAAGCCCTATCTAATTTTGGTTCTCACACCAATCAATAGGAAATATATAGACACCACACTTTCGAAACTAGAACATAAATAATGATGATGTGGCCACATCATCAGAATCATCCCCGGGTGTCTAGAATGTCATTCTATATCTATCCAGTATATTAAAACTTCAAATACACGTGGATCAGACGTATACGTAAAATTTTTATATACCTGATAGTCCAAATCAATATAAATAAATATTCAAATACGTATAATTGATTAAAATTTTCAAAACAAAATTTGTTTTCATTTTTAAAATATACTCTTCACACTCGTTCTAGGATACTACTGATCCCATCACTAACGAGTCATTCCCGTTGGATATTACTAATCCAATATCTGATGAATTCTTTCATATGGTTCTAATGTGTCTTATTCTCTGAGCTTTGTAAACCAAAGCTCTGATACCATATGTAAAGACCCGTAACTTCCCCGGTAAGGAAAGCGCGGATAGTTCGAGAACAAGCCACAGAAGAACGCAGACGGAAGAACATTTCATTGTTAATTACAACGATGCATCAGATTACAAGAATATACAGAGTATAAACAAATATTATACAACAGAAAATATCAGAGATTACAATACATTACATAGCAGCGGAAAATAATACAAAACACAACTAGAAGGAGATACATGGATACAAAGCTTTCCGGATATCATTCCAGCTGTAAACCAGGATCCTGTGAATAAAAATCTGCAAAACAAAAACTAATAGCTGCCCATGTCAAAATAAGGGCACCCAGAGTTTAGGTTAAAACAATAAACTCCAGGTCAGTCATGGGACTGGTGTGAGAAATAAACAGTTATTAATCTTTATTTTAAAGTTAGGTAAATCAAGTGACCATGCCGCTAACGCGGAACGGGTTTCCTCCCAAGAATACCAGTGCAAAAACAACAGCGTAATGCTAAATAAAGAACAATAAGCTATTATAAGACCCAGGTCCCATCACATAATGCAACGCAAGCCAGAGGATAGGGTTTTTACCTTATAATAGTCAAGAATTCTTGATACGTTTAAAACAAATCATTTGATACTGTTGTAAGTGTATAGTGTCAAAAACAATTTCAATCATAAGTATCAATCATAGGCGGCATGAATGCCCCATACCACTATGTCGCCATATATAGGTATACAATCAAAACCGCAATTGTCACGTATTGGAAGTTGGATTTCCTTCTACGAACCGAGGCAAAAGATAGTCCTCAACAGAATTCGAGATGCTCTAGTCCGCCCCTCAGGCAAGTACTCAGTCAAGCCTTCGGATCGTCAGGGCCGGTCCACCGATATGGATTAAATTGCCTGAACACTGCGTTTCCCCACCCTTTGGGGTGTGAGTAAGCCAACGAATGACTACTCCATCGGTCCCGGATCGACCGATATATCTGAGACACCTCGTAACAGCAACAACCACATAAGTCAAACTCGTCAAGGCTTGTAAAACCACTGACGCCACTTCTAACTAGAAGGAAACGCATGCCCTCCCTGATGTCCTCTCCCGTTATGGTTCACAACTGGGGTGTGAGGCTCGCGAATCAACGTTACACAAAGCTATGCCACACAGGCCGTTCTTTGATCATCACCACAAGACTTTGCTTTTCAACAGAAGTCTTGATCATTTGCATCTTAGCATGCCACACAGGCAAACCACTCCATGCAACCGATATCCATCAATCACATAGAATGATATCCAATGTCAGACACACAGTCCATTTACAAGTCCGTTCTGGGTCTGAACGAAACCGGAGGCACCTAGTACCCCGCATATCCATCGATCTCCAAGTACGTCTGGACGTTCACCAACCGATTCCCTCCTCTTGGGTGTACGGCCTAATCAAGATCATCAGTAATTATCCAAACGACGTGAAGATCTCCGGTCTTCTACTATCGTCTTCATCTTCGACTTATCGTCGTATCAGTTATTCAGAATGGGATAAACACGGTCTTTCCGAATAACTCGCGTATATAATAAACAAGTGTTACACAAACACAACATACGCTTCATTCCAATTCATTAGTCACTAACCGTAAATTAATCAAGAGAATAATTCCCCAAATATTAACCCCGAAGGCCGAAACCAACATCAGATCAATATCCAGGAAACCATTCATCTTAGCCAACTTACAGTTAGTTTCTAAATTTCACATTCGTAGGGAAAGGTTCCCATTAATTTTATCAAAGATAAATTCTTTCAAATTTATTCTTTAATCTACTTTTGAATATCAATTCAAACTAGTCGGGATTAACGAACCTTACCGAAGTAATCATTTGTTTTAATTTACCAACCCCAACCTATTCATCCCATGAAGTAAAACTGGTTATACTTCATATCTAACACCACGGTGTTATCGGTAAATTCAATTACCATTTCACGTTTAAATCTAATTAAAGATTTAACTACCGCCTGGAGCAAAACTGGTTATACTCCATTCTCGATCTTTTCAATCTAATTAAAGATTCATTAAAACTCCACTTAGTTTTAATCTTTGACTGGGTTAAAGAATCAGTGTCATTTAAAACACAGTTCACGATAAACCCAATATCACATTTCAATCAGTCCCTAACCGTAAATTAGCAAGTGAGCAATTCCCTAAGTATTAACCCCGAAGGCCGAAACCAACATCAGATCAATACCTCAGAAACCATTCAACTTAACTAATCTCCAGTTAGTTTCTGATTTTCTTAACTCCTTTGGGCCTAACAACAGTATTATTTAAGATACCGTTCACGACAACCCAAAATCACATTCCATTAATTATCGGGTTAAAGAACAAGTGTTATTTAAAACACTGTTCACGATAAACCCAAAAATCAATACCAATTCAATACCAATTAAATATTGTTTAATCAGTACACTTCAATAAATCTAATTAAAAAGATTTAATCTTTTTCTCAACTGGGTTTAAGAATAGTGTTAATGAAGACACCATTCCTGATAAACCCAAATCACATTTGATATTAAATACAAGGCTTTGAATAGAAGATATACCGGCTTATATTCAATATCAAATTCTACAACCAACAAATATCGTATTGGAAATAACGATATTAATATATCTTTCAAATTCCCATAACAATATCTGTATCATCACGAAATCCAACATCGAAATATTCCGAAGGCAATTTCGATTCAAATCCATTCCAATTCAATTATTGGAACTTCTGGTTACTTTCAAAACCATTTCATATCCAATTTATTTATTTTAAAAATAAATAAATTACTATTCTAGTTCAAAACTAGTTTATTTCGATAAAAATCTATTTTTATATTTTCAAATATGGAGTTTTTCATCCCAATTCTTCACAAATCATTTCTTATGATTTTACACAAATTATTAATATTTTTAATAATTTTATCAAGGCCCGTACAGTCGATTTCCATCAACGGCCATCGAACTGCACTTACAGCGACCTTTTCCAAATTTGATTTGGACATAATCCCAAATCCAACTGTTAGATTTCAAATTTCTAATATTCGTTAGAAAGCTCTTTTCGATACAAACCCAACGGTTCCGGTTTTAGGAGAATCCGACGGTCGGATCTCCCGCAATGTCCATTCGAAGTCAATGGTCGAAATTCACGAACAGCCGCGGCGCGGCGCGTTCTATTCAGGCCATTCTATATATATAATATATATTTCGTCGATTTCCTTTTTAAAACGTATTTTATAATTCGTTTTCAAAACGATTTTAACTTCTTTTCAAATTCTAATCAAAATTGAATTTTTCAATATAATCTGTTTTAATTTCATTTCAAATCGATTTCAATTCAATTTCAATTCAATTTCAATTCAATTTCAATTTAATTCGAATTTCAATTCATTTCAATTTAATTCGAATTTCAAATCTATTCAATTTAATTTGAATTCATTTTCTATTCAATTCAATTTCAATTTGATTTGAATTCTATTCAATTCAATTTCTAATTCGATTTGAATTCTATTCAATTCAATTTCAATTCGATTTGAATTCTATTCAATTCAATTTCTAATTTGATTTGAATTCTACTTAATTCAATTTTTAATTCGATTTGAATTCTCTTCAATTCAATTTCTAAAATATTCGATTATTGAAATCACTTTTCAATATTCATTTAAAAATGAATCGATATAAATATCGTTCACGTCAAAATGGCGTCAATCTAATCAACACGGCTTCATATATTCTATTTTCAAATATTCTATTTCAAATATTTCTTTTTCAAATATTTCTATTTTAAATATTTCTTTTCAAATATTTCTTTTCAAATATTTCTTTTCAAATCTGGAATGAGGCCCAATCCATTACCATATAATTTTGATTATATGGGTTTTCTACAACACATGTATATATCAACAATGACAAATAATCAACCATCATCCAAAGTGCATTCTACACTGTATAAGCATCAAATATAAATATTTAACGCTTATAACAGTTTGTCAATCAATTGATCGACATACAACTAATTATTGGGATTAGTGTATGTCATATATCATCCCATTACCCGTGTGGGGTTTCAAACAATCAAACACAGATTTTATTTGTGCAGTTGGGCGATGTGTAAAATTTATCGTCCCAATCAATATCAGTCAAATGTGTGTATATAAACAAATCATCCGATTTGTTTGTATTATTTATTCACATTCATGTTAAAAATTATATTTTCAACTACAAAATATTTTTAACTATCTAAATATTTTATTTCATTCACATCACATCACACAATCAACTACACATCAAAATCAAACAAACAAGCATACTGTAACGACCCGGATTTTCGGCGGCTTTGGTTATCGACGTAAGCCCGACGTCGATAACCAAAACATCGAAAAATCCCGGTTGTTAATGAAAGAAATTAGAGGGTGAGGAAAGATAAGGTAGAACTTATAGAATAGAAGAAGAAGAAGAACATCATCATCAGAGTAAACACGAATCTCACAACGGAACGAATAAAATATAACTTAACTTTTGAAATACAAACAGTTATATATACAATTGCACTTATCAGAGTACAACTCTTACAACCACAGCGGAAATAATAATAGCTATAGAATCCTGAAGTCTCCTGCTCCAAGCTCTCCAAGTGTATCTGTAAAATCCCGACTACTTGACTGCCCGTACAAATTTAGGCACCCAAGAGTTTAGGGAAAACAACAAAGTAAACTCCGGGTCAGTCATGGGACTGGTATGAGTAAAACAGTTTAAAACACTTAGTTTAAATAAAGGATATATCATAAGACCACGCCGTGAAAACGGAACGGGTTTTCCCTTATGAAAATCCAAACAACTTTGTAAAGCAATATCATTCTGATATTATAATAATGTCTAAATACAATTAGATATCAATCTAGTAGAAACGCTTTCATCTCACGTTCTACATATATAGTTTACAATCAAAACCGCAAGCACGTATTGGGTAATGGATTTCCAACTGGCAAGGTATGGGACCACCTTCCGACAGTGTACCTCTAGAGAGGAATACACCGGGTTCAACAAGAACATCTTGCAACCCAGGCTAAACATGACCGGTCACTCATTTCGCTTGAGTGTACCGAATGTATTATCACCAACGGTTGGGATCAGCAACTGTTTCCCGAAAGGGACAGCATCAACAATAGATTATAGAAATGAATGAAACTCTAGATCAGGTGACAATACACCCTACTTGGCAGCTAACCACTTAGCCATGCGACCTACCCGATTTTATACCTTTTTCCTGGATGTGAGGCCAGAGGTCGTAACTTGCCCTTTTTATAAAATCTTCATTTGCTTTGAAAGCCACATCGTCATACCCGCCAAATCATAAATTGATTTCGCCAAACATACCACGGGTATACAGCTAAGAGAAACGAGTTCCTCCGCCACCAAACGTGAATACGTTTGAAAATACCAACTTACGTGATCTACCAGATATACTCTGTCAGACCTTCGTCCATACAAGTTGTCCTGGGACTGGACAAACCGAAGGCACTATTCAGTACATCCATCTTAGGCACTGTTATCTAAGACTTATACAATAGCCCTTGCATTTTACTCCGTCTTCAATTATCTTTAGCATATATGATTCGCAACGCTTATGCCAATACAGAGTGGTTCTTTGGATAATAATCCAACCGGTCTCTCCATATTAACAACGTTAAAATGGTCAAAACTTTGATAGTCGGTGATTTAACTATCAAACGAAAAATGTCTGTGTGCAAACAACGATATTATTTCCAGATGGAAATTCTATCAATCAATCATCAATCATATATATATATATATTCATATTTCCTATTTTCTATGTTTAGGAAATATACGTTAACACAGGAAAACGTTTCCATCTGCTTATTCACGCATCATTACCATTCTACAACGATTAGTCCCTAACTGTAAATTAGTAAGAGAACAATTTTCTAAGTATAAACCCCGAAGGCCGAAACCAACATCAGATCGATACTCAGAAAACTATTCAACTTACTATCTCTAGTCAGTTTCTAATCTTGTTTAATTCTATTTGATTAACTCTTCTTCGAATAACTTATATTCGATTATCTCTCTTCGAATAACTTATATTCGATTAACTCTCTCCTTCGAATAACTAGATCCGATTAACCCCTCTTTGAATAACTTAATTCGATTAACTCCTCTTCGAATGACTTAACTCGACTAACCTAACTGATTAACTCTAACTGGTTAACCTTACCTGATTAACTCTACCTGATTAACTCTACCTGATTAACTCTAACTGATTAACTCTAACTGATTAACTCTAACTGGTTAACTCTACCTGATTTACTTGACTTACTTAACCCAACTGGTTAACTTGACTAACTTAACCCAACTGGTTAACTCTACCTGATTTACTTGACTTACTTAACCCAACTGGTTAACTTGACTAACTTAACCCAACTGGTTAACTTGACTTACTAATTCAACTCGATTAACCTAGCTTGATTTACTTGGCTTGACTAACTCAATTGATTAACTCGACTGACTAATTCAACTTGATTAACCTCACTTGATTTTACTTATCTCGATCAACTGAACTAATCACTTTGATTAACATAACCAATTCACTTAGTTTGACTTAACTAATCCATTTAGTTTAACTTAACTAATTCACTTAACTCCTGTCGAATAAACTATATTCGATAACTCCTCTAACTCTATTCGAATAAACTATATTCGATTAACTCCTTTACTCTATTCGAATAAACTATATTCGATTAACTCCTTTACTCTATTCGAATAAACTATATTCGATTAACTCTATTTAACTCCGTTTAACTCTATTCGAATAACTAATTCGATTAACTAACTTTGAATACCATATTCGATTAACTAACTTCGAATACCATATTCGATTAACTAACTTCGAATAACTTATTCGATTTACTTTATAAAGATTTCCTTTTTAACAACGTTTTATTCATTTGAAAAGATTTACTTTTAAATAACGGTTCTACACTTTAAAAATGATTTCCTTTTTATAACGTTTCCTTTTCAATTCTATTTGTAAATGGTTTACAAATATTTCCTTTTTAAATTTATTCTTGAAATATTCTAACTCCTTAAATTTTCGGGAAAATTCGCCATAACCTCCTTTGTAACGGGAGCATCGGGAAAATCCCCAAACTCGCCACACAGGCCTTTCCATTCAAAAAGAAATGTTTTTAATTTATTTCCTTTTCAAATATCTCCTATTTATAAATATTCCAATTTATAAACATTTCTTATTTATAAATATTCCACTTTATAAATATCTCTTATTTATAAATATCCCATTTTATAAATATGCCATTTTCAATATCACTTTGAAAAATCTTCTTTATCTACATTCCGGTATGTCATGGTATTAAATCATATCAAATCACGATGTTCAATATCGTCCATACACACACAATCAACAACAGGTTATAATTCACATCATATATCAAAATATATGAAAAACAATAAAATAACTGTTGAGGAATCCAGTCGGATTCCTCCAACCTGTTTCCCTGCATCACAGATGTTAGACAATATAGATAACATCACTTTCAGTTCCATATGATATATTCTGTTAAACAGAATCAATATAGAAGTTTAACTAATTGACTAGCAGTTCAATCAATCAACCAACACACAGCAATCATACAATATCTAACAGTTCTAAAAATACAACATGAAATTATAAACTGTTCAGAGTTGGTGAGTTTTACTCACCTTTGCGCGTTAACCGATAAATATCGGTTTGCGTTATTTGACTGCGACGGACAATTTATTTTGCCATAAATTGTAACGAGCTCGGATCCACTCCCGGTCAGTCTCATTGTGTTGCTCCCGTCCCCACGATCCCAACGCAACTTATGGTTTGTGATTCTGATATCGTATGCTCATGTTATAACAATTATAAGTTAATAAAATTTTAAACTAAAATAAACACTTGGATTTTAAATAATCGGGCCTCACCCTTAATTTCCAACCGGCCCATTCCCTTTCCAATATAACCGAACCTGATTTGTGCTTCTCCCCCAAATCTAAACGCTCCAGTAAAATGAAATACCCAACTCCCACGTTGACCTCACCGTTGACCACGCCTATCTCTTCCTTCCTCCATCCATCGACGTCCCCGAGACCACCAATGATCTCGGCGTCCAACTCTCCTCCTCCCAGTCACCCTGAAGCCCAACTCGCATCCCCTCATCACGTCGCAATCTCCGCACCAGGGTGAACAGTTCCGACTGTTTTCGGCTTCGATCCACTCCAGAAATCCCCTACGAGCTCCAATTCTCCTTCTCCATCCAAGAACGATATCGAATCGAGCAAACACTTGCTCGATTAGCCCAAAGCTTTAACCCTAACTCGCACGGCACCATATTGGGTTTCCAGAACGGCCGTCGCGCTTGGTAAAACCTATACCAGAATGTAGCGATCCTTTCAAGCATCCCAGATATATTCATCTAGGGATTTATAGAAATATTTGTGAATTGTTCTCTATTTTTCTTTTGATTTATGAAGTGTTGTTCTTCACGTTGGAAAGAAAAATGGGTGACGGCGGATTGTTACTGAGGATTTAGGTTTTAAGGAAAGTTAGGGGGGGGTATTTATAGTGTCAACAAATATCTAGATATTTTTCTAGATATTTTTAGATATTTTATTTATATCCTTTTATGTTCGTATTCGTATTCTAAAAATCTGTACGATCACGTACGATGCCTAAAAATTACGAAACTGGACATGCAACTACAGCTCGACATTACGGTCCCAACGAAACTGGTTTCGTCGAATTCCGACTCCGTATGCTCACACATCGTATTTTTAACTGTCAAAATACTGACTGTTTTACACTCTAAAAATCCGTACGACCACACAGTGACTCTAAAAATCACGAAACTTGACCTCTACCAAATATTTGATATTGCAGATCCAACAAAACTGATTTCGTCGAATTCCGGCTTCGTACGCTCACACAGCGTATTTTTAAAGCTCTGGATGACCCATTTAAATATATAAATATTATTAAATTAAATATTAATAAATTAATATTATCGTATATATCCATATACGATATCGTCCGGCTCCAGAATATCACCTCAGATTTTATGACTTGATTTCCAGACTCCAGATTATCCCGATATTCAGTTCGTATCGAAAAAAAACGATTTATAACGTATATAAAGCGTCGCAAATTATAAAGGAATTTTACAGCGACTTTTCTGAAATTTGATTTGGACGTAACTCAAAATCTATACGACGAAATCCCGATTTTTCTCTTCCACTAGAAAGATATACTCCACCAGCTCCACACGTTTCTTGTTTCATAGAAATCCGGCTTAAAACGAATCCTGTACATTCAGTTGAAGTTCAAATCGCCAAATAGCGAACTGCAGCGCCATTTCGAGCTCGTTTATAAATATATTATAAACTATACGTTCAACTGTCGTCGATTCAATATAATCGTTATTATATTCCGAATCGAAACTCCACCAAATCTCGTATGCTATTCAATTCACACGATATTGTGAATTTCACTATTTCCGACTATTTCGATATTATAATATATTATTATATTATAATTATTTATTAAATATTCAACATTATTTAATTAAACGATCATTAACTTCTCTAAATCACCAATTATATAATTAAATAAATTAATTATATATCGCAGAAAATGCGGGTCATTACACATACAAGCCGTCCATGGTCTGTGGACGACGGGTGTCGGGTGCTACTAAACACCGTCTGCATCCTAGTATATATTATTAACTAGAAAATAAAATTAAAAGGTGAGAAGTTCTCACCGAGGGTTCTACTCCGCCGTTTTATTCTGAATATCTGATCGACTGGATTCGCCCGAAATTCCTACGCCATCTTTTTCACGCTGTTCATATATTAAAGATCACATTTTTATTTCAGCGCTAATCAGATAAAAATCGAATTTTTATTTCAAATTCATATAGATAAAAATCAAATTTTTATTTCACATTCATACAGATAAAAATCGAATTTTTATTTCAAATTCATACAGATAAAAATCAAATTTTTATTTTAAATTCATACATATAAAAATCGAATTTTTATTTCAAATTCATACAGATAAAAATCGAATTTTTATTTCAAATTCATACAGATAAAAATCGAATTTTTATTTCAAATTCATACAGATAAAAATCGAATTTTTATTTCAAATTCATACAGATAAAAATCGAATTTTTATTTCAAATTCATACAGTTAAAAATCGAATTTTTATTTCAAATTCATACAGATAAAAATCAAATTTTTATTTCCCTACATCTATAAAAATCTCATCTTTGATTATAAAAAAATCTCTCCTTTCTTTTCGTTTTCAAAAATCAAATCCTTTTGGTTTATAAAAATCGAAATTTTCTCTTTTTTTGTTTATACAAATAAATAAAAATCACTTGTTTGTGTTTGGATTTTTTTTATAAATTCCCATTCAATATAAAAATTACATCTTTCCGATATAAAAATCAGCACTTTATATGTGTAAAAATCCCTACCCTTCATGTATACAAATCATTTCTTTTATGTAGTTAAAACCCATATTTTTAATAGTTAAAAACCCTATTTTTTTTACATACGAAAATAAATAAATAAAATAGAATAAAAACTCACTAATTTCAGAATGAAGAGGGAGGAAGGCGGGTTTCTGGTCGTCGAAGGTGGCGGCCGGCGTCTGCAATCAGGTGGCAGCGGCGCGTTCTGGTGGCGTGGGGGTTCGCGGCTTCGATTTGGGCGTGGCGGCTTCGATATCGGGGTCTTCGAGGGGTTGGGAGAGGGGATCACCTGAAGCGGTGGTTGATGGGGCGTCGATGGCCACGCGAGGCGATGGCGTCTGGGGCACGAGATCGGGCGGTGACATCTCCCCTTTTTTTTATTCGATTCTGAACTGAAGAATAAAGGGGGGGGTCAACGGGTTTATATAAATTTTCTTTATTTAATTTTTTTATTTCCCACCAAAAAGTAATTTTTAATTTCGACCTCGAAACCGAACCCACCGCCAGTCGTCCATAGCTAATTACCCCCATTCCGAACACAATGGGATATGTATTGTAAGCTGATTCGATCGTTTCGATCAGTTTTCGTCAAAATCAACATATAACTCTATATATTGAATTTGAACGCATATTTCAATTTACTGGGGTCACATACTAACTCGAAAGATTCCAAAAAAATATTTTCTAGCTTCGTATTGACGATACTGTACTAACAAAACTAATTTCATCAAATTCCGAGACCGTTTGAAAAATGGTCAGTTTCCAGTCGATTAAAATTAACTAAAACTGGTCAAACGCGTTTTCCTTTGCCACGCTCACATATTGATTCGAAAAATTATGAAATTTGAAACCTAGCAATAACTAGACGTCACAGATCCAACAAAAGTGGTTTCGTCGAAAGTCGAGGTCGTTTGCAAAATGGCTATTTTCAATGGCCAGATTTCCATAGCGACTATTCGGAATTTTCAACTGGACATATCTTTTGATTCCCGCTATGAAATTTCGATTCTTCAGATTCGTTGGAAAGATATTCACAAATAAATTCTAATATTTTTGGTTTCACTAAAATCCGTTTATTTTTCACCCGGTACATTCATTTGAAGTTTGAAATCTAATTATCGAACTACCACGCCATTTTCAATTCTTTTTTTATATATAAATAAATATTTATATTCTAACGACGATTTGAATAAATATATATGTTCGAATTCTATTCAAAATAAATTTCTCGTCGTTTTTATTTAAAATAATTCATTTTAAATAACCAAAATTCGCTAAAATTGCCAAAATAAAATTTTTAAATTGGCCCAGATTTCCGGGTTATTACATTGATTCACTCAATTTCCTCGACAATATGCTTCAAAAGGTGATTATAATCTGAATAAGTTGATGAAATTCGGATAGCAAAGGAATTTGAATTCTGGAAATTCCAAAAAGATCCTTCTAAATGTCCCTTGATGGTGTATTTATAGGTGGAAAATGCTCCTGGAATGGCTTCGGTTCAGATCCACATGGCACCCATCCCGTTACTATCGGGTTCGGATGGATATGATAGTGTAGCACACCAGGTTAGTGGCAATAATGGGTAGAACGTGGGTATAACCGCTCCGAATATTAAGGAAAACGTGGAGTGAAACCGTCGTGACTCTGGGTTCGGATCGGGGGTGCTTGCAATCAGGGGATCGGATCGGTTTTTCGCCTCCGATCCGATTCGACCTGTATTCTTTCTTTCTTGGCTTTGTGCTGGTCTGCCCCTTTTCAAAAGAAATCCGATCCGACTTGTAATGAGAAAACATTCTTCATTTTTTGATCTTTTAATCTTTGTGTAGCCTAGTTCACAAAGTAGGCTAACAGTAACTAAATGTAAACTTTTACTTAGCTTGATTAAATTTAATATAATATTATAGTATTTTCTATTTTGAAAATATATGATGAAAAATTATATTAAAAAACTAATTTTACAAATTTATAATGTACAAATGTCAACTTCAAATTCGATTCTTTATAGAAGATATAACAGAAATAGCGAAATATAGCTGAAATAATAGGATATATCGAGAATATCGGAATATAGCAAGGCTTAAAGCGGAGAGGCTATGTAAGTACCCGTAACTTCCCTGTGAGGGAAAGAGCGGATACTTTGAGAACAACACACAAATGAACGCAGACGGGAGAACATTTCATTGCTATTACAACAATTCCATCAGATACAAGAATATACAGAGTATAAATGAATAGATTACATTCGATAAATATCAGAGATTACAATAAATTACATAGCAGCGGAAAAATATACAAAACACAACTAGAAGGTGATATACGGATACAGAGCTTTCCGGATATCATTCCAGCTGTAAACCAGGATCATGTGAATATAAATCTGCAAAACCGAAACTACTAGCTGTCCGTGCGGAAAATAGGGGCACCCAGAGTTTAGGTTAAAACAATAAACTCCAGGTCAGTCATGTGACTGGTGTGAGAACTAAAACAGTTATTTAAAACTTTACTTTAAAAGAGAGTAATTCAAGGGACCACGCCGTATAACACGGAACGGGTTTCCTCCAAAGAATACCAGTGCATGGGAAAGACAACGCAATGCTTTTTCGAAAAATGAAGCTATTATAAGACCCAGGTCCCATCACACAATGCAACGCAAGCCGGAGGATAGGGTTTTACCTTATAACAGCCAAACATGCTTGGTACGTTGAAAACAAATCATTTGATACTATAATAAGTGTATAGTGTCAAAACAATTTCAATCATAAATATAAATCATAGACGGCATAAGTGTCCCATACCACTATGTCGCCATACTAGTTCTACAATTAAAACCGCAATACACGTATTGGAAATTGGATTTCCGTCATGAGTCGAGGCAAGGGGCAAGCTCCTCTCCGCGTTCGAGACACTCTAGCAAATGTCCCAGGGCTACGCACTCTGGGCAACCCCTGGATCTTCAGGGCCGGTCCTCACTTACGTTAGAGGATTATTTATTCCTGAACACACGTTTCCCGGTCCTTACAGACCTATAATCGAGGCGCCTCATCCAACAACCACAAAGGTGAAAAGTATATAAATGTCAGGGCTGGTAAGTCACTGACACCACCAAAGCTAGAAATAAACGTTGTGCTCTCCCTGCAGTCCGTATCCCGTTTTTGACTCATACCAAGGTGTGAGGCTCGTGAATTCACGTTATACACAAAGCTGCCACGTAGGCCGTGCTTTGATCATCAACCACAAGACTTTGCTTTTCAACAGAAGCCTTGATCATTGCATCTTAGCATGCCACACAGGCAATTCATGCCATGCGACTGATGTCCATCGATATACAACCTCTGAGCTCGTACGTCTCAGAGAAGGGCGTTAAGCAAGAGAATAAATTCTCCGCCGCCAAACAGATGTATATTTAATAGAAATCAATCAACACATAATAAAATCCAATGTCAGACACACAATCTATTTACAAGTCCGTTCTGGGTCTGAACGTAACCGGAGGCACTTTCCTCGCGTATCCATCCATCTCCAAGTACGTTTGGACGACCACCAACTGATTTCCATCCTCTTGGGTGTACAGCCCAATCAGGATCGTCAGTAATTGTCCAAATGATGTGAAGACTTCCGGTCTTCTACCACCGTCTTCATCTTCGACATATCGTCGAATCGGTTATTCAGAATGGGTGTAAACCCGGTCTTTCCGAACAACCCGCGTGTATTAAAACGAATGTTACACAAACACAACATACGCCTCATTCCAATTCATTAGTCACTAACCACAAATTAGCAAGAGAACAATTTCCCAAACATTAACCCCGAAGGCCGAAACCAACATCAGATCAATACCCAGGAAACCATTCTTCTTAGCCAACCTACAGCTAGTTTCTAAATTCCACATTCTTAGGGAAAGGTTCCTATTAATTTTATCCAAGATAAATTCTTTAAAATTTATCCTGTAATCTTCCTTTGGATGTCGTTTCAAACCAAATTATGGTTTTCCCAACTAGTCGAGATTAGCGAACCATACTAAAGTAATTATTTATTTTATTTCCCAATCCTAACCTATTCATCCCATGAAGCAAAACTGGTGATACTCCATATCTAACACCACGGTGTTATCAGTAAAATTAATTACGATTTCACGTTCAAATCTAATTAAAGATTCAACTATCGCTTTGGAGCAAAACTGGTGATACTCCCTTCTCGCTCAATTTCTAATTTTGATAATTTAAATTATCAATTCACATTTCAATCTAATTGCTGATTCGTTAAAACTCCTTTTTCTGGGTTAAAGAACTAATGTCATTTAAAACACAGTTCACGATAAACCCCAAACCACATTCTATTATTATCGGGTTAAAGAACAAGTGTTATTTAAAACACCCTTCACGATAAATCCACTAATCAATTCTATTTAAAACCCATTTCAAATCCAATTTATTTATTTAAAAATAAATGGATTTTAATTTTAGTTCAAAACTAGTTCATTTCGATAAAAATCTATTTTTATCTTTTCAAATATAGAGTTTTTCATCCCAATTTTTCCCAAATCATTTCTTATGATTTTACATGAATTATTACTATTTTTAATAATTTTATTAAGGCCCGTACAGTCGATTTCCACCAACGGCCACCGAACTGCACTTACATCGACCTTTTCCAAATTTGATTTGGACGTATCTCCAAATATAACCGTTAGATTTCAAATTTCTAATATTCGTTAGAAAGCTCTTTTCGATACGAACCCAACGGTTCTGGTTTTAGGAGAATCCGACGGTCGGATCTCCCGTAATGTTCGTTTGAAATAAATGGTCGAAATTTACGAACTGCCGTGGCGCGGCGCGTTCTATTCAGGCCACTATATAATATATACATAATATATATAATATATATTTCGTCGATTTCTTTTTAAAACAAATTTTATAAACAGTTTTGAATTCGTTTCAAAAAAAATTTCAACCTTTATTTCAAATTCAAATCAAAATTGAATTTTCTCTTATAAATTCGTTTTAAAATTCATTTCTATTCAATTCAAATTTCAATTCAATTTGAATTCATTTCAATTCGTTTTCAATTCAATTTGAATTCAATTCATTTGGTTTTCTATTTAATTCAATTCAAATTGGTTTTCTATTTAATTCAATTCAAATTGGTTTTCTATTTAATTCAATTCAAATTGGTTTTCCATTCGATTCAAATCAAATTGGTTTTCTATTCGATTCAATTCAAATTGGTTTTCCATTCGATTCAATTCAAATTGGTTTTCTATTCGATTCAATTCAAATTGGTTTTCCATTCGATTCAATTCAAATTCAAAATCGTTTTATATTCAACTCATTTCGAAATCGTTTTATATTCAATTCATTTCGAAATCGTTTTATATTCAATTCATTTCGAAATCGTTTTATATTCAATTCATTTCGAAATCGTTTTGTATTCAATTCATTTCGAATTTCATTTCAAAATATTCGATTTCGAAATCACTTTTCAATATTCATTTTAAAATGAATAAAATCGATATAAATATCGTTCACGTCAAAATGGCGTAAATCTAATCAACACGGCTTCATATATTTCTATTTTCAAATATTCTATTTCAAATATTTCTTTTTCAAATATTTCCTTTTCAAATATTTCGTTCAACACATGACTAATCTCAACGGATGAGTACGGTCAACACATGAACCTTTATTCTATATTGATAAAGATGTAAATTTTATTATTAAAATGTTTCGTTCAACACATGACTAATCTCAACGGATGAGTTCGGTCAACACATGAACCTTTATTCTGTATTGATAAAGATGTAAATTTTATTATTAAAATATTTCGTTCAACACATGACTAATCTCAACGGATGAGTACGGTCAACACATGAACCTTTATTCTATATTGATAAAGATGTAAATTTTATTATTAAAATATTTCGTTCAACACATGACTAATCTCAACGGATGAGTACGGTCAACACATGAACCTTTATTTTATAATATTGTTTATTTTTCAAATTGGAATGAGGCCCAATCAATTACCATATAAAGTTAATTATATGGATTCCATACAACATATGCATATATAATAGCAACGATAAATAATCAACCATCATCTAAAGTGCACTACACTATATAAGCATCAAATATAGATATCTAACGCTTATAACAGCCTGTCTATCCATCGATCGACACATTTAATCAATCAGGATGAGTGAACTTCAAATTTAATCCCAACACCCGTGTGGGGTTTCAAACAATCAAACACAGATTTTAGTTGTGCAGTTGGGCGATGTGTAAAATTTATCGACCCAATCAATATCATTCAAATAGGTGTACATAAACAAACCGTCCGGTTTGTAAATGAATATTTATTTATTCACATTCACGTTAAAAATTACATTTTTAATAATAAAACATTTTATTTCAACACATGAATTTTTATTCAGTTCATTTACAAAATAAAATTGATATTTTTATTTTTCTAACTTATTTTAGAAAATTTCGGCGGCATAACGGCACGATACTAGAAACGGGACAAGGCCTAGCCTTATCCCCGGTCTAGTGAAGGCCCACGCCATTCACACATCAATCAAATTAATTTCATTTCACCAAACAATTCAAATTTCAATCAAATAATCTAACTAATTTTTGCAATCAAACAGACAAGTCCATGGTATGTGGACGATTGTGTCGGGTGCTACTAAACACCGTCTGCATCCTAGTACATATATATAACTAGAAAAAGAAATTGAAGAGTGAGAAATTCTCACCGAAAGCTATCCCAACTCCACGGCACTTCTATTGTAGAGATCTTCGTCGTTCTCGCCTTTTTGTCACCTTCGTTGCCCGTATTCTCTACATATATAAAAATCACTTTTTTATATACTGATGTCTTTAAAATAAAAATCACATTTTTATTTGTTCACTTTCAATTTAAAAATCATATTTTTATAATCACTTCATATATTTTAAAAAAAAAATGAATTTTTACATCGCTATTTAATATATAAAAATCGAATTTTTCTATTATAAAGATTTCGCCTTTTCAAGTATATCATTATAAAAATCACATCTTTATTTTGCTACACATATAAAGATGCTATTTTTAATATTCCTATCATGTAAAAATTATATTTTTAATTCTCTACCTAAAAAAAAAAATCATATTTTTACATCTTCTATATAGTAAAGATTATATTTTTAATACTTTAAAAATATAAAAATCATATTTTTAATTGAAAAAAAATCTTTTCTACCTCTTCCTTATATAAAAATCATATTTTTATAAATAAAAATATAATCTTTTCAATTTTAAAAATCTCGACTTAACTAATTTATAAATCCAATCTTTTCTATTCGAAAAATCAAATCTTTTCTATTCGACAAAATCAAATCTTTTCTATTCGAAAAATCAAATCTTTACAAGGGTAAAGATCAAATCTTTCCTTTCTATACAAATAACATGGTGTTTTCCTTCTTATAGATTAAAACTGATTTATAATAGTTAATAATCGATTTAATTAAACTGAAATTAAATTAAAACTGATTTACTAAAATAAAAATACCTTCTTCTTCGCAAAATGGAGTCGCTGGTCAAGGGGAGAGGCTCGCTGGTCGAAGGGGGGGGGGAAGGTCGCAGTGGTCGCCGGCTCCTGGAAGTGGTGGTGCTGCGCTCTAGAAGTGGCTGTCGATCGGGGGCTTGGATTTGGACCCGCGGCTTCAGGGAGGGAGAAGAGAGAGGGTGCGTGAGAGTGGGGAGAGAAGGAGCGGAGGGCGGAGGCAGGCGCAGGCGCGGTGGGGTCCTCCGTTGGCCGGAGACTGGGCGGTGGTGGCCTGGAAGTGGTGGTTTGGGATCGTTGGTCGCGTACAGGGAGAGTGGAGAGGAGGAGACGCGCGTGGGGGAGGGGCGGTCTGTACTGGCGGACGGCGGAGGGGAGCGTTCGATGGAGGAGGAGGGCGTGGCGGTTTCCGTCGACATCGAGTTTTTTTTTTTCGTTTCTGTTGAAATGATTTTGAACGTGGCCGGGGGGGGGGGGGGGGGAGGGGGGCAGAGGTTATAGATAATAGCGAGAGAGAGATGGATTTATTATTTAATTATTTTATTTTTTCACCAAAAAGCAACTTTTATTTTCGACCTCTAAACGAGGCCCACCGCCTGTCGTCCATAGCGTTTTACCCCCATTCCGAACACCATGGGATATGTACCGCAAGCTGTTTTGATCAGTTTTCGTCAAAATCAACATATAACTCTATATATTGAATTTGAACGCGCATTTCAATTTACTGGGGTCGCATACTAACTAGAAAAATTCCCGAAAAATATTTTCTAGCTTCGTATTGACGATACGGTCCTAACAAAACTAGTTTCGTCGAATTCTGAGACCGTTGGAAAAATGGCCAATTTCCAGTCGATTAAAATCAACTAAAACTGGTCAAACGCGTTTTCCTTTGCCATGCTCACATATTGATTCGAAAAATTATGAAATTTGGAATCTAGCAATAATTTGACATCACGGACCCAACAAAAGTGGTTTCGTCGAAATCCGAGGTCGTTTGCAAAATTTCCATTTTTAAGGGCCTGAATTCCATAGCGACTATTCAAAATTTTCAACTGGACATATCTTTTGATTCTCGCTATGAAATTTCGATTTGTCGGATTCGTTGGAAATATATTATCAATTAGCTCCTAATGTTTTTGGTTTCACTAAAATCCGGATTGTTTTGCACCCGGTACGTTCAACTGAAGTTTGAAATCGAATTATCGAACTACCGCACCATTTTCAATTCTATTTATAATTATATATAATTATTTATATTCTAACGACGGCGTATATAATATATACGTTCGAATTATCTTCAAAATAAATTTCTCGTCGATATTATTTAAAATAATTCATTTTAAATATTCAAAATTCGCTAAAATTGCCAAAATAAAAATTTTAAACTGGCCCAGATTTTCGGGTTGTTACAATCTCCTCCATTTAAAACTTTTCGTCCCCGAAAAGGAACAAAGTCGAAAGTGGTTTGATCAACCTACCCTACGTTCGATCTGGCTTCCATTCTCCAACTTTTCAGTTTCTGAGAATTTTCAAATTCTTCAAAAATTTGGCTAACACCCTAAATTTTCGAAAAATTTCGCCATAACCTCCCCTGCACCGGGAGCCACGGTAAAATCCCGAAATGGCGATATAGGCCTTCTAATCTCAAAAAGATAAAGAAAAAGCCAAGCGGCTAGCCAATAGGCTCATAAAATCATCATCACACAAACAAAACAGTAAATTATATTAAACATGTACCTATTTGTCGGGCAAACCAATTTTATTCTCTGCTCTAGCCTCCTTGCTATGACCTGTTCAATGTAAGTACATATATACGCATGCAAATGCGACCAATTTTCAATACAATTCAATATTTTGTTCAATTAGGCATAATGGTTCAAAATTAATAAACAAATAAACAAACAACACAAACATCAATCAATTAGTAAATTAGAGTTTCAAATTCATAATTTTGATATATATACAAAAAATCATGTTTTTGGTGCCAAATCACAACAAACAAATCTATCTATATAAGTTTTGGTTCTCACACCAGTCTAATGGAAATATATAGAAATCACACATTCGAAACACGAAAATAAATACTGGTGATGGCACGCCATCATCAGAATCATGTCCGGGCGACTCGAATGTGATTCTATATTTATCCAGTATATTAAAACTTCGAATATACGTTCATGACGCGTATATGCAAAATCTTTATATATTGGATTGTCCATATTCAAAATAAATAAATATTCAAATACGTATAAAATGGCTTAAATTTTCAAAACAAATTTGTTTTCATTTGCAAAATATATTCTTCACACTCGTCCTAGGATACTACTGATCCTATCTCTAACGAGTCATTCTAATTGGATATTACTAACCCAATATCTGATGAATTCTTTCATATGGTTCTAATGTGGCTTGTTCTCGAGCTCTGTAAACCAAAGCTCTGATACCAACTTTAAGGACCCGTAAGTTCCCCGTGAGGGAAAGAGCGGATACTTTGAGAACAACACACAAATGAACGCAGACGGGAGAACATTTCATTGCTATTACAACAATTCCATCGGATACAAGAATATACAGAGTATAAATGAATAGATTACATTCGATAAATATCAGAGATTACAATAAATTACATAGCAGCGGAAAAATATACAAAACACAACTAGAAGGTGATATACGGATACAGAGCTTTCCGGATATCATTCCAGTAGTAAACCAGGATCCTGTGAAAATAAATCTGCAAAACCGAAACTACTAGCTGCACGTGCGGAAAATAGGGGCACCCAGAGTTCAGGTTAAAACAATAAACTCCAGGTCAGTCATGTGACTGGTGTGAGAACTAAAACAGTTATTTAAAACTTTACTTTAAAAGAGAGTAATTCAAGGGACCACGCCGTATAACACGGAACGAGTTTCCTCCCAAGAATACCAGTGCATGGGAAAGACAACGCAATGCTTTTTCGAAAAATGAAGCTATTATAAGACCCAGGTCCCATCACACAATGCAACGCAAGCCGGAGGATAGGGTTTTACCTTATAACAGCCAAACATGCTTGGTACGTTGAAAACAAATCATTTGATACTATAATAAGTGTATAGTGTCAAAACAATTTCAATCATAAATATAAATCATAGACGGCATAAGTGCCCCATACCACTATGTCACCATACTAGTTCTACAATTAAAACCGCAATACACGTATTGGAAATTGGATTTCCGTCATGAGTCGAGGAAAGGGGCAATCTCCTCTCCACGTTCGAGACACTCTAGCAAATGTCCCAGGGCTACGCACTCTGGGCAACCCCTGGATCTTCAGGGCCGGTCCTCACTTACGTTAGAGGATTATTTATTCCTGAACACACGTTTCCCGGTCCTTACAGACCTATAATCGAGGCGCCTCAACCAACAACCACAATGGTGAAAAGTATATAAATGTCAGGGCTGGTAAGTCACTGACACCACCAAAGCTAGAAAGAAACGTCGTGCTCTCCCTGTAGTCCGTATCCCGCTTTTGACTCATACCGAGGTGTGAGGCTCGCGAATTCACATTATACACAAAGCTGCCACGTAGGCCGTGCTTTGATCATCAACCACAAGACTTTGCTTTTCAACAGAAGTCTTGATTATTGCATCTTAGCATGCCACACAGGCAATTTATGCCATGCGACTGATGTCCATCGATATACAACCTCTGAGCTCGTACGTCTCAGAGAAGGGCGTTAAGCAAGAGAATAAATTCTCCGCTGCCAAACAGATGTATATTTAATAGAAATCAATCAACACAGAACAAAATCCAATGTCAGACACACAATCCATTTACAAGTCCGTTCTGGGTCTGAACGAAACCGGAGGCACTTTCCTCGCGTATCCATCCATCTCCAAGTACATCTGGACGACCACCAACTGATTTCCATCCTCTTGGGTGTACAGCCCAATCAGGATCGTCAGTAATTGTCCAAACGATGTGAAGACTTCCGGTCTTCTACCACCGTCTTCATCCTCGACATATCGTCGAATCGGTTATTCAGAATGGGTGTAAACCCGGTCTTTTCGAACAACCCGCGTATATTAAAACGAATGTTACACAAACACAACATACGCCTCATTCCAATTCATTAGTCACTAACCGCAAATTAGCAAGAGAACAATTTCCCAAACATTAACCCCGAAGGCCGAAACCAACATCAGATCAATACCCAGGAAACCATTCTTCTTAGCCAACCTACAGCTAGTTTCTAAATTCCACATTCTTAGGGAAAGGTTCCTATTAATTTTATCCAAGATAAATTCTTTAAAATTTATCCTGTAATCTTCCTTTGGATGTCGTTTCAAACCAAATTATGGTTTTCCCAACTAGTCGAGATTAGCGAACCATACCGAAGTAATTATTTATTTTATTTCCCAATCCTAACCTATTCATCCCATGAAGCAAAACTGGTGATACTCCATATCTAGCACCACGGTGTTATCAGTAAAATTAATTACCATTTCACGTTCAAATCTAATTAAAGATTCAACTATCGCTTTGGACCAAAACTGATGATACTCCATTCTCGCTCAATTTCTAATTTTGATAATTTAAATTATCAATTCACATTTCAATCTAATTGCAGATTCGTTAAAACTCCTTTTTCTGGGTTAAAGAACTAATGTCATTTAAAACACAGTTCACGATAAACCCCAAACCACATTCTATTATTATCGGGTTAAAGAACTAGTGTTATTTAAAACACCCTTCACGATAAACCCACTAATCAATTCTATTTAAAACCCATTTCAAATCCAATTTATTTATTTAAAAATAAATGGATTTTAATTTTAGTTCAAAACTAGTTCATTTTGATAAAAATCTATTTTTATCTTTTCAAATATGGAGTTTTTCATCCCAATTTTTCCCAAATCATTTCTTATGATTTTACACGAATTATTACTATTTTTAATAATTTTATTAAGGCCCGTACAGTCGATTTCCATCAACGGCCACCGAACTGCACTTACAGCGACCTTTTCTAAATTTGATTTGGACGTATCTCCAAATCCAACCGTTAGATTTCAAATTTCTAATATTCGTTAGAAAGCTCTTTTCGATACGAACCCAACGGTTCCAGTTTTAGGAGAATCCGACGGTCGGATCTCCCGTAATGTTCGTTTGAAATAAATGGTCGAAATTTACGAACTGCCGCGGCGCGGCACGTTTTATTCAGGCCACTATATAATATATATATATATAATATATATTTCGTCGATTTCTATTTAAAACAAATTTTATAAACAGTTTTGAATTCGTTTCAAAAACAATTTCAACCTTTATTTCAAATTCAAATCAAAATTGAATTTTCTCTTATAAATTCGTTTTAAAATTCATTTCTATTCAATTTAAATTTTAATTCAATTTGAATTCATTTCAATTCGTTTTCAATTCAATTTGAATTCAATTCATTTGGTTTCCTATTTAATTCAATTCAAATTGGTTTTCTATTTAATTCAATTCAAATTGGTTTTCTATTTAATTCAATTCAAATTGGTTTTCTATTTAATTCAATTCAAATTGGTTTTCCATTCGATTCAATTCAAATTGGTTTTCTATTCGATTCAATTCAAATTGGTTTTCCATTCGATTCAATTCAAATTGGTTTTCTATTCGATTCAATTCAAATTGGTTTTCCATTCGATTCAATTCAAATTCAAAATCGTTTTATATTCAATTCATTTCGAAATCGTTTTATATTCAATTCATTTCGAAATCGTTTTATATTCAATTCATTTCGAAATCGTTTTATATTCAATTCATTTCAAAATCGTTGTATATTCAATTCATTTCGAATTTCATTTCAAAATATTCGATTTCGAAATCACTTTTCAATATTCATTTTAAAATGAATAAAATCGATATAAATATCGTTCACGTCAAAATGGCGTAAATCTAATCAACACGGCTTCATATATTTCTATTTTCAAATATTCTATTTCAAATATTTCTTTTTCAAATATTTCCTTTTCAAATATTTCGTTCAACACATGACTAATCTCAACGGATGAGTATGGTCAACACATGAACCTTTATTCTATATTGATAAAGATGTAAATTTAATTATTAAAATGTTTCGTTCAACACATGACTAATCTCAACGGATGAGTACGGTCAACACATGAACCTTTATTCTATATTGATAAAGATGTAAATTTTATTATTAAAATATTTCGTTCAACACATGACTAATCTCAACGGATGAGTACGGTCAACACATGAACCTTTATTCTATATTGATAAAGATGTAAATTTTATTATTAAAATATTTCGTTCAACACATGACTAATCTCAACGGATGAGTACGGTCAACACATGAACCTTTATTTTATAATATTGTTTATTTTTCAAATTGGAATGAGTCCCAATCAATTACCATATAAAGTTAATTATATGGATTCCATACAACATATGCATATATAATAGCAACGATAAATAATCAACCATCATCTAAAGTGCACTACACTATATATGCATCAAATATAGATATCTAACGCTTATAACAGCCTGTCGATCCATCGATCGACACATTTAATCAATCAGGATGAGTGAACTTCAAATTTCATCCCAACACCCATGTGGGGTTTCAAATAATCAAACACAGATTTTAGTTGTGCAGTTGGGCGATGTGTAAAATTTATCGACCCAATCAATATCATTCAAATATGTGTACATAAACAAACCGTCCGGTTTGTAAATGAATATTTATTTATTCACATTCACGTTAAAAATTACATTTTTAACGATAAAACATTTTATTTCAACACATGAATTTTTATTCAGTTCATTTACAAAATAAAATTGATATTTTTATTTTTCTAACTTATTTTAGAAAATTACGGCGGCATAACGGCACGATACTAGAAACGGGACAAGGCCTAGCCTTATCCCCGGTCTAGTGAAGGCCCACGCCATTCACACATCAATCAAATTAATTTCATTTCACCAAACAATTCAAATTTCAATCAAATAATCTAACTAATTTTTGCAATCAAACAAACAAGTCCATGGTATGTGGACGATTGTGTCGGGTGCTACTAAACACCGTCTGCATCCTAGTACATATATATAACTAGAAAAAGAAATTGAAGAGTGAGAAATTCTCACCGAAAGCTATCCCAACTCCACGGCACTTCTATTGTAGAGATCTTCGTCGTTCTCGCCTTTTTGTCACCTTCGTTGCCCGTATTCTCTACATATATAAAAATCATTTTTTTATATAATGATGTCTTTAAAATAAAAATCACATTTTTATTTGTTCACTTTCAATTTAAAAATCATATTTTTATAATCACTTCATATATTTAAAAAAAAAAACGAATTTTTACATCGCTATTTATTATATAAAAATCGAATTTTTCTATTATAAAGATTTCGCCTTTTCAAATATATCATTATAAAAATCACATCTTTATTTTGCTACACATATAAAGATGTTATTTTTAATATTCCTATCATGTAAAAATTATATTTTTAATTCTCTACCTAAACAAAAATCATATTTTTACATCTTCTATATAGTAAAGATTATATTTTTAATACTTTAAAAATATAGAAGTCATATTTTTAATTGAATAAAAATCTTTTCTACCTCTTCCTTATATAAAAATCATATTTTTATAAATAAAAATATAATCTTTTCAATTTTAAAAATCTCAACTTAACTAATTTATAAATCCAATCTTTTCTATTCGAAAAATCAAATCTTTTCTATTAGAAAAAATCAAATCTTTTCTATTCGAAAAAATCAAATCTTTTCTATTCGAAAAATCAAATCTTTACAAGGGTAAAGATCAAATCTTTCCTTTCTATACAAATAACATGCGTGTTTTCCTTCTTATAGATTAAAACTGATTTATAATAGTTAATAATCGATTTAATTAAACTGAAATTAAATTAAAACTGATTTACTAAAATAAAAATACCTTCTTCTTCGCAAAATGGAGTCGTTGGTCAAGGGGAGAGGCTCGCTGGTTGAAGGGGGGGGGGGGGGGAAGGTCGCAGTGGTCGCCGGCTCCTGGAAGTGGTGGTGCTGCGTTCTAGAAGTGGCTGTCGATCGGGGGCTTGGATTTGGACCCGCGGCTTCAGGGAGGGAGAAGAGAGAGGGTGCGTGAGACTGGGGAGAGAAGGAGCGGAGGGCGGAGGCAGGCGCAGGCGCGGTGGGGTTCTCCGTTGGCCGGAGACTGGGCGGTGGCGGCCTGGAAGTGGTGGTTTGGGGTCGTTGGTCGCGTACAGGGAGAGTGGAGAGGAGGAGACGCGAGTGGGGAAGGGGCGGTCTGTACTGGCGGACGGCGGAGGGGAGCGTTCGATGGAGGAGGAGGGCGTGGCGGTTTCCGTCGACATCGAGTTTTTTTTTGTTTCTGTTGAAATGATTTTGAATGTGGGGGGGGGGGGGGGGCAGAGGTTATAGATAATAGGGAGAGAGAGATGGATTTATTATTTAATTATTTTATTTTTTCACCAAAAAGCAACTTTTATTTTCGACCTCTAAACGAGGCCCACCGCCTGTCGTCCATAGCGTTTTACCCCCATTCCGAACACCATGGGATATGTACCGCAAGCTGTTTCGATCGGTTTTCGTCAAAATCAACATATAACTCTATATATTGAATTTGAATGTGCATTTCAATTTACTGGGGTTGCATACTAACTAGAAAAATTCCCGAAAAATATTTTCTAGATTCGTATTGACGATACGGTCCTAACAAAACTAGTTTCGTCGAATTCTGAGACCGTTGGAAAAATGACCAATTTCCAGTCGATTAAAATCAACTAAAACTGGTCAAACGCGTTTTCCTTTGCCACGATCACATATTGATTCAAAAAATTATGAAATTTGGAATCTAGCAATAATTTGACATCACGGACCCAACAAAAGTGGTTTCGTCGAAATCCGAGGTCGTTTGCAAAATTTCCGTTTTTAAGGGCCTGAATTCCATAGCGACTATTCAGAATTTTCAACTGGACATATCTTTTGATTCTCGCTATGAAATTTCGATTTGTCGGATTCGTTGGAAATATATTATCAATTAGCTCCTAATGTTTTTGGTTTCACTAAAATCCGGATTGTTTTGCACCCGGTACGTTCAATTGAAGTTTGAAATCGAATTATCGAACTACCGCGCCATTTTCAATTCTATTTATAATTATATATAATTATTTATATTCTAACGACGGCGTATATATTATATACGTTCGAATTATCTTCAAAATAAATTTCTCGTTGATATTATTTAAAATAATTCATTTTAAATATTCAAAATTCGCTAAAATTGCCAAAATAAAATTTTTAAACTGGCCCAGATTTTCGGGTTGTTACAATCTCCCCCACTTAAAACTTTTTGTCCCCGAAAAGGAACAAAGTCGAAAGTGGTTTGATCAACCTACCCTACGTTCGATCTGGCTTCCATTCTCCAACTTTTCAGTTTCGAGAATTTTCAAATTCTTCCAAAATTTGGCTAACACCCTAAATTTTCGAAAAATTTCGCCATAACCTCCCCTGCACCGGGAGCCACGGGAAAATCCCGAAATGGTCATATAGGCCTTCTGATCTCAAAAAGAAAAAGAAAAAGCCAAGCGGCTAGCCAATAGGCTCATAAAATCATCATCACCCAAACAAAACAGTAAATTATATTAAACATGTACCTATTTGTCGGGCAAACCAATTTTATTCTCTGCTCTAGCCTCCTTGCTATGACCTGTTCAATGTAAGTACATATATGCGCATGCAAATGCGACCAATTTTCAATACAATTCGATATTTGGTTCAATTAGGCATAATGGTTCAAAATTATTAAACAAATAAACAAACAACACAAACATCAATCAATTAGTGAATTAGAGTTTCAAATTCATAATTTTGATATATATACAAAAAATCATGTTTTTGGTGCCAAATCACAACAAACAAATCTATCTATATAAGTTTTGGTTCTCACACCAGTCTAATGGAAATATATAGAAATCACACATTCGAAACACGAAAATAAATACTGGTGATGGCGCGCCATCATCAGAATCATGTCTGGGCGACTAGAATGTGATTCTATATCTATCCAGTATATTAAAACTTCGAATATACGTTCATGACGCGTATATGCAAAATCTTTATATATTGGATTGTCCATATTCAAAATAAATAAATATTCAAATACGTATAAAATGGCTTAAATTTTCAAAACAAAATTGTTTTCATTTGAAAAATATATTCTTCACACTCGTCCTAGGATACTACTGATCCTATCTCTAACGAGTCATTCTAATTGGGTATTACTAACCCAATATCTGATGAATTCTTTCATATGGTTCTAATGTGTCATGTTCTCGAGCTCTGTAAACCAAAGCTCTGATACGCACTGTAAGGACCCGTAACTTCCCCGTGAGGGAAAGAGCGGATACTTTGAGAACAACACACAAATGAACGCAGACGGGAGAACATTTCATTGCTATTACAACAATTCCATCGGATACAAGAATATACAGAGTATAAATGAATAGATTACATTCGATAAATATCAGAGATTACAATAAATTACATAGCAGCGGAAAAATATACAAAACACAACTAGAAAGTGATATACGGATACAGAGCTTTCCGGATATCATTCCAGCTGTAAACCAAGATCCTGTGAATATAAATCTGCAAAACCGAAACTACTAGCTGCCCGTGCGGAAAATAGGGGCACCCAGAGTTTAGGTTAAAACAATAAACTCCAGGTCAGTCATGTGACTGGTGTGAGAACTAAAACAGTTATTTAAAACTTTACTTTAAAAGAGAGTAATTCAAGGGACCACGCCGTATAACACGGAACGGGTTTCCTCCCAAGAATACCAGTGCATGGGAAAGACAACGCAATGCTTTTTCGAAAAATGAAGCTATTATAAGACCCAGGTCCCATCACACAATGCAACGCAAGCCAGAGGATAGGGTTTTACCTTATAACAGCCAAACATGCTTGGTACGTTGAAAACAAATCATTTGATACTATAATAAGTGTATAGTGTCAAAACAATTTCAATCATAAATATAAATCATAGACGGCATAAGTGCTCCATACCACTATGTCGCCATACTAGTTCTACAATTAAAACCGCAATACACGTATTGGCAATTGGATTTCCGTCATGAGTCGAGGCAAGGGGCAAGCTCCTCTCCACGTTTGAGACACTCTAGCAAATGTCCCAGGGCTACGCACTCTGGGCAACCCCTGGATCTTCAGGGCCGGTCCTCACTTACGTTAGAGGATTATTTATTCCTGAACACACGTTTCCCGGTCCTTACAGACCTATAATCGAGGCGCCTCATCCAACAACCACAAAGGTGAAAAGTATATAAATGTCAGGGCTGGTAAGTCACTGACACCACCAAAGCTAGAAAGAAACGCCGTGCTCTACCTGCAGTCCATATCCCGTTTTTGACTCATACCGAGGTGTGAGGCTCGCGAATTCACGTTATACAAAAAGCTGCCACGTAGGCCGTGCTTTGATCATCAACCACAAGACTTTGCTTTTCAACAGAAGCCTTGATCATTGCATCTTAGCATGCCACACAGGCAATTCATGCCATGCGACTGATGTCCATCGATATACAACCTCTGAGCTCGTACGTCTCAGAGAAGGGCGTTAAGCAAAGGAATAAATTCTCCGCCGCCAAACAGATGTATATTTAATAGAAATCAATCAACACAAAACAAAATCCAATGTCAGACACACAATCCATTTACAAGTCCGTTCTGGGTCTGAACGAAACCGGAGGCACTTTCCTCGCGTATCCATCCATCTCCAAGTACGTCTAGACGACCACCAACTGATTTCAATCCTCTTGGGTGTACATCCCAATCAGGATCGTCCGTAATTGTCCAAACGATGTGAAGACTTCCGGTCTTCTACCACCGTCTTCATCTTCGACATATCGTCGAATCGGTTATTTAGAATGGGTGTAAACCCGGTCTTTCTGAACAACCCGCGTATATTAAAACGAATGTTACACAAACACAACATACGCCTCATTCCAATTCATTAGTCACTAACCGCAAATTAGCAAGAGAACAATTTCCCAAACATTAACCCCGAAGGCCGAAACCAACATCAGATCAATACCCAGGAAACCATTCTTCTTAGCCAACCTACAGCTAGTTTCTAAATTCCACATTCTTAGGGAAAGCTTCCTATTAATTTTATCCAAATTAAATTCTTTAAAATTTATCCTGTAATCTTCCTTTGTATGTCGTTTCAAACCATATTATGGTTTTCCCAACTAGTCGAGATTAGCGAACCATACCGAAGTAATTATTTATTTTATTTCCCAATCCCAACCTATTCATCCCATGAAGCAAAACTGGTGATACTCCATATCTAACACCACGGTGTTATCAGTAAAATTAATTACCATTTCACGTTCAAATCTAATTAAAGATTCAACTATCGCTTTGGAGCAAAACTGGTGATACTCCATTCCCGCTCAATTTCTAATTTTGATAATTTAAATTATCAATTCACATTTCAATCTAATTGCAGATTCGTTAAAACTCCTTTTTCTGGGTTAAAGAACTAATGTCATTTAAAACACAGTTCACGATAAACCCCAAACCACATTCTATTATTATCGGGTTAAGGAACAAGTGTTATTTAAAACACCCTTCACGATAAGCCCACTAATCAATTCTATTTAAAACCCATTTCAAATCCAATTTATTTATTTAAAAATAAATGGATTTTAATTTTAGTTCAAAACTAGTTCATTTCGATAAAAATCTATTTTTATATTTTCAAATATGGAGTTTTTCATCCCAATTTTTCCCAAATCATTTCTTATGATTTTACACGAATTATTACTATTTTTAAAATTTTTATTAAGGCCCGTACAGTCGATTTCCATCAACGGCCAGCGAACTGCACTTACAGCGACCTTTTCCAAATTTGATTTGGACGTATCTCCAAATCCAACCGTTAGATTTCAAATTTCTAATATTCGTTAGAAAGCTCTTTTCGATACGAACCCAACGGTTCCGGGTTTAGGAGAATCTGACGGTCGGATCTCCCGTAATGTTCGTTTGAAATAAATGGTCGAAATTTTCGAACTGCCGCGACGCGTTCTATTCAGGCCACTATATAATATATATAATATATATTTCGTCGATTTCTATTTAAAACGAATTTTATAAATAGTTTTGAATTCGTTTCAAAAACAATTTCAACCTTTATTTCAAATTCAAATCAAAATTGAATTTTCTCTTATAAATTCGTTTTAAAATTCATTTCTATTCAATTCAAATTTCAATTCAATTTGAATTCATTTCAATTCGTTTTCAATTCAATTTGAATTCAATTCATTTGGTTTTCTATTTAATTCAATTCAAATTAGTTTTCTATTTAATTCAATTCAAATTGGTTTTCTATTTAATTCAATTCAAATTGGTTTTCCATTCGATTCAATTCAAATTGGTTTTCTATTCGATTCAATTCAAATTGGTTTTCCATTCAATTCAATTCAAATTGGTTTTCTATTCGATTCAATTCAAATTGGTTTTCCATTCGATTCAATTCAAATTCAAAATCGTTTTATATTCAATTCATTTCGAAATCGTTTTATATTCAATTCATTTCGAAATCGTTTTATATTCAATTCATTTCGAAATCGTTTTATATTCAATTCATTTAGAATTTCATTTCAAAATATTCGATTTCGAAATCACTTTTCAATATTCATTTTAAAATGAATAAAATCGATATAAATATCGTTCACGTCAAAATGGCGTAAATCTAATCAACACGGCTTCATATATTTCTATTTTCAAATATTCTACTTCAAATATTTCTTTTTCAAATATTTCCTTTTCAAATATTTCGTTCAACACATGACTAATCTCAACGGATGAGTACGGTCAACACATGAACCTTTATTCTATATTGATAAAGATGTAAATTTTATTATTAAAATGTTTCGTTCAACACATGACTAATCTCAACGGATGAGTACGGTCAACACATGAACCTTTATTCTATATTGATAAAGATGTAAATTTTATTATTAAAATATTTTGTTCAACACATGACTAATCTCAACGGATGAGTACGGTCAACACATGAACCTTTATTCTATATTGATAAAGATGTAAATTTTATTATTAAAATATTTCGTTCAACACATGACTAATCTCAACGGATGAGTACGGTCAACACATGAACCTTTATTTTATAATATTCTTTATTTTTCAAATTGGAATGAGGCCCAATCAATTACCATATAAAGTTAATTATATGGATTCCATACAACATATGCATATATAATAGCAACGATAAATAATCAACCATCATCCAAAGTGCACTACACTGTATAAGCATCAAATATAGATATCTAACGCTTATAACAGCTTGTCGATCCATCGATCGACACATTTAATCAATCAGGATGAGTGAACTTCAAATTTCATCCCAACACCCGTGTGGGGTTTCAAACAATCAAACACAGATTTTAGTTGTGCAGTTGGGCGATGTGTAAAATTTATCGACCCAATCAATATCATTCAAATAGGTGTACATAAACAAATCGTCCGGTTTGTAAATGAATATTTATTTATTCACATTCACGTTAAAAATTACATTTTTAACGATAAAACATTTTATTTCAACACATGAATTTTTATTCAGTTCATTTACAAAATAAAAATGATATTTTTATTTTTCTAACTTATTTTAGAAAATTTCGGTGGCATAACGGCACGATACTAGAAACGGGACAAGGCCTAGCCTTATCCCCGGTCTAGTGAAGGCCCATGCCATTCACACATCAATCAAATTAATTTCATTTCACCAAACAATTCAAATTTCAATCAAATAATCTAACTAATTTTTGCAATCAAACAAACAAGTCCATGGTCTGTGGACGATTGTGTCGGGTGCTACTAAACACCGTTTGCATCCTAGTACATATATATAACTAGAAAAAGAAATTGAAGAGTGAGAAATTCTCACCGAAAGCTATCCCAACTCCACGACACTTCTATTGTAGAGATCTTCGTCGTTCTCGCCTTTTTGCCACCTTCGTTGCCCGTATTCTCTACATATATAAAAATCACTTTTTTATATACTGATGTCTTTAAAATAAAAATCACATTTTTATTTGTTCACTTTCAATTTAAAAATCATATTTTTATAATCACTTCATATATTTAAAAAAAACGAATTTTTACATCGCTATTTAATATATAAAAATCGAATTTTTCTATTATAAAATTTCTCCTTTTCAAATATATCATTATAAAAATCACATCTTTATTTTGCTACACATATAAAGATGCTATTTTTAATATTCCTATCATGTAAAAATTATATTTTTAATTCTCTACCTAAACAAAAATCATATTTTTACATCTTCTATATAGTAAAGATTATATTTTTAATACTTTAAAAATATAAAAATCATATTTTTAATTGAATAAAATTCTTTTCTACCTCTTCCTTATATAAAAATCATATTTTTATAAATAAAAATATAATCTTTTCAATTTTAAAAATCTCGACTTAACTAATTTATAAATCCAATCTTTTCTATTCGAAAAATCAAATCTTTTCTATTCGAAAAAATCAAATCTTTTCTATTCGAAAAAATCAAATCTTTTCTATTCGAAAAATCAAATCTTTACAAGGGTAAAGATCAAATCTTTCCTCTCCATACAAATAACATGCGTGTTTTCCTTCTTATAGATTAAAACTGATTTATAATAGTTAATAATCGATTTAATTAAACTGAAATTAAATTAAAACTGATTTACTAAAATAAAAATCCCCTTCTTCTTCGCAAAATGGAGTCGCTGGTCAAGGGGAGAGGCTCGCTGGTCCAGGGGGGGAAGGTCGTAGTGGTCGCCGGCTCCTGGAAGTGGTGGTGCTGCGCTCTAGAAGTGGCTATCGATCGGGGGCTTGGATTTGGACCTGCGGCTTCAGGGAGGGAGAAGAGAGAGGGTGCGTGAGAGAGGGGAGAGAAGGAGCGGAGGGCGGAGGCAGGCGCAGGCGCGGTGGGGTCCTCTGTTGGCCGGAGACTGGGCGGTGGCGGCCTGGAAGTGGTGGTTTGGGGTCGTTGGTCGCGTACGGGGAGAGTGGAGAGGAGGAGACGCGAGTGGGGAAGGGGCGGTCTGTACTGGCGGACGGCGGAGGGGAGCGTTCGATGGAGGAGGAGGGCGTGGCAGTTTCCGTCGACATCGAGTTTTTTTTTTGTTTCTGTTGAAATGATTTTGAATGTGGGGGGGGGGGGGGCAGAGGTTATAGATAATAGGGAGAGAGAGATGGATTTATTATTTAATTATTTTATTTTTTCACCAAAAAGCAACTTTTATTTTCGACCTATAAACGAGGCCCACCGCCTGTCGTCCATAGCGTTTTACCCCCATTCCGAACACCATGGGATATGTACCGCAAGCTGTTTCGACCGTTCCGACCAATTTTCGTCAAAATCAACATATAACTCTATATATTGAATTTGAACGCGCATTTCAATTTACTGGGGTCGCATACTAACTAGAAAAATTCCCGAAAAATATTTTCTAGCTTCATATTGACGATACGGTCCTAAAAAAACTAGTTTCGTCGAATTCTGAGACCGTTGGAAAAATGGCCAATTTCCAGTCGATTAAAATCAACTAAAACTAGTCAAACGCGTTTTCCTTTGCCACGCTCACATATTGATTCGAAAAATTATGAAATTTGGAATCTAGCAATAATTTGACATCACGGACCCAACAAAAGTGGTTTCGTCGAAATCCGAGGTTGTTTGCAAAATTTCGATTTTTAAGGGCCTGAATTCCATAGCGACTATTCAGAATTTTCAACTGGACATATCTTTTGATGCCCGCTATGAAATTTTGATTTGTCGGATTCGTTGGAAAGATATTATCAATTAGCTCCTAATGTTTTTGGTTTCACTAAAATCTGGATTGTTTTGCACCCGGTACGTTCAATTGAAGTTTGAAATCGAATTATCGAACTACCGCGCCATTTTCAATTCTATTTATAATTATATATAATTATTTATATTCTAACGACGGCGTATATAATATATACGTTTGAATTATCTTCAAAATAAATTTCTCGTCGATATTATTTAAAATAATTCATTTTAAATATTCAAAATTCGCTAAAATTGCCAAAATAAAAATTTTAAACTGGCCCAGATTTTCGGGTTGTTACAGGCTATTTTAGTGGCTATTTAGAAACAGTGTAGCGGTAGAATCCCGCTACACGATATAGCGGGGATATGGAGGGGTAATTGCAAGGCATAAACTGCACTAAGTATGCGTATGTCCAAAATCAACCGGTACTAGATAGTCTAATCTTAATGTCAAGGAGATAATTAAAACTAGTCTTTGAAAATGGGTATACAAGATTTTCCTAACAATACATTATAAATAGCACATTTCAAATCATTTATTTGTTATAAATTACAAATAGGGAAAATTATATCTCACCCTCTCCCATTTGGTTATTAAACTTTAACTGATACCCTTTATCAAATATAATTAACTTAAAATTTGCAGGTCTAAATCATTTAACATTTCAAAATACTTGTTATATTAACATGTATTAATATTTTACTTAATTTACATTTGTTTAATGCATAATTCATGCTTAAATCCATAATAAAGTTTACATTATAGTTCCACCTTAATTAAGTTCTCAAGTCTTAATTATCATTAAGAATACTAATTAAGTTCTAATTTATATCACTAATCAAATCTAGTCTATGTTAAATTCTATCTCATTAAATCAAGTTCACAACAATATTATTCTCACCACTTCAATATTACTAAGGTTTAAATTGTCGTTCATCTTTATTTCAATCTTATCCACGGCCATCATGTTTTTAGATGACTAAGCTCCAGATAAAATAACAATAATCGATTTTAAGCTTAACAACATTCATAAAATTAAATTTTACCTAAAATCACACTAATAGGATTCATTTACTGTTTATAAGTTTAATTTATATTATATATTTAACAATCACCAATTTTTTTTAAAAAAAATATTCACATAAAGTAGACTTTGTCATTTACAAACATTCTTCAAAATTAGATCAATATTCCTACTACATTTACTTTAACCAAATCAATGTTTTATACTTATTGAAGTTAAAATTTTGAAGATATCATGTATCATTCTTATCAGGAAATAATTTTTATTTCAAAATAATTTCACATAAATTTTATGAATTCAATAAGCTCCTTTTATTTACAATTTATCATCTTATAAATCATATTGTTATATCATCTTTAAGTTCATATAATACATGTCAAATACTTTAATATTATAACTAATAAACTAAATAATTATTAATCTAGTTATACACATTCATATTTCCCATTAATTCTTAATATGTTTTATACCTAAAATTCCTTCATTATTATTTCAGTTATGTCAAAGATAAATCTAGAATATTTGCTAAAAGCTGAACTAACAAAAGAACCTAACCAATGGGGATCTACAAAGGATGGAGACCGCATTAAAGTCATTGGAGAATGATTTAGATTCTGAAAGCTATAAATTCTTAATTTCTTAAGATGGATTTAGATCAAGGAATGAAATTTACTAAGGGAAAACCAAATCGAAGAGAAAAGTATCGAGGAAAATGCATTCAAAAGAAGGAAAATCTTGGAAAATGCTAAAATTCAAAACAAAAATTATATCTAAAAATACTTTTAAAACCCATTTGAAACCTTTATACTTTCAAAATACACTCTCTCAAGAATGATTCTGAGAATGATTCTACTCATTTTAAGGTATCGCTATCGTATCTATAATGAGCGTTAACCCTATAAGCTAAGGTTTTCTCAAACCAAAGTTCTGATACCACGATAATAATCTTCCCTTTCGATCCATTTTAGTCGATAATAAAACGAACTCAAATCATTTGAAATACAGATCGTTATTGATATGGGTTAAATATAAAATTATCAAAGAATCTCAGATAAATTTCAGACATATTATAACGGAATATCTCGTAGGGGATTAAATAAAAGCCAATAATATCTCACGAAGCTACTATATACAAAATATCGAAATTTATACATAATATCAGAGTTACAAAATCAAATGCAGTGGAAATCTAGATACAATGGGTTCCTAATACATAAAGAATAACTAAAATAAAGAAATGGATATAAGATCTTCAACAAGTCTCCATCTTCGAAAGGTGTAATCTTAATACTATAATACTTGGTTTGACCTGAGCATAAAGTAAAACAAAATAGTCGAGTTTGGTCTAACGTTCTTATATAAGTGAATCAACTCAAGTGAAATGTTCAATTAAAACGCATTAATAACTTAAAACGATGTTTAGGATTCCCATCCTCTAAGGATCTTGGAACCACATACATATAATACAATATGTTATTATGATAAAATATACAATAAATATACTATTGAAAATAGCATAAGCGGGATTACCATTATTACTGTTACACTGTTTACAAACTTATTGAGACGATCCAGACTTCCCCGATCCTCTAGGAGACGGAGGAGCCCGGATTGTTTTGAGAACACGACGCATCAGAACACAAACAATAGAACATTTCATTGCTATTACAACAATTTACATCAAAGTACAAGATATCAGAGTATGAATAAATATTACACAGTAGAAATAAAATAGTATAAGAGATTAAAATACAAAGCAGCGGAAATTTAAAAGTATAAATACAATGTATAGCAGAAAATACATCAATAACACAACTGAAAGAAATACACGGATACAAAGCTTTCCGAATATAACTCCAGTTGTAATCCAGGATCCTGGGAAAAGAAATATCTGCGAAAACCAAAACTACTAGCTGCCCGTATGGAAAATATGGGCACTCGGAGTTTAGGTTTAAAACAATAAACTCCGAGCCAGTCATGGGACTTGTGTGAGAACTAAAACAGTTATTATCTTTTATTTTAAAGTTATGTAAATCACGGGACCACACTGTATAACACCGAATAGGTTTATCCCCCATGAATACCAGTGCAAAAAACAAATAGTGCAATGCTAAATAAGAGAAAAATGAAGCTATTATAAGACTCTGGTCCAATCACATAATGCAACGCAAACCTGAGTATAGAGTTTTACCTTATTGCGAAATTTATCTTTTATTACTATAATTGTATAGTGTATAAATCAGTTTCGAAAGTAAATGTATCAATCCTAGACGACATAATACCCCATCCTATTATGTCGCCAAATATATAGGTATACAACAAACACCGCAAAGCTCGTATTGGAAAGTTGAATTTCCATCATGATGGCTGCTAATTTGAAAGATCGATCACATAGTGCAATACTCCATGGCATACGTTCAGATTTTGGAAAACACCGTAATGCACATCCGCCATATCAGATGGGAGTCGGAGGGTGTGCCCTATCCTCACTGGTGTAGGGTGACCACACCCAGCATCATCTCGGTCAATCGAATCCATGACAACCCCAAATGTGTCTATCCTCATCTCAAAAGCATATTGACCTGACCATCAGTTCACCATCATACCAGTGTGTGAGGCTCGCGAATTAACACTTTACTCGCGTATCTTATAATCAAGTGCCATAAAAACACATCATATGCCTCATTCCAATCCATAATATTCTTTTATTCAAATATTATTTACATTGCGAATTATTCACATAAATCTTATCAAAGATTTAATTCATTTAAACCACTTGTTTAAATCTTCACCTGGAAATCATTTGAAAAGATTTTGTATTATCTTTTCACAACTTTAAACCAAATTAAGGTTTATAAAACTGGTTGGGATTATCAAGCCTTACCGAAGTAATCATTTATTTTATTTTTTCAATCCCAACCTATTCATTCCATGGAGCAAAACTGGTAGTACTCCATGTCTAATACCCACTGTGTTATTGGTGAATTCAATTACCATTCAATGTTCAAATCTAGTTAAAGATTTTACTATCGCCTGAAGTAAAACTAGTGATATGCCATTTTCGAACATTTATCAAACTTGGCAAATTTTATTACCATATTAACATTTAAATCTAGTTAAAGACTCATTAAAACTCCACTTAGTTTTAATCTCCAAATATCATTATTTAATGATTATTCAAATTTAGGAAATAAATCTTACCACTAACTGGGTTAAAAATGAATGTGATTTAAAACATCATTCACGATAAACCCAAAATCCTCTTCCATAAAATATGGAATCTTCACGGAAAATAGATCAATATATATAATCGATATAAATTTCCATATCCGACTAATAATATAATGGAATAAAAGCAAATCCTTTTAAATTCCATATATAGTAACGACCTTCATTCACGGAAGCTCATCTCGATTATTACCAAATCGAACTCCATTCAATTCCAATTTAATATATTAAACTGGAAAACTTTACTATGGAAAATTCCATTAATCTTAATTAAAAGATTATAAATTCCAAATCATATCTTCACGGTAATTGGGTTAAAGAACAAGTGTTATTTAAAATGTCGTTCACGATAAATGCAAAAATCCAATCTTAATTCAATTCTAATTAAATACTAATTAATCTGGAAAACTTCTCTAAATCTTAATTAAAAGATTTATTCTTTTCTCAACTACATTTAAGAAAAGTGTTAATAAAGACACCATTCACGACAAAACCCAAAATCTAATTTGATATCAAATTCAGGGCTCTGAACAGAAATAATATCGGCTTATATTCAATATCAAATTCTGAAACTAATGGATATCATACTGGGAACAACGATATATATATCTTCCAAATTCCCCAACAATATCCGTATAATTAAGGAATTCAATATCAAATTATTACGAAGATTATTTCCATTCAAATCTATTCTAATTCGTACGTCGGAAAAAATTCTGGTTCTTCTAAAACCTATTTTCAATCCAATTTATTAATTTTAAAAATAATTGGATTATTATTCTAGTTATTAACTAGTTCATTTCGATAAAAATATTTTTTTATCTTTTCAAACTTAGAATTTTTCATCCAAAATCTTTTTAAATCATTTATCATGATTTTACACAATTTTCCATATTTTTAATAATTTATATAAGGCCCTTACAGTCGGTTTCCAATAACGGCCACCGAACTGCATTCATAGCGACCTTTTCTGAAATTGATTTGGACATAATTTGAAATCCAACTATTCAAATTTAAATCTCCTATATTCATTGGAAAGATCTTTTTGATACGAACCCAACGGTTCTAATTTTAGGAGAATCCGACAGTCGAATCTCCCATTACATCAATTTGAAATTAATGGTCGAAATTCGCGAACAGTCGCTGCGCGGCGCTTTCTATTCAGGTCATTTATTATATATTTCGTCGATTTCCATTTAATATAAATTCATTTCAAAATGATTTCAACTTAATTTCAATTTTCAATCAAAATTGAATATTCCATATCATTATAATTTTAAAATGATTATATTTTCAAAATATCAGATTTTGAAATCCATTTCTTTTTTTGTATTCATTATCAAATGAATAAAATCAATCGATAAACCCGTTCGGGTTAAAATGGCGTTTCTATACTTTACCCAGCTTCATATATTTTCGTGTCCATCCAAAATCGGACGTCAAAATCATATTTTGATTATTCACTGAATATTATTTTAAAATATTCGTTATTTCTAAATCGGAATGCGACTCAGTCAATTACCATATAATTTCAGTTATATGGATTTCATACATCGCATGTATTCAACAATAATGACAAATAATCATCAAATAGTCAACTCACATCCAGAGTGCATTTTATAACTGTATAAGCATTAAATAAATAGCGCTCATCACAGCATGTCGATATATTGATTGACATATAATTAAACTCAGGGGAGATGTGGATAAATTATCATCCCCGGACCCGTGTGGAGTTTCCAAATAACAAGAGTCGATTTAAAATAATCACTGATTAAATATTTAATCAGTTCTAATTTGATATGAATTATTTTTCTAATTAGCCAATTTTCATTTTTTAAGTTATAAATAGATATTTATAATTAAATTTCAACTACCACAAAATATTATTAAATTATTTTTAATATTTTAAACATTTCAGCATCATAATCAAAACACAGTACACTCAATTAAATCGTCCATGGTCTGTGGATAAGGGAGGTGAGCTAACAGGCACCGTATATAATTTATAATGATTAAAACTGATGAAAATCTACACTAGAAATTCTATATATTTTTATACATGAATACCACAACATGATAAAATAATTTTGAGTGAGAAGGAGTTCTCTCATTGATCGGTTTCAGAAATCGATAAAATTATTATTTCAATCAAATTTAAAAGGACGTTTAATTTGACAAAAAATATCAACTAGCTCCAAATGCGTTCCAGTCAGCTTCAGAATGTAGTACACGCTGCCACGATCCCAGTGGTTCCTGTTTCACTGGATTCCAACATCGTACGAGAAAGTTATGGGAATTTACATGTTAATTATATTATTTAAGTAATTAATAAAGTAATTAATTACCACCCTCTTCCCTAATTACTCAGAAAACACGTCGAACCAACTACCAAAACCTAGGGTTGCAATTTTCGCCTCCAACAACCACTATGACGATGATTAGCCACCTCCTCCTGACGCGGCGCCGCGAGAGCTTCCCGCCGGCACCCTTTATGTTGAACTCGGTGGCCTCTTTGAGTCCCGTTCTAACTTCGAGCGGTGGATGTTTGAGCACAAAAATGTCGTCGAATACCACACCAGGGTTGATCAAAGCCATATCACTTGAGAGATCTCAAAGCTCTCTACCATATTTGTTTTACAACTTCGAACTAATTTGGCCTAGATTGAAAAATTGGAGCGACTTTTTTCCCATAGCTTTTTGGCCGTTTAATTCGTTCGTGGCGGCTAGAACGATAAGAATAGGGTTTGGGGGAATAAACGATTATACATATATTTATTTACATAATATTTTATTCTAATTATCTTTTAAAAAGGGAAAATTTCGTCCGAACTCCAAATCAAACCCAACGACTATCGCCCCTAACTAAATAACCCTATTCCAGAGATGATGGGATATATTTCGTTAGCTAATTCTACTGTTTCGACCAGTTTTCATCAAAATTAAAATATAAATCAATATATATTGAATTTGAACATACATTTTAATTTACCAGAGCCACATATTGACTCCAAAAATTACATAAAAATAAATCTAGCTATGTTTAGATGATACGGTCCTAACAAAACTAATTTCGTCGAATTTGGAGATCGTTTGAAAAATGACCTTTTTTATAGTCGATTAAATTTAAACTGAATTGACAAAACACGTTTAAATTCACCATGCTCACATATTAATTCTAAAAATTATGAAAATTGGAATCTAGCAATAATTTAATATTCTGGATACAACAAAAGTGGTTTCGTCGAAAATGGGGGTCATCTGCAAATTGGCTATTTTTAAGGGCTTTATATATATTAAAAATATATAGAAATTCCATAGCGACTATTTTAAATTTTAAACTGGACGTAACTTATAATTTATAAATTGAAATATCAGTTTTTCTCATTTGTTAGAAAGATATTATTAAACAGATTCAAATATTTCTGGATTTAGTGAAATCTAATTTATTTTGAATCATGTACATTCAATTGAAATTTGAAATTGAATTTTCAAACTACCGCGCCATTTCAGGCTCGTTTTATAATTAAAATAAATTTATACTTTCTATCTTCGATTTAAATAATTTTTTAGTCGTTATTATTTGAAATAAATCATTTTGAATATTCAAAGCCCATTAAAATAGCTAAAATAAAAATTTAAAATTGGTTCAGAAACTCCGGGTTGTTACAATCTCCCCCACTTAAAATCTTTTCATTCTCGAAAAGAAACGGAGCTGAAAGTTTTTTAACTAACCAACTCAACTTTCATTCTGCCTTTCATTCTTCAACTTTTCAGTTCCTAAAAATTTTCTAATTTCTAAATTTTCGAAAAATTTGGGCTAACACCCTAAATTTTCTAAAAATTTCTAATTTCGCTATAACCTCCTTTGTACGGGTTGATCGGTAAAACCACAACTTGCCACACAGGGCCCTCATCAATCAAAAAGAAAAAGAAAATGTCAAGCGGCTTGCCAATCGGCTCATAAAATCATCAATCCCAATGAATATAGTAAACATGTACCTATTTGTCGGGCGTACAATTTTATTCCTCTTCTTAGCTTCCATGTTATGACCTGTTCAGTATATATACATGTACATATATCCAATTCCAATCAATTTTGAATTCAACACTATCGTGAAAATTAACTTAACCCAATTCAATTACTAGTTCTTACATTGGTTTTATCATATAATACTAATATATTTTAAAACAAAAAGTGTCATAACATAAATAACCATACGATCATACAAAACATTCACATATGCATACATACATATATCCAAAATTCTAGTTCTTTATATTAGAACTTAGCTTCCTAGGAAATCATGCCCCCTTCCAAAGTAGATAGCTCCTTTCCTTTGGACTTCTTATCTACCTCCTTTAACGGGCATTTTCGGGCTACATGTCCTACTTCTTTACATTAGAAGCACTTCTTCTCTTTTCCTAATTTTCTGGACTTTTTTCTTACTTTTGGACACTTATATACAAAATGTCCTGTCCGTTTGCACTTGAAACAAACTATGTCCTCTCTTATCTCTTTCTTCTTATTCTTCCTTTTTTGAGGACATAGATCTACATAATGTCCTTCCTTTTTGCATTTATAACAATGAACATCCGCGCATGTTCCTAAGTCCAACTCCCTTTTCCTTTTTGGCTTGTTGGTGATCACTTCTTGCTTGTTTTGGAGTCATCAAGAATTCAGTTCTAGATAAGCCGTAGTCCTCCATATCCTACAAAATATTTCAGGGTTTTATCAAGAGGGCTAATATTTTTGATTTGGCTTATTAGACCTTTCATTCTTGTATTGGTTTTTATTATTCCAATGTTTTTATCAGTTAAATTAATAATCACACATCACAACTAGCAATCAATTAATTGATTAGCTTTTCAAATATATAACTTTATATATACTCTAAAAATCATATTTAAAGATCAAATCACAGACAATAAACTCTAACTAAGGTTTTTGGCTCTCACACCAGTCAATTGAAAATATATAGATGTCCCACTTTCGAAACTCAAGCATAAATACTGAAGATGATCGATCAATCACCAAAATTATCCCCGGGCGACTAGAGTGTGATTCTATATCTACCTAGTATATTTGAGGCTTCGGATATACGTTAATTATGCATATATTCAAAATCTTCATATACCCGATAGTCCAAATTCAATATAAAATTAAATTTTCAAACACTTATTATAAGATATAATTTTCAAAATCAAATTTTTTTAATAAATAACACTCTTCAAACTTATTCTAGGGCATTACTAACCCCATCTCTAATGAGTTATTCTTATAGGATGTTACTAATCCTATCTCTGATGAATTCTTTCGTTTGGTTCTAATGTGCCTTTTTTCGTGCTTCGTAAACCAAAGCTCTGATACCAACTGAGACGACCCAGATGTAACGACCCGGACTTTTTGCGATCCCGGATATCGGCATACAACACTATGTCGATTATTCAAGCATCGAAAACACTGGATAGTCCATGAAAGAAGTTAGAGGGTGAGAGTAGATAAGGTAGAAACTTAGAATAGAAGAAGATACAACATCAGAGTAACACGAATCTCACAGCGAAACGGACAACATATAATAGATAACATATCCTTGAAATAAAATTAGTATATGTATACAATAATGTTATCAGAGTACAACACTTAGAACACATCGGAAATAACTATAGCTATGTAATCCTGAAGCCTCTTGCTCCAAGCTCTCCAAGTATATCTGTAAAATCCTGACTACTTGACTGCCAGTATAAAATTGGGCACCCAAGAGTTTAGGGAAAACAAAACAAAAAAACTCTGGGTCAGTCATGGGACTAGTATGAGTAAAACAGTTTGAGCCATTAAACGATATCTCATAAGACCACACCGTATAACGGAACGGGTTTTTCCCTTATGAGAATCCAAAATAATCTTTATATCAAAACTCATTGGTATTATAATAGTGTCTATCAACCACAATATAATAATCATCTAGCAGAAACGCTTTCATCTCACGTTCTACATATATAGTATACAATCAAAACCGCAAGCACGTATTGGGTAATGGATTTCCAACTATGACAATGTAACAACCCGTAAAATCTGAACCAATTTAAAATGTTTAAATTGGCTATTTTAGTGGATTTTAAATATTTAAAATAAATATTTTAAATAATAACGAAAAAAAGTAAGTTTGAATCGATGTTTGAAAATAAAAATAATTAATTTTAATTATAAACAAGGCTTGAAATGGCGTGGTAGTTTCAAAATTTGAATTCAAACTTTGACTGACTGTACCAGGTGCAAAACAAACGGATTTTAGTGAAACCAAAAATATTTAAATCTGTTAGTGAATATCTTTCTAATAAAGAATCTGAAAAATCGAAGTTTTGTAGCGGGAAGCAAAATTTATGGCCAAATGAATTTTCAGAAAGGTCGCTATAGAGTTTATATAGCCCGTGAAAATGGTCGTTTTGCAAACGACTTCAGAATTCGTCGAAACCGCTTTTGTTGGATCCGGGATGTCAAATTATTGCTAGGTTTCAAATTTCATAATTTTTGAAGCTAGTATGTGAGCGTGGCAAAGGAAAATGTGTTTGGTCGATTTCTATTAAATTGGATCGACCAGAAAAGGGCCATTTTTCAAACGGTCTCAGAATTCGACGAAACTAGTTTTGTTGGGACCGTATCATCAAAACATAGCTAGATTTATTTTTCGGGAATTTTTAGAATCAATATGTGGCCCCGGCAAATTGAAATGTACGTTCAAAACAAATATTGAATGTTTTATATTTTAATTCGAAGGAAAACTGACTGAAATAGTCGAATGGGCCTACGAAACATATCCCATTGTGTTCGGAATGGGGGTATTTGGCTAGGGACGACAGTCTTTGGGTTTGGATTGGTGTTAGTATGCGAAGAGGGGAATTTTCGAGATTTTAAAATATATAAATAAAATAAAAAAACCTATTGGCCTATTCAAAATTCTCTCTCCACGTAAATATCAAAACCGACGGCGGCTCCCCCTTCGATTCTTCTTGCCCCGATTCCTCGTCATCCACGCACCATTACCCATCGACCCAGTTGAAGAAATTGCAGATCTCAGCTCGAGCTTCGAATCCATACCAGCCACCACCTCCATTACTTCGTAAATCGCGAGAATCGAGGCGGGAAAATCCATCCGTTCGCGCCCAGTTTTCTCCTCCGACCTGAGTTCGAACTGGCGGCGGTTGGTGCCCCCTGGCGCGCCTCTCCTTGCTCTTCTTCATGGTGAAGGCCGATCGTCCTATCGATTCATGGATTGCACGAAAATCGTAAACCTAGTTTTGAAGAAAATAGAGAGGTATACAGCTGATAATTATTTAAACTATTTAATAGCACTTTAAAGCGCTACGGTTTTTGATTTTACTGTAAAAATCATATATTTTTCGTTTCTTCACGAAATTCAGTGAAACAAGAGACAGTGGACTCATGCGGACGTCTTCTACATTCTAGAAGAGACCAGATATTTTTCTGAGCCTTCTGCTATTTTTGGTGGAGTGGAACCCAATGTGAGATTTCTGAATTATAAACGATATGGAAATGACGATGTATAAATTATATATTCGAAGTATGAGTTATATAAGCGTTGTACACCTCATGTATAAGTGTTGTATAAGTTGTATGTTCGATGTATAAGTTATATATGCATTGTAAAAATTATATATGTGTTGAATAGAAGTGAGATATACTTATATATATATATATATATACGCCCCTCGTCCATAAACCATGGACGATATTTGTTGGTTGTGATTGGTGTGAAAATTGGTTGATAGCGAATGGTTGATTAGAATTGATTGTGGTTGAAATTGATTGATTGTGGTTGAAAAATACCCGTTTGTGGTTGAGAATTATTTGGTTGAAACCACATAGGATTAGTTTGTTGAAAAGAAAAAAATAAATATGCCGCCTACGTGCGAACTAGATGCATGAAATCCCCGTTGTCAAAAGCTGCGAGGCTTTAAGGTAGAGCGAGGAGCCGTACTAGGGACGACCCCGGTTTTAACTACCCTACCGTTATGCTGCCGAAATTTTCAATAATATTCATGTGTTAGAATTATTTTCATGTGTTGAAACTATATTCGTGTGTTGAATAAAAATTCATGTGTTGAATAGAAATTCATGTGTTGAACGACATTCATGTTTTGAAATAAATTGTTTTATAATAAAAATCATATTATTATCATATATGTGAACTATATAAAATAGTTGTGTTTTGAAATAAATTGTTTTATAATAAAAATCATATTTTTATCATCTATATGAACTATATAAAATAGTCATGTTTTGAAATAAATTGTTTTACAATAAAAATCACATTTTTATTATATACATGAATTGTTAAAAATAGTGAAGTGTAGAAATAAATTTCGGTTGGATAAAAATATCATTTTTATCAAATGTATGAAAATAATATGGTTTTGAAATCGAAGAATAGATTATATATATATAATTAAAATAAATCGAATAACGAAGCTGCAGTTCGTGTTTTGAAACCGTGATTTCAAACGATTAGTGTGGGTGATCCGACCATCGGATTTTCCCGAAACTGAAACCGTTGGGTTCGCTTTGGAAATATCTATCCAACGACACCATCTTTCTGAAAATCCAATGATTATATTGTCTGGAATGTTTAATTCAAATCTAAAGAAAAACAACACCAGAATCGATTATATTTATATATATATAAAAATATAATTAAATTAAATCGAATAACGACGCCGCAGTTCGTATTTTGAAATCGAAACTTCAAACGAGTGTACCGGGAGATCCGACCGTCGGATTTTCCCAAAACTGAAACTGTTGGATTCGTTTTGAAAAGATCTTTCTAATGATAAAATTTTTTATGAAGATACAACGGTTATATTTTCAGATGTGTGTAAATCAAATCTGAAGAAAAACAGCGCCACGGCCGCGTTATGGCCTGAAGCGTCGTTTGAATAAATTGGCTATTTTTATATGTATAAAAACAGCGATAAATCGTTATAAAATATTATAAACGATATGGAATGAAAATAAACCTAATTTACCCGGTTTATTAGATATTTGATGGTTGAATGTGTTTGACATGAAAATTATACTAAAGAATTTATTTTTGATAAAAATAATGGGAAACTATCCCTAAGAATGTGAAATTTGTAAACTAACTGAAGGTTAGCTAAGTCGAATGGTTTCCTGGATTTTGATCTGATGTTGGTTTCGGCCTTCGGGGTTAATATTTGGGAAATCGTTCTCTTACTAATTTACGATTAGTGACTGATGATTTGGAATAAGGCGTATGTTGTGTTTGTGTAGCACTTGTTAATTATATACGCGAGTTGCTCAGAAAGACCGGGTTTATCCCATTCTGAATAACTGAATCGGCGATAAGAAGTCGATGATGAAGACGGTGATTAAAGACCGGAGATCTTCACCTCGATTGTATGGTAACTGATGTCTTGATTGGGAGGCATCCTGAAATATAGATAATAAGTGGTGATCGTCCAGACGTGCTTGGAGATCGATGGGTATGCGAGGTATATAGTGCCTCCGGTTTCGTTCAGACCCAGAACGAACTTGCAAATGGACTATGTGTCTGACATTGGAATTCATTCTGTATGATTGATAGCCATCGGTTGCATGGTGTGAATTGCCTGTGTGGCATGCTAAGATGCAGTGATCAAGACTTCTGTTGAAAAGCAAAGTCTTGTGGTTGATGATCAAAGCACCGCCTGTGTGGCATAGCTTTGTGTATAACGTTAATTCACGAGCCTCACACCCTGGTATGAACCAAAAACGGGAGAGGACATCAGGGAGGACATGTGTTTCCTTCTAGCTAGAGGTGGTGTCAGTGCTTAATCTGGCTGACATTTATATTATTTTCACCTATGTGGTTGTTGCTATTGCGAGGCGCCTCGGTTATAACGGTCGATCCGGGACCGATGGAGTCATTCGTTGGCTCATTTATGCCCCCAAAGGGTGGGGAAACGCAATGTTCATGCATTTTAATCCACATCCCTGACGATCCAAGGGCTCACCTGTGTCTGGGTCCTGAGGCTCGGGCTAGAGAGTCTCAAATTCGGTAAGGACTATATTTTGCCTTGGTTCATGATGGAAATCCAATTTCCAAATACAACATTGTGCGGTTTTGATTGTAAACCTATATTTGGTGACATAGTGGCATGGGACGCTCATGTCGTCTATGATTGATACTTATGATTTGAAATTGTTTTTGAAACATATAAACACTATTAGTAATATCAAATGCTTTTGTTTTATTCGTATCAAGCATATTTTGGCCATTATAAGGTAAAAACTCTATCCTCCAGTTTACGTTGCATTGTGTGATGGGAACTGAGTCTTATAATGGTTTCATTTTTGTAAAAAGCATTGCGATGTTTAAAAGATTTACTAGTTGTAAAGCACTGGCAATCCAATGGAGTAAACCCGTTCCGTGAAAGTGGCGTGGTCCTGTGATTAGCCATATTATAAAATGTGTTGAGTAGATTTCTCATACCAGTCCCATGACTAACTCGTAGTTTGTTTCACTTGCAAACTCGGGTGCCCCTTTTTCTACACGGGCAGCCTTGTATTAAGGTTTTAGCAGGCTCTTTCTAGATAGCTGGAGCTGAAGATGGATTCTATCATTTATCTCTTTTATGCTGTTCATCTCCTATTGTGCATATTATGTTTGTTTTCCGCTGTAGACATTTATGTATAGCTGAACTGTATTTTGTACTAAGTATGATCCTTTATATTGTGTAACTCTGATGATTATCTTTATCCAATGTATTATTTGTACATTATCTGGTGTATTTATTTATTTTTGTTATGCTATTATCTGTTTATGTGTTATATTCCAAAGATTACCCTTGACACCGTCGTACGGGGTTTTGGGGTCGTCACAACGTGGTATCAAAGCTTTGGTTAACTCAAATCTTTCGGGTACAACTCGTTAGAACAGAATGAAAGACTCATCAGAGTTAGGATTAGTAATATCCTATAAAAGAATCCTCATTAGAGATAGAATCAGTAGCATTCTAGAATGAGTGACTCGTTAGAGATGGGGTTAGAAACGCCTCAGAATGAGTTGAGAGTCATAAATTTATAAATAACGAATTTGTGATTATATATATAATCTGGTTTTAAAAATAGGATTTTGAGTATATATAAAGTTATATATTTGAAAAGCTAATTCACAAATTGATTGTTGGTTGTGTTGTTTGATTTTTGGTTGATTAATTAGAATTTTGAACCATTTAGTTAAATTGAACAAATGTTGAACTGAATTGAAAATTGTTTGGAATTGCATGCATATACATGTGTATACATTGAACATGTCATAACAAGGAGGCTAGAGCAGAAGAGTGGAATTGTTTGCCCGACAAATAGGTACATGTTTACAAATTTATTGGGCTTGGATGATTTTATGAGCCGATTGGCTAGCCGCTTGGCTTTTTCTTTTTCTTTTGGATTGATGAGGGCCATGGGAGGCTATATGAAATATCCCGAAGTCCCCGGTGCAGGGGAGCTTATGGCGAAATTTTTCAAAAATTTAGGGTGTCAACCAAATTTTTGAAAATTTTGAAAAGTTCTTAGAAACTGAAAAGTTGAAGAACTTAAGCCGTAAAGAAAACAATGAAAGTTGAGTTGATTTATAAAACAACTTTCAGCTTAGTTCCTTTTCGGGGACGAAAAGTTTTAAGTGGGGGAGATTGTAACAACCCGGAAAATCTGAGCCAGTTTAAAATTTTAATTCGGCTATTTTAGTGGATTTTAAATATTTAAAATAAATTATTTTAAATAATAACGACGAAAAGCCTATTTGAATCGAAGTTAAAACGAATAATTTTATTTTAATTATATAACGAGCCTGAAATGGTGCGGTAGTTCGAAAATTCGATTTCGAATTTCAAATGAATGTACAAGATTCAAAATAAATCGGATTTCAGCGAAACAAGAAATATTCGAATCTGTTTAATCATATCTTTCTAACGGAAGTAAGAAACTGAGATTTCTCTTTAGAAGTTGAAAGATATGTCCAGTTTAAAATTCAGAAAAGTCGCTGTGGAATTTATATATATTTTAATATATATAAAGGCCTTAAAAATGAAAATTTTGCAAACGACCTTCGTTTTCGGCGAAACCACTTTTTTGGATCCGGGATGTCAAATTATTGCTAGGTTTCAAAATTCATAATTTTCTGAATCAATATGTGAGTGTGGCGAAGTTAAACGTGTTTGAACAGTTTTGGTCAATTTCGATCGACCATTTTTCAAATGGTCTCGGAATTCGACGAAATTAACTTTTTTAGGACCGTATCGTCAATACAAAGCTAGAAATAATTTTTCGGGAATTTTTAGAGTCCGTATGTGGCCCCGGTAAATTAAAATGTATGTTTAAATTGAATATACATTGATTTATATTTTAAATTTGACGAAAACTGATCGAAACAGACGAACTGGCTTACGATACATATCCCATTGTGTTCGGAATGAGGGTATTTAGCTAGGGGCGACGGTCGTTGGGTTTGAATTGGGGTTCGAATGCGAAAGCAAGTATATATGTAATTAAATAATATTAAATAGTTATATAAATAAAGAAATTTGCCCTAACCCTATTCATTATCTCAGCGTCGCCACTTCCTCCTTTTGACAGTCGGTATCCTCCGAAATTTAAACCGAAAATTTTCCCAAATCGTTTCAAATTAATTCAAGAATCCTATACGAATATTAGAGAACTTCTTATGATCTTCCATACCATACGGGTATGATATGTTATCATTCAAAGATGAGCTCGATTTTTATGCTCAAACTCAAGCTGTTCCGTTCGATTTTCTGGGTGCTGAGGGGGACCGGAGTGCTCAACGTCACCGGCGGTGGTAGGCGTTGGCAAGGGCTGCATCATGGCGGCGTCTGATAGGAGGAACAAGCTCCAGGCGGCGCGCAAATCCAAGCCCTAGCTTGGAACAACATGAGCAGCGACGGCCTGTGTAAATCGTTGAAGAAGAGGGTGAATTTTTAATTAATTTATTTATTTATTTATTAATTACTCTGAAATTGTCATTAACACTGTAAAAACCGTATCTTCTTCATACGAGGGCGAAATCGGATGATTCAAGTTGCGTTGGATTCGCAGCGGCGAACGCTACCTTTCAGAACTGACTAGAATCAAAACAGAGCAAGTCAGAATTTATGGAAAATTCAAATCCGAACTTTTCAGAAAATTCAGAAATAAAAGCCAATGTGAGAAATTCTCTCACTATAATTTTCTGTACAGTCATTTATTTCATAACTGCATATATGAACTGTTCCCCGTCGTCCAAAGACCATGGACGACTTGTTTGTTTGGTTGTATTCTATATGAAAATTGATCGCGATGTGAAATGAAAATATTATATATATGAAAATTGAAAATATTATATATATGAAAAGTGAAAACATTGTATATGGAAAAGTGAAAACATTGTATATATAAAAGTGAAAACATTATATATATGAAAGTGAAAATATCGTATATATTGAAAGTTAAAATATCGTATATATTAAAAAGTGAAAATATCGTATATATTGAAAAGTGAAAATATCGTATATATTGAAAAGTGAAAATATCGTATATATTGAAAAGCGAAAATATCGTATGTATTGAAAGTGAAAATATCGTATATATTGAAATGTGAAAACGATATATATATGAAATGAAAACGATATATATATGAAATGTGAAAACGATATATGTATATGAAATGAAAACGATATATATATATATATATATATATATATATATATGAAATGTGAAAACGATATATATACGAAATGAAAACGATATATATATATATGAAATGTGAAATCGATATATATATGAAATGTGAAAACGATATATATATGAAATGAAAACGATATATATATATGAAACGTGAAAACGATGTATATATGAAATGAAAACGATATATATATATATATATATATATATATGAAATGTGAAAATGATTTGATTGTTAAAAATATAATTTTTAACATATATATACACTGTATAAAATTGTCGTGTATATGGAATATTCAATTTTGATTAGAAATTGAATATGAAGTTGAAATCATTTTGAAAACGAATTTAAAACGATTTATAAAATACGTTTTAAAAAGGAAATCGACGAAATATATATTATATATATATAATATAATGGCCTGAATAGAACGCGCCGCGCCGCGGTAGTTCGCGAATTTCGACCATTGACTTCGAACGGACATTACGGGAGATCCGACCGTCGGATTCTCCTGAAACCGGGACCGTTAGGTTCGTATCGAAAAGATCTTTCTAACGAATATGAGAAATTTGAAATCTAGTGGTTGGATTTGGAATTATGTCCAAATCAAATTTGGAAAAGGTCGCTGTAAGTGCAGTTCGATGGCCGTTGATGGAAATCAACTGTACGGGCCTTGATAAAATTATTAAAAATATCAATAATTTGTGTAAAATCATAATAAATGATTTGGAAAGAATTGGGCTGAAAAATCCCATATTTGAAAAGATAAAAATAGATTTTTATCGAAATGAACTAATTATTAACTAGAATAATAATTTATTTATTTTTAATAAACAAATTGGATTTGAAATGGTTTTAAAATAACCAGAATTTCCAATATATGAATTAGAATGGATTTGAATCGAAATTATCTTCGGAATATTTCGATGTTGGATTTCGTGATTACACAGATATGGTTGTGGAAATTTGAAAGATATATTAATATCGTTATTTCCAATACGATATTTGTTTGTTTCAGAATTTGATGTTGAATATAAGCCGATACTATTTTCTATTCAGAGCCTTGTGTTTAATATCAAATTGGATTTGGGGTTCGTTGTGAACTGTGTTTAAATGACATTATTTCTTTAACCCGAGTAAAAGCAGGATTAATTTCCAAAAAGTAGAACAATCAATATGAAATGATTTTAGAGATGAAACCAATTGGAGTTTGAATAAATCTTTAATTAGATTTGGATGAATGAATGGTGATTAAATTTACCAAAACACGTGATGTGATTAAACCAAATTTACTTGTTGTTGATATTGATTGTGGTTGATTAATTGTTTGGATGGTGCTCGACCAGTTTATGAGCAGAATATGCCTTTACATTTAGCATTGGGTTGGGTTAAGATATCTGTGTGCTAACACCTTGTGAAACACTTCACGATTTGATGGTAAGGTGTTTAGTGATGTGTTCATTTCAAATTTAATGAATGATTGTGAAATGATATTTTTATTAAGTGAAAAGAAATGTATTCCCGATTTTGGACAGGGAATGTTTTATAAAAATGTTTTATAAAACAGAAAGGATTTCATGGCCCAAAACCCGATGATTTCTAAAATGATTTAGAAATGTATTATGGTTTTACATTGTATTTCATCGCTTATTGATTAGTTGATATTAATGATGTATCTGTTTGGTGGCGGAGAATTTATTCTCTTGCTTAACACCCTTCTTTGAGACGTATGAGCTCAAAGGTTATGTGATTAATAGTGACTGATCATATGTGTGAATTACTGATGTGAAGTACTATATTTTGAAAGCACTTGTGATTATTATGTTGTGAGATGATTTTCCCTACTTCGGGATATGAAATGATTTAGTATGTGGCTAAAGATTCGGGTAACCCTGAGACTAAAAGTATGGGTGAGAGGGCGGTGTATGCTCTCCATGTGTGGGAGGTGCATCGTTGGTGTAACCTGCTCCTATGTGGGGTAGGTGCACATTTATATATATCGAGTTGCTAGGTGCATACCCTTTGCCTTGTCGATGGGGAGCATGATATTTGGTTGCATACTTGTTTGTATGCATTGTTATGTTTTGGAATTCATATTTCCAAATGATTTGATTTGAGATCCCGAAGTGAAATCTACTTTGTTATAGAAAGTTAGATATGTATTTCAAATGATTTGAAATAGAAATCGGGAAATAAAGTCCAAAGGAATAATTTCTGTAAATTGAATTGATTTGGAAAATCTAAGTGTGGTGATTAATCTAAATTGGTAGATTGGGATATTGCATGTTGATTGACGCATAGTAGATCCATATATCTATATTGATTGTTGTTTATACACTGACATTCATGGGGGTAAACCCGTTCCGCATTAGCGGCGTGGTCCTGTGATTTGTTTTATCATTTATAAAGATTCATAACTGTTTAGAGTTTCTCACACCAGTCCCGTGACTGACCTGTAGTTTGCTTTTCCCTTGCAAACTCGGGTGCCCCTATTTTCCACACGGGCAGTCGAGTAGTTTTATTTTGCAGATGTATTGAGCAGGATTCTGTATTGAAGCTTTAAGCTGTGTCCAGATATTTATAGTCTTCCGCTATGCATTGTACTACATTTATTGCAAATTAATCTTTCGCTGTATTTTTTTTTTTGATATACTCTGATATATTCTGAACTCTGATGTAACATTATTATGATGTTTATAAAAGTCTTCTGTTATTTTTTCTGATGTGTTGTATGCCCAAAGTTAGCGTATGCGGGATTCGAACGGTCTTGGTTGGTTTATCAATCGATTAGGTCCGGGTGAAATCCATGTCGTTACAGACAAGGTATGGAACCACCTTTCGCTAGTGTACCTCTAGAGGGGAATACACTGGGTTCAACAAGAACATCTTGCAACCCGGCCACACATGACCGACCACTCATTTCGCTTGAGTGTATCGAATGTATATCACCAACGGTTGGGATCAGCAACCGTTTCCCGAATGGGACAACATCGACAATAGATTTTAGAAGTAAATGAAACTCTAGATCAGGTGATTATACACCCTAATAGGTGCGACCTACATAGCCATGCTGTCTGCCCGATTTTTGTCATTTCCAGGTTGTGAGGTTAGAGGCCACGCTTATCTTTGACAGATCACTCGTTTATTCACTTTGAATGTCACATCGTTATACCCGCCAAATCATAAATAGATTTCCCCAAAATACCATGGGTATACAGCTAAGAGAAATGAATTCCTCCGCCACCAAACATAAATACATTTGAAGAGATCAATTTACGCGATTTATTAAATATACTCTGTCAGACATTTCCATACAGGTCGTCCTAGGACTGGACAGACCGAAGGCACTATTCAGTACAGCCATCTTAGGCAATCTTTACCTAAGATTTATACAACAGCCCTTGCACTTTACTCCATCTTCAATATATCCAGCATACTTGATTCGCAACGCTTATGCCAATATGGACTGGTTCTTAGGATAATAATCCAACCGGTCTCTCCATATTAACAATGTTAAAATGGTCAAAACATTGATAGTCGGTGATTTAACTATCAAATGAAAACATGTCTGTGTACACACAACGATCTTATTTCCAAATCGGATTATCGATCCAATCATCAAACTTATATATATATATATATCCTCATTTCTTTGTTTAGAAAATATATGTTATTAACACTGGAAAACATTTCCATGGCTTAATTACGTATCACTATTCTTCCACATCTATCAGACTCTAACTATAAACTAACAAAAGAACAACTTCCTAAGTATAAACCCCAAAGGCCGAAACCAACATCAGGTCGATACTCAGGAAACCATTCAACTTATTAATCTCTAGTTAGTTTCTAATTTTTGTTTAACTCCGTTTTGATTAACTATGTTCGATTAACTCCTTCGAATACTAAATTCGATTAACTCCTTTTCTTTAACCCTATTTATTTTCCCAATAAATATTCCTTTATTCTATTTATTTCCTATTAAATATTCCTTTATTCTGTTTTATTTCCTATTTATAAATATTCCTTTATTCTATTTATTTTGTAAATAATTTCTCTTTTATAAAATCCTTTGATTTTATAAATAGTTTATTTTCAATATTCACTTTGAAATTCCCTTTTTACATCCCACTATTTCTTACGGTATTTAAAATACCAAACAAAGTGATCGATATCATCCAAACACACATAATCATCAACAGATTATATATCACATCATATATTACAATATATGAAAAACAGTAAAATAAATGTTGAAGAATCCAGTTGGATCCCTCCAACCTGTCTCCCTGCATCACAAATGTTAATCAACATAATAACATTGATTTTATTTCGATATGAAATATTCTGATAAACAAAATCAATATTTGATTAACGATTTTTATAAATATCGTTATCTATAATTTCAACCAACACATAAGCAATTCAACCAAACAGTTAACACACATCAAACAACAGATAATTATTAGTTCTAAGAATACGTTATAAAAATATAACTGTTCAGAGTTGGTGAGTTTTACTCACATTGGACGATCATCGTTAATAACGATAACCATCGCTTGATTCAGACGAACAATTTATTTTGCAATAAATTGTAATGAGCTTTGATTCACTCCCAGTCAGTTCCATGTTATATCCACCGTCCATACGATCCCAACGGATCCGACCGTTCGAAATTCTGATACAGTATAGGATAGTTATATGATTTATAAGTTTGTACTAATTTAAATTAAAAATAATTAAATTTCCTTTTATAATCATTCGGGCTTTTAACCTTGTTTCGGCCCATCTTCCTTAAATTAGACTTCAGACCCGCTCCAAGCTACTCCACCCGCAACTGCTTCTGTAACACCCCGAATTTCGGTTAATGCTAAAATTCACTAATTACAGAATAAATAATCTCAGATGTGAGAATTGGGGAAAACGGGCTGCGTCATTGCGTTCGTCTCGGAAAAATACGCGAAATAGAGTCCGAGTTTTCGAGAATCGAAGTCCGTATGGCCCAGTTATGGCCCAATGAAGTTTACAGAAAATTCAAAGTTCAAAACAGATTTAAAATTCAGGTTCAAATTTCAAAATTGGGGCCATTGGGCGCAGGCGGGGAAAATTCTCGCCTAGCTACCCAAGTCGACAGCCCTGTCGACTGGGCAGTCGACTTGGCTAGGACCAAGTCGACAGCCCTGTCGACTTGGGTGTCGACAGGGGGTGCTCGGCCAGTTTGGCCTAGTGCACCATTTTAGTGTTTGGGCTGTGTTTTGGGGCTGGTTTCTGGAAGCTTCCGAGATCTGATGGCCCTAATCTAATTTAGGGTTAATCTAATGGCCTAAAACACTTGCCTAATCCTATAAATAAGACCCTAAGCTAGCCCTAAATGATCATAATCCTATCTCCTAACTAAACTATGCCAAAATTTTCTATGATCATGGCCTCCACTCAAAAGCCTAGCCTCCATCCTCTTAAAATACTATTTCTATGAAGGCTTTCATGTTCATACAAGCATCTTTGAGTTGTATGAGTGATCATTAGCTTGCATTCATCATCAAGTTGCAAGCTTTATGTTCAAAGCTAGAGTTTTTGGGTGATTTTTGGCAAGGGTTTGCTTATTAGAGTTTAGTGGTGAGTTTCTATAGCCTTAATAATCAATTGTTAAATTGATTATGATAGGATATGATAAGATATGGCTATGTTTGTGGATAAATGTGCTTATGCAAGTTTAGTATAGTGTATGTTGTGTGTTTTGCAAGTTTTATGCTATATGCAAGTTTGATGCTATGTTTTATGATGCTCACTATGCAAAATACTATGTTGAACATTGATGCATATGTAACATGTTATGCAAGCTATATGTGAGATTATATGCAAGTTATGTATTTGGTTTTATGCATGCTAAGTATTTGGTTTTGTGCATGCTAAGTATTTGGTTTCATGCATGCTAAGTGTTTGGTTTTATGCAAGTTTGTCTCTTTTTATGATATGCATAATATATGCAAGTTTGCCTCTAAGTATGGCATGTTATGCAAGTTCATATGCAAGTTATGCAAGTTCATATGCAAGTTATGATGCAAGTTCATATGCAAGTTCTGATGCAAGTTCATATGCAAGTTTGCCTCTATGTATGACATAAGTACATGTGCAAGTTCATCCCTTTTAGACCTATGACATGTATGCAAGTTGACACCTTTATGATAGGTCTATGACATGAACATTTAAGCAAGTTACCATCTATATGACATATATGATTCATGCAAGTTTGGGTTGGTTATTTATGCAAGTTGGGTTTATGGTCATATATACAAGTTGACACCTTTTAAACCCATGGTAATGCTAATGATATGCTAAGTTGAACCCATTGTGTGTATGATGAATCTTCTCTTTTGAAGTATGTCATGTTAACGTATTTACGTGGGGACGATGGGGTAAAAAAATTAATGAACACATAAAATTGTGTGAAGTGGGTATGATTAAACATACCATAAAGTGGATGGACATAATTGGGAATTTACCTATTAAGTTAGGTATACCCATATTATGGAATTGGGAATTTACCTATTGAGTTAGGTCTACCCATATTCTTAAATATTTGTAATTAATTAGGGATAATTAATACAAATTGTGGGGGTGATTAATTATGTATAATTAATCTACTAAGACACGAGGTTGGACCCTTTTGTAGTATAAGACTGCCCGGAACCGACCGGCAAATCCAGCGGCTACAAATGATTGGCCCAATGTGAGAGGTCTTAGTCATAAACTAAATACGTGACAAGTGTAAAGACACGAGGTTAGACTCTGTTATGGTGTAAGGCTGCCCGGAACCAACCGGTATATCCAGCTGCCATAAAAGACAGTCTAATGTGAGAGGTCTTTATAAAGCTTACGATCTTAATTAATTAAGAAACACTTAACCAAATTAGCATGTAGTGAGGCATGAGGGGTTAAGTGGGTGCCTTGGGTGGCATGTAGTAACTAGTGGGGGTGCCTTGGGTGGCATGAGGAAACTAGTGGGTTGCCTTGGGTGGCAATAGAAAATACGATTAGAATACTTAACCAAAGTGGAACATGTAATTAAACATGATTAAAGGGTTAAGTAAGTGCCTTGGGTGGCATGTGGGAATCAAGTAAGGGCCTTAAGTGGCAATTGAAATATAATTAAATGACAAGCTTAAGTAGTAGCTTATGGGGTCCTTAAGTGGCAATTGAAATATGATTAGATGACTTAACCAAACCTTAACATGTAAATGGGCATGATTATAAAAGGGGTTAAGTGGGATGCACTAGATAAAATGGCAAGCATAAGTAGTAGCTTGTGGGGGCCCATTTCAACCAATATCCCAAACGTATCTTTGTGGGCTCGACCCAAGTCGAGGACGGGACACGCATATTGGGCTTGACTGTAAGAGGCCAAAACGGGGTAGCGGTGGCAACGCGAGTCCAACGGGTTTCATATGCGTGTGTGGACCCAGGCTGGTAGGTAAGACTTTGTTGCATCGTGTAGATATAAGCCGTGCACCATTTGTTGTATCGGGTTGCCACTTTGGGGAGTGATACACCCCATTGTGGGGCCAGCACGGGTATCTACGGTAGGGAGCCGATCGCTTGGGGAGTAGTGGGTACACCTAGTGGAGATAGGGGCAGGCGGCACCTATGTAGTCAGCTAGGGGTACATGAAACTACTATTAAAAATTACTGAGTACACCTGGTGGAGATAGGGGCAGACGGCACCTATGTAGTCAGCTAGGTGTACAAGAAACTATTGGGTAAAATTACTAAGTAAACTTAGTGGGATCAACCTTTAAGTAGGAATTACCCTTGGGTGGGTAGAACTGTTGTGGTGCAGTGTAGGAATTACCCTTGGGTGGGTAGATCTGGGGTGGTGCAATCTAGTAATTATCCTTGGGTGGATAAATGCGTCTTTTCGGTTATCTTAGTACATCCTGTGTTTAGTTGGCTACTTAGTGTAGTCATTATCCCCAGAGGTACCGTACCTTGTTTATATCATACCCTAATTACTATAATGATTGTATTGTTAGGGTTATAGGACTCACTCAGACTTATGTCTGACCCCGTTGTTTCTTTATCTTTTTCCCAACCCTCAGGTGTTCAGAGTGGGCCTAGCACTAGTGGGCTTTGATCAGACTGCTTTATCTATCTTTTGGAGCTTGGACCGTGGATGTAAAGCTCAGTTTATCTTTTCTATTATGGCTATTAGGTTATGTAGTGGGATTATGTACTTTTGTTTTTATCAGGATGCATATTATGTACTTGACTCCTATTTATGGTTTTGATGTAACCAAACATGTTTTACTTTCCGCTGGAATGAAATGATGTTTTAAATTCTCAAGTATTACTTATATCTGTCTTGTTGTAATTTTTCTGTTCTATATTCACTTAAAATACTCCACCGATGTTATGGCATTCCCTTAGTGAGTGAACGTAGCGGGTGTGGGGTGTTACACGTGGTATCAGAGCTTAAGGTTACCAGAACAGATAAAATTTTTAGAAAAACTATTTTCTAAGAATATTTTTGAAAGGAGTATTTTCAAAAACATGTCTTTTAAGAGAAAAGTTTTTGAAAGAAAGGCATAATCCCCGATAGCCATATCTTTATCTTTCGAATTCTCCGTTTTGAATCTCTTCCTCTCTCGTTTTGAGTTTCCCCTCCGTGTGTAGATGATCTTTCTAAGATAGATAAGAATGGAAAACCACTTCAAGGGACTTAGACATTAGTCGGATTAGAAGTTGGTTGAAGAAGGAGAAGGACTGGTAGGTACCTATTGGATAGACGATGGGAGGAAGGCTCAAATAGTTGTTTGGTTAAGGAAGGATGAAACCTCATTGGTGGGAGGTTACGAGTGGAGAATGGGAAGAAGAAGGCGAGTAGTTATCCTTTTGGAGGAATAGGACACCTTATTAGGATTGTCCAAAGGGGCATGGGCAAGGTATGGAATCTCCTGGAGGGTAGTTGTATTCCCTCGCAGCTAGTGTGCCAGATGGGGATAAGATCGTCTAGGTTGGAATTTGGATTACTCTATTATCCGGCTCGAACTTTATTTGATTCTGACGCATCGAGTTCGTCTATCTCATCATTGTTAGTTGAGTCACTGCACTTAGAAACCAGTTAGTAGATGATCCCTTAGTTGTTTCAAACCCAATTGGGGCTCCATGATGTGTTTGGGTTTGAGAGTTTCTATACTTAGCGTTGAGTTTAGATGTGATGCTTCTTGGGCTTCACGGGCTATGGGTTAGTTTTGGGCATGGACTGGTTATCCAGTAATGGTGCCGTTCTTGTTTGTGGAAGGAGAGTTGTTAGGCTTATGACCCGCTTGGGTAACACTCTCGAGATCTCTTGTAATCCCAGGGAATCTGTTATGCTAAGTTATCTAGAATCGCTTGACACGTCGGTCGAGAGTTTGCGATCTGTTAGAGTGGTCCGGGAATACTCGGATGTGTTTGAGGAGGCGAAGGGCTTACCTCCGGAGCGGGAGATTGACTTCCGAATATATCTGGTAGACAATGCCAAACCAGTATCTTGGCCAGTGTGCCACATGGCTCCTCGTGAGAGGAGGGAACTCCATAAGCAAGTAGGCGATTTGCTTGAGAAGGGGTTTCATAAGACGAAGTATATCGGAGTGGGGTGCTCCAATAGTTTTTGCCACGAAGGCGGATGGGTCCCTCAGACTTTGTGTAGGCTAAAGAGAACTAAATAAACTCACAAAGAAGAATAGACACCCATTGCCGAGGATTGATGATCTCTTTGATCAGTTAGTTGGCACCTCGGTATTTTCGCAGTTGGACTTAGCCACGGAGTTTCGTCAGTTGAGAGTGGCTGAGGATAGTATAGAGAAGACTGCCTTTAGGACTCCGGATGGGTTTTTATGAGTGGCTGGTGATGCCATTTGGTTTGAGGAACGCCCCCGCATACTTTATTGATTTGATGAGAAGGGTGTTCAGGGAGTACCTAAATAAGTTCGTGATGGTCTTTGTAAATGACATCTTGGTCTTTTCTAGGAGCGAAATAAGTTTTCGTATGTGCTCAATAGGTTGAGCAAAGCCAGTTATGGGATAAACGGTGGTTTTGGAGAGAGACTGGCGAGGACATCCAGAGTTGGACAAGGGCTTAATTATTTAACCGTTTTTACTAGTATCATCTCATGTAAGTCGTCTGAATTCGAAGGAGGTATCCCTTGGGTGTTTGTCTGATATTGGTTTAGGCCTTTGGGGCTGCATTTGGGGGATGTCGAGTTCGACTAGGGTGGTCTGCGTGAGAGATGGATAGTTGTGACGATTTTGCATGGGAGAATATCCTGATTTTCTCTAGAAGTGGAGAAAAGCATGCCCTACATCTTAGGGAAGTATTGGAGACTCTTTGAGCGCATTGTCTTAAGACAACAAAGGTGGATGGAATTCTTAGCATCCTATGAGTTTGAGATAGCATATACCCCTGGCAAGGGTAACGTGGTAGCGGACGCCTTAAGTAGAAAAAGGTTGTCCTCGAGTTCATGGTTCGTTGAACGACGGAGCTTAGAGTTTATTTCTATGTTTGACTTTAGACCTTCCGTTGACTTTGTACCCGGTTTGCTAGCCTCCTTGGAGGTTATGCCTACTCTTTTGGGGCGTATTGGCGGAGCACAGCGGGACGACCCACAGTTGGTTGAGTTAGTAGAGAAGCTCATGAGGAGGGGGAGTCGTCCAGCCATTTGAGTAGGTACACCCTAGATGGTAAGGGGTGGTTGCGTAGAGACGGTAGACTTTGTGTACCGCAAGACAAGGGTTTGAGGAAGGCTATACTTGATGATGCACATCGGTCGAAGATAACCATTCATCCCGGTGGGGACAAGATGTACCAAGACATGAAGCGAGTTTTCTTTTGGGCCGGTATGAAGAAAGATGTGGCCGAGTAAGTCGCTAGATGCTTGGTGTGCTAGCAAGTGAAAGCGGAGCAGAAGAAACCCGGTGGGTTGCTTCACCCATTGGAGGTTCCGCTATGGAAGTGGGATAGTGTCTCGATGGATTACCGAGATCGAGGAAGGGTAATACGGGAATTTGGGTTGTGGTAGACAGACTTACTAAGAGTGCCCATTTTATACCCGTGGAGAGTAAGAGAACTGCTCCATGGCTAGCTTCAGTTTACATTCGAGAGATTATTAGATTGCATGGTATACCTTCCAGTATAGTGAGCGATCGAGATCCTATCTTCACTAGAGAGTTTTGGAAGAGTTTGCAAGAGGCGGTAGGGACTCAGTTGTGTTTGAGTACCGCATATCATCCTCAGACGGACGGCCAGACCGAGAGGGTGAATCGTATTTTAGAAGACCTTTTGAGTCTATGTATCTTAGATTTTGGAGGTACATGAGAAGAGCATCTTCCATTGGTGGAGTTGCCCGACAGACTTAGTGGTGTACATGATGTATTCCATGTGAGGAAGTGCCTACATGAGACCGCAGAGGTGGTAGAGCCGAGCTTGCTTAGAGAAGTAGAGATAGAGCATGATGCGACTATTCGACGAGCTCCTACACGCATCCTTGGGTCAGAGATTAAGAGGTTGAGAAACAGGGAGGTTCAACTAGTCAAAGTGCAATGGGGAGAAGATGAGAGCAACGCTACTTGGGAGACGGAAGCGAAAATGCGTTCATTTTACCCATTCCTTTTTGAGGGTATGTCTTTTAACTTCTCCTTTATCGTTTGTCTAGTACTTATCTTTAGTATGTCCGCTTGTTAGTGCCTTTGACCTTTAGATAGGGTAAACCTATGGTTGAAACATGTGTTTGAGACATGTTATGATTGATAGATGCATGTGGATGCAAGTGTTTGCTAGTGGTTGCTCGTGGATGCATATACACACACTCTAGACACTAGATCGGCTCAATCACTTCACATTGCATATTGCATATAATTGTGTGTAGGTAGCTATATTTATGGATGTATAATGATTGTGTTATCATATGGATGATGCATTTTGGTGAATGATTGTGCACTCATGTAGATATTGTATGTGTCGATAGGGTTCTCTCGCATACATAATGGATGCATGGCACTATCATGGTTTGCATATGATCATACATTAGATAGGGAACATACACACACACTTTTTGCATATGCTCATACATCATTAGAAATTGTTTAAGGACAATGGATGCCCGTGTTTGATGGAATGAGTAGATGGTTGTTTGGATGGTAGGATATGCATTCTCCTTAGCTTAGAGATTTCAGGGACGAAATCCTTTAAGGAGGAGAGAATGTAACACCCCGAATTTCGGTTAATGCTAAAATTCACTAATTACAAAATAAATAATCTCAGATGTGAGAATTGGTGGAAACGGGCTACGTCATTGCGTTCGTCTCGGAAAAATACGTGAAATAGAGTCCGAGTTTTCGAGAATCGGAGTCCGTATGGCCCGGTTATGGCCCAATGAAGTTTACAGAAAATTCAAAGTTCAAAACAGATTTAAAATTCAGGTTCAAATTTCAAAATTGGGGCCATTGGGCGCAGGCGGGGAAAATTCCCGCCTAGCTACCCAAGTCGACAGCCCTGTCGACTTGGGTGTCGACAGGGGGTGCTCGGCCAGTTTGGCCTAGTGCACCATTTTAGTGTTTGGGCTGTGTTTTGGGGCTGGTTTCTGGAAGCTTCCGAGATCTGATGGCCCTAATCTAATTTAGGGTTAATCTAATGGCCTAAAACACTTGCCTAATCCTATAAATAAGACCCTAAGCTAGCCCTAAATGATCATAATCCTATCTCCTAACTAAACTATGCCAAAATTTTCTATGATCATGGCCTCCACTCAAAAGCCTAGCCTCCATCCTCTTTAAATACTATTTCTATGAAGGCTTTCATGTTCATACAAGCATCTTTGAGTTGTATGAGTGATCATTAGCTTGCATTCATCATCAAGTTGCAAGCTTTATGTTCAAAGCTAGAGTTTTTGGGTGATTTTTGGCAAGGGTTTGCTTATTAGAGTTTAGTGGTGAGTTTCTATAGCCTTAATAATCAATTGTTAAATTGATTATGATAGGATATGATAAGATATGGCTATGTTTGTGGATAAATGTGCTTATGCAAGTTTAGTACAGTGTATGTTGTGTGTTTTGCAAGTTTTATGCTATATGCAAGTTTGATGCTATGTTTTATGATGCTCACTATGCAAAACACTATGTTGAACATTGATGCATATGTAACATGTTATGCAAGCTATATGTGAGATTATATGCAAGTTATGTATTTGGTTTTATGCATGCTAAGTATTTGGTTTTGTGCATGCTAAGTATTTGGTTTCATGCATGCTAAGTGTTTGGTTTTATGCAAGTTTGTCTCTTTTTATGATATGCATAATATATGCAAGTTTGCCTCTAAGTATGGCATGTTATGCAAGTTCATATGCAAGTTATGCAAGTTCATATGCAAGTTCATATGCAAGTTATGATGCAAGTTCATATGCAAGTTCATATGCAAGTTTGCCTCTATGTATGACATAAGTACATGTGCAAGTTCATCCCTTTTAGACCTATGACATGTATGCAAGTTGACACCTTTATGATAGGTCTATGACATGAACATTTAAGCAAGTTACCATCTATATGACATATATGATTCATGCAAGTTTGGGTTGGTTATTTATGCAAGTTGGGTTTATGGTCATATATACAAGTTGACACCTTTTAAACCCATGGTAATGCTAATGATATGCTAAGTTGAACCCATTGTGTGTATAATGAATCTTCTCTTTTGAAGTATGTCATGTTAACGTATTTACGTGGGGACGATGGGGTAAAAAAATTAATGAACACATAAAATTGTGTGAAGTGGGTATGATTAAACATACCATAAAGTGGATGGACATAATTGGGAATTTACCTATTAAGTTAGGTCTACCCATATTATGGAATTGGGAATTTACCTATTGAGTTAGGTCTACCCATATTCTTAAATATTTTTAATTAATTAGGGATAATTAATACAAATTATGGGGGAGATTAATTAGGTGTAATTAATCTACTAAGACACGAGGTTGGACCCTTTTGTAGCATAAGACTGCCCGGAACCGACCGGCAAATCCAGCGGCTACAAATGATTGGCCCAATGTGAGAGGTCTTAGTCATAAACTAAATACGTGAAAAGTGTAAAGACACGAAGTTAGACTCTGTTATGGTGTAAGGCTGCCCGGAACCAACCGGCATATCCAGCTGCCATAAAAGACAGTCTAATGTGAGAGGTCTTTATAAAGGTTACGATCTTAATTAATTAAGAAACACTTAACCAAATTAGCATGTAGTGAGGCATGAGGGGTTAATTGGGTGCCTTGGGTGGAATGTAGTAACTAGTGGGGGTGCCTTGGGTGGCATGAGGAAACTAGTGGGTTGCCTTGGGTGGCAATAGAAAATATGATTAGAATACTTAACCAAAGTGGAACATGTAATTAAACATGATTAAAGGGTTAAGTAAGTGCCTTGGGTGGCATGTGGGAATCAAGTAAGGGCCTTAAGTGGCAATTGAAATATAATTAAATGACAAGCTTAAGTAGTAGCTTGTGGGGGCCTTAAGTGGCAATTGAAATATGATTAGATGACTTAACCAAACCTTAACATGTAAATGGGCATGATTATAAAAGGGGTTAAGTGGGATGCACTAGATAAAATGGCAAGCTTAAGTAGTAGCTTGTGGGGGCCCATTTCAACTAATATCCCAAACGTATCTTTGTGGGCTCGACCCAAGTCGAGGACGGGACACGCATATTGGGCTTGACTGTAAGAGGCCAAAACGGGGTAGCGGTGGCAACGCGAGTCCAACGGGTTTCATATGCGTGTGTGGACCCGGGCTGGTAGGTAAGACGTTGTTGCATCGTGTAGATATAAGCCGTGCACCATTTGTTGTATCGGGTTGCCACTTTGGGGAGTGATACACCCCATTGTGGGGCCAGCACGGGTATCTACGGTAGGGAGCCGATCGCTTGGGGAGTAGTGGGTACACCTAGTGGAGATAGGGGCAGACGACACCTATGTTGTCAGCTAGGGGTACACGAAACTACTATTAAAAATTACTGAGTACACCTGGTGGAGATAGGGGCAGACGGCACCTATGTAGTCAGCTAGGTGTACAACAAACTATTGGGTAAAATTACTAAGTACACTTAGTGGGATCAACCTTTAAGTAGGAATTACCCTTGGGTGGGTAGAACTGGTGTGGTGCAGTGTAGGAATTACCCTTGGGTGGGTAGATCTGGGGTGGTGCAATCTAGTAATTATCCTTGGGTGGATAAATGCGTCTTTTCGGTTATCTTAGTACATCCTGTGTTTAGTTGGCTACTTAGTGTAGTCATTATCCCCAGAGGTACCGTACCTTGTTTATATCATACCCTAATTACTTTAATGATTGTATTGTTAGGGTTATAGGACTCACTCAGACTTATGTCTGACCCCGTTGTTTCTTTATCTTTTTCCCAACCCTCAGGTTTTCAGAGTGGGCCTAGCACTAGTGGGCTTTGATCAGACTGCTTTATCTATCTTTTGGAGCTTGGAGCGTGGATGTAAAGCTCAGTTTATCTTTTCTATTATGGCTATTAGGTTATGTAGTGGGATTGTGTACTTTTGTTTTTATCAGGATGGATATTATGTACTTGACTCCTATTTATGGTTTTGATGTAACCAAACATGTTTTACTTTCCGCTGGAATGAAATGATGTTTTAAATTCTCAAGTATTACTTATATCTGTCTTGTTGTAATTTTTCTGTTCTATATTCACTTAAAATACTCCACCGATGTTATGGCATTCCCTTAGTGAGTGACCGTAGCGGGTGTGGGGTGTTACAGCTTCCCTACCATTCTCCAGTTCTTCCATGGTTCCACCATGCACTGATATACACAAAAATCACGCCTTCTTCTTCCATACAAAAAAAACATCCAAACTCCAATGTCCAGTTTGAATTCTGCCAACCACTTCTAAAGGACCACTCATTTCATTCGAAACGAACCACTGCCATTTCCTAAACTTAAAGTCCTTCTACCTCTTCCAATACCATTTCGCACTCCAGGATCTCCACTTTCACCATACCCGTACTCCTCTAGCCTCCACCGAATCACACCAAAACCCCATCAGCAAGTTCCTCTTCCGATTTCCTTCACCTCCATGTACTCCTCGTCAAACTCGGTTGCTCCACTCACAACCCGACCGTCATCCTCTCTTGTAGCTCATGGATCCGATACCTTTTGTCTTGAAGTTATCCCAAACTCAACCAAAACGAGCGCCTCCTCACAACGATAACCACTGCGCCACCCAAATCCCACAATGATGACCCAACTCCCTAGAAATCGTAACCCTATTCGATTGTTGTTCAAAATTTCATGCAACTAAAAAGTGTTCGAATCCCCCAAACTGGATATGAGTTTAAGCTCAAAACCTGAGGATTTCAACCATATACATCATGGAATTTATAGATTGATATTTGATTTTATTTTGATTTTATTTGAATTGTTTCTCGCGTTTGCTAAAGAATGGAAGCGGCTGAGAACTTTGATCGGAGAAATGAATTAGGTTATAAGGGTGGTGATGTTATATAATGTTTTTTTTGATCTAGAGGAGGCCACGTTTTTAGTTTACTGCCATTTAAAACTTGCGGTTGTGTATTTGATGATGAAGCATGTCACGTGGAAGAGAATGGATTGGCATATCAACGTGTGTGGAAAATAATGCATACGACATATCAAATTCATGATAAAAAGTTAAACTCTAGGGTATCGTATCTCACACAATCGTTCACGTATTAACCGATAACGACAAAAATAAAAATACCGTTGTGTCCAGTGAGGTGTCACGGTTCCAAAAATATAATAATACCGGTAGATTAACTCATATTGTGGAACCCCAAAACACTGATTAAGGGTGCAAAATACTCCAAATAAAAAGTTGCTTATTAAATTAATTAAAAATTACAGTAAAATTCTAAAAATTAAATTATCACTATGTCTCAAAGGGCTTGTCTAAATCCGAGGTCAATATTTAATTATAATTAAATATATCGTTATGTTTTATAAACGATTCCATAGCGACTATTTAAAAATTTGATTTGGACATAAATCAAAATCAACACGACGAAATCTCGATTTTTCTCTTCCACTAGAAAAATATACTTCACCAGTTCTTAATGTTTCTTGTTTCACAGAAATCCGATTTAAAACGGACCATATATATCCAATTGAAGTTCAAATCGCCAAATTAAGAACTGCAGCGCCATTTCGAGCTCGATTTTAATTATAATATAATTTCTACCTTCAACTGACGATTATAAACATATTCGTCAATATAATTCAATATAAACTGAATTATATATTTTAAATTGTCCAATTCACACCATATCATGGATTCTGTTATTTCCGATTATTCCGAAAATATATTATTTTATTATTTATATTAATTAAATATAAATATTATTTAATTCAAGTTATCGATATCGTTAAATCGATATTTAATAATTAAATTAATTAATTATTCAACAGTAAAAATGCAGGTCATTACAATCTTTCCCCCTTAAAATAATTTCGTCCTCGAAATTGCTAAGGTAGAAGACGATCCTATCTACTGGGTAAAAATTTATCTGTTTACCTCCTATCTCCGGTTTCTCCGAACCAATTAATATCGACTAAAATACTAATTCATTCTGACTAACTAAATTTTCAAAAATTCTGAAAAATTTTCTAACACCTTATAATTTCGGAATTTTTTTCCATAACCTCCTTTGTACAACCCTATCGGTAAAACCACAACTCGCCTCTCTAGGCCTTCTCCAACCCAAAAAAAATCAAACAGCCAAGCGCCTTGCCCAATCGGCTAATAAATCACCAAACTCATTCATACGATATAAACTTGTACCTTTTTGTCGGGCATATCATTATATCATTTGCACCTATTACCAATTCAACATATACTAATATCATCCAATCAATTTCCAATCAACCAAATCTCAACACGACTATTCGCTTATATACAAGTCGAATTCCATTCAAACTCCACTATCAAATTTCAAACTCTTAACTCATCAACTCAATTCCATTCCAGATTATCCTCTAATCAATTCCAGCTTTACTTAACTTCACATGTTAAATGTAAATTCTAGAATTTTAAATTCCTAGGTTTTTCTTTCAAATCAATTTGAAGTCATAATACCAATCCAAAACCTTTGAGTTTCTGAATAATTTGTTTTCGTAAAAAAATTTAAAAACAAAATCCTTGGTAGTAATACGTCACTTACAACTCGAAAATGAACACCGATGATGTTGCGATTCATAATCAGAATCTATTTTCCAGCGATTTGAAGTGAGTTCAATACTATATCACTTTCAAAGCCATTTCTAACACTTCTCATTTTGAAATCAATTTCAAAACACCATTCACAATGCTGTAAACAATTTAAAATTTCCTAGGATTTTAAAATCCACATATATTTAATCCATGTTCATCTACAAACACTTATCTAAATTTCCAGGTTTTAATTCCAATTCTGATTTAAATTCAGATTTAATTTAATTCATAACACTTATATGAATCTTAATTGGTTATTTACATAACCATGTCACTTTTATAATCTTACTCGATTATAATAACAACCAACATATCCAATATACTATATTATTTCCAATATAGATACCAAAATATAATTTGGGTAAAATTATTCCATTTACCCTCCTTTCAAAACATACCATGTTGGTTCATCGTATTCAAGTGTTTATAAAACTCCTACTGATACAGTGGGTCAAACTGATCGACCAGAATTCATAAACAACTCAACCAATAAATCTCCACAATATGAAACCATTTTAATATTGAATAACAAATACGCTCTCTCATATATATACACTCAACTCAATCTAGGGTATTACTAACCCCATCTCTACTGAGTCATGCCACAGAGCCAAGGTAATTACTTAACCTTAAGCTCTGATACCAACTGTAACGACCCGGGATTTTTGCGATCCTGGATATCGACATACAACACTATGTCGATTATTCAAGCATCGAAAACACCGGATAGTCCATGAAAGAAGTTAGAGGGTGAGAATAGATAAGGTAGAAACTTAGAATAGAAGAAGAAGATACAACATCAGAGTAACACAAATCTCACAGTGGAACGAACAACATATAATAGATAACATATCCTTGAAATAAAATCAGTATATGTATACAATAACATTATCAAAGTAAAACACTTACAACACAGCGGAAATAACTATAGCTATGTAATCCTGAAGCCTCCTGCTCCAAGCTCTCCAAGTATATCTGTAAAGTCCTGACTACTTGACTACCCGTATAAAATTGGGTACCCAAGAGTTTAGGGAAAACAAAACAAAATAAACTCCGGGTCAGTCATGGGACTAGTATGAGTAAAACAATTTAAAACAGTTTGAGCCATTAAACGATATCTCATAAGACCACGTCGTATAACAGAATGGGTTTTTCCCTTATGAGAATCCAAAATAATCTTTATATCAAAACTCATTGGTATTATAATAGTGTCTATCAACAACAATATAATAATCATCTATCAGAAACGCTTTCATCTCACGTTCTGCATATATAGTATACAATCAAAATCGCAAGCACGTATTGGGTAATGGATTTCCAACTATGACAAGGTATGGAACCACCTTTCGCTAGTGTACCTCTAGAGAGGAATACACTGGGTTCAACAAGAACATCTTGCAAACTGGCCACACATGACCGACCACTCATTTCGCTTGAGTGTATCGAATGTATATCACCAACGGTTAGGATCAGCAACCGTTTCCCGAATGGAACAGCATCGACAATAGATTTTAGAATTAAATGAAACTCTAGATCAGGTGATTATACACCCTAATAGGTGCGACCTACATAGCCATGCTGCCTGCACGATTTTTGTCATTTCCCGGTTGTGAGGCTAGAGGCCACGCTTATCTCTGACAGATCACACGTTTATTCACTTTGAATGTCACATCGTCATACCCACCAAATCACAAATTGATTTCCCCAAAAATACCATGGATATACAACTAAGAGAAACGAATTCCTCCGCCACCAAACGTAAATACGTTTGAAGAGATCAACTTACGCGATCTATTAAATATACTCTATCAGACATTCTTCCATACAGGTCGTCCTGGGACTAGACAAACCGAAGGCACTATTCAATACAACCATCTTAGGTAATATTTACCTAAGATTTATACAACAACCCTTGCACTTTACTCCGTCTTCAATATATCCAGCATACTTGATTCACAACGCTTATGCCAATATGGACTGGTTCTTCAGATAATAATCCAACTGGTCTCTCCATATTAACAACGTTAAAATGGTCCAAACTTTTATAGTCGGTGATTTAACTATCAAATGAAAACATGTCTGTGTACACACAACGATCTTATTTCCAAATGGGATTATCGATCCAATCATCAAACATATATATACATATATATCTCCTCATCTCTATGTTTAGAAAATATACGTTATTAACACTGGAAAACATTTCCATGGCTTAATTACGTATCACTATTCTTCCATATCTATCATATTCTAACTATAAACTAATAAGAGAACAACTTCCTAAGTATAAACCCCGAAGGCCGAAACCAACATCAGGTCGATACTCAGGAAACCATTCAACTTATTAATTTCTAGTCAGTTTCTAGTTTTTGTTTAACTCCGTTTTGATTAACTATGTTCAATTAACTCCTTCGAATACTAAATTCGATTAACTCCTTTTCATTAACTCTATTTATTTTCCCAATAAATATTCCTTTATTCTATTTATTTCCTATTAAATATTCCTTTATTCTATTTTATTTCCTACTTATAAATATTCCTTTATTCTATTTATTTTGTAAATAATTTCTCTTTTATAAAATCCTTTGATTTTATAAATAGTTTATTTTCAATATTCACTTTGAAATTCCCTTTTTACATCCCACTATTTCTTACGGTATTTAAAATACCAAACACATTGATCGATGTCATCCAAACACACATAATAATCAACAGATTATATATCACATCATATATTACAATATATAAAAAATAGTAAAATAAATGTTGAGGAATCCAGTTGGATCCCTCCAACCTGTCTCCCTGAATCACAGATGTTAATCAACATATTAACATCGATTTTATTTCGATATGAAATATTCTGATAAACAGAATCAATATTTGATTAACGATTTTTATAAATATCGTTATCTATAATTTCAACCAACACATAAGCAATTCAACCAAGCAGTTAACACACATCAAACAACAGATAATTATCAGTTCTAAGAATACGTTATAAAAATATAACTGTTTAGAGTTAGTGAGTTTTACTCACATTGGACGACCATCGTTAATAACAATAACCATCGCTTGATTCAGGCGAACAATTTGTTTTGCAATAAATTGTAACGAGCTTCGATTCACTCCCAGTGAGTTCCATGTTGTAGCCACCGTCCATACGATCCCAGTGGATCCGACCATTCGAAATTCTGATATAGTATGGGACAGTTATACGATTTATAAGTTTATACTAATTTAAATTAAAAATAATTAAATTTCCTTTTATAATCATTTGGGCTTTTAACCTTGTTTCGGCCCATCTTCCTTGAATTAGACTTCAAACCCACTCCAAGCTACTCCACCCGCAACTGCTTCCTTACCATTCTCCAGTTCTTCCATGGTTCCACCGTGCACTGATATACACAAAAATCACGCCTTCTTCTTCCATACAAAAAAAAACACCCAAACTCCAGTGTCCAGTTTGAATTCTGCCAACCACTTCTAAAGGACCACTCATTTCGTTCGAAACGAACCACTGCCATTTCCTAAACTTAAAGTCCTTCTTCCTCTTCCAAGACCATTTCGCACTCCAGGATCTCCACTTTCACCATACCCGTACTCCTCAAGCCCCTACCGAATCACACCAAAACCCCATCAGCAAGTTCCTCTTCTGATTTCCTTCACCCCCATGTACTCCTCGTCAAACTCGGTTGCTTCACTCACAACCCGACCCTCATCCTCTCCTGTAGCTCACGGATCCGATACTTTTTGTCTCGAAGTTATCCCAAACTCAACCAAAACGAGCGCCTCCTCACAACGATAACCACTGCGCCGCCCAAACCCCCACAACGATGACCCAACTCCCTGAAAATCGTAACCCTATTCGGTTGCTGTTCAAAATTTCATGCGACTAAAAAGTGTTCGAATACCCAAACTGGATATGGGTTTAAAGCTCAAAGCCCGAGGATTTCAACCATATACATCATGGAATTTATAGATCGATATTTGATTTTATTTTGATTTTTCTTTGAATCGTTTCTCGCGTTTGCTAAAGAATGGAGGCAGCTGAGAACTTTGATCGGAGAAATGAATTAGGTTATAAGGGTGGTGATGTTATATAATGTTTTTATTTGATCTAGAGGAGGCCACGTTTTTAGTTTACTGCCATTTAAAACTTGCGGTTGTGTATTTGATGATGAAGCATGTCACGTGGAAGAGAATGGATTGGCATATCAATGTGTGTGGAAAATAATGCATACGACATATCAAATTCATGATAAAAAGTTAAACTCTAGGGTACTGTATCTCACACAATCGTTCACGTACGAATCGATAACAACAAAAATAAAAATACCGTTGTGTTCAGTGAGGTGTCACGGTTCCAAAAATATAATAATACTGGTAGATTAACTCATATTGTGGAACCCAAAAACACTGATTAAGGGTGCAAAATACTCCAAATAAAAAGTTGCTTATTAAGTTAATTAAAAATTATAGTAAAATTCTAAAAATTAAATTATCACTATGTCTCAAAGGGCTTGTCTAAATCCGAGGCCAATATTTAATTATAATTAAATATATCGTTATGTTTTATAAACGATTCCATAGCGACTATTTAAAAAATTGATTTGGACATAAATCAAAATCTACATGACGAAATCTCAATTTTTCTCTTCCACTAGAAAAATATACTTCACTAGCTCTGAACGTTTCTTGTTTCAAAGAAATCCGATTTAAAACGGACCCTATATATCCAGTTGAAGTTCAAATAGCCAAATTACGAACTACAGCGCCATTTCGAGCTCGATTTTTATTATAATATAATTTCTACCTTCAACTGACGATTATAAATATATTCGTCAATATAATTCAATATAAACTGAATTATATATTTTAAATTGTCCAATTCACACCATATCATGGATTCTGTTATTTCCGATTATTCTGAAAATATATTATTTTATTATTTATATTAATTAAATATAAATATTATTTAATTCGAGTTATCGATATCGTTAAATCGATATTTAATTATTAAATTAATTAATTATTCAACAGTAAAAATGTGGGTCATTACACCAGACTTCCCCGATCCCCGAGGAGACAGATGAGCCCAGATTGTTTTAAGAACACGATGCTTCATAACACAAACAATAGAACATTTCATAGCTATTACAACAATTTACATCAGAGTATAAGATATCAAAATATGAATAAATATTGCATAGCAAAAATAAAATAATATAAGAGATTAAAATACAGAGCAACGAAAATTTAAATTTATAAATACAATATATAGCGGAAAATACATCAACATCACAACTGAAAGAAATACACGGATACAAAGCTTTCTGAATATAGCTCCAGCTGTAATCCAGGATCCTTGGAAAAGAAATATCTGCGAAAACCAAAACTACTAGCTGCCTGTGTGGAAAATTTGGGCACCCAGAGCTTAGGTTTAAAACAATAAACTTCGAGTCTGTCATGGGACTGGTGTGAGAACTAAAACAGTTATTAACTTTTATTTTAAAGTTAGGTAAATCACGGGACCACGTTGTATAACACCGAACGGGTTATCCCCCATGAATACCAGTGCAGAAAACTGACAGCACAATGCTAAATAATAGAAAAATGAAGCTATTATAAGGCTCAGGTCCCATCACACAATGCAACGTAAGCCGGAGGATAGAGTTTTATCTTATAATTGCCAAATATGCTTGATATGCGAACTTTATCTTTTATTACTATAAGTGTATAGTGTATAAATCAGTTTCGAAAGTAAATGTATCAATCCTAGATGGCATAATATCCCATCCTATTATGTCGCCAAATATATAAGTACACAACAAGAACCGCAAATCTCGTATAGGAAAGGTAGATTTCCATCATGATGGCTGCTGGTTCGAAAGATCAATCACGTTGTGCAATATTCCACGGGATTACGTCCAGGGCTTTTGGAAAACAACGTATTGCACATCCGCCATATCATATGGGAGTCTTGGGGTGTGCCCTATCCCTATTGGTGTGGGGCGACCACACCCAGCATTATCTAAGTCGACCGAATCCATGACAACCCTAAAGGTGTCTATCCTCATTTCAAAAGCATACTGACCTGACCATCAGTTCACCATCATACCGGTGTATGAGGCTCGCGAATTAACGCTACACAAAGCTATGCTAATTAAAGCTATGCTTTGATCATCATCCACAAGGCTCTACTTTTCAACAAAAGCCTTGATCCATGAATCTCAGCATGTCACATTGCCAATCCTTACCATACCATACCATTGATTTCTGCTAATATATAACCTCTAAGCTCGTACGTCTCAGAGAAGGGTGTTAAGCAAGAGAATTAATTCTCCGCCACCAAGCAGATATATATTAAGCAGAGATCAACGAATACAACATAATGGAATACAACGTCAAACATACCATCCATTTGCAAGTCCATTTTGGAGCTGAACGAAACCAAAGGAACCTTATTCCTCGTCCCATATGTCCAATATAGAAGAGAGGCCCTCGCATATCCGGACAATCAATAAGTACGTCCGGACCACTACCACTGTAACCCCTGCGTGGGAGCTTCCCAAATCCATGGAATTAGTAGTAATCCATTCGATGTGAAGATCGCCAGTCTTCGACCATCGTCATCAATATCTACGACTTTTAGTCATCGTATCAGCTATTCAGAATGTGCTAAACCTGGTCTTTTCAAATAACTCGCATATCTTATATCTATATCAAGTGCCATAAAAACACATCATATGCCTCATTCCAATCCAGAATATTCTTTTATTAAAATATTCTTTACATTGGGAATTATTCCCATAAATCTTATCAAAGATTTAATTCATTTAAACCTCTTACTTAAATCTTCACTGGGAAATCATTTCAAAAGATTTTGTATTATCTTTTCACAACTTTAAACCAAATTAAGGTTTAACAAACTAGTCGGGATTATCGATCCTTACCGAAGTAATCATTTATTTTATTTTTCCAATCTCAACATATTCATCCCATGGAGCAAATCCGATAGTACTCCATATCTAACACCCACCGTGTTATTGGTAAATTCAATTATCATTCAACGTTCAAATCTAGTTAAAGATTTAACTATCGCCTGAAGTAAAACTGGTGATACTCCATTTTCGAACATTTCTCAAACTTGGCAAATTTTATTACCACATTAACATTTCAATCTAATAAAAGACTCATTAAAACTCTACTTAGTTTTAATCTCCAAAAACCATTATTTAATTATTATTCAAATTTAGGAAATAAATTCTGCCATTAACTGGGTTAAAGAACGAATGTCATTTAAAATATCGTTCATGATAAACCCAAAATCCTCTTCCATAAAATATGGAATCTTCACGTAAAATAGATCAATATATATAATCGATATAAATTTCCATATCCGACTAATAATATAGATGGAATAACGGCAAAGCCTTTTTAAATTCCATATATAGTAATGGCCTTCATTCACAGAAGCTCATCTCGATTATTACCAAATCGAATTCCATTCAATTCCAATTTAATATATTAAATTAGAAAACCTTACTATGGAAAATTCCATTAATCTTAATTAAAAGATTATAAATTCCAATTTATACCTTCACTGCAATTTGGTTAAAGAACAAGTGTTATTTAAAACACCGTTCATGATAAACCCAAAAATCCAATCTTAATTCAATTCCAATTAAATATTAATTAATCTGGAAAACTTCTCTAAATCTTAATTAAAAGATTTATTATTTTCTCAACTGGGTTTGAGAACAGTGTTAACAAATACACCATTCACGACAAACCCAAAATCTAATTTGACATCAAATACAAGGCTCTGAACAGAAATAATATTGGCTTATATTCAATATCAAATTCTGAAACTAACGGATATCGTTTTGGGAATAACGATATATATATCTTCCAAATTCCTCAACAATATCTGTATAATTACGGAATCCAATATCGAAATATTCTGAAGATTATTTTCATTCAATTCTATTCCAATTCATACATCGGGAAAATTTTGGTTATTCTAAAACCTATTTTCAATCCAATTTATTATTTCTAAAAATAATTGGATTATTATTCCAGTTATTAGCTAGTTCATTTCGATAAAAATATATTTTTATCTTTTCAAACTTGTAATTTTTCAACCAAAATCTTTCCAAGTCATTTGTTATGATTATACACAATTTTTCCATATTTTTAATAATTTTTATAAGGCCCTTACAGTCGGTTTCCAATAACGGCCACCAAACTGAGTTCATAACGGTTTGGACATATTTTGAAATCCAACCATTCAAATTTAAATCTCTTATATTCATTGGAAAGATCTTTTCGATATGATCACAACGGTTCCTATTTTAGGAGAATCTGTTGGTCGGATCTTCCGTTACATCAATTTGAAGTCAGTGGTCGAAATTCGTGAACGGTCGTTGCGTGACGCGTTCTATTCAGGCCATTTAATATGTATAATATATATTATATATATTTCGTCGATTTCCATTTTAAACGTATTTTATAAATTCATTTCAAAATGATTTCAACTTCATTTCAATTTTATATCAAAATTGATATTCCATATCATTATAATTTTAAAATGATAATATTTTCAAAATATCAGATTTTGAAATCCATTTCTTTTTTGTATTCATTATCAAATGGATAAAATCGATCGATAAACCTGTTCGGGTTAAAATGGCGTTTCTATACTTAACACGGCTTCATATATTTTTGTGTCCATCCAAAATCAAACATCAAAATCATATTTTCATTATTCACTAAATGTTATTTTAAAATATTCGTAATTTCTGAATCGGAATGCGACTCAATCAGTTACCATATAATTTCAGTTATATGGATTTCATACATTGCATGTATTCAACAATAATGATAAATAATCGTCAAACATTCAATTTACATCCAGAGTGCAATTTACGACTGTATAAGCATTAAATAAATAAATAACGTGTATCACAGCCTATCGATCCATCGATTGACATATAATTAAACTCAGGGAGATATGGATAAATTATCATCCCCGACCCGTGTGGGGTTTCCAAACAACAATATCGATTCAAAATAATCACTTGTTAATAAATTTAACCAGTTCTAATTCGATTTGAATTATTTTTCTAGTTAGCCAATTTTCCCTGTTTAAATTATAAATAGATATTTATAATTTAATTTCAACTACCACAAAATAATATTAATTTATTTTTAATATTTTAAACAATTCGACATCACAATCAAAACACAATACACTCAATTAAATCGTCCATGGTCGGTGGACGAGGGAGGTGAGCTAAGAGGCACCAAATACAATTTATAATGATTAAAACTGACAAAAATCTACACTGGCAATTCTATATATTGTTATACATGAATACCATAACATGATAAAATAGTTTTGAGTGAGAAGGAGTTCTCACAGTGATCGGATTCAGAAATCGATAAAATTATTATTTTAATCAAATTAAAAAGGACGTTTAATTTGACCAAAAATATTAACTAGCTCCAAATTCGTTCCAGTCAGCTTCAGAATGTATTACACACTGTCGCGATCCCAATGGTTCCTGTTTCACTAGATTTCGACATCGTACGAGAAAGTTATGGGAATTCACACGTTAATTACATTATTTAAATAATCAATAAAGTAATTAATTAATAATTAATTACCTCCCTCTTCCCTAATTACTCAAAAAACACGTCGAACCCACTACCAAAACCTAGGGTTGGAATTTGCGCCTCCAATAACCACAATGACGATGATCAGCCACCTCCTCCTTATGCGGCGCCATGGGAGCTTCTTGCCAACACCCATTATGTCGAACTCGGTGGCCTCTTTGAGCTCCGATCCGACTTTGAGTGGCGGATGTTTGAGCACAGAAATCTCATCGAATACCACACCAGGGTTGATCAAAGCCGTATCACTTGAGAGATCTCAAAACTCTCTACAATATTTGTTTTACAATTTCGAACTGATTTGGCCTAGACTAAAAAATTGGAGCGATTTTTTTTCCGGAGCTTTTTGGCCATTTAATTCGTTCGTGGTGGCTAGAATGATAAGAATAGGGTTTAGGGAAATAGATGATTATATATATATATTTAAATAATATTTTATTCTAATTATCTTTTAAAAGGGAAAATTTCGTCTGAACTCCAAATTGAACCCAACGACTGCCGCCCCTAACTGAATATCCCTATTCCGGACATAGTGGGATATGTTTCATTAGCCAATGCTACTGTTTCGATCAGTTTTCGTCAAAATTAAAATATAGATCAATATATATTGAATTTGAACGTACATTTTAATTTACCGGGGCCACATACTGACTCCAAAAATTACAGAAAAATAAATCTAGCTATATTTGACAATACGGTTCTAACAAAACTAATTTCATCGAATTTGGAGACTTTTTGAAAAATGGCCTTTTTTATAGTCAATTAAATTTAAACTAAATTGACAAAACACGTTTAAATTCACCATGCTCACATATTAATTCCAAAAATTTTGAAAATTGGAATCTAGCAATATTTTAATATTCTGGATCCAACAAAAGTGGTTTCGTCGAAAACGGAGGTCGTTTGCAAAATAGCTATTTTTAAGGGCTTTATATATTAAAAATATATAGAAATTCCATTATGACTATTTAAAATTTTAAACTGGATGTAACTTACAATTTATAAAGTGAAATCTTAGTTTTTCACATTCATTAGAAAGATATTATTAAACAGATTCAAATGTTTTTGGTTTTACTGAAATCCAATTTATTTTGAATCCTATACATTCAATTGAAGTTTAAAATCGAATTTTCAAACTACCATGCCATTTAGGTTCGTTTTATAATTAAAATAAATTTATACTTTCTAACTTTGACTTAAATAAATTTTTAGTCGTTATTATTTAAAACAAATCATTTTGAATTTTCAAAACCCATTAAAATAGCTAAAATAAAAATTTTAAATTGGTTCAGAAATTCTAGGTTATTACAATTATAGTACACACAGCATATAAAACACCAGTTAGACTGTTGGTTGACAGGGATGCATTGCGAACAATAATGTAAAATCAAAATCGTAGGGGGATCGATCAAAGTCATATGACAAGGCAAACGAGGTGACATCCACGGTAAGATTCTACTGGATTGTAATCCTGGAATGGTCGTAATGCATAGCCGCAACTATTGCCCACCTCTAGGAAAGACTCCCATAATCAAGGGTGGCCAACAATAAAGTCACAAAGTAATAGATAGGGTATCGAAGAAGTGTATTCGATTGGAGGAGCTACCTCACCTGGCATGGGAAGGGCTCTTGTTTTAGTCATTTTAGTTGTGACCTCACGGTCAAGGCTATCCACCATCATTCTCTTACTTCATGCCAGTAGCATTCGCCAAACCATCTTACTTCATTATAGATTATCCACCACGTGCACAGATATTAAAATGATTCCCGATATTGGCAGCAAGTATGCCAATAACCGACCTAGTCTCCTTAATGAGCAAACATTTACATCTTCACACCATGATCATTTATTTTTGAAATCATATTTCAATGTCCTAAATAAATATAACTTCATGAATTGATTTCTTTATAATCATTTGTTCAAAACCATGAAGTATTGGATTCAGATTCGATTTTCAAATTTTGTATTATCAAACAGTTCTTTATCAAGTTCAAATTCATATTTTTTATTGTTATTTCAACGATATCATTATTAATTGAAATATATATCCTAAATCAATTTATACAAAATGGCTTGGATTGGAGATAGACTTTATTTAAATGGTAAAATATATTTAAAAAGGTTAATTTTTCAAATATAGAAATACATATATATATAATTAAATTTTATATAAAATGGTTTTATTGAAAATAGTTATAAAAAATTGATAGTTAAACATATAAAATAGTTTTATTAAAAATAGTTGCAAAACTTAACAAGTAAAATAGTTTAAATATAATAATCAAAATCATGCCAAATACCCGTATTTCAAAATTTGACTTATCATAAATTCAGATTTCCAAATTCCCTTTCAAATCAAGTTAACTGCTACACATTCTAATTTATTATTTTAAAAGTACAATCATAATTTTTAAACCATTGCCTTAATTTGGGATAAAACAAACATTTTAAAAATCCATTTCATTATGTTTTACAAAAAAAATATTTCAACGTTTAATTATCAAGTTAATCTCTCAAATAAAATTTCTTCAACTTCACAATTTACAAATGTAAAAAATAAATCTTATGTTGATAAAATCTTCAAATCGAATCTTTTCATTTACTTAATCCAAACAAATTAATTATTAAAATTAAATCCTTTATTAAATTTATTTGATAAAATATTTATATTATACTAAATAAAATATATTTTTAGAACAAAATAAATATCTTATATTAATTTTAAACATTTAAAATAATTATTATGTTAAATTAAGTTATATTATATAAAGTTAGTTTACATTATAAAATTTAATTTAAATTAAACTTTAACTTTGAATATTAAACCTTAATTAAACCTATAAATCATTTTCAAACAACAATTCCATTAAATCAACTTTAAATTAAATTCATAAATTAAAATTAAATACTTCAAACATTAATTTAAAATAAATTATTCAAATTAAATATCAAATCAGTACATACTTAAAATTTCAAAAAAAATAGACATGGTGTTTATTTATGATTTTCTACCTTATGGTCAAGTAAATCGGGGGTGTATGATTTGAACCCATTTAATTAAATTTCTGAGTATATTTCATTTCAATCTATAACCCAATTCAATTTCAAAAGATATAGCAATTCGAGTATATATTATTTCAACTCATAATAATTTTCTTAAATATATAGGGATCCTGTAGTGTGCGAACATAAATTAAAAACATAGCAATACTAACATGTCATATAATAAATTCAAATCATGTCATTTTTGTCAATAATAGTCAAGAAATAGCATACATGTCACAAATAAACATATATCATAAAATAACACAATTTCATACCATGAATGCAAATTTAAATTAAACATATACTCACCTTTCGTGGAAACCAAGAGATTTGGAAAATAGAGAGAAATAGTAATGGACAAATCAACATAAATGAACACTCCTTAACACCATGGCACAGATAAATTCACAAATTAATGCCTTAAGAAAAATAAAAGAAGAGAGTAGAGTGGTTTCGGTAAAGTAAGATAAGTTTTAAATTTCACGAAATTTACAAAAACTTGACAAAATTTTGTAACATCCCGTAATTTTAACAACACTAAAGATGATAAATTAAAGAATACTTAATTAAATATTCAGAATTAAGTGAAGCAGACTGTGCCATTGTGTTCGTCTCGGAATTCTGCTTAAGATAGACTCCGAGTTTGCTTAAATCCGACATTGTATGAAGAAGATATTAAGATTTGAAGTTTGCATATATATAAGCTAGTTATATATATATATATAATCATTTCAGAAATTAAAAATCAGTCCAAAAATTGAAGGCGGGACAACGCGGGAACTAGGCTCATTGGGGGTCGACCCCTGCCCTAGAGGTATCGACCCATAGGTCGACACCATAAGGGGGGTGTCGACACCTCAACACCCAGGTCGACACCCCCAAATCCGAGCCTGGTACATTTCTGTGTATTTGGACTTGTTTTCTGACCAGATTCATAGATCCTATGATATAAATAGGAACCCATTCTCATTGTTTTATTCATAAAAAACAATGGAGAACTAGATGCTGCCTCTACCCAGATTAAATCAAGTCTTTTCTTCTTCAACAATCAACTAGAGTTATTAAAGTTCAGAGATCTGTGATTCAATATCTGCAACCCCTCTTCTATTTCTTAGATCCAATCACAGTGAGTCTATGTTAATTTTAGATCTAAATATTTAAAAGTTAATCTTGACATCACTATAACTTAGATCTTAGCTTGTGACTATTTGAATCATATCAGATCTATTATAACCTGTGTATTTAATTTATTCTGACATGACTATGTACTAGATCTAAGCCTATACCTATTTATCATGTCGGGTCTGCCATTGTTAGTTGATCTAATTCATTTCTTAAATCTAATCATGCTTATTTGTGATGTCCCTATTTTGTTAGAATCGGTTCTACTATCACATGTTCATCACATCTGTTCGTGTATGCCTATCTTGTCACTATGCCCAATTTTGTCACTATATGTTTATTTGTTGCTATGCCTATTTCTGTCATCATATATCAACCTTGTTATTATTATTATTTTTCCTCTTCCCTTCTTCTTTTCCCTTTTTATTTTATAGCCAGGCTACCTTCGAGCGTAGACATGCCGCTGAAATATGCGAACGCGTAAAATTAGGAACAAGGGAAAACATTAAAATTGGGGGAATAACTTGTATTGGGAAATTTGGGCATAAATTGAATGTAATACATAAATGTGGATTTGGGACATAAACCGCAATTGTGATTAAAAACCCTAATTTAGGGCATACGGTTCATTATGAACATGACTTGGGAAAGGGGGCATGAAAACCTATAATGACATAGGAATAATTGATTAAAAATTGAAATGCCTAAGAATTACAGTAATTAGAAACTGTAACCGTGCGTAGAAACAAGGTTAAATTACACTTGTGGTGGATGCCTACCCAGAACCAACCGGCATATCCAGCGACCACAAGTGGTGAATCTAATGTGAGGGGTCTAAGTGCATAAACATGTGACATGCTAAGACACGAGGTTAAGCCCGACTTGTGGAAGAAGTCTGCCCAGAACCGCCCGGCATATCCAGCATCTACAGGTTGTAGACTTAATGTGGGAGGTCTAGTACATTATAACCATAAATGAATATGGTAATAAACTTGGATACTTAACCTAGTTGAATCCATAGGGATTGGTTGAATATGTTGACTTGAATATGGATCAAGTAAAATTGTATGAAACAGTGGGAAGGTTAAGTATATCTTGGGCTGGTGGGTAATATTTATATATAGGCCCACAAACTTAACCTGTGGGGTTATGCAATCTTTTTACTCCGGTATGGCATAACCTGTGGAAATCCTAGTAGGGGGGATGCAAGCGTAGGGGGGAGCTTGTATCATCTTGATTGTGGGGCCCGTTTCAGTTAGTAACCCATATATAGGTATCAAATGAGTACTCCGAACTAGATCGGAGTCGGGGAACGCTTACTAGGCTGATTATAAGAGATCCAAACATGGGAGACGGTATGGGCATCGCATTCCGACGGGGTCATGTGCGTGCATGGGTCCGGCAGAGGAGGTTTAGACGTTATGACACCTGTAGATATGATTGTGCACATCCTGAAAACGAAGGGTTGCCACTTTAGGAAGTGATACATCCTACTGTGGGGCCAGCACAGGGTATCCACGGAGTAGGGAGCCGATCGATTGGAGTAGTAATTAGGGTACATCTAGACCCTATTATGTTTGAGATCCCGTTATTATCCTTAGGGTTAACTCCGGTATGTTGTGTTGTCTGTTGATTGTACGGTTAAACCTCTTGCTACAAGTACGCCTAAGTCTACCATCTTATAGTTGTTGGGATCATCTCATTCTGGTTATACTAGTATGTTGGAGAGAGAGAGAGAAAAAGTACTAGAGAAGCGCAATATATTCTATCATGTTTATCCTGTTTACCTTGTCATACTCGCCTTATTGTGTTGTTAGCTATCTCTCCAGTTTATATGGCTGTCATGATACTTTTACTTATTTATATGCTAAAAGTAACTAGACTCGCCAGACTTTATGTCTGACCTATTTTGTTTCCTCTTCTTTCTCTTTCGTTCCCTCCCCCCCCCCCCAAAGGTTGTCAGGGTGGGAATACTCAAGCTTGATTAGGATTATTCTTTTCGCCTTACTTGGAGTTGTTTTAGATGTACGACTTGATTTCTTATCTCTTTACTATGGATTTGTTTTGGGGATTAGGCTTCGTTTATTATTGTACTCTGTTGTTTTAAGTACAAGACAGAAGTTTTAATGATGTACTGGGTTTTATGCATTTCAGACATATGATGTAACCATGTTTTGAACTACGATGCTTTCTGCTTAATAAAAAGTTTTAAATTCCGCTACTATTTTATATTTATCTTGTAATGTTTCTGTTTACCTATAACGCTTCACGAAACTTAATGCATTCTCTTAATGAGTGACATTAACGGACGTGGAGTATCACAATTTTAGACATTTTAGAATAGGTTTTTAGATATGTCAACTAAAGAATTTGAAAAGGTCATAAACAGAAAATTTGTTGCAAATTATTTTCTCTACAATTTAAAAAAAAGGAAAACCGAATTTCAATAAAATTTGAGGAATATATGACTGAAATAGTAATAGATAATTTTCAAATCAGAAATCTGAGTCCGAAAATATGTCAAATGGATTCATGATATCGACATTAAAGAAAACGAAATCTAAAGAAGCTGTCAACATGAAAGTTATAGCTAATTCAATTTCATTAAACTGGGAATAAGAAAATGTGGAATCGGGTTTTCTATGGGGAAGTTATGGCCCCTGCAAGATATAGAGAATTTTTTTGAATAAAACAGAAAATCAGAAGACTTCAGTTTTAAGGGGGAAGTTGTCATGGTTAACGGTTTTCAGGTGGAGTTTGCTTGCTGCTGGTGGAGGGAGGTCAACTTGTCATGGTCAAGTTAGTGGTGGAGGTCCTAGGTGGCGTTGGCGACCAAGGGGAAGAAGTGCAGCAAGGTCAAGTGGATATGGTTTTTTAGGGGGAGATGGAAGTGGATGGTCGGAGGGCTTATGGGAGTGGCTGAAGGTGGTCTCGGTGATGGTCAAAGATCTCCTAGTCGATTGTCAAGGTGTCGGGGAAGGGCGACTATGGGTTTCGATGATGGTTATAAGCATTTTTAGAGGTATATTTAACTAATTTGCACAAATTTAATTTGAGAATAGAAATTTAGGATTAAAGATAGAAATTCGGAATTATAACAACAAATTAAAATTTGCGGAAATTCTGTGCACATTCCTCTTTTCAACTTTAATTCAACGTGCATCCCTGTCTAAGTTTATATGTAAAGGGAGTCAATATTTACTATAGCAACATGTTTTTTTTTTTGCGCTTCTATATAAAAAAATCAAAAAAATCGTAAACATTCATGGAAGTATTCTACACAAATTATTTTCTTCGAAATATCAGCAATATTAGTGAACAATTGCAGATATTTTTGTAATTATTCACACGGTATATAGTTGAAAGGCAGATGAGTCATTGCTGATAAATCGACAATTATTTATATATAATTATTGATATATCAGCAACTATTTTACAGTTGATGTAACTAAAATATAAAAGTTGCTGAAGTATCAGCAAATAGTTGCATCATTTAGAGCAATTTACTGGAGATGAAATATTTTCTATTTATATGCAATATTTTTAATATTTCTTCTAATTTTCCTACAATACTTGAATGTCATAATAAATATAGGCTTTGAGTTCTAATTTTTACGCAAATATCCAAAAGTTGCATGAAATTCTATAACTTTTTGATATAATTGCTGCAATTTCAGCAAGTATACGAAAAATTTTCTAGAGTGTGCATTTTTTATTTTTGAATCATAGTTTTGTAGTTTTAATGCATAAATACGATGATGATTATGTATTGAATTTAAATTTTGAAGTTTGGTAAATTTTTACATTGTTTTTTTATTGATTTTTTTTGATGATTTTCGAAAAACAGGGACCTAATTTATAAAGCTTTTAGACATGGAGTTTTTTTTGTATTTTTAAACTTAACATGGACCTGAGCCAAACTGTCCCTTAAAATTTGGCTGAAGATGGAGGAAAGAGATTTAAATTTTTTGATGAGGAAGTTTACAGCGGGAGGAAGAAGACACATAATTGTTTCGATGAATGAGGATGAGAATACAAAGAAATAATAGCTTGTATGTAACTTCTTGAAGACCAATGGAATTCTCAACATAAGATGATACATGGTGGGGTAAGATGGAAAAAGACACTTTCCCAAGAATCTAGGTACAAGTATCAGTACAAAATAAAATAAAGAATATATGATACAACGCTCAAAAACCATCCATCTGTGCGTTTTTACACCCAAACTGAATTTTTTGGAGATCTAGAACTCTGATTTTAATGAGGCAAAAAATGGAAATCATCTTAGAAAAACATGCTCCATTTTAGAAGAAATAAAATTTCAAATTTTCCAACTTTTAAATTTTGTATAAAATTCAGTTTTGATCAAGTTTGACTAAAAATTCAAATTTTTGTCATTTTCTCATTTTAATAGATTGGTCAAAATGCAAACTTAGCGTTTCTAAATTAATATAACAATGTCAAATTTAATAATTGATTTCATATCATTTCAAACAATTAAATTTTGAATTAATGATTAATTATACTATTCAACTTAGATAACTTAAATTTATATTCGAAATTTGAATACAAATATTCAAACAAACTATATTTTGTATTTAAGTTAAATTTCAAATAAACAATCTTATTAAAAAATCATTTAAAAAAAATTAGGTTGTTATAATCTCCCCCACTCAAACCTTTTCATCCCCAAAAAATCGAGGTAGGAAAACATAAAATAAGTAATTTAATATTTTTAAAATCAAGTTATCCATATTTATCACTTACGTGGTTTTATATTTTGAAATATATATATCTAAATCAAAAGTTTAGATATTTCCTAAACTTTCGTAGTAGTTTTAAATATTCACTTGAAGTCTCAATTGACGTTATATTTTCATCTCATTTTTGAAACCTAAAAAAAACACTAATGATGCCATGGTCGTTATTAGAATCATTTTCAAGTGATTGGAGTGCAATTCTATATTTATCTATTATACATAGGATTTAATACATACGTTAACTATGCGTATGTTCAAAATCAGCAAGTACTAGATAATCCAATCTTAACGTCATAGAGAATATTTTTAGCAAAGCCAAGTCGGTTTTTATAGTGGCCGCAACCACTTCATTATAAATACTGAAAGAATAATGAGTACAGGAGTTAGATCATATATCTAACTAGTACAAAATACAAGAAAAAAATCAACAGCTAAAGAGACTAGATAAACCTGTTTTCAAAAGAGTAACAGTAACAACCCGCGTTTTATGTATCGTAGGATCGTAAAATATTTTTATTTTATTCCCTGAGGGTTGGATCATTCTCATCTTTTGATATGTTTCTTATGGGGATGTAAGACATGTACATAATTTTTACCAATTTTGTTTGTGACCATTTTGCCCCTGTCGGTCTTGTACAGGGCATAACTTTTGACTCAGGTCGAATCAGAGGGTGGGATCTGTGACATTGGAAAGGAATTAATGATTGCCTTTCCGTAGAGTGGTCACATTAAAGATTTGGCTCAGCAGTTTGGGAGAAATCACTGTTTAAGGGTTTTCAGTTAGCTGTCCAGGTTTTGGGAGCCGCAATGGGCTGATTTGGGGAGGCCCATTAGTGGGCAAGTGGAAGGGTATAAATAGGGGGTAAGGGATATGGGAAATGGTTTTAGTTTTCCATTCTCTCATTTGGTGCCTTGTGCTCTTCCTTCCTCTAACACCTTTCCACCATTAAAAATCAAAATCCAAGGAGGGAAATCATAGATCTACACCATTTGTGGTTAGATCGCACAATTGAGGCAAGAGTTCATCGGATCAAGGTGTTTGGTGCGAGGTGCTTGCTGTACAGATTCTTATTTCATCAATTTAAGCTTGCTTTGGCAAATCGGTGAGTGCTTTACATCTCTCGCATGGATGCAATGAAATATATGAATGTTTGATCATGTTTTTCATATGAATCACCATAAGGTCCATGTTAACAAGTTTAATTAGTAATTTCAATGTTATTTCATGTGTATATGCAAGTAAGATCTATAGTTTTGTTTATATTGACATGTATCATGATTTTGGTGGATTTTACATGATTATTGGTGAAATGGTCAAATTGGTGATGCTAGTGGTTTCATAACATGTTCATGATGGTGTTGAATGGACTGGTTGAGTTAGTTTCGTCGAATGAATCATTTTGATGAAGTTTTGGTCGAAATTGAAGTTGCATTGGAGAATGCAGGTTTTGGGTCGAACATGGTGGGTCAGTCGGACCATGGAAAGATTTCTTGGAGGAAAAGAAACAGGCCTGGTCAGTCAAACATGCAGGGTCGAGCACAATGGGTCGGTCGTGCAAGGATGGTCGAGCATAAACGGGTCAGTCTGAAGCATGGGTCGGTCAAGACGTGGATGTGGTTGGGGGTCGGTTGTGCACAAATAATCTGGTTGGTCATGCTTTGGGTCGAGCAAGCATATGGAGTCGAGCATGGACCTGGTCGAGCAGAATGGTTGGGTCGGTCTCTGTTGTGTGGGTCGGTCATGAACCTAAATGAAGGGGCAGTCGTGCACCCAGGTAAGGGGTCGATCGAACATGGCCAGGGATCTGTCATAGGATCATTTTCTGAAAAAGTACGTTTTTCGGGTACGACTCGGGTTAGAAGAAAAGAGCTTAAAAAAATTTGGGGGCAATCCCTCGAAACCAACTCAAGCCACAGCACTGTGGTGTAACTTGGTTCGATGATGATGTGACTTCGAAGTAAATTCAAGTTGGAAGGTTCGAAGTGTTGAAAGGTGTTCGTTAATCAGTGTAAAACAGCGAATGAGGTGACAACTCAAAGGTCGTGAGTTGGTGGATAATGGTTGCTCGAGAAGGTTGCTTGGGCTATGAAAAGTTGTCAAGTTGGATGACTGGAGATGAGAAGGCTGAGAGATTATCGTTGTCGTAAGTTCTAGCAGGCTCAAACCAGGGGTACGATGGAGGCACCCAGAAGACCGGTTGTAGGTCGAGTACTATGGATATCGTTGAAAGGCCTAGTTGTCAAGGTTGGACATACATACATATCGTTGAAAGGCGTATGGAGTTTATACTAGAACTGGGATTACCATTACCCTTTGACATATGGCAAGGTTGGCCGTTATACGATTAACGATGGTTTCAAAGCAGGATTGACGATGATAGCCAGAGTCAGTCATGGATGATTGGTTGTTCTGTGTGTACTGTCTCATATAGATTGTCCAACGTCGAAGGAGATGTTCCTTGGGTGCTTGTCTGATATTGGTTTAGGCCTTTGGGGCTTGTGCTTGAGGGATGTTGAATTCGAATAGGATGATTTACATGAGATACATAATCTGGATGTCTTGAGTGTGTTACCATGATTGAATGGGTGTTCTGGTTTCCATGGATGAATGGTTGAATTGTTTGTCGAAAAGGCTATCACTGTCCGATGTGGGGAAGATAGGATTGAGTTCTTCTCTGGTGTTGTGGGTAAATTAGTATGTTTATGTATCCATTCTCATATACTTTATTGTTGAAGTTTGTTAGTTGTTTTATCGCTCATTAAGACTGTTGTCTGACTCAAGGTTTTATGTCTCCTCTTATTACCTTGGGTTGTTGTGACGACCCCAAATCCCGTACAGATGGAGACAAGGGTAATCTTTGGAATATAACACAGAAACAGATAATAGCAAAACAAAATTAAATAAATACACCAGATAATGCACAATAGAATATACCGGATAAAAGTAATCATCAGAGTTACACAGTATACAGGATCTTACTTAGTACAAATACAGTTCAGCTATACATAAATGTCTACAGCGGAAAACAAACAAAATATGTACAATAGGAGATGAACAGCATAAAAAGAGATAAATGATAGAATCCATTTTCAGCTCCAGGTATCCAGATAAAGCCTGCTAAACCTGAATACAAGGCTGCCCGTGTAGAAAAAGGGGCACCCGAGTTTGAAAGTGAAACAAACTACGAGTCAGTCATGGGACTGGTATGAGAAATCCACTCAACACATTTATAATATGGCTAATCACAAGACCACGCCACTTTCATGGAACGGGTTTACTCCATTGGATTGCCAGTGCTTTAAAACAAATCATTCTTTGAAACCACGCTATACTTTTTATAAAAATGAAGCCGTTATAAGACTCAGTTCCCATCACACAATGCAACGCAAATCGGAGGATAGAGTTTTTACCTTATAACGGCCAAAATATGCTTGATACGAATAAAACAAAGGCATTTGATATTATTGCTAGTGTTTATATGTTTTGAAAACAATTTCAAATCATAACTATCAATCATAGACGACATGAGCGTCCCATGCCACTATGTCGCCAAATATATATATACAATCGAAACCGCACAGTCACGTATTTGGAAATTGGATTTCCGTCATGAACCAAGGCAAAAGATAGTCCTTACCGAATTCGAGACGCTCTAGCCCGTGTCTCAGGAACAGCCGCAACTGCCCCTTGGATCGTCAGGGCCGATCCACCGATGTGGATTATTATGCCTGAACTCTACGTTTCCCCGCCCTTTGGGGCGTCAACGAGCCAACGAATGACTCCATCGGACCCGGATCGTCCGATCAAACCGAGGCGCCTCGCAACAGCAACAACCACACAGGTGAAAAGTATATAAATGTCAGGGCTGGTAGGTCACTGACACCACCCTAGCTAGAAAGAAACGCATGCCCTCCCTGAGGTCCTTCTCCCGTTTCTGGTTCATACCGGGGTGTGAGGCTCGCGATTTCACGTTATACACAAAGCTACGCCACACAAGCGGTGCTTTGATCATCACCACAAGACTTTGCTTTTCAACAGAAGCCCTGATCACTGCATCTTAGCATGCCACACAGGCAATTCATGCCATGCGACTGATGTCCACCGATATACAACCTCTGAGCTCGTGCGTTTCAGAGAAGGGCATTAAGCAAAAGAATAAATTCTCCGCCGCCAAACAGATGTACATTTAATAGAGATCAATCAACACAGAATAAAATCCAATGTCAGACACACAGTCCATTTACAAGTCCTTTCCGGGTCTGAACGAAATCGGAGGCACTAAATACCTCGCAAACCCTTCGATCACCACGTACGTCTAGACGATCACCACTCATTATCCATATTTCGGGATGCCTCCCAATCAGGACCTCGGTTACCATCCAAACGAGGTGAAGATCTCCGGTCTTCGACCACCGTCTTCATCTTCGATTTCTTATCGTCGATTCAGTTATTCAGAATGGGATAAACCCGGTCTTTCTGAGCAACTCGCGTATATAATAAACAAGTGCAACACTAACATATACACGCATCATTTCAATTTATTAGTCACTAACCGTCAATTAGTAAGAGAACGATTTCCCAAATATTAACCCCGAAGGCCGAAACCAACACCAGATCAACACCCAGGAAACCAATCATCTTAGCCAACCTTCGGTTAATTTCTAAATCTCATCCATATCGTTTATAATATTTTATAACGATTTATCGCCGTTTTTATTTATTTTAAAATATCCATTTATTCAAAACGACGCTTCGGGCCATAACGCGGCCGTGGCGCTGTTTTTCTTCAGATTTGATTTACACATATCTGAAAATCTAACCGTTGGATCTTTACAAAATTTACATCATTAGAAGGATCTTTTCAAAACAAATCCAACGGTTCCACTTTCGGGAAAATCCGACGGTCGGATCTCCCGGTACAATCGTTTGAAGTTTCGATTTCAAAATACGAACTACAGCGTCGTTATTCGATTAAATATAATTATATTTATATATATATATAAATATAATCGATTCTGGCGCTGTTTTTCTTCTGATTTGAATTAAACATTCCAGACAATCCAACCGTTGGATTTTTACAAAGTTGGTGCCGTTGGAAAGATATTTCCAAGGCGAACCCAACAGCTGTGGTTTCGGGAAAATCCGATGGTCGGATCTCCCGTACTAATCGTTTGAAATCACGGTTTCAAAACACGAACTGCACGGCCACGTTTCGTTTTAATTTTATTCATATTTATATATTTATAAAAATATAGTTCAATCAAAAAATTTCAATTGCGTTTTCACTTCAAATATTTCACTAATGCCTTTAAATTTTGGAAAATTTCGCCATAACCTCCTTTGTACGGGAGGGGCTGGGAAAATTCCCAAATAGCCACACAGGCGTCTCATGTCAAAAAGAAAAAGAAAAAGCCAAGCGGCTAGCCAACAGGCTCATAAAATCATCACCCAAACAAAACAGTAAATGTGTACCTATTTGTCGGGCACAAAATTTTATTCCTCTTCTCTAGCCCCTTTGCTATAACCTGTTCGAATAAATATGCATGTACAGATATACAGTTCTTATCACTTATCATTTTCCATTCAACTTCATATTTGATTCCATTTGGTTTAAAAACACCATTCATTCTAATGTTGCATGCATAGGCAAAAATCATATCATTAGCTAAGTAATGAATATTTCAACTCATGCATATTTATTTGAACGAGTTGCTATTTTTAACACTTCACATTTTCTACAATTCATGTATATAATAAAAATGTGATTTTTATTGTAAAACAGATTATTTCAAAACACTATTTTTTTGTATAGTTTATATAGGTGATAAAAATAGGATTTTTATTATAAAACAATTTCTTTTAAAACGAGATTATTTTACATTGTCCATATAGTTGATAAAAGGTGATTTTTATTATGAAACAATTTATTTCAAAATATGAATACCATTCAATACATGAATTTCTAATCAACGAATGAATATCGATTCAACACATGAAGGTTTTCTATAGTTTCTATATACAGATAAAAATGTGATTTTTATATTTAAAACACGAATACCATTCAACACATGAATTTCTAATCAACGAATGAATATTTATTCAACACATGAAGGTTTTCTATTCAAGAAATAAATATAGTTTCAGCAAATGAAAATTATTCAAACACATGAATATTATTCAAAATTTCGGCAGCATAACGGCAGGGTAGTTAAAACCGGGACCGTCCCTAGTACGGCTCCTCGCTCTACCTTAAAACCTCGCGGTTTTTGACAATGGGGATCATGCATCTAGTTCGCACGCAGGCGGCATGTATATATTTATTTCATTTCCACAAACTAATCCTATGTGGTTTCAACCAAATATTTTTCAACCTCAAATGGGTATTTTTCAACCACAATCAATCAATATCAACCACAAACAATCCCAAACGACCATTCGCTATCAATCAATTTTCACACCAATCACAATCAATAAATATCGTCCATGGTTTGTGGACGAGGGGCGTGTGTGTGTGTGTGTGTATATATATATATATATATATAGCAATTCACTTCTATTTCAACACATACATAATTTTTACAATGCATATACAACTTATACATCGAACGTACGACTTATACAACGCTTATACAAGAGGTGTACAACGCTTATATAACTCATACATCGACTATATAATTTATACATCGTCGTTTTCCATATCGTTTATAAATTAGAAATCTCACATTGGGTTCCACTCCACCAAAAATAGCAGAAGGCTCAGAAAAATATGCGGTCTCTTCTAAAATGTAGAAGGCGTCCACACGGTCACGATGTTTCCTGTTTCATCGAATTTCGTTAACACAGCAAAAAGATATGATTTTTCAAAGTTTGCAACGGTTTAAAGGTGTTAAAACAGCTGAAAATAAAACAAGCCGTATACCTTTCTGAAATGTTCAAAACTAGGTTCGCAATTTTCGATCAAACCGTGAATCGATAGGAGGATCGGCCGATGCAGCGACGAAGAGGGGGGAGACGCGCGTCTGCGCATGGTGGTGGGGGTCCACCCGGTGGTCCCAGGCGACGACGACGGCGGCTGGAAGTTCAAAACTTCCTGATGTCGATTCTCCCTCCACAGGCCACGAAAAATTCCAAACTTTATATGGATTTGAAGATCTCGAGAAGATCTTCAAAAAGTTCAACTGTGGCACGAGCTAATTCGGCGTGGATTGATCGGAAAATGAGGGGGAAGATTTTGAACGTTTTCCGCCTTCGATCGGGGAGAGAGAAAAAGGAATTTTTATTTTTTATATAAAAATTCTGATTGGTCGGGGAAGTTTTAAAGGGGTTTTCTGACGCAACCACCAATCTAAACCCAACGACTATCGTCCCTAGCATTTTACCCCCATTCCGAACACAATGGGATATATTTCGAAGGCCCATTCAAATGTTTCAGTCAGTTTTCGTTCAAATTAAAGTATAAAACATTCAATATTTAATTTGAACGTACATTTCAATTTGCCAGGGCCACAAAACTGATTCGAAAAATTCCAGAAAAATAAATCTAGCTATGTTATGTTTTGACGATACGGTCCCAACAAAACTAGTTTCATCGAATTCTGAGATCGTTTGCAAAAAGGCCCATTTCTGGTCGATCCAATTTAACCGTAATTGACTAAAACACATTTTCCTTTGCCACGCTCACATACTAGCTTCAAAAATTATGAAATTTGAAACCTAGCAATAACTTCACATCCTGGATCGAACAAAAGTGGTTTCGTTGAATTCCGAGGTCGTATGCAAAATGGCCAATTTCACGGGCTATATAAATTCCATAGCGACCTTTCTGAAAATTCATTTGGCCCTAACTTTTTCTTTCCATTATGAAAATTCGATTTTTCAGATTCGTTAGAAAGGTATTCACTAATAGATTTAAATATTTTTGGTTTCACTAAAATCCGTTTTGTTTTGCACCCGGTACAGTCCGACAAAGTTTGAATTCAATTTTTGAAACTGCAGCGCCTTTTCAAGCCTTGTTTATAATTAGAATTAATTATATTCGTTTTCAATTATCGATTTAAACTCACTTTTCATTGCCATTATTTAAAATATTTATTTAAAATATTTAAAATCCATTATTTTAGCCAATTTAAAATTTTTAAATTGGTTCAGATTTTTTGGGTCGTTACAGTTGTTCATCCGGTTGTGGATGGACAGACTAAGTAGCATGTTATAGGTGACTAGTGAGGACGATGTTGCTGTGTGGAGGCGAGCATAAGGCTAACGTACTAGTTTTATTACTATCTAGTATTTATGTTTCCGCTGTTTGAGTGCTCTATGAGGGTTGTAGTGAGGCTTTATGTACAAACTTTGGTATCAGTTGGATAACCTTTTAGGATGTTATGAAAGTTTATAAAGTTTGCTATATGGTGCTTCATTACTATTACTTGTTGTATAAGTTCTATTATATTTTATCAATTCACTGTGAGTTCTATGACAGATTCCGCTTGTGTTTACCTACTCTAATGATCGTCCATGGCTTCCTGGCACACCTTTCAACGCATTATTCCTCTTGTTTAGTACAGGGGTTATGGGCGGTCGTCACAGTAACCCATGCACTCTATACCATTCTTGATAGCAACTAAAACTTCATTCCACATTTCGAGCTCATGTTTACGTTTGCCTTTGAAAATTGCTTCATTCCTATATCTCCATATGAAAGTGATGAATTTATTGAGTATAATTAGCAACAAAACCCTCCTACCATTTTTCCATCTTGTAGCCTTATACAATTAGCACCATTCTATATTGTTGATTCTGGAAGCATCAACTCTTCCAATTTTAATCATGAGCTTGTTCCAAATCTTGAACGAGAATACACAGTTAAAAAAGAGATGGACATTTGATTCTTCCTCATCGTTACACAACACGCATATAGGAGCATTAAGAAACCCGAGCATGTACAGTTTGTTTTTGGTATTGATGGCATTATTCAGCACTTTCCCTAACAAGAAATTATCTATTTCTTTACTGTAATTGTTCCAAACCTTTTCAGATAACCCTCTTTGCTCAAGCATCTATAAACAAGTGCAATTGAGTTCTTGGTGAAAGCATGTGACCACACAACTTTGTCAAATTTAACAACTAGGTAATGTTGTGAAATGATTTCACCGCATGGCTGCCTAATGTGTTGATTAGAAGGTAATGGAAGTGTAACAACACCATTGCTCAGAAAATGATTGGATTTGTAATCTCTATGAATCCCAGACTGCACTCATTGATTAAAGCTTAATACATTGGCAAGAATAATGCCCTCCCCACCCAAGGATCATGTGAGAAGGAAGCATTTCTAATCTCTGAAATAATGACGTGAAAACAAGGTAATAAGTCAACTATGAGCTTAAGAATAGAATGCCATGTCCAACTGCACACATTTTGAATGTCCATAGTCCAGAAATTGTTGGATTTGAAGTTTTGTCGAATAGTCTATTTCACCCATAGATTATCCTTGTTGGCTATGAGATTATGAAAATGTGCACTAATTGAAGCCTTATTATATAGAAAAGATTAACAGTACCAAGTCCTCCATTACATTTAGCTTTCTCCACTTTAACATAGCTGATAGGTTTGAGCTTATTTGACTACATATTCCCAGTCCATAGGATGTTTGAGAAGGCTCTTCGAATCATTTTGATAAGCTTCAGTGGGAAAATGAAGGTCCTAGACCGGTATGTAGTATAAGAATGCAAAATAGACATAACCAAGGTGAGTCCACCTACTTGAGAAAGATTTAAGCTGGGCCAGTTGTTGATGACTTTGGTGATTTTATGGAATAACCCCATACAATTTGCAGTGGTGACTCCGGAAGTGACAAGTGGATGCCAAGATATATTGAAGCATCACTCACCTGTGGCAAAGAACATAAGATGGAGATTAGATTTGCATGCTGAATATCAACTCCAGCAACCATAATAGATGATTTTGTGTTATTCAAGGCAAGACCAGAAAATTTATAAAAACTGTTCAGAATTAATAACAAATTGGTTATGGAACTAACGTTGGGCTTATTAAAAACAATCAGGTCATTGGCAAACATGAGGGAAGTGATCATAGGTTCACTGCATTTTGGGTGAATGGAAATTGTTTTGCTTACAACAGCTTGGTTGACCAGTCTTGTTAAAACTTCCATGACAAGAATGAGAAGGTATGAAGACATAGGGTCCCTTGTCGTATGCCTTGTGCACTTCTAAAGTGGCTAACAGATCCACCATTAAAACTCAAAGGGAAATGTGCAGTTGATATTCAAGTATATATCCATGCAGAAAAATAGGGAGGAAAATTGTAATGACCCGCATTCGCAGAGGTATTATAATTTATTTATTTAATTATATTAATGGTGATTAGTGAATTTAATGGTCGTGGAGTTTAATTATGATGAATATTTAATTAAAATAATAATTAAATAATATATTTAATTCTGAAATAATCAGAATTGGCGGAAATGACGATATGGTGTGAACCGGATCATCTGTGATATTTAATTCAGCTTGGAATTGAATTTGAATAACGAATATATTAAATCGACGACAGTTTGAACGTATAATTATAATATAATTAAAATAGAGCTCGAAATGGCGCTGCAGTTCGCTATTTGGCGATTTGAACTTCAACTGAATGTACAGAGTTCGTTTTAAATCGGATTTCTGTGAAAAAAGAAACGTGTGGAGCTGGTGGAGTATATATTTCTAGTGGAAGAGAAAAATCAGGATTTCGTTGTGTAGATTTTGAGATATGTCCAAATCAAATTTTAAAATAGTCGCTATGGAATCATTTATCGACCGTATCGATTTATTCGATATAACTAGAGATCGGGTGGGAATTTAGACAAGGTTCTTTTGAGACATAACGATAATTTAATTTTTAGGATTTTTCTAAAATTTTTAATTAATTTAATAAACGACTTTTTATTTGAAGTATTTCGCACCCTGAAATCAACATTTTGAAGTTTCAAAATATGAGTCCACCTACCGGTGTTATTACATTTTTGGGATCATGACACCGAGCTGATCACAACGGTATGGTCATTTCTGTCTATAGCAGTCGTAAACAAACGAAATTTCACGAAATGAGGTATCCCTAAATAAATAAACATATTCCTTGATACTTAACTTTCCACGTTTCATTCTTCTCAAAACCACTTGTTTTCTTTGGTCCCAAAAGCAACAGACGTGGCCCTTCCTTCACAAAGCAAATTAATTACTATAAATAACCCTACCTGTAACGACCCGTGTTTTTGACAGCTAAATATTTAATTTATTCAATTTAAATATTTTATTTGGAATATCGATGGAATTTATTATTTAAATCGTTGTTTAAACAAAGTTGAAATATATATATTTATATAATTATAAATCGAGCTTGAAAATGGCGTGCAGTTCGTAAATTCAAATTTTGAACTTCAACTGAGAATACAGGACTCGATATAAGTCGGATTTCTGTGAAACGAGAAACGCTGGAAGCGTGTTGACGATAATTTTCATATGAAAGAGAAAAATCCAGATTCAGTGTTATTGGTTGCGAGTTATGGCTAAATCAAATTTTGGAAAAAATGCTGTGGAAATCATTATCGACCGTTAAAATAGCCGTTTTGCAAACGGACTCAGATTTCGACGAAATCAGTTTCATTGGGACCGTAACGTTAAATTTTTGCACGGTGTCAAATGGCGTGGCAAACCGATGTCGTATGTGACCACGGTAGCCATAAACGCTCGTTCAATTTCTATAGCGCGTAATTAATTTGATAAAGGGGTTTTTTTAGTGTAACTTGAGCAGACGATTGAATTAAGCCGCGAAACTAATTCCGTTGAGTTCGTATCGTCGATTAGAGTCAGAATAGGTATATAGTTTGTTATTTTTAGAGACCGGAAAATCTGGTGTTAAAAAGGGCATTGTGGTACGCCTAAAATTAGCCTACCGGGGAAACAGCCTCAGAATGCGATGAAACTGATGCCGTTGGGTTCGTATTGAAAAATTATTGTAAGATTCCAAGGTTTCAAGTTGATTGGACTTACCGTTTGATCGTGAAAAATTTAAACGCATGTTGATTTCCGGTTTTATAAAGGAAATTTTTTCAAACGATGTCGGAATTCGACGAAACTTGTCCCATTGGGTTCGGAATACCTTTTTACACTAAGATTAGCCTTTTTATCAGAAAAACAGGAATCATTTATGAAAGTTTTTAATATAATAACTCATATGCAAAGTTTAGTCATATTATAATATTAATAAAACAATCCAAATGTTCTACTGTAGCTAATTCTTTTGTTGCCTGGAGAGTTTAGCCCTTGCGCCCAAATACTTAGCGTCCCAAACTTCTTTTGCCACTGCACAATACTTGCGCTCCAAACAACTTTAGTTCCTTTACAGCCAATCCAACTAAACACCTTGCTACCCAAGTTTTCGATAATCCAACCACGAAGAGCAACTCTATACAAATGCAGCTACGTACTGTCCTTCGACCCTCTTGCAGCTACGCACATGCTTGCCGGCAAAGAAACACTGCCGTGTTCAATCGCCATCAACCCAAATCACAGCAGACCTACTTAATGTATGTGACAAGAAAACACACACGTCTATTTTCAAACAGCTATCCTATATTCATCCGCCAATACCAAATTTGCAAAGTACACCACATGCGACCCTATCCTCCAACAAGACAACTAACTGAAGAATGCACACTGACCTTTGCACATGCCTAAACTAGGATACACAGATACACATTAACTCGAACAAGATTTTACATGCGCCTGCATGTATATTTGCACATATTTTCTCTGTGAGCTGAAAAGAAAAACGAAAAGAAAACACGCTGCTGCAAAGGTAAATACAGGCTGTTACGATGTGATAATACATACACACAGAGCCACCCTATACCGTCTATCCTATTGCCTAAAGCTTGGCTTCCACGGAGTCTTCTGCTATAAATACCCTCAGTGTCTTCATATGTTCAACAACAATAATCTTGGTAGAAAGAAAAGAAAGAAAAATATATTTAAAATCAATTCCGCAACCTGCATGGATAATCAAAACGAAAAATAAAAATATAAAAAGGACAGAGCGGTTAACGGGGAAAGGAGATGGTGAAATGGTGGAAGAGCTTTATGCATGAGAAGGGTTGCGGTGAGGAGGAAGAAACAGAGCAGGTTGGGGAAAAAGTAGGAGAGAGGAAGGGGAAAGCAAGGACGTGAGGACCATTGGTGCATGGGGGAGTATGGGCAGACGTGGTGCTTTTTGATGGATGGAAAATAGGATAAACATGGATTTGGAGGTGTCGTGTTGAGCGAAATGAAGCAGGTGTGGTGGAGTTCCATGCATGACAACAGCATTTAACACACAAAAATGAGGAGGACGTGAAAGTATTGATGATGGGGAGTATCGGTTGTGAGCAGAAAGAGGAACCGGAGGAGAGCGTTTAAAAGAAAATCGCATGGACCTGGCCACCGAAAGAAATTGGTACTGACGTGGATGGCACTTAAGAAATTGACAAACCAACTGCCGACTGGATTCGTAAGCACGGTGCCAACGTATACGAACTAGAATGGAGTGATTCTGAGACCGTGGAATTTTTGTAGTTTTGAACGTCAGTTTAAAACTATATAAGGCGACGTAACCTCGTCGAACCAAACAGGTGAGTTAATTCTCACACCTTCTGGAATTCTATAATGTGGTAAATTCATATTGAAATATAATTTACCTTTAAATTGATTGATTGATTGCTATTGACTGCTATGGTTGATTGGATGCAGTTAATTAGATTTAATTAATTATATGAAATTTATTTCATATATTATTATGAAATGTTTAACGAGCTGTGATGCAGGGCAGAACAGGTTGGAGGGATCCGACCGGATTCCTCAAAACATTATATCTGTTGTTTGTTTGTTTATATTATTGATATTTGAATTGATTGAACCCCATATGGTTGAAAACCTGTTTGAGTGTGATGGTTGAACAAATAACCACCCGTGTTGTGTTTAAAATCAACCGCCAGTGTTGATTTGGTAATTGGCAGTGAATGGCCATAAATGTGTTGTTTTCACGTCGTTCGACCGTTCGGTGAAACGACGCAGTTTTAAAAGTTATAAATTATCTTATAACTGAATCGAAGTTTCTCAGTTGTTTTAGATAATTAATTTAATTAGAAATTTATAATTAAATATTTAATTAAGTTATAAAGGAATTGTTCAAATGGTTTAAGAAGTAATATCGTACGATGAAAACAAGTTATAAAACAAAAAGGGCAAAGGAATCACCTATGGATTGGTGAGATAGTATAATTGTTTTTAAAACAATTAAATAGTGTTTTTAAAATAATTAAGTCATTAAATTAATTTAAAAAGGGGAATTGTATGAGTGGAAAGGGAAAAATACAAACAAGGTTTTAAAATGGTTTTTAAAACCAAATGACGACCTTAAAGGTTAAAGGATTGACGTGAGCATGAGAGCGAAATTGAAATAAGGATTTCGAACGTAAAGGAAAATATATGCGAATGTGGTTGTGTTAGTTCAAATGAATTCCTGGAAATAAAGTCCAAGTTAAAAAGAGACTTATTTTTTAAATAAAGGATAAATAGATTTTAGTTAAAAATCCAAGAGAGAGAGTTCACTACGGGTGCTCGAATAGATGGAAGCAAATCATTTGATGAGGGATTTATATGTTGTGATAAGCGAAATGATGTTTTTAAGTAAGAAGTTATTCGTTGGTGAATATTTACTTAATTAAGAAAATTAAGTGTAAAGATTGTGTGACGAGGATTTCAATTGTAAGAAAAAGGTTTTTTTTTAAACTAGATTTGAAATCAAAAAGGGGAAATGACTAATGATAATCACTTAACGGATAAGTGAGGTTTACGGTCGACAGAAATCAACCGTCTTTATATGAAATTGGTAATCAAAGTAATTTGATGTAAATACTTTGAATATTCGTTAAAGTTTAACGAATGGTGTAAATGACTAATTAATCTTCGATTAGTTATGAATTAAGATGGCTAAGCATCACCAAGTAAATCAAAACCAAATAAGAATTCTATTAAGAGTTTTATAAATCCAAGTTACCAACAAGTAGGGTTAATGGTTTTTTTTATCCAGGATTTAGTGGAGTGTTGTTCGAAGTTAAAAGTGAACACTTACTTAACTAAAGGAATTAAGTAAAGAGATTAGATTGAACGAGAATTTCAAGTGTAAGATATGGTTTATAAAAACCAAGTTGAAATCAAAGTGATAAAGAGATTTGAATATCAGTGGTTGAGTGATGAACTGATATTATTCTAAGATAAGGACATTGTCGATCAAGGTCTGAGAGGTAAATAGAATACCCCAACTTGAACGGCTTCGTTATTATCGAGGAATGATATTGGGTTGAAACAAGTGACAAGTGGTGTGATCGGCGTGATGTCCCATACGTGAAATATTGAAAATGAAAGCGAGGAAAAGGGAAAGGGTTTTAAAGAAATAAGAATATTGTTTCAAATTATATTGAACATTTGCTATTCAACTAAAGTTGTTCAAATACAGTATTGGAAATAGAATTGATCAAAAGTATAGTTATTCAGGCAGAGTCGCCATTGCGTACGACTGCTAGCGTAATTCGCAGGGCTGCAGGTAGCCTACGGCGGTCGGATGTTTCCTGAGGGAATCAGGTGTAACCATTTGTGATCGCTGCGATCTAGGTCAAGCGAATGGAGTTAATTTAAGTTAGGAAAATATAATCATGCTATAAAAGTATATAAAATGGTATTGGGAATTCTATTATGAAATAAAGGTAATTATAAGGTCTAAATATATCGAAAAGGTTTTATCCATCCATTTGTTAAATATGTTTAAAAGAGGCCAAGTCATACCAAGTACTAAATCAGTAAAATCATTTCATTGACACATTTGTTATTTGATAGTTAAAACACCGACTATCAAAACCTGACCAATACGATTGTTGGTATGGAAAGACCCGGATCGAATTTATATTCGAAAACCATTCCGACCAACAAATACGTGAAGATGTCGATTGAAGACGGAGCAAGTGAAGACCGTGGATCTTCATAAGCGGAAGGACTACTGGTTGAATCTCTCTGGCTTGCAACCAGAGTTATTCGACTTGTGATTCTGTCGTGGTTGAGTCCATGGATTACAAGGACCACTTGCTACTGATCCTTGGGGTGATTCCTATAAGGATGCAGTAGGAGGGGCCTTCGGTTCATCCTGTTCCTGGATGACATGCATGGACGAGTGTCTGACAGAGTATTTCCAAAGGGGTCATGTACGTTGATCTTTTCAAACGTACGATAGTGGTTGGCGGGGAATGGCCGTTCTCTTAGCTTAACTGCTAGAGTATTTTTGTGGATGTCAATTAGTGATATCTGGCGGATCTGACGATGTGGCATTCAAAGTGAAGTGTGGCCAGATGTTCGAAAAGAAATTCTAGCCTCAAGCCTCATCAACCGGGAAATGACTAAAATCGGGCAGGCAGCATGGCTATGTGGGTCGCTCCCATTAGGATGTATAATCACCTATCTAGAGAAATTCCTTTTGCTTCTTTAATCTATATTCGATGCTGTCCCTTTACGGGAGACGGTGGTTTGAGCCCAACCGTCGGTGATATACATTCGATACACTCAAGCGAAATGAGTGGTCGGTCATGTGTGGGCCGGGTTGCAAGACGTTCTTGTTGAACCCAGTGTATTCGCCTCTAGAGATACACGTGCGGAAGGTGGACCCATACCTTGTCATAGTTGGAATCCAATATCCAATAAGCGCCTGCGGTTTTGGTTTGTATACTATATATGGGGAGCGTGAGATGCAAGCGTTCCTCTAGATTGATATTTACTTGTATTTAGACATTATGATAATATCATATCAAGTTATGATTTTCAAAAATGGTTTGGGTTATAGTAAGGTAAAAACCGTCCGTGTTTATGTGTGGGCTGGTCTTACTATTATCCTTTTGTTTCGAAAAGGATTTCCAAAGTTAAACAAGTTGTGTGTGTGCTGTGAATTTATCACTGATGGTATTCCAGACTGACCCGGTGTATTTTGTTTTAAATCAAATGTGCTCGGGTCAGACCGAGTATGTTCTAGGTTTGGTTTCGCTTGGAGTTTCGGGAGCTACAAGCAGGAGGCTTCACCGCTAGTTATATGAAGTTATTTTCCGCTGTGTCTGATGTATGTATGCTCTGATGATTGGTATGTATATACAGTTTTCTTCTGTATAAAGGATTTGTTATATTATATTTTATTTTGTTCCGCTGTGAGATTCTGATGTGTTCTCCTTTCTTCTATTCTAATACTTCTTTCTTTCTATTCTCACCCTCTAAATTCTTTCTCATGACAATCTGGGGGTTCGATACTTGGGTTTTGGCAAGCGATACGGGTTTATGTATTGTTTTCGAAGAACCCGATTGTCGGTCTTTTCTCCGGGTCGTTACAGTGGTATCAGAGCTGAAGGTTAGTGATTACCTTGGCTCTGTGGCATGACTCAGTAGAGATGGGGTTAGCAATACCCTAGATTGAGTTGAGTGTATATATAAGAGTGAACGTACTTGTGGATTTTATAAAAAAAATGTTTTATATTGTGGAGATTTATTTGTTTGAGTTGTTTATGAGCTCTGATCGATCAGTTTGATCCACTGTATCGATAGGGGTTTCTAAACACTCAAGTACGATAAACCGACGCAGTATGTTTTGAAAGAGGGTAAATGAAATAATTTTACCCAAATTATATTTTAATATAAAAGAATGATTAATATTTGAAGTATTATAGTATATTGGATGTGTTGGTTGATTATAATTGAAATGGTTATATAAATAACCAATTGGAATTCGTATAGTATAAAAGCAGATTTATTAAATCTGAAACTAAAATCAGAATTGGAATTAAAATCACAAAGGTGGAAAGATGTTGTAAATGGATTTGAATTGGATACATGAGAAATTTAAGATCCTGGGAGATTTTAAATTTGTTTACAAACATTGAGGTGGTGTTTTGAAAAGATTTCAAAATGAAAATGTTTAAATATGGGTTGATAAGGGATATAGTATTGAACTCACTTCAGTAGCTGGGAAATAACCCTGAGGATGCTGGCCACATCATCAGTGTTCATTTCCGAGTTCTAAGTGACGGATTGCTACCAAAGATCTTGTTCTGGATTGCTTTGAGAAAAACAAGTTGTTTGAATCCTGAAAAGGGATATTTGATTTTTGAAAGAGATGAACTGTTTAAAAACTCCCAGGGAAATTATTTGAACAAAAAGAAAATTAAGTAAGAATTGGGAAAGCAAATATGAATTGAATTAAAACCAATTGGCTGGAATTTTGAATCGGGATATAATATATCGAGTAGAATCAGATTTTGAATTGTGAGACAGGAATGTGAAATGGTATTGGACTGATAAGTTAAGAGTTGGAATTAGTCATGGATGGAAATTGAGTTAAGAATGGGATCTGGCTTGGACGCATGAAGGATTTGGTTTTGGGGATAAAATTGGAATTTTGTTTGGGAATGCATTTGTATATGCTGACAGGGCAGCAGATGGAAAGGATATGATGATATGCCCGACAAAAAGGTACATGTTTATTTTTATATGGGTTTGGTGATTTATGAGCCTATTTGGCAAGCTGCTGGCTGTTTTATTTTCTTTTGGATTGGAGAAGGCCTAGAAAGGCGAGTTGGAGTTGTACCGATTGAGCCGTGCAAAGGAGGTGCTGGTGAAATTTTTCGAAAATTTAAGGTGTTAGAAAATTTTCAATATTTTTGAAAATATTTATTTATAGTATTGAATTGATTTTTGGTTTAAACTAAATTGGAATTGGAAATTAATGGGTTTATAACGTTCTTTCTTACCTTAGCAATTTCGAGGACGAAATTATTTTAAGGGGGGAAGAATGTAACGACCCGTGTTTTTGACAGCTAAATATTTAATTTAATTTATTCAATTTAAATATTTTATTTGGAATATCGATGGAATTTATTATTTAAATCGTTGTTTAAACAAAGTTGAAATATATATATTTATATAATTATAAATCGAGCTTGAAAATGGCGTGCAGTTCGTAAATTCGAATTTTGAACTTCAACTGAGAATACAGGACTCGATATAAGTCGGATTTCTGTGAAACGAGAAACGCTGGAAGCGTGTTGACGATAATTTTCATATGAAAGAGAAAAATCCAGATTCAGTGTTATTGGTTGCGAGTTATGGCTAAATCAAATTTTGGAAAAAACGCTGTGGAAATCATTATCGACCGTTAAAATAGCCGTTTTGCAAACGGACTCAGATTTCGACGAAATCAGTTTCATTGGGACCGTAACGTTAAATTTTTGCACGGTGTCAAATGGCGTGGCAAACCGATGTCGTATGTGACCACGGTAGCCATAAACGCTCGTTCAATTTCTATAGCGCGTAATTAATTTGATAAAGGGGTTTTTTTAGTGTAACTTGAGCAGACGATTGAGTTAAGCCGCGAAACCAATTCCGTTGAGTTCGTATCGTCGATTAGAGTCAGAATAGGTATATAGTTTGTTATTTTTAGAGACCGGATAATCTGGTGTTAAAAAGGGCATTGTGGTACGCCTAAAATTAGCCTACCGGGGAAACAGCCTCAGAATGCGATGAAACTGATGCCGTTGGGTTCGTATTGAAAAATTATTGTAAGATTCCAAGGTTTCAAGTTGATTGGACTTACCGTTTGATCGTGAAAAATTTAAACGCATGTTGATTTCCGGTTTTATAAAGGAAATTTTTTCAAACGATGTCGGAATTCGACGAAACTTGTCCCATTGGGTTCGGAATACCTTTTTACACTAAGATTAGCCTTTTTATCAGAAAAACAGAAATCATTTATGAAAGTTTTTAATATAATAACTCATATGCAAAGTTTAGTCATATTATAATATTAATAAAACAATCCAAATGTTCTACTGTAGCTAATTCTTTTGTTGCCTGGAGAGTTTAGCCCTTGCGCCCAAATACTTAGCGTCCCAAACTTCTTTTGCCACTGCACAATACTTGCGCTCCAAACAACTTTAGTTCCTTTACAGCCAATCCAACTAAACACCTTGCTACCCAAGTTTTCGATAATCCAACCACGAAGAGCTACTCTATACAAATGCAGCTACGTACTGTCCTTCGACCCTCTTGCAGCTACGCACATGCTTGCCGGCAAAGAAACACTGCCGTGTTCAATCGCCATCAACCCAAATCACAGCAGACCTACTTAATGTATGTGACAAGAAAACACACACGTCTATTTTCAAACAGCTATCCTATATTCATCCGCCAATACCAAATTTGCAAAGTACACCACATGCGACCCTATCCTCCAACAAGACAACTAACTGAAGAATGCACACTGACCTTTGCACATGCCTAAACTAGGATACACAGATACACATTAACTCGCACAAGATTTTACACGTGCTTGCATGTATATTTGCACATATTTTCTCTGTGAGCTGAAAAGAAAAACGAAAAGAAAACACGCTGCTGCAAAGGTAAATACAGGCTGTTACGATGTGATAATACATACACACAGAGCCACCCTATACCGTCTATCCTATTGCCTAAAGCTTGGCTTCCACGGAGTCTTCTGCTATAAATACCCTCAGTGTCTTCATATGTTCAACAACAATAATCTTGGTAGAAAGAAAAGAAAGAAAAATATATTTAAAATCAATTCCGCAACCTGCATGGATAATCAAAACGAAAAATAAAAATATAAAAAGGACAGAGCGGTTAACGGGGAAAGGAGATAGTGAAATGGTGGAAGAGCTTTATGCATGAGAAGGGTTGCGGTGAGGAGGAAGAGACAGAGCAGGTTGGGGAAAAAGTAGGAGAGAGGAAGGGGAAGCGCAGCACATAAAAGTGGTGAAGCAAGGACGTGAGGACCATTGGTGCATGGGGGAGTATGGGCAGACGTGGTGCTTTTTGATGGATGGAAAATAGGATAAACATGGATTTGGAGGTGTCGTGTTGAGCGAAATGAAGCAGGTGTGGTGGAGTTCCATGCATGACAACAGCATTTAACAAACAAAAATGAGGGAGGACGTGAAAGTATTGATGATGGGGAGTATCGGTTGTGAGCAGAAAGAGGAACCGGAGGAGAGCGTTTAAAAGAAAATCGCATGGACCTGGCCACCGAAAGAAATTGGTACTGACGTGGATGGCACTTAAGAAATTGACAAACCAACTGCCGACTGGATTCGTAAGCACGGTGCCAACGTATACGAACTAGAATGGAGTGATTCTGAGACCGTGGAATTTTTGTAGTTTTGAACGTCAGTTTAAAACTATATAAGGCGACGTAACCTCGTCGAACCAAACAGGTGAGTTAATTCTCACACCTTCTGGAATTCTATAATGTGGTAAATTCATATTGAAATATAATTTACCTTTAAATTGATTGATTGATTGCTATTGACTGCTATGGTTGATTGGATGCAGTTAATTAGATTTAATTAATTATATGAAATTTATTTCATATATTATTATGAAATGTTTAACGAGCTGTGATGCAGGGCAGAACAGGTTGGAGGGATCCGACCGGATTCCTCAAAACATTATATCTGTTGTTTGTTTGTTTATATTATTGATATTTGAATTGATTGAACCCTATATGGTTGAAAACCTGTTTGAGTGTGATGGTTGAACAAATAACCACCCGTGTTGTGTTTAAAATCAACCGCCAGTGTTGATTTGGTAATTGGCAGTGAATGGCCATAAATGTGTTGTTTTCACGTCGTTCGACCGTTCGGTGAAACGACGCAGTTTTAAAAGTTATAAATTATCTTATAACTGAATCGAAGTTTCTCAGTTGTTTTATATAATTAATTTAATTAGAAATTTATAATTAAATATTTAATTAAGTTATAAAGGAATTGTTCAAATGGTTTAAGAAGTAATATCGTACGATGAAAACAAGTTATAAAACAAAAAGGGCAAAGGAATCACCTATGGATTGGTGAGATAGTATAATTGTTTTTAAAACAATTAAATAGTGTTTTTAAAATAATTAAGTCATTAAATTAATTTAAAAAGGGGAATTGTATGAGTGGAAAGGGAAAAATACAAACAAGATTTTAAAATGGTTTTTAAAACCAAATGACGACCTTAAAGGTTAAAGGATTGACGTGAGCACGAGAGCGAAATTGAAATAAGGATTTCGAACGTAAAGGAAAATATATGCGAATGTGGTTGTGTTAGTTCAAATGAATTCCTGGAAATAAAGTCCTAGTTAAAAAGAGACTTATTTTTTAAATAAAGGATAAATAGATTTTAGTTAAAAATCCAAGAGAGAGAGTTCACTACGGGTGCTCGAATAGATGGAAGCAAATCATTTGATGAGGGATTTATATGTTGTGATAAGCGAAATGATGTTTTTAAGTAAGAAGTTATTCGTTGGTGAATATTTACTTAATTAAGAAAATTAAGTGTAAAGATTGTGTGGCGAGGATTTCAATTGTAAGAAAAAGGTTTTTTTTTAAACTAGATTTGAAATCAAAAAGGGGAAATGACTAATGATAATCACTTAACGGATAAGTGAGGTTTACGGTCGACAGAAATCAACCGTCTTTATATGAAATTGGTAATCAAAGTAATTTGATGTAAATACTTTGAATATTCGTTAAAGTTTAACGAATGGTGTAAATGACTAATTAATCTTCGATTAGTTATGAATTAAGATGGCTAAGCATCACCAAGTAAATCAAAACCAAATAAGAATTCTATTAAGAGTTTTATAAATCCAAGTTACCAACAAGTAGGGTTAATGGTTTTTTTATCCAGGATTTAGTGGAGTGTTGTTCGAAGTTAAAAGTGAACACTTACTTAACTAAAGGAATTAAGTAAAGAGATTAGATTGAACGAGAATTTCAAGTGTAAGATATGGTTTATAAAAACCAAGTTGAAATCAAAGTGATAAAGAGATTTGAATATCAGTGGTTGAGTGATGAACTGATATTATTCTAAGATAAGGACATTGTCGATCAAGGTCTGAGAGGTAAATAGAATACCCCAACTTGAACGGCTTCGTTATTATCGAGGAATGATATTGGGTTGAAACAAGTGACAAGTGGTGTGATCGGCGTGATGTCCCATACGTGAAATATTGAAAATGAAAGCGAGGAAAAGGGAAAGGGTTTTAAAGAAATAAGAATATTGTTTCAAATTATATTGAACATTTGCTATTCAACTAAAGTTGTTCAAATACAGTATTGGAAATAGAATTGATCAAAAGTATAGTTATTCAGGCAGAGTCGCCATTGCGTACGACTGCTAGCGTAATTCGCAGGGCTGCAGATAGCCTACGGCGGTCGGATGTTTCCTGAGGGAATCAGGTGTAACCATTTGTGATCGCTGCGATCTAGGTCAAGCGAATGGAGTTAATTTAAGTTAGGAAAATATAATCATGCTATAAAAGTATATAAAATGGTATTGGGAATTCTATTATGAAATAAAGGTAATTATAAGGTCTAAATATATCGAAAAGGTTTTATCCATCCATTTGTTAAATATGTTTAAAAGAGGCCAAGTCATACCAAGTACTAAATCAGTAAAATCATTTCATTGACACATTTGTTATTTGATAGTTAAAACACCGACTATCAAAACCTGACCAATACGATTGTTGGTATGGAAAGACCGGGATTGAATTTATATTCGAAAACCATTCCGACCAACAAATACGTGAAGATGTCGATTGAAGACGGAGCAAGTGAAGACCGTGGATCTTCATAAGCGGAAGGACTACTGGTTGAATCTCTCTGGCTTGCAACCAGAGTTATTCGATTTGTGATTCTGTCGTGGTTGAGTCCACGGATTACAAGGACCACTCGCTACTGATCCTTGGGGTGATTCCTATAAGGATGCAGTAGGAGGGGCCTTCGGTTCATCCTGTTCCTGGATGACTTGCATGGACGAGTGTCTGACAGAGTATTTCCAAAGGGGTCATGTACGTTGATCTTTTCAAACGTACGATAGTGGTTGGCGGGGAATGGCCGTTCTCTTAGCTTAACTGCTAGAGTATTTTTGTGGATGTCAATTAGTGATATCTGGCGGATCTGACGATGTGGCATTCAAAGTGAAGTGTAGCCAGATGTTCGAAAAGAAATTCTAGCCTCAAGCCTCATCAACCGGGAAATGACTAAAATCGGGCAGGCAGCATGGCTATGTGGGTCGCTCCCATTAGGATGTATAATCACCTATCTAGAGAAATTCCTTTTGCTTCTTTAATCTATATTCGATGCTGTCCCTTTACGGGAGACGGTGGTTTGAGCCCAACCGTCGGTGATATACATTCGATACACTCAAGCGAAATGAGTGGTCGGTCATGTGTGGGCCGGGTTGCAAGACGTTCTTGTTGAACCCAGTGTATTCGCCTCTAGAGATACACGTGCGGAAGGTGGACCCATACCTTGTCATAGTTGGAATCCAATATCCAATAAGCGCCTGCGGTTTTGGTTTGTATACTATATATGGGGAGCGTGAGATGCAAGTGTTCCTCTAGATTGATATTTACTTGTATTTAGACATTATGATAATATCATATCAAGTTATGATTTTCAAAAATGGTTTGGGTTATAGTAAGGTAAAAACCGTCCGTGTTTATGTGTGGGCTGGTCTTACTATTATCCTTTTGTTTCGAAAAGGATTTCCAAAGTTAAACAAGTTGTGTGTGTGCTGTGAATTTATCACTGATGGTATTCCAGACTGACCCGGTGTATTTTGTTTTAAATCAAATGTGCTCGGGTCAGACCGAGTATGTTCTAGGTTTGGTTTCGCTTGGAGTTTCGGGAGCTACAAGCAGGAGGCTTCACCGCTAGTTATATGAAGTTATTTTCCGCTGTGTCTGATGTATGTATGCTCTGATGATTGGTATGTATATACAGTTTTCTTTTGTATAAAGGATTTGTTATATTATATTTTATTTTGTTCCGCTGTGAGATTCTGATGTGTTCTCCTTTCTTCTATTCTAATACTTCTTTCTTTCTATTCTCACCCTCTAAATTCTTTCTCATGACAATCTGGGGGTTCGATACTTGGGTTTTGGCAAGCGATACGGGTTTATGTATTGTTTTCGAAGAACCCGATTGTCGGTCTTTTCTCCGGGTCGTTACACTACCCTTACCCTTAACCTAATTTAGATCATCATTTCCCTCTTCTAAAACCGGCCGCCACTACTTCCATTCTCTTCAGCGAAAAACTGAATATCCATCTCGTCCAAAAATCAAAATCAATTAAAGTAAATTCCCAAAGATCGTATCAGGGATATATTTGCATTCAGAGATCAATCCTCTTTAATCCTATATGATTTTCTCCCTGTTCGAACGCACCTCGAGACTTTGGTTCGTCCACCGATGCCTGGAGACGGATATCCATGGGTAAGTGCGGAGTCGATGGGTTGAGGTCCAAGATGAAGTCCTTAAGGCCACAGGTTCAACGATGAGGTCGGCGCTGGCTCTCGTGGACAAACATGGAGGTGGGGTGAACATCGGGAATACTAGAAATGGGGTTCAAGATGAGGCGTGCGAGATTTCCAGTAGAAGTGAACAAATAAAGTATGGAAGCATGCTATTCAAACTATTTTGGATAAGGATTTCTTACTGTAATTTTTGTTTAAATGATTTAAGGATGAGTTCGAGTGGGTTTTCTTAGTAATAGTGCTTTGCAGTTCCTGTAGTTGATGAAGGGAATGACAGTGGGGTCATGAGCGTGAGTTTGAGGATACAGGGTGATGGGAGCACAAGCCATCGGCTTGGCAGTTCCTCGAATTTGCAGAAGTTTGGTTTACGGTGCTGAGAAGGTAGAAAAGGAGCATGACGAGGAGTGAATGGCATTGGTTTCAGTTTATACGTGGAAGGGTATTGCGTTGAATACAGTAGGAGGCGATGAGCGGTTTCCAGATGCGATATGGGTTTGAAGAAGACAGATATAGGAAGGAGATGTATTTGCGTTAAAACATGGATTAGAAGGTTATAAAACGTGATTAGGGAGGGATCTGGGTTGAAGTTTCGGCAAAGGGTGAATGGTGTAAGGAGCGTCAGAGCATTTGTTTGGATTAGGAAGAAGACCGAGGATAAGGGTACTTATTTATTTAATTGGTTAAGTCATTGATGGCAAATGGTGCATGTCGTGAAAGATAATGTGCGAATTTCCTTGGAAATGTACGAACAGTGGGTTTCTAAAGATCAGGCAGTGGAAGAAAGAGGATGGGCGGTAGTGTGTATTAATGCATGTGGGCCGAGAGCTCTTTTTTCTACGGTGAGGCCCAAGTGATAACAAATTAACTTAATTTTTAAATTAAACTACTCAAATGTTTATATAAATCTGTGATCACCATATTTCACTCGTACGAATTCAGAATCGAACATCGTCTGAAGCATTGGAGCCGTATGGAAGAATACTACATAATGAAGCCAGTTTTGGAATCTGTTGGAGCTCATCTCCATTTATGACGAAATATATTGTCAGTTCTGAATCAAGCGACCGTAAATCGTTTTTAACGATTACGGACATTGTGAGTAAATCTCACTAACTCTGAACAGTTTATAATTTCATGTTGTATTGTTAGAACTGTTAGATATTGTTTGATTGACTGTGTGTTGACTATTTGATTGAACTGCTAGTCAGTTAGTTAAATTTCTATATTGATTCTGTTTAACAGAATGTATCATATAGAACTGAAAAGTGATGTTATCTATATTGTTTAACATCTGTGATGCAGGGAAAAAGGTTGGAGGAACCCAACTGGGTTCCTCAACATTTATTTTACTGTTTTTCATATATGGTGATATATGATGTGTTATATAATCTGTTATCGATTATGGGTGTTGGAATGATGTTGATCATTTTTATTCGATATTTTAAATATCATAAAAGACCCTGGGATGTAAAAAGAATTATTTCAATGTATATTGAAATAAAGGGAGTTTATAAAATCAACAGATTTTATAAAAGGAAATATTTCGAAAGTAAATAAAAAGGGAAATCATTTGTAAAGTGAAGAACTGTTACTAAAAGTAAATCTTTATAAATGAATAGTTTATTCGAATAGAATAAAGGAGTTAATCGATGTTAGTTAATCGATTAGAGTTAAAGTTAAAAGGAGTTAATCGATGTTAGTTAAATCGATTAGAGTTAAAGTAAAAGGAGTTAATCGATGTTAGTTAATCGATTAGAGTTAAAGTAAAAGGAGTTAATTGATGTTAGTTAATTGATTAGAGTTAAAGTTAAAAGGAGTTAATCGATGTTAGTTAATCGATTAGAGTTAAAGTAAAAGGAGTTAATCGATGTTAGTTAATCGATTAGAGTTAAAGTTAAAAGGAGTTAATCGATGTTAGTTAATTGATTAGAGTTAAAGTAAAAGGAGTTAATCGATGTTAGTTAATCGATTAGTGTTAAAGTAAAAGGAGTTAATCGATGTTAGTTAATCGATTAGTGTTAAAGTAAAAGGAGTTAATCGATGTTAGTTTAATCGATTAGAGTTAAAGTAAAAGGAGTTAATCGATGTTAGTTTAATCGATTAGAGTAGAAGTAAAAGAAGTTAATCGATGTTAGTTTAATCGATTAGTGTTAAAGTAAAAGGAGTTAATCGATGTTAGTTAATCGATTAGTGTTAAAGTGAAAGGAGTTAATCGAATATAGTTTATTCGAATAGAAAGTAAAATGAGTTAATCGAATATAGTATTCGAATAGAAAGAAAAGGAGTTAATCGAAGTTAGTTTAATCGATTAGAGTTAAAGCAAAAGGAGTTAATAGAATATAGTTTATTCGAATAAAGTTAGTAAATCGAATATAGTTTATTCGAAAGGGGTTAAGTGAATAGAGTTAAGTGAAAAGAGTAAATCAAATAGAATAAATCGAATAGAGATTTATTCGAACGAGAGTTAAGTAAGGAAGTGTGTTAAAGAAATATAAAGTGAACTTTGCCTATTTCAAAGATAGAAATGTTGTTCAGTTAAGGTCTGAGAGGTAGTTCTACCCCAACTTGATTGGCTTCGTTTTAACTAAGGAATAGTTAAGGTTCGGCAGTAAAGGAAATGGTTTGAGTTGGCATAGCGATGTTTGTTTAAACATCTGTCTGAGTCCAATGAAGAAGCTTTGGAAATGTTTTCCAAATAAGAAACCAGAAATGTTTTCTAATAAAGAAAACAAGAAATGGAAATGTTTTCCATTGTTAATAACATATATTTTCCAAATTTAGAAAATAAGAAATATTGAATATAGGAAAACAGGAGATAAGTAAATTTATGAAATAAAGAGATAAATGTTGAATGATGTTTGATCGATATAAATTTCCATCTCGAAATAATATCGTTGTTTGCACACTTGTTTTATTCGATAGTTAAATCACAGACTATCGAAGTTTTGACCATTTTAACGTTGTTAATATGGAGAGACCGGTTGGATTATTATCCAAAGAACCACTCTGTATTGGCATAAGCGTAGTGAATCATATATGCCAAAGGAAATTGAAGACGGAGTTATGCAAGGGCTATCCTGTTTACAGAATAGTGCCTTCGGTTCATCCTGTTCCTGGATGACTTGTATGGACGGATGTCTGACAGAGTATTCCCAGACGATCATGTATATTGATTTCTCCAACTGTACCAAGAGTGGAAGCGGAGAAGGAAACTTCTTTTAGCTAACGCGTAATGTATGGTTGAGGACGTCAATCGGTGATTTGATGGATTTGACGATGTGACATTCAAAGTGAATCTGGTATGATGAAAGCGTAGCTTCTAGCCTCATCATCCGGTAAATGATAGAAATCGGGCAGGCAGCATGGCTAAGTCGGTCGCACCGAAGTAGGGTGTATAATCACCTGATCTAGAGTTTCATTTACTTCTAAAAATCTATTGTTGATGCTGTCCCATTCGGGAAACGGTTGCTGATCCCAACTGTTGGTGATATACATTCGATACGCTCAAGCGAAATGAGTGGTCGGTCATGTGTGGCCGGGTTGCAAGATGTTCTTGTTGAACCCAGTGTATTCCTCTCTAGAGGTACACGAGCGAAAGGTGGTTCCATACCTTGTCATTGTTGGAAATCCATTACCCAATACGTGCTTGCGGTTTTGATTGTATACTATATATGTAGAACGTGAGATGAAAGCGTTTCTGCTAGATGATTATATATACTGTGGTTGATAGACATTATTATAATATCAAAAGGTTTTTGATATAAAGATATTTTGGATTCTCATAAGGGAAAAACCCGTTCCGTTATGCGGCGTGGTCTTATGAGATATCGTTTACTTGTTCGAACTGTTTTTAAACTGTTTTACTCATACCAGTCCCATGACTGACCCGGAGTTTACTTTGTTGTTTTCCCTAAACTCTTGGGTGCCTAAATTTGTATGGGCAGTCAAGTAGTCGGGATTTACAGATACATTGAAGAGCTGGAGCAGGAGGCTTCAGGATCATATAGCTATTATTATTCCGCTGTGTTGTAAGTGTTGTACTTTGATAATGATATGTATATGCAAGTACAAATGTATATTTCAAGTTATGTTATATATATTATATGTTATTCGTTCCGCTGTGAGATTCGTGTTACTCTGATGTTGTGTTCTTCTTCTTCTTCTATTCTAAGTTTCTATCTTATCTTTCCTCACCCTCTAATTTCTTTCACTAATTACCAGGATTTTTCGATGTTTTGGTTATCGACATCGAGCTTATGTCGATAACCAAAGTCGCTAAAAATCCGGGTCATTACAAAAACCCATTATGTATAAAACCCTAGTGATGGTTGTCCATTGTAATGAATCACACACCTTCTTAATATCCAATTTCAACATTGCCCTAGAAGTAACTGCAACTTTATTATAGTCCTTTAGGAGTTCTAGCTAAATTAGAACATTATCTAATATGCATTAGTTTGAAAAAAAGAGTAGATTGATTGTCTAAAATCAAAGAGGGTAGTGCATTCTTGAGTCCGGTGGTGATGATTTTTGATATACATTTGTAGATAATGTTGCAACAAGCAATTGGCCTGAAATTACTGACCTTAGTGGGTTGATCAGACATATGAATTAGGGCAAGGTTAGTTGCATTTATTCCACAGAGCATTTTGTTGTTGAGAAAGAAGCTTTGAATTTTTTATAGATGTCTATCTCAATGATTTTCTAGCAAGACATAAACAAGAAAGCATTAAATCCATCAGGGCCCCCACATGAGTCCTTATTCATAGAAAAAATACTAGTTTTTAATCTCCTCCCTAGTAATATCAAATGATAATGCAGCTTCTTAATCATTGCTAAGAGAAGGCAAGAGTATATCATCAATAATTGTTAAGTCATGAGTGAAATTAGATGAGTTAACCAGAAGTCCATAATAATAATCAATGAATGCGTTATCTTATCCACTTCCAAACCGTCTTTTTCTTTGATTCGCAGAGTGTTTGATTTGGTTTGCTTGATTTTCAAGGAATTGTGAAAGTACTTAGAATTTCTATTACCTTCAATATGCCACTTTACCCTCATTTTTTGCTTATTAATCCCTTCCTCTATGTGTAGTGCATTCTTGTACTGATCCAAAAGTGAGAATTCAATATTAGCTAAAACATCATCAATAGAGTTTTCCAGTGCATTCTTCTAAGCAGTAGCAAGTGTTGCTTTAAGAGAGGAAGTAAGATGATCTCCACGTCCAAATTTGCTTGCTTCCCATGCAGGTAAGACCTTCTTTAGCTTTTGCTGCAAGACAAACATAGGAGTGCCAAACAAATAAGTTAACCATGAAGCATACACTAAATCATAAAATTTAGGTTCATGAAACCATATATTGATAATTTTAAAAGAGGAGATTCTTTTCATAGCACTCAAGCAAAGAGATTATGTAACAAAACGGAAAATCAAAACCAATTTAAAATTTTAATTTTGGCAATTTTAATGAAATTTGAATATTTAAAATGATTTATTTCAAATAATAATGACTAGAAATTTATTTTGAATAGAATTAGAACGTATAAATTTATTTCAATCGAAGTTAGAATATAAATATTTGTTTTAATTATAAAAGGAATTGAAAATAATGTGGTAGTTTGAAAATTCGATTTCAAATTTCAAATGAATGTACAGGATTCAAAATAAACCAGATTTTAGTGAAACCATAAATATTTGAATCTGTTTGAAAATATCTTTCCAACAAATCCGAAAAATCCAAATTTCATAGCGGGAATAAAAAATTATGCCCAATTGAAAATTCAGAATAGTCGCTATGGAAATGTAGCCCTTAAAAATAGCCATTTTGCAAATGACCTCCGTTTCCGACAAAACCACTTTGGTTGGATCCGGAATGTCAATTAATTGCTAGATTCCAAATTCCATAATTTTTGGAGTTGATTTGTGAGCGTAGCAAAGGAAAACGTGTTTTGACAATTTCAGTCAATTTGGATCGACCAGAAAATGACCATTTTTCAAACGGTCTCCAAATTCAACGAAGCTTGTTTTGTTAGGACCATATCGTCAAAACATAGCCAGATTTATTTTTCTGGAATTTTTGGAGTCAGTGTATGGCCCCGGTAAATTGAATTAAATATATATTGATATATATTTTAATTTAAAGGAAAACTGATCGAAATAGTCGAATTGGCTTACGAAACATATCCCATTGTGTTTAGAATGGGCGTAATTAACTAGGGGCGACAGTCGTTCGGTTGGGTTTGGAGTTCGTCACGATAAACTAGTATTTTTTGAATTAAAATAATATAAAAATATAAATATAAATTAAACTAAACCCTAATTCGCTACTCATAAAATTTCCGCCGTCGGTCCTCAAAAGCGAAGGCGGTTTTTGTTCGAAACTTCCCTTAAAATTTTCACCCAATCCATAAATCATGGCACCGATTTCAAAACACGAAATCAAAGAGCGAAGAGAGCTCTCTCCATCCCAATCCGAAGCATCTTCTCTCATGGTGTATTGAGTGAGAATTTCGAGCTCAAAGGGCTCAACTTCGAGCGAGTTTTTCAGGGACATCGGAGTTCCGAGTGGCGAGCCACTTCGGCGGCGGGGAGGCGCCAGCATGATGCTTCGACTGGTGGGGGCTGATCAGGGTACAACGGCTTCAGGTGGTGGAAAACGCGAACCCTTGTTCTGGGCAATGGGTTCTAATGGCGGCCAGGAGTTTTGTAGAGGAAGAAAGGTTTATATTTTAATTAATTACTTTGCTAATTAATTTAAAATGTCCTTAGTGTTTAAAATTTTATAACTTTCTCATACGAGGTCCATTTTGCGAACCGTCAGTTGCATTGGAATCCTGACAGCAATCACTACGCACTGGAACTGACTAGAGCTGAAACGGAGCAGATTAGAAATTCAGGCAAATTAAAATCCAAACTGTTTAGAAATTCAAAAACAAAAACTGATGGAGTGGATCCCAATGTGAGAACTTCTCACTATAACTTCTTTTGCAGTTATTTATTTTATAGCTGCATATATGAACTACTCCCCATCGTCCATAGACCATGGACGATTTGTTTGATTGTATTGTGATGTGGAAATGGATTGTGATTGTGTTGTGAAATGGTGAATAAATTATTCATGTGATGAATAAAATATTGGAATAATAAAAATATAATATTCATTGTATAAATGAACTGTATAAAATATCTATATATGGAATAAAATATTTGAATAATAAAAATATCATTTTTATTGTATATATGAACTGTGTGAAATAGTCATATATTGAAATAAATATTCATAAACAAATCGGACGATATGTTTATGTACACTCATCTATCTGATAGTGATTGGGACGATAAATTTTACACATCGCCCAACTGCACAAATAATACACAGTATTTGTTGTTTGAAAAACCAAACGGGTATTGGGATGATATTTGACATACACTAATCCCGATAATTAGTGGTATGTCAATCAATGGGTTGACAGGCTGTGATGAGCGTTATTGATTTATTTTTAATGCTTATACAGTTGTGTAATGCACTCTGGATGATGGTTGACTGTGTTTGATTATTGTTGTGTACATGTGTGTATGAAATCCATATAAATAAAATTATATGGTAATTGACTGTGTCTGATTCCAGTTCATAATTAACGAATATTTTAAAATAATATTCGGTGAATATTGAAATGTGAAGCCGTTTTAAGTAGTTAAACTCCATTTTAACACGAGCGGGAATTATATCGATTTTATTCATTTTATAATGAATATTGAAAAGTGATTTCAAAATTTGATATTTTGAAAATATTATCATTTTAATATTAAAATGATATGGAATATTCAAATTTGATTTGAAATTTGAAATGAAATTGAAATCGTTTTAAAATGAATTTAAAACGAATTTATTAAGGAATATTCAAATTTGATTTGAAATTTGAAATGAAAATGAAATCGTTTTAAAATGAATTTAAAACGAATTTATTAAGGAATATTCAAATTTGATTTGAAATGAAATTGAAATCGTTTTAAAATGAATTTAAAACGAATTTATTAAGGAATATTCAAATTTGATTTGAAATTTGAAATGAAACCGAAATCGTTTTAAAATGAATTTAAAATGAATTTATTAAGGAATATTCAAATTTGATTTGAAATTTGAAATTTGAAATGAAATTGAAATCATTTTAAAATGAATTTAAAACAACTTTTTCTAAGGAATATTCAAATTTGATTTGAAATTTGAAATGAAATTGAAATCGTTTTAAAATGAATTTAAAACGAGTTTATTAAGGAATATTCAAATTTGATCTGAAATTTGAAATGAAATTAAAATCGTTTTAAAATGAATTTAAAACGAATTTATTAAGGTATATTCAAATTTGATTTGAAATTTGAAATGAAGTTGAAATCGTTTTAAAATGAATTTAAAACGAATTTATTAAGGAATATTCAAATTTGATTTGAAATTTGAAATGAAGTTGAAATCGTTTTGAAAACGAATTTATAAAATACATTTTAAATGAATATCGATGAAATATATTATATATATAATATAATGGCATGAATAGAATGCGCCGCGCCGCGGTAGTTTGTGAATTTCGACCATTGACTTCGAATGGACATTACGGGAGATCCGACCGTCGGATTCTCCTAAAACCGGAACCGTTGGGTTCGTATCGGGAAGAGATTTCCAATGGATATAAGAGATTTGAAATCTAATGATTGGATTTGGAACTATGTCCAAATCAAATTTGGATAAGGTCGTTGTAAGTGCAGTTCGATGGCCGTTTATGGAAATCGACTGTACGGGCCTGGATAAAATTATTAAAAATATCAATAATTTGTGTGAAATCATAATAAATGATTTGGAAAGATTTGGATGAAAAATTCCAGTTTTGGAAAGATAAAAATATATTTTATTGAAATAAACTAGTTATTAACTAGAAAAATAATTTATTAATTTTTTTTTGAAATAAATAAATTGGATATGAAATTGGTTTTAAAATAACCAGAATTTCCAATATATGAATTGGAATGGATTTGAATCGAAACTATCTTTGGAATATTTCAATATTGGATTCCATGATTATACGGACATTGTGGAGGAATTTGGAATATATGAATCGTTATTCCAATACAATATTTGTTGAGTTCAGAATTTGATATTGAATATAAGCCGATATATTTTCTATTCAGAGCCTTGTATTTAATATCAAATGGGATTTTGGGTTTGTCGTGAACGGCGTCTTCACTAACTCTGTTCTTAAACCCAGTTGAGAAAAGATTAAATCTTTTTGTTAAGACTTAATGAAGTTACCAATTAATTAACATTTAATTGGAATTAAATTGAAATTGGTTATTTATCGTGAGCGGTGTTTTAAATAAAACTTTTTCTTTAACCCGATTAACAATGGAATGAGATTTTTGGTTTGTCGTGAATGGTATCTTTAATAATACTGTTATTAAACCCAATGGAGTTAAGGAAATTAGAAACAAACAGGAGATTAGCTAAGTTGAATGGTTTCCTTGGTATTGATCTGATGTTGGTTTCGACCTTCGGGATTAATGCTTAGGGAATTGTTCTCTTACTAAGTTACGGTTAGAGACTGATGGGATGAGGTCTTCAGTAATACCGTTCTTAAACCCCGTGTGAAAAGAATAAATCTTTTAATTGATATGTAGAGAAGAATTACCAATTAATTAACATTTAATTGGATTTGAAATGGAATGTGAATTGGGTTTACTGTGAACTGTGTTTTTAATGACATTCGTTCTTTAACCCGATTCACAGTGAAGTGAGATTTGGAACTTAAAAATCTTTTTATTAAAGATTTAGTGGAGATTTTCCAAAGTAAAGTTTTCCAATTTAATATATTGGAATGGAATGGAATTCTATTCGGTAATAATCGAAGTGAACTTCTGTGGAGGAAGACTGTTACTATATATGGAATTTAAGAGGCTTTTTCGTTATTCCATTTATATTATCGGTTGGATATGGAATTTTTATATCGATTATATATATTGTTCTGTTTTCCGTGAAGATTCCATAATTAATGGAATGGGATTTTGGGTTTATCGTGAACTGTGTTTTAAATGACATTAGTTCTTTAACCCAGTTAAAGATAATATTAATTTCTTAACATTGAATAATCATTAGGTAATGATTTTTGAGATTAAAACTGAATTGGAGTTTTAATGAATCTTTAATTAGATTGAAAAAGAGAATGTGATAATTTAAATTATCAAATTCGGGAAATGATTGAGAATGGAGTAGCACCAGTTTTACTCCAAGCGATAGTTAAATCTTTAATTAGATTTGAACGTGAAATGGTAATTAACTTTACCGATAACACCATGGTGTTAGATATGAAGTATTACCAGTTTTGCTTCATGGGATGAATAGGTTGGGATTAGGAAATTAAACAAATGATTATTTTGGTAAGGTTCACTAATCCCGACTAGTTTGCATAAACCATAATTTGATTTGAATTGATATCCAAAGACAGATTAAAGAATAAATTTAAAGAATTTATCTTTGATAAAATTAATGGGAAGCTTTCCCAAAAGATATGAATATTTAAATAAAAGAATATTCAGAATTGGAATGAGGCTATGCTGTGTTTTTATAGCACTTGTTTATAATATACGCGAGTTATTCGGAAAGACCGGGTTTATCCCATTATGAATAACTGGATCGGTGATGAGTCCACGATGAAGACGGTGGTTGAAGACCGGAGGTCTTCACATCGTTTGGATGATTACTGATGTATTGATTGGGTTGTACACCCAAGACAAGGTAATAAGCGGTGATCGTCCAGACGTAATTGGAGACCGACCGGATATGCGAGGACCTCTCTCCTGTATTGGACATATGGGACAAGGAATAAGGTGCCTCCGATTTCGTTCAGACCTAGAACGAACTTGTAAATGGATGTGTGTCTGACATCGGATTTCATTCTGTGTGATTGATAGACATCGGTTGCATAGCGTGAATTGCCTGCGTGGCATGCTGAGATGAAAATGATCAAGGCTTCTGTTAAAAAGCAGAGTCTTGTGGTTGATAATCAAAGCACGGCTTTAATATAGCATAGCTTTGTGTATAGCGTTAATTCGCGAGCCTCACAACTCGGTGTGAACTAGAAAAGGGAGAGGACCTCAGGGATGGCATGCGTTTCCTTCTATCTAGGAGTGGTGTCTGGGTTTTGCAAGCCCAGATGATTTACTTATGTGGATGATGGATAGCGAGGCGCCTCGGTTATGTCGGTCACTACGGTGCCGATGGATGGTTTGGTGGATATATGACCAGTTTATGCCCCATAGGTCAGGGAAACGTGTTGTTCAGGAATTTTAATCCACTTCGTGTGGACTGACCCTGACGATCCATGGCTTACCTGCGCGCTTACCTGAGGCTCGGGATAGAGAATCTTGAAGCGGTAAGGACGATCCCTTGCCCTGGTTCACAGATGGAAACCCAACTTCCAATACATGATATTTTGGTTTTGATTGTAAAGCCTAGTAGTGGCGACATTATATATGGTACCCATGCCGTCTAGAATTGATACATTTATATTTGAAGTTGTTTTATACACTCTGCACGTATAATAGTATCAAATGATTTGTTTTAAACGTACCAAGCGTGTTTGGCTATTATAAGGGAAAACCCTATCCTCCGTCCTGCATTGCATTGTGTGATGGGACCTGGGTCTTATAATAGCTTCATTTTTTCAAAAAACATTGCACTATTTTGTTATATGCACTGGTATTCTTGGGAGGAAACTCGTTCCGTGTTATACGGCGTGGTCCCTTGATATATCTGATTTTAAAGTAAAGTTTTAAATAACTGTTTTAGTTCTCACACTAGTCACATGGCTGACTTGGAGTTTATTGTTTTAACCTAAACTCTGAGTGCCCCTATTTTCCACACGGGCAGCTAGTAGTTTTGGTTTTGCAGATTTATATTCACAGGATCCTGGTTTACAGCTGGAATGATATTCAGAAAGCTCCGTATTCGTATATTCCTTTCAGTTGTGTTTGTATTAGTTTTTCTCTGCTATGTATTTAAATGTAATTCTAAATCTCTGATATTTATCGAATGTATATTATTTATTCATACTCTGTTATATTCTTGTATTCTGATGGAATTGTTGTAATAAACAATGCAATATTCTTCTGTTTATGTTCTGATTTGTCGTGTTCTCAATTCAATCCGGGCTTTCCTTTACGAGGAAGTTCGGGTTGTCACAGTTTAGTATCAGAGCTTTGCTTTACAGAGCTCGGAGAACAAGGCACCTTAGAACCAAACGAAAGAATTCACCAGAGATTAGATTAGTAATATCCAATAAGGAATGACTCGTTAGAGATGGGATCAGTAGTATCCTAGAACGAGTGTGAAGGGTAGTGTTTTTAAAATAAAAACTGAAACAAATTTTGTTTTGAAGATTTAAACCATTTTTTTACGTATTTGATTATGTTATTTATATTAAATTTGGACAATCGAGTATATAGATATTTTGCATATACGCGTCATGAACGTATATTCGAGGTTTTAAATATACTGGGTAGATATAGAATCACACTCTAGTAGCCCGAGGATGATTCTGCTGATGACTATATAGCATCAGTAGTTTGTGTTCGAGTTTCGAAAATGGGATGTCTATATATTTCCAAATGACTGGTGTGAGAACCAAAACTAGATAGGATATATTGTTGTGACTTGGCATCAAGAATATGATTTTTGATTATATATAGAAGTTATGAATTTGAAAATTAATCAACTAATTGATTGCTGGTTGTGTTGTTTGATTAATTAAAATTTTGAACCATTTAGCCAAATTGAACAAATATTGAACTGAATGGAAAATTGTTTGGAATTGCATGCATATGCATGTGTATATTGAACAAGTCATAGCAGGGAAGCTAAACAGAGGAATAAAATTGTATGCCCGACAAATAGGTACATGTTTACTAATTTATTGGGTTTGGATGATTTTATGAGCCGCTTGGCTTTTTTTCTTTTTATTTTTTAGATTAGAGGGCCTATGTGGCGGTTAGGGGATTTTCCCGGTGCTCTCTGTACAAAGAGGTTATGGCGAAATTTTTCGAAAATTTAGGGTGTTAGCCAAATTTTTGAAAATTCTTAGAAACTGAAAAGTTGAAGAATGAACACCAGAATGAAAGATGAGTTGGTTTGTAAAACAACTTTCAGCTCCATTCCTTTTCGAGGACGAAAAGATTTTAAGTGGGGGAGATTGTAACAACCCGGAAAATCAGAACTAATTTAAAATTTTTATTTTGGCAATTTTAATGAAAATTAATATTTAAAATGATTTATTTTAAATAATAACGACTAGAAATTTATTTTAAATAGAATTAGAATGTATAAATTTATTTAAATTGAAGTTAGAATATAAATGTTTATTTTAATTATAAAAGGAACTGAAAATAGCGTGGTAGTTTGAAAATTCGATTTCAAATTTCAAATGGATGTACAGGATTCAAAATAAAAGAAATTTTAGTGAAACCAGAAATATTTGAATCTGTTTGAAAATATCTTTCTAATGAATCAGAAAAATCCAAATTTCATAGCGGGAATAAAAAGTTATTCCTAGTTAAAAATTCAGTATAGTCGTTATGGAAATATAGCCCTTAAAAGTAGCCGTTTTGCAAATGACCTCCGTTTTCGATGAAACTACTTTGGTTGGATCTGGAATGTCAATTAATTGCTAAATTCCAATTTCCATAATTTTTGGAGTTGATTTGTGAGCGTGGTAAAGGAAAACGTGTTTTGACAATTTCAGTCAATTTGGATCGACTAGAAAATGCTCATTTTTCAAATGGTCTCCAAATTCGATGAAATTAGTTTTGTTAGGACCATATCGTCAAAACATAGCCAGATTTATTTTTCTGGAATTTTTGGAGTCAGTATATAGCCCCGGTAAATTGAAATGTATGTTTAAATTAAATATATATTGATTTATATTTTAATTTAAAGGAAAACTGATCGAAATAGTCAAATTGGCTTATGAAACATATCCTATTGTGTTTGGAATGGGGGTAATTAGCTAGGGACGACAGTTGTTCGGTTGGGTTTCGAGTTCGTCACGATAAACAAGTATTTTTCGAATTAAAAAATATGAAGATATAAATATAAATATAAATTAAACTAAACCCTAATTCACTGCTCATAAAATTTCCGCCGTCGGTCCTCAAAAGCGAAGGCGGTTTTTGTTCGAAACTTCCCTTAAAATTTTCACCCAATCCATGAATCATGGCACCGATTTCGAAACACGAAATCAAAGAGCGAAGAGAGCTCTCCCCATCCCAACCCGAAGCAACTTCTCTCGTGGTGTATTTGAGTGAGAATTTCGAGCTCAAAGGGCTCGAGTTCAAGCCAGTTTTTCGGGGATGCCGGAGCTCTGAGTGGCGAGCCACTTCGGCTGTGGGGAGGTGCCACCATGACGCTTCGACTGGTGGGGGCTGATCAGGGTACGGCAGCTTCAGGTGGTGGAAAATGCGAACCCTAGTTCTGGGCAATGGGTTTTAACGGTGGCCAGAATTTTTGTAGAGGAAGAAAGGTTTATATTTTAATTAATTACTTTGCTAATTAATTTAAAATGTCATTAGTGTTTTAAATTTTATAACTTTCTCATACGAGGTCCGTTTTACGAATCGTCAGTTGCGTTGGAATCCTGACAGCAAGCATTACGCACTAGAACTGACTAGAGCTGAAACAGAGCAGATTAGAAATTCAGGCAAATTAAAATCCAAACTGTTCAGAAATTCAGAAATAAAAACTGACGGAGTGGATCCTAATGTGAGAACTTCTCACTATAACTTCTTGTACAGTTATTTATTTTATAACTGAATATATGTACTGCTCCCCGTCGTCTACAGACCATGGACGACTTGTTTGATTGTATTGTGATGTAGAAATGGATTGTGACTGTGTTGTGAAATGGTGAATAAACTATTCATGTGATGAATAAAATATTGAAATAATAAAAATATCATTTTCATTGTATAAATGAACTGTATAAAATATCCATGTATGGAATAAAATATTTAAACAATAAAAATATCATTTTTATTGTATATATGAACTGTGTGAAATAGTCATGTATTGAAATAAATATTCATAAACAAATCGGACGATTTGTTTATGTACACTCATTTACCTGATACTGATTGGGATGATAAATTTTACACATCGCCCAACTACACATAAAATAAATAATATTTGTTGTTTGAAAACCCCACACGGGTATTGGGATGATATTTGACATACACTAATCCCAATAATTAGTGGTATGTCAATCGACGGGTCGACAGGCTGTGATGAGCATTATTGATTTATTTTTAACGCTTATATAGTTGTGTAATGCACTCTGGATGATGGTTGACTGTGTTTGATTATTGTTGCATACATATGTGTATGAAATCCATATAGATAAAATTATATGGCAATTTACTGTGTCTGATTCCAGTTCAGAATTAACGAATATTTTAAAATAATATTCAGTGAATATTGAAATGTGAAGTCGTGTTAAGTAGTTAAACGCCATTTTAACACGAATGGGAATTATATCGATTTTATTCATTTTATAATGAATATCGAAAAGTGATTTCAAAATTTGATATTTTGAAAATATTATCATTTTAATATTAAAATGATATGGAATATTTAAATTTGATTTGAAATGAAACTGAAATCGTTTTAAAATGAATTTAAAACAAATTTATTAAGGAATATTCAAATTTGATTTGAAATTTGAAATGAAATTGAAATCGTTTTAAAATGAATTTAAAATGAAATTATTAAGGAATATTCAAATTTGATTTGAAATTTGAAATTTGAAATGAAATTGAAATCGTTTTAAAATGAATTTAAAACGAATTTATTAAGGAATATTCAAATTTGATTTGAAATTTGAAATGAAATTGAAATCGTTTTAAAATGAATTTAAAACGAATTTATTAAGGAATATTCAAATTTGATTTGAAATGAAACTGAAATCGTTTTAAAATGAATTTAAAACAAATTTTTTAAGGAATAGTCAAATTTAATTTGAAATTTGAAATGAAATTAAAATTGTTTTAAAATGAATTTAAAATGAATTTAAAATGAATTTATTAAGAAATATTCAAATTTGATTTGAAATTTGAAATGAAATTGAAATCATTTTAAAATGAATTTAAAACCAATTTATTAAGGAATATTCAAATTCGATTTGAAATTTGAAATGAATTTGAAATCGTTTCAAAATGAATTTAAAACGAATTTATTAAGGAACATTCAATTTTGATTTGAAATTTGAAATGAAGTTGAAATCGTTTTGAAAACGAATTTATAAAATACGTTTTAAATGGAAATCGATGAAATATATATATTATATATATAATATAATGGCCTGAATAGAATGCGTCGCGCCGCGGTAGTTCGCGAATTTCGAACATTGACTTCGAACGGGCATTACGGGAGAATCGACCGTCGAATTCTCCTAAAACCGGAACCGTTGGGTTCATATCGGGAAGAGCTTTCCAACGGATATAAGAGATTTGAAATATAACAATTGGATTTTGAATTATGTCCAAATCAAATTTGGAAAAGGTCGTTGTAAGTGCAGTTCGATGGCTGTTTATGGAAATCGACTGTACGGGCCTGGATAAAATTATTAAAAATATCAATAATTTGTGTAAAGTCATAATAAATGATTTGGAAAGACTTTGGATGAAAATTCCAGTTTTGACAAGATAAAAATATATTTTTATCGAAATGAACTAGTTATAACTAGATTTTTTTTTGAAATAAGTAAATTGGATTTGAAAATGGTTTTAAAATAACCAGAATTTCCAATATATGAATTGGAATGGATTTGAATCGAAACTATCTTCGGAATATTTCGATATTGAATTCCATGATTATTTGGACATTGTGGAGGAATTTGGAAGATATATATATATATATCGTTATTCCAATACGATATCTGTTGAGTTTAGAATTTGAAATTGAATATAAGCCGATATATTTTCTTTTCAGAGCCTTGTATCTAATATCAAATGGAATTTTGGGTTTGTCGTGAACGATGTCTTCACTAACACTGTTCTTAAACTCAGTTGAGAAAAGGTTAAATCTTTTTGTTAAGATTTAATGAACTTACCAATTAATTAACATTTAATTGGAATTAAATTGAAATTGGTTTTTGGGTTTATCGTGAACGGTCTTTTAAATAACACTTGTTCTTTAACCCGATTAACAATGGAATGAGATTTTGGGTTTGTCGTGAATGGTATCTTTAATAATACTGTTCTTAAACCCAATGGAGTTAAGGAAATTAGAAACTAACTGGAGATTAGCTAAGTTGAATGGTTTCCTGGGTATTGATCTGATGTTGGTTTCGGCCTTCGGGATTAATGCTTAGGGAATTATTCTCTTACTAATTTACAGTTAGAGACTGATGGGATGGGGTCTTCAGTAACACCATTCTTAAACCCCATGTGAAAAGAATAAATCTTTTAATTAAGATGTAGTGAAGAATTTCCAATTAATTAAAATTTAATTGGATTTGAAATGGAATGTGAATTGGGTTTATTGTGAACTGTGTTTTTAATGACATTCGTTCTTTAACCCGATTCACAGTGAAATGAGATTTGGAACTTATAAATCTTTTTATTAAAGATTTAGTGGAGATTTTCCAAAGTAAAGTTTTCCAATTTAATATATTGGAATGGAATGGAATTCTATTCGGTAATAATCGAAGTGAACTTCTGTGGAGGAAGACTTTTACTATATATGGAATTTAAGAGGTTTTGCCGTTATTCCATTTATATTATCGGTTGGATATGGAAGTTTATATTGATTATATATATTGATTTGTTTTCCGTTAAGTTTCCATAATTAATGGAATGGGATTTTGGGTTTATCGTGAACTGTGTTTTAAATGACATTTGTTCTTTAACCCAGCTAAAGATAAGATTAATTTCTTAACTTTGAATAATCATTAAGTAATGATTTTGAGATTAAAACTGAATTGGAGTTTTAATGAACCTTTAATTAGATTGAAAAAGAGAATGTGATCATTTAAATTATCAAATTCGGGAAATGGTTGAGAATGGAGTAGCACCAGTTTTACTCCAAGCGATAGTTAAATCTTTAATTAGATTTGAACGTGAAATTGTAATTAACTTTACGGATAACACCGTGGTGTTAGATATGAAGTATTACTTGTTTTGCTTCATGGGATGAATAGGTTGGGATTGGGAAATTAAACAAATGATTACTTCGGTAAGGTTCGCTAATCCCGACTAGTTTGGATAAACCATAATTTGGTAAGAAATGATATCCAAAGGAAGATTAAAGAATAAATTTAAAGAATTTATCTTTGATAAAATTAATGGGAACTTTCCCAAAAGATATGAATATTTAAATAAAAGAATATTCAGAATTGAAATGATTCTATGTTGTGTTTTTATAACACTTGTTTATAATATACGCGAGTTATTCGGAAAGACCGGGTTTATCCCATTCTGAATAACTGAATCGGTGATGAGTCGACGATGAAGACGGTGGTTTAAGACCGGAGGTCTTCACATCATTTGTATGCTTACTGATGTCTTGATTGGGCTGTACACCGAAAACAAGGTAATAAGTGGTGATCGTCCAGACGAACTTGGAGATCGACCGGATATGCGAGGACCTCTCTCCTGTATTGGACATATGGGATGAGGAATAAGGTTCCTCCTGTTTCGTTCGGACCCAAAACGAACTTGTAAATCGACGTGTGTCTGACATTGGATTTCATTCTGTGTGATTGATAGACATTGGTTGCATAGCGTGAATTGCCTGTGCGGGATGCTGAGATGCAAATGATCAAGGCTTCTATTGAAAAGTAAAGTCTTGTGGTTGATGATCAAAGCACAGCTTTAATATAGCATAGTTTGTGTTTAGCGTTAATTCGCGAGCCTCACACCCCTCTGTGAACCAGAAACGGGAGAGGACCTCAGGGAGGGCATGCGTTTCCTTCTAGCTAGGAGTGGTGTCTGGGTTTTACAAGCCTAGACGTTTTATTTATGTGGATTGTGGATAGCGAGGCGCCTCAGTTATATCGGTCACTGTGGTGCCGATGGATGGTTTGGTCGATATATGACCAGTTTACGCCCTATAGGGCGGGGAAACATATTGTTCAGGCATTTTAATCCACTTTTGTGGACCGGCCCTGACGATCCAAGGCTTGCCTGCGTGCTTGCCTGAGGCTCGGGCTAGAGAGTCTCGAAGCGGTAAGGATGATCCCTTGCCTTGGTTCACAGATGGAAACCCAACTTCCAATATGTGATATTTCAGTTTTGATTGTAGAGTTTAGTATTGGCGACATGATATATGGTACCCATGCTGTCTAGGATTGATACATTTATATTTGAAGTTGTTTTATACACTCTGTACGTATAATAGTATCAAATGATTTGTTTTAAACGTACCAAGCATGTTTGGCTATTATAAGGGAAAACCCTATCCTCCGGCTTGCGTTGCATTGTGTGATGGGACCTGGATCTTATAATAGCTTCATTTTTCCAAAAAGCATTACGCTGTTTTGTTATATATGCACTGGTATTCTTGGGAGGAAACCCATTCCGTGTTATATGGCATGGTCCCTTGATATATCTGATTTTAAAGTAAAGTTTTAAATAACTGTTTTAGTTCTCACACCAATCACATGACTGACCTGGAGTTTATTGTTTTAACCTAAACTATGGGTGCCCCTATTTTCCAAATGGGCAGCTAGTAGTTTTGGTTTTGCAAATTCATATTCACAGTATCCTGGTTTACAGCTGGGGTGATATTCAGAAAGCTCTGTATCCGTGTATTCCTTTCAGTTGTGTTTGTATTAGTTTTCCTCTGCTATGTATTTAAATGTAATTTTAAATCTCTGATATTTATCGAATGTATATTATTTATTCATACTCTGTTATATTCTTGTATTTTGATGGAATTGTTGTAATAAGCAATGAAATGTTCTTCTGTTTGTGTTCTGGTTTGTCTTGTTCTCAATTCAATCCGGGCTTTCCTTTACGGGGATGTTCGGGTCGTCACAGATCATTTATGGAGAAAGGTCAAATAGTAATGGGGGTGGTAGATAACAAGAAATGGATGGCCATTTTAAAAGGGCAGGGAAGTTACATAAGGTATGATCAATTTTAGAATAGATCCTCCTATCCTCCCTATTCATATTGTTCCAAGAAAACCTAGCACCATCAAAATTAACATGGTGGTGACTAGCATTATGTAAGGCTTTATTGATGGGTGCAATGTCTTTTAAAGTAGCAGGTTTACCACCAATCCTATCCCCATGACTAAATAAACAATTCAGATGTAATGGCTCGTACTATTTGAGTTGACTAAATACACCACACATCCATCCCAAATTGCACAGAAATACGAATCATTATGAATTAAGAAGAAAAAGATAGAAGAAGAACAAAAATAACAACATAGAATCTCACAACGCAGAGGAATAAAATATAATATATATATAATAACTCTTAGAATACAAAATTTTAACTATACATACATACCATTATCAGAGTACAACAATTACAATGCAGCGGAAATAACATAACTATATAACGCAGAAGCCTTCTGCTCCAAGCTCCTCTAAGTTTATCTGTAAACACCTGAACTACTTGACTGCCCGTACAAATTTGGGCACCCAAGAATTTAGAGTAAAAAAAACAAAATAAACTCTAGGTCAGCCATGGGACTGGTGTAAGTAAACTCCAACCATTAGTTTAACTTTTAAAAATTTCTTTTTAAAAGAAAGAATAATCGTAAGACCGATCCACACATAAACACAGACGATTTTTACCTTACGATAAACCAAAACATTCTTTAAAATCAATACTTTTATGATATTATAATAGTATCTAAAACAAAAAAATAGCAATCTAGCAGAACGCTTGCATCTCATGTAGAGCTCTACATACATAGTATACAATCAAAACCGTAGGCTCTTTTAGGAGAATGGATTCCAACTGGCAAGGTATGGGACCACCTTCCGACAGTACATCTCTAGAGAAGAATACACCAGGTTCAAATAGAACATCTTGCAACCCAGGCTAAACATGATCGGCCCCTCACTTCGTTTGAGAGTACCGATTGTACTACCACCAACAGTTGGGCTCAATAACCATTTCCTGAAAGGGACAGCATTGAAAGATTAAAGAAGCAAATGGAATTTCACTAGATCAGGTGACAATACACCCTACTTGGGTGCGACCCACATAGTCATGCGACCTACCCGGTTTTATACCATTTCCCAATTACGAGACCTGAGATTACGATTATTTACCTTTCATTGATAGCACAATCACTTTGAATGCCACATTGTCAGATCCGTTAATCACTAATTGATTAGCACAAAGATATTCTGGATATTATGCTAAGAGAATAAATTCTCCGCCACTAGATGTATGTTTGTACAGACCACGATATACGATCATTGGAAATAATTTGTTAGACATTCGTCCGTACATGTTCGTTCTTCTAACCGAAGACACAATTTCCATTAATCCATCTTAGGCAATTTCTAACTAGGATTAACAGAAAAAACCCTTACACTTCACTTCGTCTTTGATTTGTCTTCATATAACCTGATTTGCAACGCTGCTGCTAATACGGAGTGGTTCTCGGATAATAATCCAACTGGTCTCTCCATATTGACAACGATATTGGCCAATACTTCGATAGTCGATTATTTAACTATCAAAGAAAAACAAATATTCATCCAAAGCATCGAACAATCACTGGGCCCCTTAATTAATATTTCATTAATGAAATCACTTCTCTATTTCCTTATCAATATTTGTTAACCCAATATTTTCAACAATCCTCTGGCCTCTTACGCTATTTGGAAAACATTTTCATATATCACCTTCTTTTATTTTCTGTACTGAGAAAATATTTTCTATTTATGATTGGAATCCATTTATAATTACTTCTCCCTTTCACGACCATTCATTTCCATACTTAAGAAATATTATTATATTTCCAAAATTCCACTTACCTGGTTTAAGCGACTGTCGTGTAAAAACATCGTTACAACAACCCAAAATTATTGCATTCAACTAAATCTCTTTAACATTGATCTTTGAGACTGAATCTTCCTATTTATCGGTTAATAATGAAATCAATCATGTTGGGGTATAACTATCTCTCAGACTTTGATTGAATAACATCTTAAACTTCAAAATGGACAAGACTACTTATCTCGAAAATCAAAATCATATAAAACCAATTATCCATTATTTTTTAACGTGTATACGTTTCTCTTTCTACTCTTACCAGATTTAAATTTATAGATTTTCTTTTTGTTTATAATATTTTATTTTAAGTTCATTTCCTTATTGGGTTATATATATATTTATACATTGATCTCTAGTTATCCATTTTTCTTAAAAATATTCTAACCCCTTAAATTTCAAGAAAATTTCGCCAGCACCTCCTTTGTACGGCTCAATAGCTCAAACCCCAACTCACCTCTCTAGACCCTTTCCATTCAAAAAGAAAATCAAAAAGCCAAGCGGCTTTCCCAATAGGCTCATAAAATCTCATATGGAATTTAAACGTGTACCTTTTTGTCGGGCACTCGAATTACCATACCTATTTAACATATATACGTCCATTCCTGATTTATTTTAACTCAATCCAATCATTTTTAACTCAATTCGCTAATTAATTCTTTAATTAGCTCTTTTGCTTATTTCACTTTTTAATTGAACATATCACATTCATATAAAACTTTAATTTGCTTATAAACCAATTGAATTCCATTTTCAATTCAAGTTTCATATTCGATTTTGAATATGAATTAACAAATCCAATTCACTTATCCAAAGCCCAATTTCGTTTCGAAATTTCATTAACTAATTATTCTTTAAATTAGTTAATTCAATTCAATAATTAAAAATCTGATTTTTTAGTTCATATTTATTTTATATCTCAATTCTGGATTTTTCTAATGGAAATCTAATTTTTTATTTGCTTAAAATCTTTTTATTTTATTAAATAAGCCATTGTGGTTTTTAAACGATTATAGTGCGGTTTTTCCTAAAATTTGATTTTGACATAACTCAAAATCTATAAGACAAAATCCAAAATTTTCTCTTCTGTTAGAAAACTATTATTCAGTCTGTCCTAATGATTCTTGTTTCAAAGAATTCCGACTTAAATTGAGTTCTATATACTCAATTGAAGTTCAAAACGTCAAATTACGAACTATCGTGCTCCGGCGAGTTTGTTTTAATTATATTTATATATAAACGTTTAAACTTTGTTTATAAATAAATTTCAACTCCATTCCTATATATTTTAAATATAAAATAATCCAGTTTTCCTAATCCAACTTAAAATTTTCGATTATCCCTAATCGTCGATTATTCCATTACTCGGTTATAAATTTATTTAAAGCTCAATCTTCTAAATTAAATTCAAATTCCCTTTACAAATAAATTATTTATAAAATTCAATATGATCGAATTCAAATTATAAATCCTTATATTTATCTCAATTCCGTTTATATTTCGAATTTCAAAAGAAAAAATTCGTCGTTCGCATTTCGAAACGATTTCCAATTCAATTTTAAATTCATACTTGAATTTAAAATTCCAAATTATCCCATGATAATTATCTTACTTAATTTATAAACATTGTTTATAAATTTAACTTCCTTGTTTATAAACATTGTTTATAAATTTAACTTCCTTGTTTTCCTACATCCACAGATGTTAGCCAACATAAATAATACCCATAAGCAAGATATCGCGGTATAGAAGGTCATCCATTATGATATATTGTGGGGCGCATAGGGTCATCCGCTAATGATACTGCGGGTATCCACTAATGGTACTACGGGAAATATCCAATCCAATATATATATATATATATAATAGCCACAACCACCAAGCCAAAATATAACTAATATATATAATAGCCACAAAAATATTTAAATGCATCCAAACAACCAACAAATAGCATATAAAAATTATTTAAAATAAAAATTTGTTTATAATGAATTTATAGACGAATCCAAAGAGTGAGTTTACTTACATTGATTTTTATTGCAATCCGCTCTAATTTTAAATCTAATCGAATCACGTTCGGTTAAATTTAAAACCCTTGGTAACACCAACAATTTCCAAACTCAATTCCATCACAAGATTAATCCTTATGATTCCAATAAATTTCGTTCGTCGAAAACTTCTATTATCTTTAATGCTTCATCCTTTTATTGTAACAAATTCGATACCTCCCTTCACTGTACAAGCCATTTCTATTCTCTTATCACCATTCTAAATAACTTCACAACTCTTCCAATCGAACATAGACCCTAACCCATATCATAAATTGTCGCATCTCCTACTTCCTTAATTCTTCACCAGGATTTTCATTGAACTCTACTCCCTCTCATCCAAAAACAGAAAACACCTTTCCCCAAATTCCCAATGTCGCACCATAACCAGTTCAACCCACGAAAAAAAAGATCGAACTTCACCAACTTCATCCAACCATCAACACTGTTGAATTTCCCTTCGCAAAAGCTTCACCATGGACCCATGCTTATTCAGCTCGATGTCCCTCTCCCTGTCACAACCTGTAACAATCGCGAGCTACAGTAATCCTTTCGACGCCTTAGAGACAGTCACCACCCCTTAGTTCACCCATAGGTGCTCCACACTACCACAAACCCAAACAAGTCAATGCGTCAAGCTCCAACTCCGGTGTTCGAAGGTCAACCTCCCCATAGAAGCATTGCACCCTAAATCGATTATACAGAATTGATGCTCACGAGAAAAGGGGAAAAGCGAACCTCGAATTATTGAATTTTGCTAAGTATTTTGTAACAACCCGGAAAATCTGAGCCAGTTTAAAATTTTTAATTTGGCTATTAGTGGAATTTTAATAATTAAAATAAATTATTTTAAATAATACCGACGAAAAGTATGCTTGAATCGATGTTTGAAAATAAATATAATTATTTTAAATTATAAACAAGGCCTGAAATGGCGCGGCAGTTTCAAATTTGGAATTCAAACTTTGACTTACTGTACCGGGTGCAAAGTAAAAGGGATTTTAGTGAAACCAAAAATATTTAATTCTGTTAGTGAATATCTTTCTAACGAATCTGAAAAATCAAAGTTTCATAGCGGAAGCCAAAAGTTATGGCCAAATGAATTTTCAGAAAGGTCGCTATAGAGAATATATCGCCCTTGAAAACAGACATTTTGCAAACGACCTCGGAATTCGACGAAACCACTTTTGTTGGATCCGGGATGTCAAATTATTGCTAGGTTTCAAATTTTATAATTTTTTAAGTTAATATGTGAGTGTGGCGAAGAAAATGTGTTTGGTCAGTTTCAATTAAATTGGATCTACCAGAAAATGGCCATTTTTCAAACAGTCTCAGAATTCGACGAAACTAGTTTTGTTGGGACCGTATCATCAAAACATAGCTAGATTTATTTTTCGGGAATTTTTAGAATCAGTATGTGGCCCAGACAAATTTAAATATATGTTCAAATCGAATATTGAATGTTTTATATTTTAATTTGAAGGAAGACTGACTGAAACATTCAAATGGGCCTTCGAAACATATCCCATTGTGTTCGGAATGGGGGTATTTAGCTAGGGATGACAGTCGTTGGGTTTGGATTGGAGTTCATATGAGATAAGGGGTATTTTAGAAATTAAAAAATATATAAATTAAATATATAAAAGTCTGATTGGGCCTCATTTTTTCTCTCTCTCCTCGGATCTGAGAAAACCCGATACCCCCCTCGCGATATACGGAGGCAGCAGCTCCTTCCTTCTCTCCTCGTTTTCTCCTCCTCCACGCAATAAAATCAGGAGCTCCAGTTGAAATTTTTGAAGAGCTCTCTCTCCTCTTCAAATCCATACCCATTGGAGATTTTTTCGTGGCCTGTAGCGTTCGAATCGAGCTCGAGAAGTCCCGAACCTCAAACTGCCGTCGGCGCTACCCTGGTGCATCGAACTGGACCCCACCACCGCGCGCGGGTGCACGACTCCTCCCTCTTCGACGTGGCGTTGGCCGATCCTCCTATAGCGCAGCGGATTGGAAGATAAATGCAAACCTAGGTTTGAACAAAACTGCTGAGGTATGGTTTATATTATTTAAATAGTTTATAGCACTTTAAAGCGCTACGATTTTTGATTTCACAATAAAAATCATATCTTTTTGCTCTGTTGACGAAATTCAGTGAAACAAGAGACAATGGACTCGTGTGGACGTCTTCTACATTCTAGAAGAGATCACATATTTTTCTGAGCCTTCTGCTATTTTTGGTGGAGTGGAACCCAATGTGACATTTCTGAATTATAAACGATATGGAAAACAACGATGTATAAATTATATAGTTGAAGTATGAGTTATATAAGGTTGTACACCTCATGTATAAGCGTTGTATAAGTTGTACGTTCGATGTATAAGTTATATATGCATTGTAAAAGTGATATATGCCTTGAAATAAATTGAAATGATATTGAAGTGAAATCGAAATATATTTATATACGAATATATATATATACACTCCCCTCGTCCACAGACCATGGACGATATATATTGGTTGTGATATTGTTTGGATTATTGGTTGATGTAAAATTTGGTGAATATCATGAATGGTTGATTTGAAATGATTGATTGTGGTTGAAATCCCAATAGGATTAGTATATGGGAAAATTCATCTGCGTACGAACTAGATATTGAAAATCCTCATTGTCAAAAACCGCTATGTTTTAAGGTAGAGCGAGGAGCCGTACTAGGGACGGTGCCGGATTTAACTACCCTGCCATTATGCTGCCGAAATTTTCAATAATATTCATGTGTTAGAATTATTTTCATGTGTTGAAACTATATTCATGTGTTGAATAGAAATTCATGTGTTGAATAGAAATTCATGTGTTGAATGAAGTTCATGTGTTGAATAAATTCTTTGAAAGATAAAAATAACATTTTTATTATATATATAGACTATATAAGATATTAGTATTTTAAATAAATTGTTTTAACACCAAAAATAACATTTTTACCTTATGTATGAACTATATAAAATAATCGTGTTTTGAAATAAATTGTTTTACAATAGAAAACACATTTTTATTATATATGTAAACTATAGAAAATATTCATGTGTTGAATAAAGGAATAGAACGATAAAAATCATATTTTTATCGCGTGTGTGAAGTCGAAAACATTCATGTGTTGAATATATAGACTGAACAATAAAATCCACATTTTTATTGTGAATATGAAGTGCAAAAAATATTCATGTGTTGAATAAATATTTTTGATGATAAAAATATCATTTTTATCAAATATATGAAGTGAATATTGTTTTGAAATCGAAGAAAGAATTATATTTATATATAATTATATAAATATAACTAAAATAAATTGAATAACGAAGCTGCAGTACGTGTTTTGAAATCGTGATTTCAAATGATTAGTGCGGGAGATCCGACCATCGGATTTTCCTGAAACCAAAACCGTTGGGTTCGCCTTGGAAATATCTTTCCAACAACACCCACTTTTTGAAGATCCAACGGTTGGATTGTCTGGAATGTTTAATTCAAATCTGAAGAAAAACAGTGCCAGAATCGATTATATATATATATATATATAATTAAATTAAATCGAATAATGACGCTGTAGTTCGTATTTTGAAATCGTAATTTCAAACGATTGTACCGGGAGATCCGATCGTTGGATTTTCCCAAAATTGAAACCGTTGGATTCGTTTTGAAAAGATCTTTCTAATGATATAAAATTTGTGAAGATCCAATGGTTAGATTTTCAGATATGTGTAAATCGTATCTGAAGAAAAACAGCGCCACGGCCGCGTTATGGCATGAAGCGTCGTTTGAATGAATTGGCTATTTTTAAATAAATAAAAATAGCGATAAATAGTGATAAAATATTATAAACGATGTGGAATGGAAATAAACTGAATTTGCTCGGTTTATGGGATATTTGATGGTTGAATGTGTTTGGCGTGAAAATTACATTAAAGGACAGAATTAGTGATGTCGAATAATTTAACCATTGAAATGAATTGATTTGAAAATCTAAATATACGTGAATTATTTGAAAAGGCCAAGTTAATTCTCATTTCAAATAATTGATCGACGATTGAAAGTCGAAGATATGAAGACAGTGCAAGACCGATGATCTGCATGTCGAATGGAGGGGTGCTACTGATGCTCATGATGAGAGTAGCTATCTTGAAGGGGCTGAAGTAGTAGCCGTCCGGACATACTTGTTGATTGTACGTATATGCGAGGTATTGAGTGCCTCCGGTTTCGTTCAGACCCAGAACGAACTTGTAAATGGACTGTGTGTCTGACATTGGATTTTGTTCTGTGCTGATTGATCTCTATTAAATATATATATGTCTGTTTGGCGGCGGAGAATTTATTCTCTTGCTTAATGCCCTTCTCTGAGACGTACGAGCTCAGGGGTTATATATCGATAGAAATCAGTCGCATGGAGTGAATTGCCTATGTGGCATGCCTAAGTGGCAGATGATCAAGGCTTCTGTTGAAAAGCAAAGTCCTATGGTTGATGATCAAAGCACGGCCTGTGTGGCATATCTTTGTGTATAATGTGAATTCGCGAGCCTCACACCCCGGTATGGACCAGAAATGGGAGAGAACATCAGGGAGGGCATGCGTTTCTTTCTAGCTAGGGTGGTGTCAGTGACCTACCATCCCTGACATTTATATTATTTTCACATGTGTGGTTGTTGCTGTTGTGAGGCGCCTCAGATATATCGGTGACTATGTGGAGTCGATGGGGTCATAGGACTCATTTACGCTCCCAAAGGGCAGGGAAACGCAATGTTCAGGCATTTTAATCCACATTAGTGGACCGGCCCTGACGATTCAAGGGGCAGTTGCGGCTGTTCCTGAGGCTCGGGCTAGACAGTCTCGAATTCGGTAAGGACTATCTTTTGCCTTAGTTCATGATGGAAATCCAATTTGTAAATACGACACCATGCGGTTTTGTTTGTATATATATATATGGCGACATGATATATGGTACCCATGCCGTCTATGATTGATAGTTATGATTGAAATTGTTTTTGAAACATATAAACACTAGCAATAATATCAAATGATTTGTTTTGCTCCTATCAAGCATATTTTGGCCATTATAAGGTAAAACTCTATCCTCCGGTTTGTGTTGCATTATGTGATGGGAACTGAGTCTTATAATGGCTTCATTTTTATAAAAAGCATTGCGATGTTTAAAAGAATTACTTGTTTTAAAGCACTGGCAATCCAATGGAGTAAACCCGTTCCGCGAAAGTGGCGTGGTCCTGTGATTAGCCATATTGTAAAATGTGTTAAGTAGATTTCTCATACTAGTCCCATGACTGACTCGTAGTTTGTTTCACTTGCAAACTCGGGTGCCCTTATTTCTACACGGGCAGCCTTGTATTCAGTTTTAGCAGACTCTTTCTGGATAGCTAGAGCTGAAGATGGATTCTATCATTTATCTCTTTTTATGTTGTTCAGCTCCTATTGTACATATTATGTTTTGTTTTCCGCTGTAGACATTTATGTATAGCTGAACCGTATTTTGTACTAAGTATGATCCTATATACTGTGTAACTCTGATGATTATGTTTATCCAGTGTATTCTATTGCACATTATTTGGTGTATTTAATTATTTATGTTCTACTGTTATCTGTTTATGTATTATATTCCAAATATTACCCTTGCCACCATCCTATGCGGTTTGGGGTCGTCACAAACGTGGTATCAGAGCTTTGGTTAAGCTTAGTTCTGGAATATAACATATTAACGAACTCATCAGAAATAGAACCAGTAGTGTTCTAGGGCGAATAACTTATTACAGATAGGAACAGTAATATCCTAGTATGAGTATAGCAGAATGAAATACACCTCAATAGACACATTTACATTAATGTATATGCCTCTATGTTTTAAAATTACCTTTTCTGTGGGCCTAACACTTTGTCTGCTATTTGCAGACATAGAAAATGAGTGTCAGAAACAGAAGGAATGCAGAACCAGATCTAGAGGCTCTATTAAAGAGATATCGAAATCTGGGTGGAGCACAATTCTCGAGCAATGAATCCATTATTCAAACTCAAGCTTGGATGAGCTCCGCTGAAAGAATTTTTGAACGTTCCCACCTGAGAGATGATCAGAAAAGATTAGTGGCATCTTGGGCGCTCAAAGATGAAGCTTTAATCTGGTGGGAAACGGTTACTAAGGATAATCTAGAAGGTGATATTACCTGGGATAGATTTAAAGAAATTTTCATTGAAAGATTTGTTCCTCCAGAAGCAACTGAGCGGTTATGTGATGAATTTTATTATCTGATACAAGGAGATATGAATATCCCAGAATGTCATAAGAGATTCAATGAACTTTCTCATTTTGCCATTTATCTAATTCAAGATTCAAAGAGGAAGAATCTGAGGTTTATTAATGGTCTCCAAAGAAAATACCAGAATAGTGTGATGGGGCATGTAAAGCTTCCTTTTTCTGAAATGATATACATGGCTTATCAGTATGAAGATCTAGATAAGCGAGGCCTTTTTTCGATGAAGAGGAAGTCAGTTCTGGCAACAAAAGGAAATTAGAAACTGATAGCCCAGAGACAAGTACACAGCCTGAGGCCAGTATGAAGTCTGAGCTCAGAAAGAAGCCTAGATTCAATCGGGAAAAGGTTAAATCTGAAAAATAACCAGTAATGACCGCCATATGCCTTAACTGCAATCAAAAGGGCCATCTGTCCAGGAAATGTAGATCTTTGAAAATATAGAGGAAGAAAGGATCTAAATCCAAAAACAAGGTTAAAGAAGATAGAAAATGCAATCTTTGCCATCAGGTTGGTCACGTAAAGCAAGATTGCCGACTATCACAGAAATCTGAAGGGGTTTAGGTAAATAAAGTAGCGGAAACTTCTGAGCCCTCAGCTAGTCAGGAAAGGCCAGATGTTTTAGAAGGCATGCTTACTGTCAAAAATATCCCAGTTAAAGTATTGTTTGATACAGGTGCATCGCAAAGCTTTGTTGCAAAGAATGCGGTTAAGAAACTGGATTTGAATTTGAAGAAGCTCAAAGCACCAATTACTGTTCATAATCTGGTTGGGGGTTCCCTCGATCTTAGTAGGGTTTGTGGGGTTCCTGTTTCTTTTTCCTGTTATCGATTCCCTACTATCGCGATTGTCATGAATTTTACAGAGTTTGATCTTATTCTGGGAATGGATTGGTTAACCAAATATGAAGCTGAGGTTAAATGTGCCGACAGAGTCGTATGGGCAAAGATTAAATCAGGCAATTATATAACCATTCCATGTGAAGGGCCGAATTCTAATAGGAAAGACTTCTGGGCAGCTTTAATGTTTCTCCTGCTCAAATAGAACCTGTTCCTGTCATCTTGGAGAATATTCCGGTCGACATTGAAAATATTCCCGTCGTGAAGAACTATGCGGATGTGTTCGAAGAAGTTGTTAGCTTACCTCCACAGAGAGAAATTGATTTTAAAATCTCTTTAGTTCCGAATGCAAGGCCAGTAGTTCACGCTATTCGAAGAATGACCTTGAAGGAAAGGGAAGAGTTGGATAATCAAACGCGACAGCTTGTATGGAAGGGTCTAATCAGGCCTAGCTTCTCTGATTGGGGAGCAGCTATGGTATTTGTTCTGAAGTCAGATGGTACTCTCAGACTATGTGTAGATTATCATGACTTGAATAAGCAGACGCTGAAGAACAAATATCCATTGTCGCGGATTGATGATTTGTTGGATCGATTGAATGGAGCACAAGTGTTTTCACGAATGGACCTAGCTACAGGTTTCCATCAGCTTCGTATTGCCGAAGAGTGTGTTCCTTTGATAGCATTCAGAGGCCCAAACTTATTCTACGAGTGGTTAGTAATGTCGTTCGGCTTATGTAACGCTCCAGCATATTTTGTCGATCTAATGAACCGAGTATTCAGAGAAGTATTGAATAAATTTGTTCTGGTTTTCATTGATGATATATTGATCTTCTCTAAATCAGAAAGCGAGCAAGAAAATCATTTGGAACAAGTGTTAGAAATTCAGAGAAAGAATGTGTTGAAAGCAAAGTTTTCCAAATGTATATTCTGGCAAGAAGAAGTCAAATTTCTTGGCTACGTCGTGTCAAAGCAAGGAATTTCAGTGGATCCCAGTAAAATCACTTCTATTCAGAATTGGAAACAGCCTCATACGCCCACAGTCAGAAGTTTTCTCGGATTGGCCAGTTATTATCGGAAGTTCGTTAAGAATTTTTCGAAGATATCTAGTCACTTAACAAAGCTTACTAAGAAACATTCGAGATTCAACTGGACTCCCGAATCTGAGGCAGCTTTCCAGGAGCTGAAGTTAAAATTGACGACTGCTCCAGTGCTCACAATTATTGACGGCAATCAAGATTTAAAAGTCTGGACCGATGCTTCTAAAGAAGGCCTTGCCGCAGTGTTAATGCAAAGAGGCCATGTAGTCGCTTATGCTAGCCGTCAATTGAAACCACATGAAAAGAATTATGTTACTCACGATCTAGAATTGCTATCTATCATGTTTGCTATGAAAATCTGGAGGCATTATCTATTGGGTGAGAAGTTTGAATTATACACTGATCATCAATCATTGAAATATTTATTCACCCAGAAGGATCTGAATATGAGACAGCAGCGTTGGTTAAAATTTCTCACGGCTTATGATCTTGATATCGTATATACTCCGAGGAAAGCTAATGTTGTGGCTGATGCGCTCAGCAGAAAGAATGTAATTATCGCTAGTCTTATCATCATGCCTTCATTGATTGATAACATATCTGCTCTTCAGAAGGATGATCATTTCATTCAAAAGATCAGAGAGAGAATTCAGAAAGGCGAGCCCTCGAGTTTTCAGATAGATAACGATGGAATTCTGAGGTTAAAAGGCCGAATATGCATGCCAAAGATTGTAGAACTCTAGAGAGAAGTATTGGATGAATGTCACAAAGCCAAGCTTAGTATCCATCCAGGGGTGAGCAAAATGCATAATGACGTCAAACGCACTTTCTGGTGGAAATCTATGAAAAGGGACATTTCTTTATATGTTAGCCGGTGTTCTACTTGTCAACAAGTCAAAAGCGATCAGCAGAAGCTCGCTGGATTGTTGCAACCATTGGAAATTCTAAGTGGGAAGTGGGAACAGATTTCTATGGATTTCATAGATGGTTTGCCCAGAACCAGAAAAGGAAATGACCGTATTTGGGTGATCGTAGATCGTTTCACGAAGACCGCCCATTTTATACTTGTCAGATCGAATAGAACTACTCAGAGTCTGGCGCAGATTTATTTCAAGGAAATAGTTAGACTGCACGGAGTTTCCATGAGCATCGTTAGTGATCGTGACCTGATTTTTGCTAGTAAATTTTGGGAAGCATTCCAAGCAGAATTGGGAACGAAACTGAACTTGGGCACCGCATATCATCCTCAAACAGATGGTCACACTGAGAGGGTGAATCGTATTCTTGAAGATTTATTGCGGGCTTGTGTTATTGATTTTGGCGGGTCATGGGAAGACTATTTGCATTTGGCTGAGTTTTCATACAACAACAGCTACCAAGCAAGCCTGACAATGTCACCTTTTGAAGCATTGTATGGTAGACCGTTCCGATCTCCTGCTTGTTGGGTATAACATGGTGATAGACTTGTATTGGGACCCGATATGATTCGCGAAGCTGCGGACAAAGTCAATTTCGTTAAGAAACGATTACTCGCCGCTCAGAGCCGACATAAAAGCTATGCAGATAAGAGAAGAAGAGATATATCATTTACTATTGGCGACCACGTGTATTTGAAGTTATCTCCGATGAGAGGAGTAATCCGGTTCGGTAAAATAGGGAAATTGGCAACCAAATTTATTAGTCCGTTTCCTATTCTAGAACTGGTTGGAACTCTCGCTTATAGGGTTCAATTGCCTGATTGGTTGCCTGGAGTACATAATGTGTTTCATGTATCTCAACTTCGAAAGCATGTTCATGATCCAGACTTGATCGTGGAAGAAGCAGCGCAATGGGATATAGAAATTACTCCAGAATTGGCTGTGAGAAGAGAGCCGCTAAAGATTATTGGCAAAGAAACCAAAGAACTGAGGAACAAGAAGGTTCACTTAGTCAAAGTGCAATGGAGTGGAGATCCGCGAGATTGTACTTGGGAAACTGAGGAAAGCATTAACAAAGCCTATCCTAAGTGTAGGGTGAATATCTCTGATTGACTCTGGTGCAAGGTACATTTACCATATTTTGCAATTTCCATTATGTTCTCCACTTTGCTGTTGTTTTCTTTTCATGGATGTAAAATTTTAATCATATAGTCTGAATGATTTTAAAAAGAATATATGAATTAATAGTATGATTTTGAAAAGTTAAAAATAAAATTGATTGATGATTGTGTTGTGTGAGTGTGAATTTGATTAATTAAATTATTAGAATGATAGTTAATTTAATCAATAGTAGAATGAATCGTAGAATTTATACAATAAAATCAAGTATTGAACTGATTTGAAATAGATAGATAGATATATATAGATGTACATCATATATGTTTGAATAGGTAAATGGATTAGCTGTTGAGTAAAGAATTTATTTGCGTGCCCGACAAATAGGTAAACCTTAATGAGTTGGATGCGCAATTTTATTTATTATATCAACTCCTGTGAATGCCATTGGATGCGGAGTGCTGGTTGTTCTGTGTGTAATAATAAATCTCGCCATAGGATAGTAACAATTAATTTTGAACTACACTACATGGCATACTTCTTGAAGATAGGCATACTTCATCATATACCACATAAGCATTTGGAGCTTGTGTGACGAGGTTGAAGATTTACCATACGAGCGAGAGGCTTGTATGGCGATGACTACATTTTACAGGTTGAACTAATGACTGATATGGACCATATAAAATGTAACGGAAAATTGCCAGATTAATAAAAGAACCACACGGGTCTGGAGATGATAATAAACACGTCTCTCTGGTCATTAAGGCACAAAAACCATTTATAGGGTGACGAGAATTTATTCTCTGGAGTTATGATCTATATACACTCCCTTGGGGACACCGGAATATATCACTATAATTACGTGCATGCTTATTAGGATTTATTGGGTACCTAATACGGCCCAATAAATTTCCAAACCCCTCCCCGTAGAAAGGAGATTATGGCGAAATTTTTCGAAAATTTAGGGTGTTAGCCAAATTTTTGAAGAATTTGAAAATTCTTAGAAACTGAAAAGTTGAAGAATGGAAACCAGATTGAAAGCTGAGTTGATTTGTAAAACCAATTTCGACTTTGTTCCTTTTCGTGGACGAAAAGTTTTAAGTAGGGGAGATTGTAACAACCCGGAAAATCTGAGCCAGTTTAAAATTTTTAATTTGGCTATTTTAGTGGATTTTTAATATTTAAAATAAATTATTTTAAATAATAACGACGAAAAGTATGTTTGAATCGATGTTTGAAAATAAATATAATTATTTTAAATTGTAAACAAGGCCTGAAATGGCGCGGTAGTTTCAAATTTGGAATTCAAACTTTGACTGACTGTAACGGGTGCAAAATAAAACGGATTTTAGTGAAACCAAAAATATTTAAATCTGTTAGTGAATATCTTTCTAAGAAACTGAAAAATTGAAGTTTCATAGCGGGAGTCAAAAGTTATGGCCAAATGAATTTTCAAAAAGGTCGCTATAGAGAATATATCGCCCTTGAAAATAGACATTTTTCAAATGGCCTCGGAATTCGACGAAACCACTTTTGTTGGATCCGGGATGTCAAATTATTGCTAGGTTTCAAATTTCATAGTTTTTGAAGTTAATATGTGAGCGTAGTGAAGGAAAATGTGTTTGGTCAGTTTCAATTAAATTGGATCGACCAGAAAATGGCCATTTTTCAAACGGTCTCAGAATTCGATGAAACTAGTTTTGTTGGGACCGTATCGTCAAAACATAGCTAGATTTATTTTTCAGGAATTTTTAGAATCAGTATGTGGCCCCGGCAAATTTAAATGTGCGTTCAAATCAAATATTGAATGTTTTATATTTTAATTTGAAGGAAAACTGACTGAAACATTCGAATGGGCCTTCGAAACATATCCCATTGTGTTCGGAATGGGGGTATTTAGCTAGGGACGACAGTCGTTGGGTTTGGATTGGAGTTCGTATGAGATAAGGGGTATTTTAGAAATTTAAAAATATATAAATTAAATTAAAAAATCTGATTGGGCCTCACTTTTTCTCTCTCTCTCTCCTCGGGTCTGAGAAAACCCGATACCCCCCTTTCGATATACGGTGGCAGCAGCTCCTTCCTTCTCTCCTCGTTTTCTCCTCCTCCACGCAATAAAATCAGGAGCTCCAGTTGAACTTTTTGAAGAGCTCTCTCTCGTCTTCAAATCTGTACCATTGGAGATTTTTTCGTGGCCTGTAGCGTTCGAATCGAGCTCGGGAAGTCCCGAACTTCAAACCGCCGTCGCCGCTACCCTGGTGCATCGAACTGGACCCCACCACCGCGCGCAGGTGCGCGACTCCTCCCTCTTCAACGTGGCGTTGGCCGATCCTCCTATAGCGCAGCAGATTGGAAGATAAATGCAAACCTAGGTTTGAACAAAACTGCTGAGGTATGGTTTATATTATTTAAAATAGTTTATAGCACTTTAAAGCGCTACGGTTTTTGATTTCACAATAAAAATCATATCTTTTTGCTCTGTTGACGAAATTCAGTGAAACAAGAGATAGTGGACTCGTGTGGACGTCTTTTACATTCTAGAAGAGACCGCATATTTTTCTGAGACTTCTGCTATTTTTGGTGGAGTGGAACCCAATGTGAGATTTCTGAATTATAAACGATATGGAAAACAACGATGTATAAATTATATAGTCGAAGTATGAGTTATGTAAGCGTTGTACACCTCATGTATAAGCGTTGTACACCTCATGTATAAGCGTTGTATAAGTTGTATGTTCGATGTATAAGTTATATATGCATTGTAAAAGTGATATATACGTTGAAATAAATTGAAATGATATTGAAATGAAATCGAAATATATTTATATACAAATATATATATATATATATACTCCCCTCGTCCACAGACCATGGACGATATATATTGGTTGTGATAATGTTTGGAATATTGGTTGATGTGAAATTTGGTGAATATCATGAATGGTTGATTTGAAATGATTGATTGTGGTTGAAATCCCAATAGGATTAGTATATGGGAAAATTCGTCTGCGTACGAACTAGATATTGAAAATCCCTATTGTCAAAAACCGCGAGGTTTTAAGGTAGAGCGAGGAGCCGTACTAGGGACGGTGTCGGTTTTAACTACCCTGTTGTTATGCTGCCGAAATTTTCAATAATATTCATGTGTTAGAACTATATTCATGTGTTGAATAGAAATTCATGTGTTGAATGAAGTTCATGTGTTGAATAAATTCTTTGAGAGATAAAAATAACATTTTTATTATATATATAGACTATATAAGATATTAGTATTTTAAATAAATTGTTTTAACACCAAAAATAACATTTTTACCTTATGTATGAACTATATAAAATAATCGTGTTTTGAAATAAATTGTTTTACAATAGAAATCACATTTTTATTATATATGTAAACTATAGAAAATATTCATGTGTTGAATAAAGGACTAGAACGATAAAAATCATATTTTTATCGTGTGTGAAGTCGAAAACATTCATGTGTTGAATATATAGATTGAACAATAAAATTTACATTTTTATTGTGAATATGAAGTGCTAAAAATATTCATGTGTTGAATAAATATTTTTGATGATAAAATGTCATTTTATCAAATACATGAAGTGAATATGGTTTTGAAATCGAAGAAAGAATTATATTTATATATAATTATGTAAATATAATTAAAATAAATTGAATAACGAAGCTGCAGTTCGTGTTTTGAAACCGTGATTTCAAATGATTAGTGCGGGAGATTCGACCATCGAATTTTCCCGAAACCAAAACCGTTGGGTTCGCCTTGGAAATATCTTTCCAATGACACCCACTTTGTGAAGATCCAACGGTTGGATTGTCTGGAATGTTTAATTCAAATCTGAAGAAAAACAGTGCCAAAATCAATTATATTTTTATATATATATAATTAAATTAAATCGAATAACGACGCTGCAGTTCGTATTTTGAAATCGTAATTTCAAACGATTGTACCGGGAGATCCGACCATCGGATTTTCCCAAAACTAAAACCGTTAGATTCGTTTTGAAAAGATCTTTCTAATGATATAAAATTTATGAAGATCCAACGGTTAGATTTTCAGATATGTGTAAATCAAATTTGAAGAAAAACAGCGCCACGACCGCGTTATGGCCTGAAGCGTCGTTTGAATGAATTGGCTATTTTTAAATAAATAAAAATAGCGATAAATAGTGATAAAATATTATAAACGATATGGAATGGAAATAAACTGAATTTGCTCGGTTTATGGCATATTTGATGGTTGAATGTGTTTGGCGTGAAAATTACGTTAAAGGACAGAATTAGTGACGTCGAATAATTTAACCATTGAAATGAATTGATTTGAAATTCTAAATATACGTGAATTATTTGAAAAGGCCGAGTTAATTCTCATGTCAAATAATTGATCGACGATTGAAAATCGAAGATATGAAGACGGTGTAAGACCGATGATCTGCACGTCGAATGGAGGGGTGCTACTGATGCTCATGATGGGAGTAGCTACCTTGAAGGGGCTGAAGTAGTAGTCGTCTGGACGTACTTGTTGATTGTATGGATATGCGAGGTATTGAGTGCCTCCGGTTTCGTTCAGACCCAGAACGAACTTGTAAAAGGACTGTGTGTCTGAGATTGGATTTTGTTCTGTGCTGATTGATCTCTATTAAATATATATTTGTTTGGCAGCGGAGAATTTATTCTCTTGCTTAACGCCCTTCTCTGAGACGTACGAGCTCAGAGGTTATATATCGATAGAAATCAGTCGCATGGAGTGAATTGCCTGTGTGGCATGCCTAAGTTGCAGATGATCAAGGCTTCTGTTGAAAAAGCAAAGTCTTGTGGTTGATGATCAAAGCACGGCCTGAGTGGCATAGATTTGTGTATAACGTGAATTCGCGAGCCTCACACCCCGGTATGGACCAGAAACGGGAGAGGACATCAGGGAGGGCATGCATTTCTTTCTAGCTAGGGTGGTGTCAGTGACCTGCCAGCCCTGACATTTATATTATTTTCACCTGTGTGGTTGTTGTTGTTGCGAGGCGCCTCGGATATATCGGTGACTATGTGGAGCCGATGGGGTCATAGGACTCATTTACGCCCCAAAGGGCGAGGAAACGCAGTGTTTAGGCATTTTAATCCACATCGGTGGACCGGCCCTGACGATCCAAGGGGCAGTTGCGGCTGTTCCTGAGGCTCGGGCTAGACAGTCTCGAATTCGGTAAGGACTATCTTTTGCCTTAGTTCATGATGAAAATCCAATTTCCAAATATGACACCATGCGGTTTTGATTGTATGTATATATATATATATATGGCGACATGATATATGGTACCCATGCCGTCTGTGATTGATAGTTATGATTGAAATTGTTTTTGAAACATATAAACACTAGCAATAATATCAAATGATTTGTTTTACTCGTATCAAGCATATTTTGGCCATTATAAGGTAAAACTCTATCCTCCGGTTTGTGTTGCATTGTCTGATGGGAACTGAGTCTTATAATGGCTTCATTTTTATAAAAAGCATTGCGATGTTTAAAAGATTTACTTGTTTTAAAGCACTGGCAATCCAATGCAGTAACCCCGTTCCACGAAAGTGGCGTTGTCCTGTGATTAGCCATATTGTAAAATATGTTAAGTAGATTTCTCATACCAGTCCCATGACTGACTCGTAGTTTGTTTCACTTGCAAACTCGGGTGCCCTTATTTCTACACGGGCAGCCTTGTATTCAGGTTTTAGTAGACTCTTTCTGGATAGCTGGAGCTGAAGATGGATTCTATCATTTATCTCTTTTTATGCTGTTCAGCTCCTATTGTACATATTATGTTTTGTTTTCCGCTGTAGACATTTATGTATAGCTGAACTGTATTTTGTACTAAGTATGATCCTATATACTGTGTAACTCTGATGATTATGTTTATCCAGTGTATTCTATTGTACATTATTTGGTGTATTTAATTATTTCTGTTCTGCTATTATCTGTTTATGTGTTATATTCCAAAGATTACCCTTGCCACCATCTTATGGGGTTTGGGGTCGTCACATATTTGATTTATAAGAATTTGATAGAGAAATTGAGAAAGGGGGATAACGGATCGAACGAATTCGTTGCTGAAGAAGATATAAGGAAAGGGGACAGCAGCTGTTTATTTATAATTGAAGTTGTGTGTCCAAGAAGCTAAAGGAGGTAATGTGTCCTAGAAGCTAACGATTTATATTTTATTAATTTATAAACTTATGTACGAACTAACATGCCAAAACTATCACAGATGAGCTCCAATCGGGATGAAACTTGAAATCTTGCTATAACATAATACTCCAGATGTGATGGAACTGGTTTCATCGAATTCCGAGACCGTTTTTAATTATATTGCTATTTTAAATATTAAATCTATATTTAATATAATTTAAATTTAAAAACAACTAATTCCTGGAGAATAAATTATTACAATTATCGTTTATATTCTAAATAAAATTTATATTGATTATCTAAATTGTTTTTATTCAGTTTTTACTTTGAACTCAGTTATTTGTTGTTCTCAGTATTATGATAATTCAATACACTTGAAATTACATCGTAATCGATTATTAAACTGATATAATAATCCATTTATATTATGAACTCAACATTTAAAACAATATTAAACGTTCAACATTAATTGACCAAAATTTTGGGTCGTTACATTCTTTCTCCCTTAAAAGAATTTCGTCCATGAAATTACAAACTTAGGAAAAATGTTACAAACCCATTTACTTTTCAAAATCCACTTATGTTGAAACTCAACTCTTCATATTTCAACAAATTTTAGTTCCAACCAAAACTTTTGGTTTTCGTTTATATTACACATCATATATACTCACATTCGTTTACTCTGAATGATTTTATTCACATCCAATTCATATTTAATAACACTTATTAAAATTGATTCTAATTCATTCACTTCCATCCATTTAACTTGCTTAAGTTAAATTTAAATTCCATAATTCAAATCCTCGGGTTTTTATTTCAGATCCTTTAGAAATCACATAAATATATACATATATTTATAACCATCTCAAATTCGAAACATTTGAATTTCAAACCAACTTGTTTTCTTTCAAACAGATTTCCTTCATATAACTTTTCTAAGGTAGCAATCCATCACTTAAAACTCGAAAATGAACACTAATGATGTTGCAGTCATCATCAGAATTATTTTCCAGCGACTGAAGTGAGTTCAGTGCTTTAACAATTTCAAAACCCATTCAAAATGATTTTCATTTAAAAATCCTTCCAAAACAAAGCTATATTCTTTTAATATACTTCAGAAAATATTTTTCCAAACATGCGGGATTTAATTCCAAATTTTGGTTTAATTCCACTTCCAGTTCATCTCATTGGTATATATCATTCTTATACAAACTCTATTTGGTTATATATAACCATTTCATTTCTTATAATCTCATTTGATTATAATACTAACAACCAACACGTCCATATATTATAATAATTTCAGAAAATTATTCCTTTTCTATCAAAATAGAATTTTACCTTTCATTTACCCACTTTAAACCAATGCTGTGTCGAAATCCTCTATTCAAGTGTTTAGAAACTCTTATCGACTCCATGGCATCCCACGATTTGACCAGAATTCATAAACCACTGAACAGAATAGCCAACACAATACAAAACAATTTTTTTATATCAATAAATAGACACGCTCTCTCTTATATATACACTCAAACTCGTTCTAGGGTACTACTGACTTTATCTCTAATGAGTAACTCCCACCAAAGCCTAGGTATTAGCTCAACCTAAGCTCGGATACCAATTGTAATGGCCCGGATTTTCGTACTATTTGAGTTGACTAAATACACCACACGTCTAACCCAAATTGCACAGAAATGCGAATCATCATGAATTAAGAAGAAAAAGGTAGAAGAAGAAAAGAAATAACAACATAGAATCTCACATCGCAGCGGAGTAAAATATAATATATATATATATAATAACTCTTGGAATACAAATTTTAACTATACATACATACCATTATCAGAGTACAATAATTACACCACAACGGAAATAACAATAACTATACAATGTTGAAGCCTCCTACTCCAAGCTCCTCCAAGTCTATCTGTAAACATCTGAACTACTTGACTACCCATACAAATATGGGCACCCAAGAGTTTAGGGTAAAATAAAACAAAAATAAACTATGGGTCAGTCATGGGACTGGTGTGAGTAAACTCCAACCATTGGTTTTAACTTTAAAAAATTTCTTTTTAAAAGAAAGAATAATCGTAAAACTGATCCACACACAAACACGGGTGGTTTTTACCTTACGATAACCCAAAAGATTATTTAAAATTAATACTTTTATGATATTATAATAGTGTCTTAAACAAATAAATAGCAATCTAGCAGAACACTTGCATCTCAGCTCTACATACATAGCATGCAATCAAAACCGTGGGCTCTTATTAGATAGTGGATTCTAACGGGCAAGGTATGTGACCACCTTCCGACGGTGTATCTCTAAAGAGGAATACACCGAGTTCAACAAGAACATCTTGCAACCCAGGCTAAACATGACCAGTCCCTCACTTCGCTTGAGAGTACCGAATGTATTTTCACCAACGGTTGGGATTAGCAACTGTTCCCCAAAAGGGACAACTTCGGAAGATTAAAGAAGTAAATGGAATTTCTTTAGATCAGGTGACAATACACCCTACTTGGGTGAGACCCACTTGGCCATGCGACCTAACTTGATTTTATACCATTTCCCGGTTCCGAGGCTTGAGGTCACGATTACTTACCTTTCATTGATAGCACAATCACTTTGAATGCAAAATTGTCGGTTCTATTAATCACTAATTGATTTTTCCAAAGATATTCTGGATATTATGCTAAGAGAATAAATTCTTTGCCATTAGATGTATATTTGTACAGACCAACATATACGATCATTGGAAATACTCTGTCAGACATTCATCCATACATGTTTGTTCTACGACTAAATGAAACCGAAGGCACAATTTTCATTAATCCATCTTCGGAAATTTCTACCTAGGATTAACAGAAGAAGCCCTTGCACTTCACTCCATCTTCGATTTGTCTTCATATAATCTGATTTGCAATGCTACTACCAATACAGAGTGGTTCTCGGATAATAATCCAACCGGTCTCTCCATATTGACAACGATATTGGCCAATACTTCGATAGTCAGTTATTTAACTATTGAAGAAAAACAAACATTCATCCAAAGCATCAAACAATCACTGGGCCCCTTAATTAATATTTCATTACTTAAATCACTTCTCTATTTCCTTATCAATATTTGTTAACCCAATATTTTCAACAATCCTCTTGGCCTCTAACGCTATTTGGAAAACATTTTCATATATCACCTTCTTTTATTTTCTGTACTTAGAAAATATTTTTTTATTTATGATTGGAATTCATTCATTTCCAATCACTTCTCCCTTTCACGACCATTCATTTCTATACTTAGGAAATATTATTATATTTCCAAATCCACTTACCTGGGTTAAAATGACTGTTATGTAAAAACATCGTTACAACAACCCAAAATTATTGCATTCAACTAAATCACTTTAAACATTAATCTTCGAGACTGAATCTTCCTATTTACCGGTTAATAATGAAATCGATCAAGTTGGGTATAACTATCTCTCAGACCTTGATTGAATAACATCTTTAAATTCAAAAAGAACAAGACTACTTATCTCGAAAAATCAAAATCACATAAAACCAATTATCCATTGTTTTTAATGTGTATACGTTTCTCTTTCTACTCTTACTAGATTTAAATTTATAGATTTTCTTTTTTCTTATAATATTCTATTTTAAGTTCGTTTCCTTATCGAGTTCTATATATATTTATATATTTATTTCTAGTTATCCATTTTTCTTAAAAACATTCTAACTCCTTAAATTTCAGGAAAATTTCACCAGCACCTCCTTTGTACGACTCAATAGCTCAAACCCTAACTCAACTCTCTAGGCCCTTTCTATTCAAAAAGAAAATCAAAAAGCCAAGCGGTTTTCCCAATAAGCTCATAAAATCTCATTTGGAATTTAAACATGTACCTTTTTGTCGGGCACTCGAATTATAATCTTCATTAGCTTCATTCCATAGCTATTTAACATATATACATCCATACCCGATTTATTCCAACTCAATCCAATCATTTTTAACTCAATTCGCTAATTTATTCTTTAATTAGATTTTTTTTCCTTATTCCACTTTTTAATCGAACATATCACATTCATATACAACTTTAATTTACTTATAAACCAATCGAATTCCATTTTCAATTCAAGTTTCATATTCGTTTTTGAATATGAATTCACTTATCCAAAGCCTAATTTTGATTCAAAATCTCATTTATTATTCTTCAAATTAGTTAATTCTATTCAATAATTAAAAATCTAATTTTTCAGTTCATATTTATTTTATAACTCAAATCTGGATTTTTTTTAATGGAAATCTAATTTTTATTTGCTTAAAATCTTTTTATTTTATTAAAAAAACGTTATGGTTTTAAACAATTATAGCATTGTTTTACTGAAAATTTGATTTTAACATAACTCAAAATCTATAAGACGAAATCCAAATTTTTCTCTTCAATTACAAAAATATTATTCAATTGGTCTTGGCAATTCTTATTTCAATGAATTCCAACTTAAATTGAGTTCTATATACTCAATTGAAGTTCGTAACGTCAAATTACGAACTACCGCGTTGCGGCGAGTTAGTTTTAATTATATTTATATATAAACGTTTAAACTTCATTTATAAATAAATTTCAACTCCATTCTTATATATTTTAAATATAAATTAATCCAGTTTTCCAAATCCGACTTTATATTTCCGATTATCCCTAATCGTCAATTATTTCATTAATCGGTTATAAATTTATTTATAGATCAATCTTCTAAATTAAATTCCAATTCCCTTTATAAATAAATTATTTATAAAATTCGATATAATCACATTCTAATTATAAATACTTATATTTATCTCAATTCTGTTTATATTTCGAATTTCAAAATAAAATCTGTTGTTCCCATTTCGAAACGATTTCCAATTCACTTTTAGATTCATACTTAAATTTAAAATTCCAAATTATCCAATGATAATTATCTTACTTAATTTATAGACATCGTTCATAAATTTAACTTCCTTGTTTTATAATTTAAAACAGGTTTCCATTTCAAATCCATTTGAAACCCAATTCCTATTCTGGAATATTTTATTGATCTTAACTTATATATATATATATATATATATATATATATATATATATATAAACAGTGAATCTATTTTCATATTCATATTTAAACTTCTATTTAATACAATCCAAATATTTTTTCTGAGAATATTTTATTTGAATAAATTCGATCTTATCGAATTCAAATCATAAATCCATACAGATTTATTTTAATTCAATTTACAATTTGAACATCATAATAGATCTCATCACTCTTTTTTGTACTAATTTCAATTCCCTTTTTTAAATTCACATCTAAATTTACATTTCCCATATTATCTGTAACAACCTGTAATTTTAAACAACACTATAATGACAAACTAAAGAATACTTAATTAAATATTAGGAATTAAGTGAAATGGACTACACCATTTCCTTCGTCTCTGAATTCTACTTAAGATAGACTCCGAGTTTGCGTAAAACGGACATCGTATGAGAAAGTTATTAAGTTTAGAAGTTTGTATACGTATAAGAGAAATATATATAAACAAATAAAGTCCAAAAATTCAAAATAATTCAAAAATCAAAGCAGGGAAACGACGCGGGATTATGGCCCATTGGGGGTCGACCCATGCCCCAAATGGGTCGACCAATGGGTCGACCCATTCAAGGGGGTGTCGACCCTAGGATCGACCCCGGGGTCGATCCACCCCAGATCCATCTAGGTTCATTTTATAAACCTGGACTTGTTTTTTAGCGAGATTCATTGACTTTAGGCTATAAATAGGGCATCATTTTTATTGTTTTTACACATGAAAAACAATGGAGGCAATGAGATGTTGTCCCAGCTTGGATTGAATCAGCCTATTTTCTTCAACGATAGCTTATAGGCATACAGGATTTCCTTCTGCAACATCTACTTGTTATTCTATGTTCTTTAGATCCAGTCTCTGCGAGTTCATGTTATTTTTAGATATAAACATTTAACAAGCAATCCTGACATGTTTATTAATTTGGATCTAAACCTATTCCTGTTAAGAATTTGATTCATACTGTTGGCTAGCTTTTGGACCAAGCCACCAAGGTTCACTGTCCAAGAAAATACGGAACCTCGCTTGTCAGGACCCTCAAAATCTCGATCGTGGTCACCACATCATCTTTGGCTCATGGTCCACCATCACGACCCCTGCATGTGGCACCCAGCACGATTCGCGATCGCCCCATGTACCCATGATCCGACACGTCCTTGTTAGAGCTCCACGACCCGATCCAACCCTAGAAGCTAAGATGAAGATTACGACCCGATCCGTTCATAGTAGAACGATTTGATCCGTCCCCTCTGCCCTTACACGGTCCGGTCCTAGAAACCAAGATAAAGGTCGAGACCAAGTCTACCACGATCTGAGAATGCAGGATCTCACGACATCTGTCCATAACGCCTATTTTGTCTATTTCTTCATCAAGCCATGAACCAGTCCGAGATCCTCGGGATTTGTGCCATGTATGACCGCGATCCGCCTGCAAATATCAGCTATAAATAGCCTCAGACTTGGCATTTTTGAGGATCTTTTTGGCAATTCTGAGCTCTGATTCCACCATTATTATATCTCTATTATTCTTGTTCAGAGTTGTCTCGAATTTACTGAGTGAATCATCATTGTAAAAGTGAGGTTGAGGTATAAATCATTGATTTTACTCGAATTTTAAGTATAATCATAGATATAAAGTGGACATAGGCTCGTTAATGCCGAACCACTATAAATCTCGTGTCTTTCCTGCTTTTCTTGCATTCTTTCTGATATTATTCTCTGCATAATTGAACAACTTGGGTGTTGGAGCCAATTTTGGATCTAACATTTGGGTTCTTTCACTGAGAACAAAGTCTCAGCATATTGGATTGTAGTTCTATTATTTGGATAGTCAAGTCCGAAGAAAACAGTCCAAAACTCCACTGTTTCGATTTTTGAAGATTTCAGTAAAGCTCAGATATCATGGCTGGAAAGAAGTCTAAGGAAGTACGAGCTTCCCAAGCGACTGAAGCTACGAACGAAGTAATTGAAGAGAGCGTTCAAGAGCAGGTCGAGGTTTTGTCCCTGGATCGTGGAGAGGATGGGGCGATCTGATCCAATGAGGGCGTGGCGACCCGAGCAGCTGAGGGTGTCACGACTAGATCACAAGATAACATCGCCATTCCCACTACTAACCCTTCCGCGATCCGATCCCAGGGAACTATCACGAACCGACGCCAGGAGGTACCATGAGCCACCTGCCTAGGAGGACCACGATCTGAACTGACAATCAGACTACTACCCGACCTAGGATGGAAATTATGACTCGTTCCACTCATGTTGGAGCTTTTGCTCAACCTGTTTCAAGTTCCTTGCGTATAAGAGAAGATGAAGATGACCAGTTCGACCCTTCTGCCCTAGTTACCGAAGGACATCTGACTCGAATACTTGAAGCATTGGACAGGCAGACTGATGAATTGGCTGCTCAGAGGCAGGAGAGCTCGTTGCTGCGTCAGAATATTGCTGCCCTAGGAAGACAAATTGATGATATTCGAAGGCAGGTTTCACCACCTCCAACTCACCCTTTCTCCCCAGAACATATGTCGTCGTCGGAAGAACCCCGAAGGAACCGACGATGGCCCCCATTAGAAAGGGCTGATAACATAGAGCAGCTTCGATTTGGGTCACTTCCGTCTCGAGAAGAAGAGGCACTTAATCAGGGAACTAGTAACTGCAATTTAAATGAGCCCGCTCTACCACCAAGGAACGACGTGCCTCCCGCTCATCGCGTGATCGACCGCGGCAACAGGGGGCAAGGGAGTTCTTCTCAGGGCCCAGGCTTTGAAGCAGCATGTCAAAGAAATGCTGGAGGAGACCGTCGGGCAAGAAGTGCTGATCCCGAATCTACCCTGACCCATGCAGAGGTTGAAGCAATGATTAGGCAAGTCATGGTAGATAGCCGTGGACAGAGGAATTAAGATTGGGCCATAGATCGCAGTCATACGCCTTTTACTGACGACATACTAGATGTTACATTCCTGAGGCGCTTCAATATGCCAACCATGAATCGCTATACAGGCAGAACTGACCTAATCCAGCATTTAATGCGACACTCCTGGTCAATGAATGCCGCTGCAGCTACAGACGCGGTAAAATGTAAAGCATTCTCCATATTCCTGGAAGATGTGGCGTTATTATGGTTTACCCGCTTGCCAGCACGATCAATATCCAGCTTCAGGGAATTGAGTGAGAAATTCGTGAACCAATTCCGTCTTCATGCCCAAAGGTCTAAGAATGTGATTGAGCTATCCCTTATTAAACAACGATCGGACGAAAGCCTGAGGTCGTATTTGGATCGTTTTAACTTGGCTATCACAGAAGTCAAAGATCTGCATGAGCAAACTGTGTTGATGGCCCTAATCGATGGTGTCGATAAAGATACCGAGTTTGGGAGATATCTGGCCGGCAAGCAACCCCTGACCAGAGAAATATTTTATGAAAAAGCTAATGTTCGCCTGCGTCGGGAGGAGATATACGCTAATCGGAAAAGAAAGGCTATTGATAAGGAAGATATCCAAAGCAACGTAGCCATCAAGCAAACGGGAGATAGCTCAGGAAAAGTTGAAGTTAACGTCGGGAACAAGAATCATGGCAGCGGTCGCCAATCAGGGAATAGTAATAACAATAATCGGAAAAGAAATCGAGGAAATGACTCTCAAAGGAGATCCCGGCCCAGACCGTTTGAGAGCTTCACACCGTTAAATGATACGTTGGAAAACATCTTCCTGGATACATATAATGTTCTCCTGTACAAAAGGCCTCCTCCGAGAGACTCTACAGAGAAGGAGCGTGAAACTGGGAAATTCTGTCTTTTTCATCAGATCCATGGTCATTCCACAAACGAATGTCGTCACTTGAGAGACGTGGTTGAAAGGCTTCTCCGAAAAGGGAAGCTTGATGAGTATAAGGTGACTCCTAGGGACAGTGGGCAAGCCATACAAGCCCCGAACCAAAGCCAACCTGCTGCCAAACCGACGACTCAGCAAAAAGGGAAAAATATTGTTATCAATACCATAGTTGGTGAACTTTACATGGCAAAGCACAGTTTCAGAGCTATGGACCAATATGTAAATGCAGCTAAACAACATTTCGAAGTGGGGGAATGTAGTAACCCTGAGGACAACGCTCCGGTTAAGCAACAAAAGACGACGTCCGATGATGTCATATTTCGCGAGCGAGAGATTATTGGAGTACACTCCCCAACTGAAGACCCATTGGTGATCACCGTCACCATTGGCCCAGCTATAGTTCATAAAGTCTTGGTAGATAATGGGAGTTCAGTTAACATTCTGTTCAAGAAAACATTCGACCAAATGAAACTCGAGCCGAAGGATTTGAAACCATGTGAAGGTTGGATACGTGGATTTAATGGGGCCTCGACCGCTCCAATAGGATATGTGGAATTATCAGTAACCCTTGAGGAAGGAGAATGCCAGAGAGTGAGGATCCTTCCCTTCGTAGTCCTGGGTATTGAATCGTCGTACAATTCCTTCTTAGGCCGACCGGCCTTAGCCAAATTCAGGGCCTGTATCGCACCCTGGTGCTTATTGTTGAAATTCCCAACGGATGCCGGTGTGGGTATAGTTAGAGGAGATCAAGTTGTTGCCCGAGCATGCTACATTGCAGAGTTAAAGTTGCTCCGCAAAGGGAAAGATGTAGAAGCAAAAGGTGGTTCCTCCCCTCCAAGGGAGGAATCGTCATAGCAACTAATGGAAATACCTCTAGGAGGGTCGCCTAGAGAGTTGCCTGAGGACATAGATCCCAGAGAGGATGAAGGGCCTGGGGGTAGAATGACGACTCCCAATGAAGCGACTGTGGATGTACCAATCGATGATAGTGACCAAGAGAAGGTGCTGAAGATTGGATCCCAGTTGGATCAAGTTCGAGCCAAAGAATTAACAAATTTTTTGAAAGCTAACTTGGATGTATTCGTCTGGACCCATGCGGACATGTGTGGGATATCTCCCTCGATTATGAGTCATTCGTTAAGCATTAACCCAAACATCCTCCTGTCAAGCTGAAAAGGCGAATGCTTGGTCCAGAAAGGTCTGCCGCCTTGAAGGAAGAAGTCGAAAAGTTGAGAAGTAACGGGTTCATTAAAGATTCAACATACCCTTACTGGATTTCAAACCCGGTTTTGGTAAAGATAGCCAATGGAAAGTGGCGTACGTGCATCGACTTCTCTGATCTAAACAGGGCCTGTCCGAAGGATAGCTTCCCATTGCTTAGAATCGATCAATTAGTATATTCAACCGCGGGTCATGAGCTCCTTTCTTTTATGGATGCCTACTCAGGGTACAATTAGATCCCCATGCATGTCCCAGACCAAGAGCATACTAGTTTCATCACGGATTTGGGATTATACTGCTATGTCGTGATGCCTTTCAGTTTTAAAAATGCCGGCGCTACATATCAGCGATTGGTGAATAGGATGTTCTACAACCAAATTGGGAAAACGATGGAGGTGTACGTCGACGATATGTTAGTAAAATCCAAACGGTCATCCGATCATACTAACGATTTAGCGGAGATGTTTGAGATTCTCCAGAGATATGGGATGAAACTGAATCCTTTGAAATGTTCATTTGGGGTAGCATCTGGAAAATTCCTAGGGTTCATTGTCAGCTCGCACGGAATTGAGATCAATCCAGATCAAATAACAGTAATCTGAAATATTCAAGAACCAAAGCAGATTAAAGATGTGCAAAGCCTTGCTGGAAAAGTAGTAGCGCTCTCAGCAAATTTATCTCAAAAGCTACAGATAAATGCATCCCCTTTTTTGAGCTAATAAAGCGAGGTAAGCGCAACTTTAAATGGACTCCTGATTGTATAGAAGCATTCCAGAATCTGTTGAATCATCTGGAAAGACCCACGATACTGTCTAAGCCTGTGGATCACGGGGATTTATTTGTGTACTTGGCAGTGTCATCCCACGCAATCAGTTCAGCTTTGGTAAGAGAGGAGGATAAGGTGCAAAGACCAGTGTACTATGTGAGTAAGAAATTGGCAGTCGCAGAACGGAATTACCCAAAAATAGAAAAGCTTGTGTACAGTTTGCTGATTGCATCTAGGAAGCTTCTTCACTACTTCCAGGCTCATCCCATCACTGTTTACACTGATCACTCGCTTAAGCAAGTCCTACAAAGGCCAGAAGCATCAGGAAGGTTGCTCAAATGGAACATTGAGCTGAGTCAAGTCGACCTGAACTTCCAACCCCGAAGGTCGATAAGAGGGCAGGCACTTGCAGACTTTATAGCAGAGTTTACCATCCCAGAAGATGATGCAGTAACCGAGGAAGACGATCTGCCAAAGCTACTCCTTGACCCTAATGCTTGGAAACTATATACCGATGGAGCTAAAAATAACAGACGATTTGGTGCCGGAGTGATTCTTGAAACTCCAGAGAAACGGCTGATATATTACGCTCTTAGATTAGAGTTCCATGCAACTAATAATGATTCCGGGTATGAAGCTCTAATTGCCAGGTTGAAGCTTGCAAAGGAATTAGGGGTAACAAAGTTAGACATCTTTTGTGACTCCAATTTAGTTGTGAACCTAGTTAATGAAATGTTTCAGGCTAAGAGTCCAAGGTTGATATCATACTTGGAAAAAGTGAAGAAGTTGTTAGATGGTTTTAATCACCACAACATATCTCATATTCCTCGAGCAGAGAATCAAAGAGCAGAAAAGTTAGCGAAGATGGCTAGTTCCGATAATCCAGAACATACGGAGCTAGTCCCGATTGAAGTACTACAGTTCCCTAGCGTGGATCAGATGGAAGTTGATCCGGTACTAGAGATTGAAATTCAAACGGAGTCATGGATGACCCCCCTAAAGAATTTATTGATGAATGGAACGCTCCCAACAAAGAAAAGTGAGAGGCGTGCGGTTATACGGAAGGCTTCCCGATATGTATTGCAAGGCGAAGACCTGTACAGACAAGGTTTCTCGATGCCTCTCCTCCGGTGCATTGCCCATGACGACATCAAGCGTGTACTGAAGGAAGTCCATGAAGGTGAGTGTGGAGACCACACTGGAGGGCAAACATTGGCAAAGAATATATTGCGATACGGCTATTTCTGGCCCACCATAAACAAGGATGCAGCCAAGTATGCACGACGTTGTGATGCTTGCCAGAAATTCTCCAAGATTCCTAAGGTGCCACCTAACCAGTTGAAGACAATGACAAGCCCGTGGCCTTTTGCTATGTGGGGAATTGACATTATTGGGAGCTTTCCCATAGCAAAGGGCGGAGCAAAGTTCGCTATTGTGGCCGTGGATTATTAAACTAAATGGGTTGAAGTAGAGCCTTTGACCACGATCACAACCAAGCGAGTGATAACCTTTGTCGTTAAGAACATTATATGTCGATTTGGGATTCCAAAAGTCATCGTAACCGTTAATGGGACCCAATTCGACAGCACCGAGTTTCAAGATATCTGTCGAAAGTATCACATCGAGAAAAGATACACCTCTGTGGCACATCCGTAGTCGAACAGACAAGCTGAAGCGGCAAACAAGGTGATTAAATCCATTCTAAAGAAAAGATTGAAGAGGGCCAAAGCCATGTGGGTTGATGAATTACCCCTGGCATTATGGGCCTATAGAACAACGTACAAGTCAGTGACGAGTCACACTTCGTTTTCCCTTGCTTTTGGAGCTGAAGCAGTCATTCCAGTCGAATTGGAAGTACCATCTCACCAAACCATTTATTACAATCTGATGACCAACAATAAGCTGCTCCTTGAATCCCTGGACATGGTTGAGGAAAAAAGGGACGAAGCCGACTTACGTGCCCTGAGGCATAAACAACAAATAGCTCGGTATTACAACAAAAGAGTCCAAGCTCGAACATTTGAACCCGGAGACTTGGTTCTGAAACACTTCTTTCTTCCCCCAGTACATATGGGCCCGAAATGGGAATGACCGTACTCCATTTTACGAAGGCTTGATAATGGAACCTTCAAGCTAGCAACCGTAGATGGAGATGAAATCCCCAGAGTGTGGAATGCCCAGCATTTGCGGCCTTATCTGACATAAAAGTGTTAGTTTTACTCTTTTGTTTTTAGAACCATGTAAAAAAGGCTCGACTTGCCTAGAACAGTCTGGTTATTTGAACAAAAGATTATAAAGTGGACATAGGTCATGATTCGACCGAACCACTATAAAAATATCGCGTGTCATTTACCTTTACTGCACCATTTCTTATCTACTCTTTTATTTTGATCAATATAAACTTTTACCATTTCGAGATTTGTTTTAAATTATGTAGTAATCTCAAAACAGCTAATTCAAAATGTCGTCTATCAGATCGGAAGGCTCACAGTAATTAAAGCTCCAAAAGGTGCAGCGAGGTAAATCGCACTACTGTTTGCACTCTAACTCCCGAGATCAGGGAGAGAGTATAAAGGATGCGAAGATAACGTAACCTAAGGTGTGAAGGTGCACCATGATAAAACCGCCTTGATAACACTCTAACCCGCAGAAGGATCGGGAGAGTATAAAGGCGCTAGAGACTTAGCGCCCCCCAGAACCTCTGCCCCGCTGAAGGATCGATGAGCAGACCAAGAATCGAGCTCGAACTCTAACCTGCTGAAGGATCGGGAGAGTATAAAGGCGCTAGAGACTTAGCGCCACAGGAACTCTAACCCGCTGAAGGATTGGGAGAGTATAAAGGCGCTAGAGACTTAGCTCCACAAGAGCCATTCCCCGCTGAAAGATCGAGATAGTACAAATATAATCCTTATCGATCTCCAATAAGCCCTGGCCAGGCACTATAATGACGATTGATTAGGGGCATATACGCGCACCACTACACATTTACTTAGCACGTGTATTTCTCGATAATTGTTTTGGCATGATTAATAATTATTACTGATGACTTTAATAGTTAACTATGAATGTTTCGGTTATGACCATTTAAACTCTGCTAACATGATGAATTTGCTGGAACGCAATGGCGCAAAAGAAATAGATCTTTATTTACTGAAAGCAGATTTACATAAACAAGAAGCTAAACAAAAGTGAGGGCCACTCTCACGATTACATCTTTTGGCCAAAGGAAATCCTAAAACTAAAATATGAGCTAATAACTGCATTCTATTTACGCTTGGGAGACGACTTTGATTTCTTGTCCTTCTTCTGTTTCTCTAACTCCTCTTTATCAGTACCAGAGCAGTCACTTTTCTTCCTCTTCCTCTAATCAACAAGAGGCTCCGGGGGAGGACTGGAAGGTTGGGAGGCAAGTTGTGAAGTTATTGATTTGGAAGAGAATCTTATAACCAACCCAGTCTTGGGGTCGATTTCAGAAATAGGGGGCACGAATACAGGATCATGTTCCCCCTTCCTAAGAACCAACTGCTTCTCTTTCCTAGCCTGTATGTCAGCCAAGGTTTCACTATCATCACCCTTGGCCTCATCTATGATTTCTACCTGTAATGACCCGCATTTTCAGCGGTATAATAATTAATAAATTTAATTATTTAAATAGTGAATTAAAGGATTTAATGGTCGTGGAATTAACTAATGGCGAATATTTAATTAAAATAATATATTTAATTCTGAAATAATCAGAATTGGCTGAAATGTCGATATGGTGTGAACTGGATCATCTGTGATATTTAATTCAGTTTGGAATTGAATTAGAATAACGAATATATTATTTGAACGATAGTTTGAATGTATAATTATATTATAATTAAAACCGAGCTTGAAATGGCACTGCAGTTCGTAAATTGGCGATTCGAACTTCAACTGAATGTAAAGGATTCGTTTTAAGCCGGATTTCTGTGAAACAAGAAACATGTGGAGATGGTGGAGTATATCTTTCTAGTGGAAGAGAAAAATCGGGATTTCGTCGTGTAGATTTTGATTTATGTCCAAATCAAATTTTATAAAAGTCGTTGTGGTATTCCTTTATAATTTATAAAGCAATTATTTATATTTTTGAAAGGAATTTCAATATAAATTGAATATCGGGTTGACCCAGATTTGAAATATCAAGTTAGAAATTCATATAGGAATATTCTAGAGCTGTATGATATTCTGTCGGGAAAATATACAATAATATTTAATTTTAAATATTTAATTCAATTTTATTTTAATATATTTATATATTTAAATGGGTCATCCAGAGCTTTAAAAATAGCCACTTTTGCAAACGAAGTCAGAATTCGACAAAACTAATTTTGTTGGATCCGCAATGTCAAATAGTCGTTAGATTTCCAGTTTTGTGATTTTTAGAGTCACTGTGTGGTCGTACGGATTTTTAGAGTGAAAAACAGTCGATATTTTGACGGTTAAAAATATGCTGTGTAAGCAAACGGAGTCGGAATTCGACGAAACCAGTTTCGTTGGGACCGTAACATCGAACTGTAACTGCATGTCAATTTTCATTATTTTTGGATGTCGTGTGTGAGCACACGAATTTTTAGAAGGCGAAAATGTATATAAAAAGATAAATAAAAATATCTAAATAAATATCTAGATATTTATACCTTCTATAAATACCCCTACAAACATTTCTAAACCTAATTTCAACTTCAGAAAATCCGTCGCGGTCTTCTATTCTTCCAGGAAAAAGATTTCATCCTCATAAATTCAAAGTAAAATCAAAAGAAAATCAATAAATCCAAACAAGCATATATTTGAAATCCTTATGGGATTCTCTTCGAATCTATACCTGATTCATTGGGTTCGATGTTTGTTTAGGTCATGGAAAAAACATACGGCTTCGGTTTTGTTTGCTAGGGATAAAGATAATCTAAAGTGTGTGCATCGATGTTTGAATTGGTGGTTGTATTTGGTTCTAGAATGGAAAACCGCACCCGTATGCTCGTTTTGGGTGATTTCGGTGAGAAGAACGTTCAGTGATTTACTGTGCGGTCGCGACAAAGGCGAAGTCGAGCTCGTATTTCTGGCAACCGAGTTGAAAAATGAGGGTGTGGGGAGGATGAGCTCGGCAAGAGAGTGGTGTTGGTGGTTTCGGTTGGGTGAATCATGGAAAGAAGGAGGAGAACGAGATGCAAGAAGGATCGGAAATGGCCATATTGGAAATCGCATATTATTTTGGGGGAAGAAACAAGAGAGAGAGGCGGGTCTGGGTTCTAAGGGGAGCGGTTGGGCTTAAACGATGGTGAATGGGCTGAGATTAAAGGGTAAAGGCCCAAGGGTTTTTAATTTGTTTAAGTTTAATTAACTTTCAATCTCGTTTAACTTGTGATCGTTGTATCCAGCTCATACGGAATCTGATCGACGAACCGTCGGTTGTGTTGGGTCCGTATCATCGAGTACTTCGTGTATGCTATGGATTGGTATTATTCTGAAGAGTTAGGAATTTTATTTAATTTCAAACACCTGTTTGAAATTAAATAAAACAACGCTGAATCAAGCGATGGTTATCATTATTAACGATGATCGTCCAATGTGAGTAAATCTCATTAACTCTGAATGGTTTATAATTTCATGTTGTATTTTTAGAACTGTTAAATATTGGCTGATTGACTGTGTGTTGACTGTTTGATTGAACTGCTAGTCAGTTAGTGGAAATTATATATATATAAACCGTTAAATCAATAATGAACTGAAAGTGATGTTGATTTTATTGTGTAACATCAGTGGATGCAGGGAAACGGGTTGGAGGGACCCAACTGGGTTCCTCAACATTTATTTTACTGTTATTCATATATTGTGATATATGATGGGATATATAATCTGTTGATAATTTTATATGTTTGAGTGATTCTGACCATTGTTATATGGTACGTTAAATACCATAAGAAATACTGGGATGTAAAAAGGGATTTTTCAAAGTGTTTATTGAAAATAAAATAATTATAAAATCGAAAAGGATTTTATAAAAGAGAATGTTCATAAATGGGGATATTTATAAATGGAGATATTTATAAATGGAAATTTATAAATAAGAAATATTTATAAATTTGAATATTTATAAATAGGAGATATTTAGAAAGGGAATTATTATAAAATCAAAGAATAATTTGAAAATGGAATATTTGCAAACTATTTGCAAATAGAATAGAAAAATGAAATATTTGCAAACCATTTGCAAATAGAGTAGGAAAAAGATGAAATGAGATATTTATTTGTTAAATAAATAGAAGATGATAAATGAGATATTCATTTGTTAAATAAATAGGAGATATTAAATGAATTATTCATTTAGTAAATAAATAGGATATGTTAAGTGAATTATGTATTTATGTAGAAAATAAGATAATAAAAGGGTTATTCATTTAGGATAAACAAATGAAGATATAAAAGGAAATATTTGGGAAAAATGGATTATAAAGGAAATATTTGTATAACCAAATGAAAAGGGAACCATGTGCTGAATAAAATAGAAAGAGGAATATTTTCAAACCATTTGCAAATACAATAGAAAAAGGAATTATTTGCAAACCATTTACAAATAGATTATAAAGGAAATATTTATCTTTTGATAAATAAATATATATAAGTCTGAGCTTATATATATATATATATATATATATATATATATATATATATAAAGAAGTAAACAGGTGAATGGAGCATATTAATTTATAAATGATATTTATAAATTAAGTAAATATTTATCATTGGATAAATAGAATATATAAGTCAGGACTTATATAGAGAAGTAAGAATCGATTTCAATATCGATGTGTGAAACTGAATAAGGACAATGAGTTAATCAACCAAGTTGATCGAATTGGTTCAACCAGATTAATCAAAGGAGTTAGTTAAATGAGTTAACCAAAAGGAGTTAGCCAAGTCGAGTTAATCAATCAGGGTTAATCAATTAGGGTTGACCAGTCAGAGTTAATCAGTTAGGTTAAACCGTGGAGTTAAACCAGTTAGAGTTAACCAGTTAGAGTTAACCAGTTAGAGTTAAACGATAGAGTTAAATCGAACTAGAGTTATTGAATAGAGTTAAATCGACCTAGAGTTATTCAAATGGAGTTAATCAAATTTAGTTATTCGAAGAAGTGAATCGAATCAGAAATATTCGAAGTGAGATAATCGAATAGTAGATATTCGAAGTGAGTTGATCGAATCTAGTTATCCGACAGGAGTTAAATCGAATAAGATTTATTCGAAGAAAGAGATTATCGAATATAAGTTATTCGAATAAGTATTCGAATAAGAGTTAATCCAGTAAGAGTTATTAGGTGGGAGTTATTCAAATAAGAGTTATAGATTAGAGTTAACCGAATAGGAGTAAATAAATTATTGTCATTATATTATTCGAGTTAGGAAATAAAAGTCATATTAAAGATAATATAATTCGGATGCAGGAGAATATAACACCATTGTTATAATCACGTAAACTTGTAAAAGAAGGGGGTTCGTAAATAGAATCTGAGGGGTCGTAAGGAAGTGTTAAAGGGTTAAAAGATGAACTTACCCTATTTCGAGATTTGAAATGTTGTTCAGTTAAGGTCTGAGAGGTAGTTATACCCCAACTTGATTGACCTCGTTTTTAATTTAGAAATGGTTAAGGTTCGAGAGTGGAAGTGGTTAAGTGAATTTAGTAAATAAGTATAGTTGTTCGAGTTGTCGTCGCGATGTTGATTTAAACATCTGTTTAAATCCAAGTAAAGAAGATTTGGAAATGTTTTCCAAATAGAATCAGAAACGTAATCAAATATTGAAATTGGAAATATGGATTAGAAACGGAAATGTTTTCCAAATAGAATCAGAAACGTAATCAAATATTGAAATTGGAAATATGGATTAGAAATGGAAATGTTTTCCAGTTTTAACGTATATTTTCTAAACATAGAAAATAAGGAAATATGAATATATATATATATAGATATATATATGATTGATGATTGATTGATAGAATTTCCATCTGGAAATAATATCGTTGTTTGCACACGTGTTTTTCTTTGATAGTTAACTCACCGACTATCGAAGCTTTTGACCATTTTAACGTTGTTAATATGGAGAGACCGGTTGGATTATTATCCAAAGAACCACTCTGTATTGGCATAAGCGTTGCGAACCATATATGCCAAAGATAATTAAAGACGGAGTAAAGTGCAAGGGCTATTGCATAAGTCTTAGATAACAGTGCCTACGATGGATGTACTGAATGGTGCCTTCGGTTCATTCTGTTCCTGGATGACTTGTATGGATGAATGTCTGACAAAGTATTTCCAGAAAGGTCACGTACATTGATTTCTTCAACCGTACCAAGAGTGGAAGCGGAGAAGGAAACTTCTATAGCTAACACGTAATGTATTGTTGTAGACGTCAATTAGTGATTTTCGATGGATTTGACAATGCGGCATTCGAAGTGAATATGATGTGATGATGAAGCGTAACCACAAGCCTCATCAATCGGTAAATGACAGAAATCGGGCAGGCAGCATGGCTAAGTCGGTCGCTCCGAAGTAGGGTGTATAATCACTTGATCTAGAGTTTCATTTATTTCTAAAAATCTATTATTGATGCTGTCCCATTCGGGAAAAGGTTGCTGATCCCAACCATTGGTGATATACATTCGATACACTCAAGCGAAATGAGTGGTCAGTCATGTGTGGCCGGGTTGCAAGATGTTCTAGTTGAACCCATTGTATTCCTTTCTAGAGGTACACTAGCAAAAGGTGGTTCCATACCTTGTCATAGTTGGAAATCCATTACCCAATACGTGCTTATGGTTTTGATTGTATACTATATATGTAGAACGTGAGATGAAAGCGTTTCTGCTAGATGATTATTATATTGTGGTTGATAGACATTATTATAATATCAAAAGGTTTTTGATATAAAGATAATTTGGATTCTCATAAGGGAAAAACCCATTCCCTTATACGGCGTGGTCTTATGAGATATCATTTACCTACTTAAACTGTTTTAAACTGTTTTACTCATACCAGTCACATGACTGACCAGGAGTTTATTTTGTTTTGTTTTCCCTAAACTCTTGGGTGCCTAAATTTTGTACGGGCAGTCAAGTAGTCAGGAATTTACAGATACTTGAAGAGCTGGAGCAGGAGGCTTCAGGATCATATAGCTATAGTTTATTTCCGCTGTGTTGTAAGTGATGTACTTTGATAATGCTGTATATTCAAGTACAGATGTATATTTCAAGTTATGTTATATATATATATTATATGTTATTCATTCCGCTGTGAGGTTCGTGTTACTCTGATGTTGTATTCTTCTTCTTCTTCTATTCTAAGTTTCTATCTTGTATTTCCTCACCCTCTAATTTCTTTCATTAATGACCGGTATTTTCAATCCTTGGATGTTCGATATGTGTTGTATATCGGATAACCAAGATCGCTAAAAACCCGGGTCATTACAGTTGGTATCAGAGCTTAAGGTTAAGTGAATTACCTTGGCTCTATGGCGTGACTCGGTAGAGATAGTGTAACATCCCAAAATTTTCAGTATATTTAAATTTCAATTTAAAATAAATAAATTGGAGTGTATTAGGGAAATCAAAATTTGATAATTTTAATGATGGTGATTGTTTGAAATTAGTATAAATAGATTTTTCAAATGTAGTTTTATTTAGAAAGGCTATTTTGAAATATAATATTTAAATAATTAAATTAATTTGAGTAGGTTAATTTAAAAAGTGAAATTCAAATTTTTAATTTGAATTTGTGGAATTTTTATTTGTTAGACGAAGGAATTTAGGCTGTTTAAGTTTAACTTGGAATTCAAATTTAAATTTGTAAATAATCAAATTAAGAAGAAAAAATGTGTGAAATTTATTTATAGAATTGATTTAAGTTATAATTTGATTTGATTTGAATTTTTGTGAATATTTAATTTGAATTAAAACAGCTAATCGAATGATTGAATATTTAATTATTTAGTTAACTGTAAAATTTAACTGGTTGGTGACTGTCTCGGAATTCGACGAAACTGGTGCCATTGGATCCGGAACGGTGAATTATGGTAGGATTTCAGTTTGCGTTACAATCGGGTTTGAAATTTGATCGTACGGGAGGAAACGCGAATAGAATCAATGTGATAATTGTTTGTTTCCTATGTTGGGCTTATATATACATATAACTTAATCTCCATTCTATACCATCAGCCATTTACACTATATGTACACCTTTCTCCTTGTATTTTTTTTCCAAATGGCTAAAAATAAAAAGTTCAAACCATAGATCTAAAATAATATTCAAGCTCAAAATAAAATTTCTCCAAACCCTAGCTTATTATATGTTGATTCGAAGATCTTGACGATACGAACTCGCGGGTGTTCTCATATTCAACATGCAGCGCTCCAGGTAACCAGAAATCGAAGGTCAAAGTTGGATTTTCGGAACCCTAAAGTGATTTTTGGGCGTTTCTGATTTTGGGGTCAATCGGCAAAACAGGGATCTAGGTATTGTTGAGAACATCAACACGAGTTGAACGATGGTAGCTAGGAGTTCTATTGCTCAAGGAATCATCGGGAATTGGCATTTTAGGGTTTTAAACCCCTTTCGTTGAGCATGGCCGTGTTGCCGTAGGATGCCACCGGAGTTGATGGCTCCGACACCAGTGGATGCGCAGGAAGATGAGGTCTCGATTGCAGGTGGTTGGAGCTTTTGATTTGGTCGGAGCAGTGAGATATTGGTGGTCAAAGTTTCGGTCTTCGAGGTGATTTCCGCGTTGGTTACTGTAGCAGTAACGAAGAGGAGCGGGAAGAGCCAGTTTAGGGAGCTGACGTGTCAATCAGTGGTTGGGTGAGAATAATATTTTATTAATTTTTTTATAATTAAAATTCAAATGGTAAAACACTGATAACTTTCTCATATGAACTCGGATTTGGACACGGTTTGTTGCGTTGGGATCGTGGCGGAATTGCGGACGTTCTGGCGCTGGTTTGGTTGCGATCTGAGACTGTCAAATTTTGGACTTTGGTTGGACTTTCGATCCACTAAGGACCCAAAGGTTAGTGATTCTTCGCTCATGAAATACTGAATTATTCCCATATTTATCGAATTAAATTATGAAATAATTTGGTTGCATGGTTGTGATTGGCTGTTGCATTTGGTTGCTTAAATTTGATATACCAGAGTGTTAACATGCAAATTAGATCGATGATTAGTTATTTGATTTAAATTTAAATTTCTAGTTGAAAATTCGAATCCTTATAAATCCTGAAACAGTTGAAACTGATCAGTTGAATGGAATGGTTGTGATGGATGTTTGGTTGAAATTATTTACTGAATTGAGATTTGACATAATTAACGCTTTGTATTCAGTATAGTGTATTTGCATGTTCTTTGTGACGGTAAATCCCATTTACCCTTGATGTTACAGGCATCTAATAAACCCAGGGTTTATCGATAAAATAAATTAAGAACACAGAGTGAAATGATAAATCTTTGTGACCCTGATTTGGATTGAAATGATAGATCCATCCCTGAATATCGAGAAACTAAATTTAAATTCACTTGGCAATAGGATAGCAAATTATATATGGACATCGGCTGGTTAAATGATTTTAAATTAATTGAATTATATTTGGTGGAAAATTTCATTTAAAGGAAATGTATCGATTTTCGATAAATTTTTATTTTCCTTTAAGATATGAATTCTCGATGTTATTTGGAATGGTTAAGAAATTTCTCAAACTAATTTGGAAGTCTGTAATTTGGATTTAAATATGATTTGGGATTTATTCCAATAATTGGTGGACTCAAATTTAATAAATTCATTTTTTTTTTTTGAAATTTGAATTTTGGAATATACGTAACGAGAGTATTTGGAGTTGTTTTAAACTAAATACGAATATGGTTTGAAAATTAGAAATGGAAAAGGGGTTGAATGGTTGGAATAAGATATTGAAATGGTATAACTCCAATTGAGACTGGAATTTAGATCCAAGTGTTGGAATTTAGAAGGAGAAACAATTTAAGGTTTTAAAATTCTATTTTTATTTTGTTCTATTTTATTTTATTTTTCTATTTTTATTTTATTTATAAACCATATATCTACTTTGTTATAAGTGAAGTTTTCTTATATATATTATTATTTAAAAATTATTTAGTAAAGCTTGTTTTTATGTATATATATAGTGATTTAAATTACCTTAGTATACTCTAATGATTATATATAGGTAAATTTTATATAAAGTTTTATTATAAGTATTTATTTTCAAAATTTTATTTTATGAATTGTAAATCTTCTTCCAAATGGAAAGTGGTTGGATTTAAAATCGTTGGTTCAAATGGAGTTGAGATAAGTTATATTCTATTTGAATATAAATTGATTTTTAAATTGATTTTGATATGGAAAGGTAGATTTTATTCTACTTGAATATAAATGGGATTTCCAAAGATTGAAATGAATAGATATGGAAATATATATATATATATTCTATTTGAATATGAAGGGATTTCGAATGTAAGTCGATTTGAAATAACTGAAATCTTTTAAGATGCAGCATATTATATGTGAATATAGATCGATTTGAAATATTATACGAGTGTAATATAATGACATGGAAATATACTCTAGTTTGGAATATAATCGGTTTGGAAATGATTGGGATATTTTGATATGAAAGTATATTCTATTTTGAATATAAAATGGGTTCGAAACAAAATATGATATTTTGATATGAAAGCGAACCTTTGTGAAATGTAAAAGAACCGATCGATGTAGAAAATGTAAGCGTTGGTTGTTAAAGAGACCGGAGTCGACATAAGGCATACTCTCTGTCAGTGTCGATACCACTTTGACAACTGTGAACATTATGACGTATCCAGAATGAGTATGATGACTTGAGGCGATTGCTAAATCGAAGAAGATGAACGATGACGAAAAAGCCCTGACCTTCGGGTCAGAATTGAAATGACTAAAATAGGAGCTATATTGAGGTAGCACCTTTGATCGGACACACTTCTTCGATACTATTTCTATGACTATGACGATGATGATGATTTGGGCCCATTTATGATTTGGGAGTGTGTTCCGAGGTGGGCGGTAGTGGCTGATATGCGTTACCACCGGTCCGGGAGTGCAATTGGTAGAATCCTACCCTAGGCATTGCCTTGAGTGCCTTGTCATATTATCCTTATCGAGCCCCATACGATTTTGATTTGTATCGTACCTATGGAGTGCCCTCTGATGCCATCTCTTACGGTGGGTTTACGGTACTGTATAGACTACGGTATTATAAATGGTGTAAGGGTAAAAATGTAATCCCGCTTACGCTATTTTCAGTATTTATACTTTACTGAATAGACATTATAATAATAGCGTATTATTATATAGATATTAGTTTAACGGATCCTCGAGAGATGGAAAAATCCCGTAACATCTCTGGAGTTACTGCACCCATGACACTGATGTTATTTCGTATTTTAATTTGACTAATATGAGAATGATTTAGTGCTGATCCGAGTGTTTGCTGTTTTTCTTTTATGTAATACGCTCGGGTCAGCAGACGTTGCAGTTACCGAAGATGACTGTACCTTGGAGACTGAAGACGAGGATTGGTATATATCTATCATATATATATATATATATATATATATATATGTATTTCCGCTGCATTTTATTTCCACTGCCATGTGATGAATCTTGTATATGTATAACTCTGATAGTCAATATATATATATATATACTTCAACTGTTTTAAACTGCTATTGTGTATTATATGTTGTCCTTCCGCTGTGAGATTCTGTTATTGTTTTTCTCTTCTTTTCTTCTTTTTCTTCTTTCCCCAATAACTACCTATATTTGAGATTTGTTTGGGTCGACATGTGTGATTTATTGTTGATTTTGAACGGTCAAAAATGTGGGTCGTTACATTTGGTATCAGAGCAACGGTTAGTGATAACCTTGGCTCTGTTGGGAATTAACTCATTAGAGATAGGGTTAGAAACGCCCTAGAATGAGTTTGAGTGTATATATGAGAGAGCGTACTTGTATTTTGATGTAAATTGGTTTTATATTGTGTTGATTTGTTCTGTTGAATATTTATGGATTTTGGTCGATATATGGGACGCCATAGAATCGATAGGAATTTATAAACAATCAATCAGAATGATCGACATGATATGGTTTTCGATTATATTTGAAAATATATCAAAAATGTATTATTGGTTAGAGTATATACGTATTCGTTCTAGTAGGTGGTAGTATTAAGTTATTACCCATTTTGGTTGATTGGATAATAAATCTAATAAGGGAAGTTTAATGGTTAGAAAATATTTGAAAGAAAGATTTGTGACTGAAATAGAAAGGGACTTGAAACTTGATCCTAAGGGGGGAGTACTTTTGAAATAGTTTCGTCAAATTTTGAAATAACATCGTATTATAAGTATTTTTGAAAGTAATGGTTTAAAGAATTTTAAAAGAAATAAGTGTGCATTCCCTTCTTGGACATTCAGAAATAACTTTGGTAATGAGTGCACGCATTATCGACGTTTATTCTGAAGCGTTTAAGTGGGGAGACCACTCCGTACTCCCATAACCTGTTTGACCGGAAGGATTTTTGATTTAAATTCCCTATGATAAAAATGTATACAAGGATATTGGTAAAGGTTACTTATAGTTGAATTTAAAATTTAACCAAAATTGAAAATTTCTAAGTTCTTGGTTGATTTAAAGGTTTGGATTTATATAGTGTGGTTTCTATGAATCATATAAACATATGTTATTTTAAACCTTGGGTTATAATCCCGGAATCAAAACATTTAAGCTCATCTTACCTAAGAATATCGATTTAGGCACTAAGGTGACTTGATTCATTGGAATTTTAGACTTTGAAATAATGGAATGGACTCAAGAATTAAGAGGGGTCGTCACCTAAACTCTTAAATATGGTAATGATAAGGGTCAAACAAATCCCAACTTTGGTTGGTAAGGGTGTTAGAAGAAATTGAATTTTGGTTGGGTAGTAAGAACGATAACACTCGACTTGGCTAATTCATAGTTAATAAGTTAGTCGAGAAGGTGTTGAAAGGAATTTATGTGGTTGAAAATATGGATTTCCGACAAATATAAATTGAAAGGATGAATGATCGATAAATTAAATGAATGGAATTTGAAAAAGAAAAAAAAAAACTAAACTCGAAAACTTTAAGTTTTGAGATAAGGAAATGAAGATGTGCCCGAGGGAATATATATATATATATATATATATATATATATATATATATATATATATAAAAGAAACCTTGGGAGATGAAGGGTAAAAGTAATGGAAAGGGAGAAATAGAATGAGTTATAAACAATAATATATTGGCAATAGTTTTGGGTTGGAATAACTAATAAGTAGATTTAAACTAGTTCGAGGAGAAGATGAAAAGAAGTTTAGGTTAGTTAGTAAATGTGAGTGGCCGATAAGAAAAATCTAATGAGGTAAACCTCATTTGTACAATATATCGAATTTAAATCTGAAGAAAATGAATGGAATGTAAATATTTGGTCGAAGGAAATAAAAGTTTAAGTTTTAGTAGAGAATTGAATTAAATAAATTTAATTTAGAAAAGCATATAATAAAGACCATAACTTATCTCCCATTATGGATTCAAGGATTACTAAAATCAGAACGAGGAAATGAAAATAAACTTGAAATTTAAAATATGAAATAAGGTGTTGAAAAAGTAAAACCAAGGAAAAGGGTGTATGAATAATAATGGAATGTAATTATAAATGGAACTATGCTTGGTGTAACATGGATGAAGTAAATTGGTATAAGGAATGAGAGTTGGTGAATCGACCAAGGTTAATGAATTGGTGATTGAGTATAGTTGAGTTAGTTGGAGAAGTTAAAGTGAATCCAAGTCTTAATGATGATTTAAATCTTGAAATTAGCAGGTAACGAATGGAAATTTTATTAGATAAAGTAAGCGATTGAATGAAAAATTTCATTTCTTGGATTATGAAGTAAATGTATATGTAAATGATTCAATGAGCGAATGAAAACAACTGAAATGAATAAGTTGAAAAGAACTTGAGTAAGATAGACGATGGCATAATATGAATAGATAAAATGAAATTTGCTCAATACAAGTGAAATGAACGAGAGTATACTTAAGCGATAAAGGGTAAACAATACTCGAATATAATGGAATGATAATTTATTTAGATGGTTAAGCTTGGCTTAAATTTTCGAATCGGAAAGTTTGAACTTGAAATGGAATTTATCAATGCTTATGCCAAAAATCTGAAATATCCGATAAGTTGAAGTAAAATAGTCGTAACTTTTGAATGGACAATCGGAATTTGATGATTTTGCACTTTTTGGAAACCTCGAAAACTGAACTAAAACTTTTGTTAATGGGGTCCTGTCTAATTTTCATGTTTATTAGGTTGAAATCCAAGTGTTAGTTGTAGTTCAGCGCGCAGAAAATAAAAATCTGAAGCGTATACTCATGTTGTTTTGACCATAACTCCCTAACGGAACGTCGGATTTTAATGTGCGAATACAATTCGGAAAGGCCTGAATGTAAACTAAAACTTTCCTTAATATGCTGAGTCAAATTCTGATGTCTAAGGGGTTAAAAACTGGGTTGAACAACTCAGACCTGCATTTTTCATTTTACGGGCTGAGGTGCTCGCCTTCACTAAAATAGTCATAACTTTTGAACGAATTCGACGAATCCAGACGATTCGGAAAGCCTGAAACAAATACTACAACTTTTGCCTAGTATGTTTTAGTCAAATTCCAACTTTTAAAGGGTGATAATCAATGATTTGTTCGCTGGTCTACTATGAAAATCTTGGTTTTGTGGTTGAATTGCTTTGTATATGTTGTGTAAGCTATATAAATTTGCCATGGATTGTTATATATTTGATTCTTATGCATGTTTAAGTGTTTTAGTAGGTGAAAGGATTGGAATTACGCTTGGAGTTCGCTTGCGCTAAAGGCTAAGTGCTAAAAAAATAAATAAATTTGCATATGAACGCTAAGGAGGTACGTATTGGAAATTATTTTGGGTTTTGGGGTTTTGGTTTTGTGTTTTCCCCATTTTTTTGGGATGCCTCATCATATGATGAGATGTATATTTGAATTTTATATATGTTGTGATTTTCCGGACCTCTCCGTGCAAAGGAGATGCTGTCGAAATTTTCCGTGATTTCGGGAGTTAGAAAATTTATGAGTTTTACAAATATAACTTACTTTATAAAGGCTATTTTTAAGTATGAATTTAAAATAGATATGTGCTTAATATCGTTTCGTTCTCTTTTCGAGGACGAAAATATTTTAAGTGGGGGAGAATGTAACATCCCAAAATTTTCAGTATATTTAAATTTCAATTTAAAATAAATAAATTGGAGTGTATTAGGGAAATCAAAATTTGTTAATTTTAATGATGGTGATTGTTTGAAATTAGTATAAATAGATTTTTCAAATGTAGTTTTATTTAGAAAGGCTATTTTGAAATATAATATTTAAATAATTAAATTAATTTGAGTAGGTTAATTTAAAAAGTGAAATTCAAATTTTTAATTTGAATTCACTACGCCATAGATGACCTATCGCAACGAAAACCCATGGTGTTGCTAGCTACAATGTTGCCATTGCTATGATGTTTTTTGTCTATTGCAACACACGTTTCAATGTGTTACCATAGATATCAACATGTGTTGCAGTAGCCACGTGAATAAAATTAGTAATCCACGTCAACAATATCCAACGGTCCAGATTAGTGATCCACATCAATCTAATTTCCTTCACCACAGCAGCGATCTTTTACCCAAATTTTCATTTTCCCGCTGTAAAATAATTCGCGTTGTCTTCACTTGAGAAAATTGACCGAACTATCTTTCCCTAAATTTTCATTTTACCGCTAAAAAATAATAAAATAATTATCGTTGTTTTCACTTTTCCACTTTCAACCCTAAATCGTTCGAACCCTAAACTAAAATCCCAATTCATATCGCAGGGAATCCCAATTCTTGTTGCCCTTCTTCTTCCCTAAATTCGCCTTCCTCTCAAAAAAAAACCTCTTCTTCCTTCTCCTATCATTTTAGTTATCACTGCAGCAAAATTCGATGAGGCAACCACTAATTACGTTGTTCGCTACCAAATAAAGATCCGATTTTGCATGAAATTGCTTCGATGTTGATCTACTTTCATTACCCTAAGGTACTGTAAACGAATTTTTTGATCTTAACTTACCTTTTTTCGATGATCCATAGTGTTGTACTTCGTCAGTCTGTACATTCATTTTTTAGGCTAATCTGTTTTAGGCTTAACATGAAGGGATTCCCTAGCCATTTAAGTCTTTTTTTCCTCAAACCTACATCGTTAAATATGTTGTTTCACAAAAGTACTTCTTTGGGTTGTGCCTATCATTCCACCTTGTGAGCACAAGTAGAAATCGTAATTCTTTGGGTGTTAGATTTTGTTGTCCACCATACTGCCTGATGGAACATTGTCCGGGGAATGGAGGTAGAATGTGACAATGCTTTTGAGCACAAAAGTTCGCCGGATAATGTTCCACTGGGAACTATGGGACAATGCCAAATTCAGAGAGGCACTTTCGCTCCCAAGGCCCTTAATCGTAAGTGTTTGTTTATTTAGCCTTGTTAGATGTCATATAGTACACAGTGCATTTATCATATCCACATTTATGCAATCTTTGTTGGTACTTATAAGAGTACACGTCAGTCACAAATTTGTTTTATGTTGATGTTTCAGGAATGTGATTGATGTTTCAGGACTGCGGATATCACTGAATATTGCATGATGCGGACATCAATTTCAACTTCAAATTCGTCAACAGCGGCTGCGAGAAAGAACTGCCACCACAATATCCCAGCAAAGTTGAGGACTGTAAAGGTGGGGTCGAATGCGGGGAAGAAGTTTTTTGGTTGCTCCATGTGGCCAGCAAGTATAATTAGGTTTTTTTTGTTGCGGATTTTACTCGAGAATTTAATGTATGTGCAGATTGGCGATTGCGGGTATTTTATGTGGCATGACGAAGTGTACGAAATCAACACTTGTATACACATTGATCAGTTATGTCACTCAGTTATGTTTTAGATCAGTACACTTGTATCCACATTGTTTAGATCAGTTATGTAACTCACACATTGTTTAGATCAGTACACTTTTATACACATTGTTTAGATCAGTATACTATGTTATACTGATGCAAATGGAATTCAGTTATGAAACTCAGTTTGTGCTGAAAGGAAACTCAGTTATACTATGACCATACTTTGTGCTGAAATGCAATTCAGGCATGCATACCTCTTATTTTGTGCTGAAATGCAACTTATGTATGCAGGTGAAGGAGGCAGTGATGAGGATTTTCAAGAACTTTTGTTAATGAAGGCACTAGAGGTACGATGCAGTAGAGGCATTGAACGCATTGAAGGCTTGTGCTATATTTTGAAACTGTTTTAGTTTTATGTAAACATGAATTTAGGACTTGTTGTGTGTTTGTTTTTGAAATGTTTGTAAAATTGAACTTAGTGGCTACGTTTTGTTATTTTGTAGTTGACTACGTACTAGTGTTCCCTGGTTAATTTGAAATAAAAAGTTCTTTGTAAATTTCAGTTTGATGTTATGTTGCCATATATATGATATAATGTTGCAGTATGTGATGTTAAATGTTGCCATAGCTATGATATAGTGTTGCCATTGGGTGGCAAAATTGTTGCTATAAATTTATGCATGTGGGCCCCACAACTGGATTCCGTGGACTCGGGCTACAGATTTTCGTGGCGATTCCGTAAACACGGGTCACAGATTATAGTGGGTCCCACATTTTTGTAAATTTAGTACATGCGGCAACAACTGTGCTGATGTTGCCTTAGGATCGAAAATGTGTTGCCTTTGACTCTAAGGCAACGCGGCAAAAGGCAACCCCAAAAAAGTGTTGCCACAGATCATTTTTTGCCTGCAGCAACACTATTTGGCACCTACTGCGTCATTTCTCTGGGTTTGGCGTAGGCCATCTATGGCGTAGTGATTTGTGGAATTTTTATTTGTTAGACGATGGAATTTAGGCTGTTTAAGTTTAACTTGAAATTCAAATTTAAATTTGTAAATAATCAAATTAAGAAAAAAATGTGCGAAATTTATTTATAGAATTGATTTAAGTTACAATTTGATTTGATTTGAATTTTTGTGAATATTTAATTTGAATTAAAACAGCTAATTGAATAATTGAATAATTGAATATTTAATTATTTAATTAACTGTAAAATTTGACTGGTTGGTGACTGTCTCGGAATTCGACGAAACTGGTGCCATTGGATCCGGAATGGTGAATTATGGTAGGATTTCAGTTTGTGTTACAATCGGGTTTGAAATTTGATCGTACGGGAGGAAACGCGAATAGAATCAATGTGATAATTGTTTGTTTCCTATGTTGAGCTTATATATACATATAACTTAATCTCCATTTTATACCATCAGCCATTTACACTATATGTACACCTTCCTCCTTGTATTTTTTTTCAAATGGCTGAAAATAAAAAGTTCAAACCATAGATCTAAAATAATATTCAAGCTCAAAATAAAATTTCTCCAAACCCTAGCTTATTATATGTTGATTCGAAGATCTTGACGATACGAACTCGCGGGTGTTCTCATATTCAACATGCAGCGCTCCAGGTGACCGGAAATCGAAGGTCATAGTTGGATTTTCGGAACCCTAAAGTGATTTTTGGGCGTTTCTGATTTAGGGGTCAATCGGCAAAACAAGGATCTGGGTATTGTTGAGAACATCAACACGAGTTGAACGATGGTAGCTAGGAGTTCTATTTCTCAAGGAATCATCGGGAATTGGCGTTTTAGGGTTTTAAACCCCTTTCATTGAGCATGGTCGTGTTGCCGGAGGACGCCACCGGAGTTGATGGCTCCGACACCATTGGATGCGCAGGAAGATGAGGTCTCGATTGCAGGTGGTTGGAGCTTTTGATTTGGTCGGAGCAGTTAGATATTGGTGGTCAAAGTTTCAGTCTTCGAGGTGATTTCCGCGGGGGTTACTGTAGCAGTAACGAAGAGGAGCGGGAAGAGCCAGTTTGGGGAGCTGACGTGTCAATCAGTGGTTGGGTGAGAATAATATTTTATTAATTTTTTTATAATTAAAATTCAAATGGTAAAACAATGATAACTTTCTCATATGAACTCGGATTTGGACACGGTTTGTTGCGTTGGGATCGTGGCGGAATTGCGGACGTTCTGGCGCTGGTTTGGTTGCGATCTGAGACTGTCAAATTTTGGACTTTGGTTGGACGTTCGATCCACTAAGGACCCAAAGGTGAGTGATTCTTCGCTCACGAAATACTGAATTATTCCCATATTTATTGAATTAAATTATGAAATAGTTTGGTTGCATGGCTGTGATTGGCTGTTGAATTTGGTTGCTTAAATTTGATATACCAGAGTGTTAACATGCAAATTAGATCGATGATTAGTTATTTGATTTAAATTTAAATTTCTAGTTGAAAATTCGAATCCTTATAAATCCTGAAACAGTTGAAACTGATCAGTTGAATGGAATGGTTGTGATGGATGTTTGGTTGAAATTATTTACTGAATTGAGATTTGACATAATTAACGCTCTGTATTCAGTATAGTGTATTTGCATGTTCTTTGTGACGATAAATCCCATTTACCCTTGATGTTACGGGCATCTAATAAACCCGGGGTTTATCGATAAAATAAATTAAGAACATAGAGTGAAATGATAAATCTCTGCGACCCTGATTTGGATTGAAATGAGAGATCCATCCCTGAATATCGAGAAACTAAATTTAAATTCACTTGGCGATAGGATAGCAAATTATATATGGACATCGGCTGGTTAAATGATTTTAAATTAATTGAATTATATTTGGTGGAAAATTTCATTTAAAGGAAATGTATCGATTTTCGATAAATTTTTATTTTCCTTTAAGATATGAATTCTCGATGTTATTTGGAATGGTTAAGAAATTTCTCAAACTAATTTGGAAGTCTGTAATTTGGATTTAAATATGATTTGGGATTTATTCCAATAATTGGTGGACTCAAATTTAATAAATTCATTTTTTTTTTTGAAATTTAAATTTTGGAATAAACGTAACGAGAGTATTTTGAGTTGTTTTAAACTAAATACGAATATGGTTTGAAAATTAGAAATGGAAAAGGGGTTGAATGGTTGGAATAAGATATTGAAATGGTGTAACTCCAATTGAGACTGGAATTTAGATCCAAGTGTTGGAATTTAGAAGGAGAAACAATTTAAGGTTTTAAAATTCTATTTTTATTTTGTTCTATTTTATTTTATTTTTCTATTTTTATTTTATTTATAAACCATATATCTACTTTGTTATAAGTGAAGTTTTCTTATATATATTATTATTTAAAAATTATTTAGTAAAGCTTGTTTTTATGTATATATATATATAGTGATTTAAATTACCTTAGTATACTCTAATGATTATATATAGGTAAATTTTATATAAAGTTTTATTATAAGTATTTATTTTCAAAATTTTATTTTATGAATTGTAAATCTTCTTCCGAATGGAAAGTGGTTGGATTTAAAATCGTTGGTTCAAATGGAGTTGAGATAAGTTATATTCTATTTGAATATAAATTGATTTTTAAATCGATTTTGATATGGAAAGGTAGATTTTATTCTACTTGAATAATAATGGGATTTCCAAAGATTGAAATGAATAGATATGGAAAAATATATATATATTCTATTTGAATATGAAGGGATTTCGAATGTAAGTCGATTTGAAATAACTGAAATCTTTTAAGATGCAGCATATTATATGTGAATATAGATCGATTTGAAATATTATATGAGTATAATATAATGACATGGAAATATATTCTAGTTTGGAATATAATCGGTTTGGAAATGATTGGGATATTTTGATATGAAAGTATATTCTATTTTGAATATAAAATGGGTTCGAAACAAAATATGATATTTTGATATGAAAGCGAACCTTTGTGAAATGTAAAAGAACCGACCGATGTAGAAAATGTAAGCGTTGGTTGTTAAAGAGACCGGAGTCGACATAAGGCATACTCTCTGTCAGTGTCGATACCACTTTGACAGCTGTGAACGTTATGACGTATCCAGAATGAGTATGATGACTTGAGGCGATTGTTAAATCGAAGAAGATGAACGATGACGAAAAAGCCCTAACCTTCGGGTCAGAATTGAAATGACTAAAACAGGAGCTATACCGTGACTAATTGAGGTAGCACCTTTGATCGGACACACTTCTTCGATACTATTTCTATGACTTTGATGATGATGATTTGGGCCCATTTATGATTTGTGAGTGTGTTCCGAGGTGGGTGGTAGTGGCTGCTATGCGTTACCACCGGTCCGGGAGTGCAATTGGTAGAATCCTACCCTGGGCGTTGCCTTGAGTGCCTTGTCATATTATCCTTATCGAGCACCATACGATTTTGATTTGTATCGTACCTATGGAGTGCCCTCTGATGCCATCGCTTACGGTGGGTTTACGGTACTGTATAGACTACGGTATTATAAACGGTGTAAGGGTAAAAATGTAATCCCGCTTATGCTATTTTCAGTATTTATACTTTACTGAATAGACTTTATAATAATAGCGTATTATTATATAAATATTAGTTTAACGAATCCTCGAGAGATGGAAAAATCCCGTAACATCTCTGGAGTTACTGCACCCATGACACTGATGTTATTTCGTATTTTAATTTGACTAATATGAGAATGATTTAGTGCTGATCCGAGTGTTTGTTGTGTTTCTTTTATGTAATATGCTCGGGTCAGCAGACGTTGCAGTTACCGAAGATGACTGTACCTTGGAGACTGAAGACGAGGATTGGTATATATCTATCATATATATATGTATTTCCGCTGCATTTTATTTCCGCTGCCATGTGATGAAACTTGAATATGTATAACTCTGATAGTCAATATATATATATATATATATATATACTTCAACTATTTTAAACTGCTATTGTGTATTATATGTTGTCCTTCCGCTGTGAGATTCTGTTATTGTTTTTCTCTTCTTTTCTTCTTTTTCTTCTTTCCCCAATAACTACCTATATTTGAGATTTGTTTGGGTCGACATGTGTGGTTTATTGTTTTGAACGGTCAAAAATGTGGGTCATTACAGATAGGGTTAGTAATACCCTAGATTGAGTTTGAGTGTATATATACGAGTGCGTATTTGTAATTTGATATAAAGTGGTTTTATATTGGGGAGATTCATTGATTGAGTTGTTTATGGGTTCTGGTCGATCGGTTTGATCCACTGTATCGGAAGGAGTTTATAAACACTCGAATACGATGGGTCGACACGATATGTTTTGAAAAGAGGGTAAATTAAAATAAGTTTACCCAAGGTATATCTTGATATAAAGAAGATATATATATCAAAATTTTAATATAGTGGATAAACTGGTTGTTATTATAATCGAGTAAGATTATAAATTAAATGGTTATGTAAATAACCAATCAGAATTCATATAAGTGAAATACGTGAAATCAGATGATTTAAATCTGAAATTTAAACCACAAAATTGAATTAAAATTCTGGGAAATTGGATAAGTGTTTGTCAATGAATTTGGATTAAAAATAAGGAAAATTTAAGATCTTGTGAGATTTTAAATTTGTTTTACAAGAAGTGTGAATTATATTTTTGAAATGAATTTCAAAGTGGAAATGTTTAGAAATGGTTTTATAGTATTGAACTCACTTCGATCGCTGGAAAATAGATTCTGATGATGACAGTTGCATCATCAGTATTCATTTTCGAGTTGTAAGTGATGAATTACTACCAGAGATACTGTAATGACCCGCATTGGCAGAGGTATTATGATTAATTTATTTAATTATATCAATGGTGGTATAGTGAATTAAATGGTCGTGGAATTAAAATAATGATGAATATTTAATTTAAAAATAATAAATTAAATAATATATTTAATTCTGAAATAATCAGAATTGGCTGAACTGGCGATATGGTGTGAACCGGATCATCTGTGATATTTAATTCAGCTTGGAATTGAATTTGAATAACGAATATATTCAATCGTCGACAGTTGAACGTATAGTTTATAATGTAATTATAAACGAGCTCGAATGGCGCTGTAGTTCGCTATTTGGTGATTTGAACTTCAACTGAATGTACAGGATTCGTTTTAAGCCGGATTTCTGTGAAACAAGAAATGTGTGGAGCTGGTGGAGTATATCTTTCTAGTGGAAGGGAAAAATCGGGATTTCGTCATGTAGATTTTGATTTATGTCCAAATCAAATTTTAGAATAGTCGCTATAGAATCGTTTATCGACCGTAATGGTTTAGTCGATATAACTAGTTATCAGATTCGAATTTGAACAAGGTTCTTTTGAGAAGTAGTGATAATTTAATTTTTAGAATTTTACTGTAATTTTTAATTAATTAAATAAAAAACTTTTTATTTGAAGTATTTGGCACCCTGTATCAACATTTCGGGGTTTCACAATATGAGTTAAACTACCGGTATTATTGTATTTTTGGAACCGTGACACGATCGTCGTCACAACAGTATTTTTATTTCTGTCGTTGGCCATCCGGATGAGAACGGAACTTCATATATAAGGGTCACCAAAATGCTAGAACAAAATATCCTAACAATTCTTTGATCTAGAAGAGGCCACGTCCTCTTTGTTTCTCAACCGCACACTCAAGTTTTTAAAACGCAAGAAATCCCATTTCTTTAAATAAACGGCAAGCAAGAAAATTAGTATAAAATGACTTTAAGTTTAATTCCTTGAAACCTAATTCCATTTTTCATTTTATCCCAAGCCGCCACCAAACAAGGAAAAAACGCAGCAAAATGAAATCAAAGAAGATGAAAATACACGAGCTTATATCCGTTGGAACCACACGAGGGAGCGCTTCAAGCCAGTGGTATTCTTGTTGGGTGCTCGAAATACTGTAGCGTGAGCTACAGGGGAGGCATGGCGTCGGATAGTGGCATAAAGGAGTTGTTTTTCGAGGGTACGAGCGGTGGAGAACAAGGGGAGCGAGGCGTGAAGCCGAAGCTCCGGCGAAGCAAGGAGCAACTGGATATTTTGTAAACAGGGAAGCTCGCTTGCGGTAGTAAGGGAGAAACATGCGGTTGTACAGTGGGTGAGCAGTGAAGGCTTGTTGCGTGAAAAGAGAATGGGTTGATCGATAAGGGGTTAGCGGTTTGAAGTCTTGCCGTGTTCTGATGTGTGAAGAGAAGTACTGATAGTATGGTGAGAAGAGAGTGGCGTGAGGGACAGTCTGACCTCACGGTGCCCTTTTGATTTTTAAAGTAGTGAAGTGGTAGAGTTTTGTGTATTTACTTCTGAAGATTTGTGAAAGGATGAACGTGCGATTGGAGTGGAATCACATTAATGGGCTGAAAAGTGAAATGGGGGAGGCCTATCAATGTGGTGAACGTGTTCAAATGGTGGGAGTTGTTCATGTTTTTGGGTGCTCGTGGCAGCCGCAACAAGGCGCAGGGATATTTGCTACTTCAAATGAAAACAAATGGGGCATGCTCGTGAGCAATAAACAGGAAGAAGCCAACTTTGAACTTGCCAACGTAAATAAATATTTTTAATTTAAGTTAACTAAGGTTTAGTTAGAAATAATTTAAATTATATTATTTAAACTGGAATATCGTTTCATCCTGTGAACAGAATCTAATGGAACCAGTTTTGCTGGGACCACAACAACGGGATCTGTCTTATGGAGCTGATCTGGGCGGTGCAGAAGACGACTGAAATTTTACAGTTAAGTTAAACGACAGTTTAATCTAACTGTGACTGAATCACTTCAACGAATCAAATCAAATGTGAGTAAATCTCACTAACTCTGAACAGTTTATAATTTCATGTTGTATTTTTAGAACTGTTAGAAATTGTCTGATTGACTATGTGTTGACTGTTTGATTGAACTGCTAGTCAGTTAGTTGAATTTCGATATTAATACTGTTTAACAGAATATACCATATGGAACTGAAAGTGATGTTATCTATATTGTTTAACATCTGTGATGCAGGGAAACAGGTTGGAGGAATCCAACTGGATTCCTCAACATTTAATTTACTGTTTTCATATATTGTGATATATGGTGTGATATATAATATGTTGTCGATTTTATGAGTTGGGACGATACTGATCGTCGTGATTTGATATGTTGAATACCATAACATATCGAAATGTTGATAAGGGAATATTTTCAAAGTGTATTTTGAAAATAAATTATTTATATAAAATCGATGGATTTTATATAGAAAAGGAAAAGGGTTTTTATAAAAGAAATATTTATAAAATCAAAGGATAAGTTAGAATAAAAGTAAATCATTTGTAAAGTGAAGAACCGTTACTAAAAGTAAATCTTTATAAATGAATAGTTTATTCGAAAAGGAGTTAATCGATGTTAGTTTAATCGATTAGAGTTAAAGTAAAAGGAGTTAATCGATGTTAGTTTAATCGATTAGAGTTAAAGTAAAAGGAGTTAATCGATGTTAGTTTAATCGATTAGAGTTAAAGTAAAATGAGTTAATCGAATATAGTTTATTCGAAGAGAAAGTAAAATGAGTTAATCGAATATAGTTTATTCGAAGAGAAAGTAAAATGAGTTAATCGAATATAGTTTATTCGAAGAGAAAGTAAAATAAGTTAATCGAATATAGTTTATTCGAAGAGAAAGTAAAATGAGTTAATCGAATATAGTTTATTCGAATAGAAAGTAAAAGGAGTTATCGAATATAGTTTATTCGAAAGGAGTTAAGTGAAATGAGTAAATCAATAGCGTTAGTCAAATAGAGTTAATCAATAGTGTTAGTCCAATAGAGTTAATTGATAAGGGTTAATCGAATAGAGTTAAGTGAAAAGAGTCAATCGAATATAGCTATTCGAGGAGGGTTAAGTAAGGAAGTTAGTAAAAGGAATATAAAGTGAACTTTGCCTATTTCAAAGTTAGAAATGTTGTTCAGTTAAGGTCTGAGAGGTAGTTTTACCCCAACTTGATTGGCTTCGTTTTTAACTAAGGAATAGTTAAGGTTCGGCAGTAAAGGAAATGGTTTGAGTTGGCATAGTGATGTTTGTTTAAAACATCTGTCTAAGTCCAATGAAGAAACTTTGGAAATGTTTTCCAAATAAGAAACCCGAAATGTTTTCTAATAAAGAAGACAAGAAATGGAAATGTTTTCCATTGCTAATAACATATATTTTCTAAATTTAGAAAATAAGAAATGTTGAATATAGGGAAACAGGAGATGAAAAATGAACTAAGGAGATGAATGTTAAATGACGTTTGATCGATATAATTTCCATTTGGAAATAATATCGTGGTTTGCACACTTGTTTTTATTCGATCGTTAAATCACAGACTATTGAAGTTTTGACCATTTTAACGTTGTTAATATGGAGAGACCGGTTGGATTATTATCCAAAGAACCACTCTGTATTGGCATAAGCGTTGCGAATCATATATGCCAAAGATAATTGAAGACGGTGTTATGCAAGGGCTATCCTATTTATAGAATAGTGCCTTCGGTTCATCCTGTTCCTGGATGACTTTATGGACGAATGTCTGACAGAGTATTTCCAGACGATCACATATATTGATTTCTCCAACCGTACCAAGAGTGGAAGCGAAGAAGGAAACTTCTTTTAGCTAACACATAATGTATTGCTGAGGACATCAATCGGTGATTGGATGGATTTGATGATGTGGCATTCAAAGTGAATCTGATGTGATAATAAAGCGTAGTTTCTAGCCTCACATCCGGTAAATGACAGAATTCGGGCAGGCAGCATGGCTAAGTCGGTCGCACCGAAGTAGGGTGTATAATCACCTGATCTAGAGTTTCATTTATTTCCAAAAATCTATTGTTGACGCTGTCCCATTCGGGAAACGGTTGTTGATTCCAACCGTGGGTGATATACATTCGATACGCTCAGGCGAAATGAGTGGTCGGTCATGTGTGGCCGGGTTGCAAGATGTTCTTGTTGAACCCAGTGTATTCCTTTTAGAGGTACACTAGCGAAAGGTGGTATCATACCTAGTCATAGTTGGAAACCCATTACCCAATACGTGCTTGCGGTTTTGATTGTATACTATATATGTAGAACGTGAGATGAAAGCGTTTCTGCTAGATGATTATTATATTGTGTTGATCGACATTATTATATTATCAAAAGGTTTTGATATAAAGATATTGGATTCTCATAAGGGAAAAACCCGTTCCGTTATACGGCGTGGTCTTATGAGATATTGTTTACTTGTTCAAACTGTTTTAAACTGTTTTACTCATACCAGTTCCATGACTGACCCGGAGTTTATTTTGTTGTTTCGCTAAACTCTTGGGTGCCTAAATTTGTACGGGCAGTCAAGTGGTCGGGATTTACAGATATACTGGAAGAGCTAGGAGCAGGAGGCTTCAGGATCATATAGCTATAGTTATTTCCACTGTGTTGTAAGTGCTGTATAATGATATGTATATTCAAGTACAGATTTGTATTTCAAAGTTATGTTATGAAATATATTTATTCGTTCCGCTGTGAGATTCGTGTTACTCTGATATTGTGTTCTTCTTCTTCTATTCTAAGTTTCTATCTTATCTATCCTCACCCTCTAATTTCTTTCATTAATGACTGGTATTTTTCGATGTTTGGTTAGTCGTCATCGTGTTTATGTCGATAACCAAAGTCGACAAAATCCCGGGTCATTACAGTTGGTATCAGAGCTTAAGTTAAGAATTACTTGGCTCTGTGGCGTGACTCGGTAGAGATAGGGTTAGTAATACTCTAGACTGAGATTGAGTGTATATATACGAGTGAACGTATTTGTTATTGATATAAAAATTTGTTTTATATTGTGGAGATTCATTGGTTGAGTTGTTTATGAGTTCTGGTCGATCAGTTTGATCCACTGTATCGGTAGGAGTTACTAAACACTCGAATACGATGGGTCGACACGATATGTTTTGAAAAGATGGTAAATTAAAATAAGTTTACCCAAGGTATATCTTGATATAGAGAAGATATATATATATCAAAATTATAATATAGTGGATATATTGGTTGTTATTATAATCGAGTAAGATTATAAATTAAATGGTTATGTAAATAATCAATCAAAATTCATATAAGAGAAATACGTGAAATCAGATGAGTTGAATCTGAAATTTTAAACCAGAAATTGAACTAAAATTCTAGAGAATTGGATAAGTGTTTGTAAATGGATTTGGATTAAAAATAAGGAAAATTTAAGATCCTGGGAGATTTTAAATTGTTTTACAAGCAGTGTGAATTATATTTTGAAATGAATTTCAAGGTGGAAATGTTTAGAAATGGTTTTATAGTATTGAACTCACTTCGATCGCTGGAAAATAGATTCCGATGATGACAGCTGCATCATCAGTATTCATTTTTGAGTTGTAAGTGACGAATTACTACCAGAGATACTGTTTTAAATTTGTTTTGGGAAAGACAAGTTGTGTTGAATTTCAAAATGGGATTTGAATAAGGGAATTGAAATGAAATAAAGAGAATTCAAATAGATTTGAATATAGAAATTCAAATGGAGTTTGGAAATAGATTTGAATAATGAAATTCAAATATGGAATTTAAATAAGAAAATTGAAACGAAATTCAAATATAGAATTTGAATAAGAGATTTGAAATAAAATTCAAACATAGAATTTGAATAAGGGAATTGAAATGGAATTTGAATATAGGAAATTCAAATAAAATTGAAATGGAATTCAATTAGTTGATAAGCAAGTTAAAATATATTTGAACATGTCATGTTCAAAGATAAAAGTGAAATAGACTTAAGAGTTAATTAACAAATTAATTAACGAATTTAGTTAAAACGATCAGGTATATTTAAAATAGATTGGGCAGGGATAAATATACATGAGATAGGTATGGATAAGGATAATGCAAGAGTTATAAATAGATTGCTCGACAAAAGGTATGTATTTGATTCATATATGAGATTTTATGCGTCGTATCGGCTAGCCGCTTGGCTGTTTCTTTTTCTTTTGGATTGGTAAGGGCCATGGGAGGCTATTTGAAATATCCTGAAGCTCCCAGTACAAAGGAGGTTATGGTGAATTTTTCCGGAAATTTAAGAAGTTAGAATATTTTTAAGATAATTTGGTAGTTAGAAATCAACGTATCAAAATATATAGAAGTCGATAAGGAACGAACTTAGAAATAGAATAGTAAAATCAAAAAGGAAGACTAAGAATAAAATCTCAAAAGGATAAAATGAGAAGGTGTATATGTGTTTAAAAGTGAATCAGTAGTTGTATGGTATTGATTATTCGAGTAAGTAGTCATATCTGTTTTGACGTTATAAATGTTATTCAGTCAAGGTCTGAGAGGAGTTATAACCCAACTTGATTGATTTCATTATTAACAAACAGTAAGATTTCAGGCTCGAAGATCGATGTTGAATAAGAATTAGTTGAATATAGTATTTGGGTTGTCGTAACGATGTTTTACACAACATCCGTTTTAACCCAAATAAGTGTAAACTTGGAAATAGAATAATAAATATTCCTTAAGTATAGAAATAAACGAGATCGGAAAAGAGATAAGTAATTGGGATATTTTCCAATTATAAATAGGATTATAAAGGTTACTGATTTAGAAAATAAAGGAAGGCGAAATTCGGAAATGTTTTCCAAATAACATAAAAAGCCAATATGGTTATTGAAAATATTTGGTTAACAAATATTGATAAAGAAATAGAGAAGTGATTTAACTAATGGAATATTAATTAAGGGCTCAGTGACATGTTCAAAAGGAAATTTTGATTTTTGAAAAGAGTAAATTGTTTAAAAAACTCCCAGGGAAAGACTGTTTGAATTAAAAACAAATTTAACAGAAATTTGTGAAATCAGATTTGAATTAAAGTAAAGTCAGTTAAGTGGTAACTGAAGTTGAATTGAAATCGAATAAATTGGATTTGTGAATTTAGAATCCGAAATGGTATTAGATTGGGAAGTTAAGGAATTGAAAATCAAGAATTGAACTTGAGTTGAAATGGGATTTGGCTTGGATATATGCGAATGGTTGTGTTGGAGATAAAAACTGATTTGGAGTTTGATTGGCATGACATTGGTATATGTTGAATCGATAACAGGTGGAAGGGATACAATGATATGCTGACAAAAAGGTACAAGTTTATATTTCTATTGGATATAAGATTTATGAGCTGAATTGGCAAGCTGTTTGGCTATTTGATTTTCTTTTGGGTTGGAGATGGCCCAGAGAGGCAAGTGGTGGTTTGACCGATTGACCAGTACAAAGGAGGTGCTGGCGAAATTTTTCGAAGAGTTAAGGCGTTAGAAAATTTTCAGGATTTTTGAAAATTTCCGTTGATAAGAATTAATTAATATTTAATTGAAATTAAATTGGTTCAGTTGAAACTGAAGTTAAGAAGTGAACAAATATGTTCTAACCAGTCGATAGGGTCGTCTTCTAGCTTTAGCAATTTCGAGGACGAAATTATTTTAAGTGGGGAAGATTGTAATGACCCGCATTGGAAGAGGTATTATGATTAATTTATTTAATTATATCAATGGTGGTATAGTGAATTAAATGGTCGTGGAATTAAAATAATGATGAATATTTAATTTAAAAATAATAAATTAAATAATATATTTAATTCTGAAATAATCAGAATTGGCTGAAATGGCGATATGGTGTGAACCGGATCATCTGTGATATTTAATTCAGCTTGGAATTGAATTTGAATAACGAATATATTCAATCGTCGACAGTTGAACGTATAGTTTATAATATAATTATAAACGAGCTCGAATGGCGCTGCAGTTCGCTATTTGGCGATTTGAACTTCAACTGAATGTACAGGATTCGTTTTAAGCCAGATTTCTGTGAAACAAGAAATGTGTGGAGCTGGTGGAGTATATCTTTCTAGTGGAAGGGAAAAATCGGGATTTCGTCATGTAGATTTTGATTTATGTCCAAATCAAATTTTAGAATAGTCGCTATAGAATCGTTTATCGACCGTAATGGTTTAGTCGATATAACTAGTTATCAGATTCGAATTTGAACAAGGTTCTTTTGAGAAGTAGTGATAATTTAATTTTTAGAATTTTACTGTAATTTTTAATTAATTAAATAAACAACTTTTTATTTGAAGTATTTGGCACCCTGTATCAACATTTCGGTGTTTCACAATATGAGTTAAACTACCGGTATTATTGTATTTTTGGAACCGTGACACGATCGTCGTCACAACAGTATTTTTATTTCTGTCGTTGGCCATCCGGATGAGAACGGAACTTCATATATAAGGGTCACCAAAATGCTAGAACAAAATATCCTAACAATTCTTTGATCTAGAAGAGGCCACGTCCTCTTTGTTTCTCAACCGCACACTCAAGTTTTTAAAACGCAAGAAATCCCATTTCTTTAAATAAACAGCAAGCAAGAAAATTAGTATAAAATGACTTTAAGTTTAATTCCTTGAAACCTAATTCCATTTTTCATTTTATCCCAAGTCGCCACCAAACAAGGAAAAATCGCAGCAAAATGAAATCAAAGAAAATGGAAATACACGAGCTTATATCCGTTGGAACCACACGAGGGAGCACTTCAAGCCAGTGGTATTCTTGTTGGGTGCTCGAAATAATGTAGCGTGAGCTACAGGGGAGGCATGGCGTCGGATAGTGGCATAAAGGAGTTGTTTTTCGAGGGTACGAGCGGTGGAGAACAAGGGGAGCGAGGCGTGAAGCCGAAGCTCCGGCGAAGCAAGGAGCAACTGGATATTTTGTAAACAGGGAAGCTCGCTTGCGGTAGTAAGGGAGAAACATGCGGTTGTACAGTGGGTGAGCAGTGAAGGCTTGTTGCGTGAAAAGAGAATGGGTTGATCGATAAGGGGTTAGCGGTTTGAAGTCTTGTCGTGTTCTGATGTGTGAAGAGAAGTACTGATAGTATGGTGAGAAGAGAGTGGCATGAGGGACAGTCTGACCTCACGGTGCCCTTTTATTTTTAAAGTAGTGAAGTGGTAGAGTTTTGTGTATTTACTTCTGAAGATTTGTGAAAGGATGAACGTGCGATGGGATGGAATCAAGTTAATGGGCTGAAAAGTGAAATGGGGGAGGCCTATCAATGTGGTGAACGTGTTCAAATGGTGGGAGTTGTTCATGTTTTTGGGTGCACGTGGCAGCCGCAACAAGGCGCAGGGATATTTGCTACTTCAAATGAAAACAAATGGGGCATGCTCGTGAGCAGTAAACAGGAAGAAGCCAACTTTGAACTTGCCAACGTAAATAAATATTTTTAATTTAAGTTAACTAAGGTTTAGTTAGAAATAATTTAAATTATATTATTTAAACTGGAATACCGTTTCATCCTGTGAACAGAATCTAATGGAACCAGTTTTGCTGGGACCACAACAACGAGATCTGTCTTATGGAGCTGATCTGGGCGGTGCAGAAAACGACTGAAATTTTACAGTTAAGTTAAACGACAGTTTAATTTAACTGTGACTGAATCATTTCAATGAATCAAATCAAATGTGAGTAAATCTCACTAACTCTGAACAGTTTATAATTTCATGTTGTATTTTTAGAACTGTTAGAAATTGTCTGATTGACTGTGTGTTGACTGTTTGATTGAACTGCTAGTCAGTTAGTTGAATTTCTATATTAATACTGTTTAACAGAATATACCATATGGAACTGAAAGTGATGTTATCTATATTGTTTAACATCTGTGATGCAGGGAAACAGGTTGGAGGAATCCAACTGGATTCCTCAACATTTAATTTACTGTTTTCATATATTGTGATATATGATGTGATATATAATATGTTGTCGATTTTATGAGTTGGGATGATGCTGATCGTCGTGATTTGATATGTTGAATACCATAACATATCGAAATGTTGATAAGGGAATATTTTCAAAGTGTATATTGAAAATGAATTATTTATATAAAATCGATGGATTTTATATAGAAAAGGAAAAGGGTTTTTATAAAAGAAATATTTATAAAATCAAAGGATAAGTTAGAATAAAAGGAAATCATTTGTAAAGTGAAGAACCGTTACTAAAAGTAAATCTTTATAAATGAATAGTTTATTCGAAAAGGAGTTAATCGATGTTAGTTTAATCGATTAGAGTTAAAGTAAAAGGAGTTAATCGATGTTAGTTTAATCGATTAGAGTTAAAGTAAAAGGAGTTAATCGATGTTAGTTTAATCGATTAGAGTTAAAGTAAAATGAGTTAATCGAATATAGTTTATTCGAAGAGAAAGTAAAATGAGTTAATCGAATATAGTTTATTCGAAGAGAAAGTAAAATGAGTTAATCGAATATAGTTTATTCGAAGAGAAAGTAAAATAAGTTAATCGAATATAGTTTATTCGAAGAGAAAGTAAAATGAGTTAATCAAATATAGTTTATTCGAATAGAAAGTAAAAGGAGTTATCGAAAGAAGTTATGTGAAATGAGTAAATCAATAGCGTTAGTCAAATAGAGTTAATCAATAGTGTTAGTCCAATAGAGTTAATTGATAAGGGTTAATCGAATAGAGTTAAGTGAAAAGAGTCAATCGAATATAGCTATTCGAGGAGGGTTAAGTAAGGAAGTTAGTAAAAGGAATATAAAGTGAACTTTGCCTATTTCAAAGTTAGAAATGTTGTTCAGTTAAGGTCTGAGAGGTAGTTTTACCCCAACTTGATTGGCTTCGTTTTTAACTAAGGAATAGTTAAGGTTCGGCAGTAAAGGAAATGGTTTGAGTTGGCATAGCGATGTTTGTTTAAAACATCTGTCTAAGTCCAATGAAGAAACTTTGGAAATGTTTTCCAAATAAGAAACCCGAAATGTTTTCTAATAAAGAAGACAAGAAATGGAAATGTTTTCCATTGCTAATAACATATATTTTCTAAATTTAGAAAATAAGAAATGTTGAATATAGGGAAACAGGAGATGAAAAATGAACTAAGGAGGTGAATGATAAATGATGTTTGATCGATATAATTTCCATTTGGAAATAATATCGTGGTTTGCACACTTGTTTTTATTCGATGGTTAAATCACAGACTATCGAAGTTTTGACCATTTTAACGTTGTTAATATGGAGAGACCGGTTGGATTATTATCCAAAGAACCACTCTGTATTGGCATAAGCGTTGCGAATCATATATGCCAAAGATAATTGAAGACGGTGTTATGCAAGGGCTATCCTGTTTACAGAATAGTGCCTTTCGTTCATCCTGTTCCTGGATGACTTTATGGACGAATGTCTGACAGAGTATTTCCAGACGATCACATATATTGATTTCTCCAACCGTACCAAGAGTGGAAGCGAAGAAGGAAACTTCTTTTAGCTAACACATAATGTAATTTTGAGGAGGTCAATCTGTGATTAGATGGATTTGATGATGTGGCATTCAAAGTGAATCTGATGTGATGATAAAGCGTAGTTTCTAGCCTCACATCCGGTAAATGACAGAAATCGGGCAGGCAGCATGGCTAAGTCGGTCGCACCGAAGTAGGGTGTATAATCACCTGATCTAGAGTTTCATTTATTTCCAAAAATCTATTGTTGACGCTGTCCCATTCGGGAAACGGTTGTTGATCCCAACCGTGGGTGATATACATTCGATACGCTCAGGCGAAATGAGTGGTCGGTCATGTGTGGCCGGGTTGCAAGATGTTCTTGTTGAACCCAGTGTATTCCTTTTAGAGGTACACTAGCGAAAGGTGGTATCATACCTAGTCATAGTTGGAAACCCATTACCCAATACGTGCTTGCGGTTTTGATTGTATACTATATATGTAGAACGTGAGATGAAAGCGTTTCTGCTAGATGATTATTATATTGTGTTGATCGACATTATTATATTATCAAAAGGTTTTGATATAAAGATATTGGATTCTCATAAGGGAAAAACCCGTTCCGTTATACGGCGTGGTCTTATGAGATATTGTTTACTTGTTCAAACTGTTTTAAACTGTTTTACTCATACCAGTTCCATGACTGACCCGGAGTTTATTTTGTTGTTTCGCTAAACTCTTGGGTGCCTAAATTTGTACGGGCAGTCAAGTGGTCGGGATTTACAGATATACTGGAAGAGCTAGGAGCAGGAGGCTTCAGGATCATATAGCTATAGTTATTTCCACTGTGTTGTAAGTGCTGTATAATGATATGTATATTCAAGTACAGATTGATATTTCAAAGTTATGTTATGAAATATATTTATTCGTTCCGCTGTGAGATTCGTGTTACTCTGATATTGTGTTCTTCTTCTTCTATTCTAAGTTTCTATCTTATCTATCCTCACCCTCTAATTTCTTTCATTAATGACTGGTATTTTTCGATGTTTGGTTAGTCGTCATCGTGTTTATGTCGATAACCAAAGTCGACAAAATCCCGGGTCATTACAGATACTGTTTTGAATTTGTTTTGGGAAAGACAAGTTGTGTTGAATTTCAAAAAGGAAAATTTGTTTTTTGAAAATAGTAAACTGTTTAAAAACTCCCAGGAAGAATATTGTTTGAATTAAGAACAAATTAAATAGGAATTTGTAAAAGCAAATTGGAATTAATGAAAAGCCAGTTAAGTGGTAATAGAAATTGATTTGAAATGATATTGTGTTGGTAAATTAAGGATTCGGGATCAAGAACGAAACTTGAGTTTGAAAAGAAAATTTGGCTTGGTAAAAAGCGAATGGTTGTGTTGGTGATAAAAGTGATTTCAGAATTTAATTGGGATAACACTGGTATATGCTAAGTTGATAGCATATGGAAGTGATAGAGTTGATATGCCCGACAAAAAGGTACAAGTTTATATTTCGTATGGTATGAGATTTTGATGAGCCGAATTGGCAAGCCGCTTGGCTGTTTGATTTTCTTTTGGGATGGAGATGGCCCAGAGAGGCGAGTTGTGGTTTTACCGATTGACCAGTACAGAGGAGGTGCTGGCGAAATTTTCGAAAAGTTAAGGTGTTAGAAAATTTTCAGGATTTTTGAAAATTTTCGTTGATAGAAATGAATAAATAATTTAATTAAAATTAAATTGGTTCAGTTGAAACTGAAGATAAGAAGTGAACAAATATGTTCTAACCAGTCGATAGGGTCGATTTCTACCTTAGCAATTTCGAGGACGATATTATTTTAAGTGGGGAAGAATGTAAAGGTTAGTGAATCAGGAGGAGAGGTAGCCATGTCAGTTGTCTGTCCCCTGAGACGACGACAAGTTACGATTTCTTTAATGAACTGTGGAGAGAATATGGAGATACCTTCAGCCGACTCATCTCCCATATTTGTACTGGTGGTTCCGATAATCAGAGGAGTTGGAGCCAAGGGGATCAACGGATCATCAGGGTTATATTCCTCAATTTCAGAGGTTTTGGGCTACACTACCGAGTCCGAGCTTTCTCCAACCTTATCCTTGCCCTTGAGCCTACTCTTCTCCCTTTCGATCTCCTTATGGATTAGGCATCTACCTTCCTCCAGAGCCTCAGGTTCTTCACCTCTGAGAAAGGTTTGCATCAGCTGGTTTTCGTCAATCTCGTCGACCCCCAATCGCCGCTTCTCGCCTTCGACAATTGCATCCCATAAATTAGCGAAAGTAACATGATAGTCTGGAATCCAAGAGATGTCTCGAGTCTTGATGACTTGACCAAAGAAGTCGAACAACAGTTCCTCAAAACCAGCTATTTCTTTCTCTTTTTCAGCAAGCTTATTAGCAACAGTAGTGGCCGATTCAAGAGCATTATTGGCGTTACCTTCAGCGAGAGCTACACGCTCCTTAGCTTGAGCAAGTTGATCACTTAAAATCTCTTTTTCCTTTTTGGCGAGAGCGAGGTCATCTTTTAAACTCGCCTTCTCTTTCTCCCAGGAATCTTTATCAGTAGCAAAGCGTTCCTGTGCTGTCTTTAGTTCAGTATTAACTGCCCTGGGATCTTCCACTTCCTTTCTCAGAGCCACCTATTCCTGGCTGTTTAAGTCAAGCTCATTGCGAAAACGCTCCCTAGCACTCTCCAGCTCGGACCTGTAATTCTCTGCGTCTCGCCGAGCTAAAGCCAGTTGGGCCTGTGCATCCTCTAGTTCTTTTTCCATTTTATTCCTAGCCCTAGCATCATTATCAATTTTTACTCTGGCTCTGGCTGCGTCCGTCTCCTTCTGGCGGAGGAAAGTGTAGTAGCATGCTTCTTCATTACCCCGTATTGTTTAGCCACATGGCATACGTACCCTATCACCTCTGTGTCCCAATCCTCGAGCATCGGTTCAAGATCCGGGACGAATATCATCCTCTTAATTTAAATATCATGGAACTGCTTTCGCAAGCGCTCTAGCCTGGCTTGAATTTCAGAACTGGGAGCAACATCCTTTGCGACAGTAGTATCCAAGCCATGCTCACTAGAGGAAATAGGAGTTGTCTTCCCCTTCTCCACGATATTTCCCCCGTCTTTGTTCTTGTCCTCTGGCTCGGGGTGTTTTATGGAAGACTGGGCGTGAGAAGGTGTACTTTTCGGAGGAGTCAAATCTCTAGGAAGTTGCTTACCCCCAGCCGGTGGTAATGGACGACTGTGTGACTTTCCATAACCTTGCTTCGATGGAGATCGAGGTCATGTATAATAAGATTGATGAGAATCTCGGGGCCGACGACTATCCCTTCCCCGACTAACTACGAGAATGCTCGGGATCTGGAAGGAGTCTTGGTGTGCCCTCGTGAAGGGAACGATAAAAATAAGACTGTTTGCGAGACATTTTCCCTGCAAAGGAAACAAGTGCATGTTAAAACTATGAACCACCATAGCAAAAGAGTGTTATGGTAAATGGTGCATGTGATTTGTGCATCCCGTGAAATCCCCTTTTTAACGGACCAGGGTCCGGAGTTAGGTTCGTTTGGATGACTTATTTTAATCCAACTGGGACACTCGTCTCTTCAGAGATGGGAAAAATTGGTTCCCCTTCGAAATCTTCCTGAGTATAAATCTTTTTAACGGACCAGGGCCCGGAGTTAGGCTCGTTTAGATGACTTCTTTTTCTCCAACTGGGGCACTCGTCTCTTCAGAGATGGGAAAAATTGGTTCCCCTTCGAAATCTTCCTAAGTATAAATATCATCTGTAGAGGAATCTTATTTAATTCCCCGAGTATCCGTTCTTCCGTTAATTCATCTTGAGTGACAGACTCAACCGGTGATGAAGTTCTTAAGGGAGACTGTCCCTCAAACGACTCGTGACTGAAGTAGGAAGGCCCATCATGTTTCGTGAGGGAAACTCAAATAATCACCAACCCGAAACGAATGCCTCGCCTCACGAACCGTGGGATGTTTCGGCGATCCAACTCGATAAACAATTGCTGAAATTGAAGACTCATAAATACTTGAAGATTCAAAAATTTTACCTGGCAACTTGATAATGATATCTCTGAAAGCTCCAGAGATGAGAACTATCCAATGAACAAAAAGATGATTGAAGATTTAACGGGATATTCATACTGATCAAAGAACACGACTTCCCGAAGTGGTACGACGTTTCAAACAAACACGACTTTTAATTCATGCCACTTCGTGAAAAGATAGGTCCGTAATTTCGAAGCATGTTCCATCCTCGATAAAACGTACTTCGAGGGGGCAAAATGTTGGCTAGCTTTTGGACCAAGCCACCAAGCTTCACTGACCAAGAAAATACGTAACCTCGCTCATCAAGACCCTCAGAATCTCAATCGTGGTCACCACATCATCTTTGGCTCGTGGTCCACCATCACGGCCCCTGCTTGTGGCACCCAGCACGACTCGCGGTCGGCCCATGTACCCACGATCCGACACGTCCTTGCTAGAGCTCCACGACCCGATCCAACCCCAGAAGCTAAGATGAAGATTACGACCCGATCCGTTCATAGTAGAACGATCCGATCCGTCCCCTCTGCCCCTACACGGTCCGGTCCTAGAAACCAAGATAAAGGTCGAGACCAAGTCTACCACAATCCGAGAATGCAGGATCTCACGACATCTGTCCATAACGGCTATTTTGACTATTTCTTCATCAAGCCACGAACTAGTCCGAGATCCTTGGGATTTGTGCCATGTATGACCGCGATCCGTCTGCAAATATCAGCTATAAATAGCCTCAGACTTTGCATTTTTGAGGATCTTTTTGGCAATTCTGAGCTCTGATTCCACCTTTATTATATCTCTATTATTCTTGTTCAGAGTTGTCTCGAATTTACTAAGTGAATCAACATTGTAAAAGTGAGGTTGAGGGATAAATCATTGATTGTACTCGAATTTTAAGTATAATCATAGATATAAAGTGGATGTAGGCTCGTTAACGCCGAACCACTATAAATCTCGTGTCTTTCCTGCTTTTCTTGCATTCTTTCTAATAATAATCTCTGCATAATTGAACAACTTGGGTGTTGAAGCCAATTTTGGATCTAACACATACCTAAACAGATCTTCTATCACATGTATTCCTCTGTACACCTGATCTACTATTCAGTCCTTACATGCCTATTTCTGTTCTTCTCTCTCCCTTTTTATTTTTATAGCCTAAGTTTCCCTCGAGCCTTGGCCTATTTCTGAAATATGCGAACAAACGAAATTGGGAATGGTTGGGAAAGATAAATTTAGGTTATATCTTATACTATGAATTATGACTTGAGGGTTGGGGAATGTAAATTCGTAAGCTTAATTTATAGATTAAGCGGAATATGTAATGAAAGTGTAAACAACATGTGAAACTTGTTTAGATCTGTGGGGGTTATATGAAGTTGTTAACCTGTTTAAATCTGCGGGGGTTATATGAACCTGTTAAATAGTGGGGGGTTAAGTAAACTTGTTTGAATCAGTGGGGGGTTAAGTAAATCTATTAAATCTGTGGGGGTTTATACGAACCCGTTAAACTTAATCTGATTTACCTGTTGGAGTTATGTGGGCTTGTTAATCTGTTAGGCATAACTTGTTAAAATCCTAGTAGTTAGGGACACAAGCCTAGGGGTGGCTTGTGTCATCTGTTGTGTGGGACCCGTATCATTCAGTAACCCATTCTGGTATCAAAGGGAGACCCCACACTAGGAAGGGTCATGGTACGCTTACTGAACTAATTATAAAAGGTTCATTTAGGTGGAGGTGTTTTGATAGCGCGTTCCAACGGAGTCATGTGCGTGCATGGGTCCGGCTTGCTGGGGAAAATAAGCCGCTATAACACCAATAAATAGGTCTATGTCCTTCTAGGGGGTTGCCACTTTAGGAAGTTATACATCCTACTGTGGGGCCAACACAAGGTATTAACGGGATAGGGAGCCAATCGATTGGGGGTAGTAATTAGGGTACATCTAGTCCTGCCTGTTTAGGTGCCCGTTATTTTTTCTTGGGGTAGCGCCTATTATTTCTGTTGGGGCACCTATTATTACTGTTTGAGGTAAAACCTGTTATTAGAAGTACACCTAAGTCTACCATTATGTTTCAGTTGGGGTCATATTTATTATACTAGTATTGGTGCAGAGAAAAGTATTTGAGAAGCGTAACCTATTCTATTCATTCTGTTTATCCTCCTCATTCTGTTTACATAGCTGTCATAATGCTTTTACTTATTTATATGCTAATAGTAATTGGACTTGCTAGACTTTATGTCTGACCCGCTTTGTATTCCTTTTCTCTCTCTTCCTTTTTCCCTTCCTAGGTTCTCAGGGTGAGAACACTCAGGCTTGATTAGGACTCTCCCTTTTCTGTTTCTACTAGGAGCTACTTAGATGTACCGCTTTGACTACTTGTCTACTCTGTTATGGCTATTTTTAGGGACTATGATTTTATATTTCTGTACTCTTATGGTTTTAGTAGAAGGCATATACTGTTATTTGATTTAGTTGTTTTTCAGTATTTCAGACTGATGTTGTAGTTGGATTTTTGGACCATGATATTTACTGTTGGAAAAAAAAGTTTTAAATTTCCGCTGCTATTTTATATTTGTCTTATGGGATTCTTGTTTTGTTTACCTATAACGCTACATGAAACTTAATGCATTCTGTTAAAGAGTGACATTAACGGACGTTGGGTGTCACATTTGGTATCAGAGCTAAAGGGTACAAGATCGGACAAAAGGTTTAAAAAATTGTTTTCAAAAGGTTTCAAAATGTAAGTATTTTCAAAGGAAAGTCTATTTTTGAAAAACATATTCCCCAAAGCCATATGAAATATCTTTTGATTATCCATTTGAATCCCTTTTCCTTTTCTTTTCAGCATGTCTGGGGTACCGAATATTCCCGAGGGCGTTACGATACCATCTTGCTTCCATAGGTATCTAGAGGCTACGGCGCCTACCGGAGGCCAAGTAGATTCCCCTCCCCGAGATGCAACCACTGTTCCTCCTCTTCCTCCGCGAGCAGATAATTTCTCCAAGATATGCAAGGATTTCTGTGCTATGGGTGGAAAGTCATTCTGTGGAACTGAGACCTTTGTGGAAGTAAGGAATTGGCTTAAAGAGACAAAGGATTTGTTTGAGATTTTTGAGGTTGACGACCTTAGGAAGGTTCAGTTGGTCGCTTGGCAATTGAAGGTTGAGGCTTCAATCTTGTGGGAAGTGACACAAGCAAGGCGTCCAGTTGATACTTGGGATGTCCGACAGAGATTTGAGTTGAAGTTTCTTTCTCAGGCAGAAGAGAGTATGCAAATGGAAAGGTTTCTGGCACTTAAGCAAGGAAGCATGTCTATCAAAGAGTATGTCAATAAGTTCAATCAGTTGGCGAGGTTGAGCTGTGAATACCTCACACGAGATAGCTTTGAGGTTTGTAAAAGGATTGAATGAACCCCTCCATGGATTGGTTATGTCTCATATTTCAATGAGGGCAACTTTCAAGAAGCTCGTTGATATGGCATTGATGCACGAAGAAGATAAAGGCGAAAAGAAAGAGGTTAAGACTGATGAGACACAAAACAAGAAAGTATGGCCCAAGAAAGAACATCAATAGCAAAAGAAAGGTGGAAAGAACGATAAAGCTCAAGGCAAGAAGAAATGTCATGATTGTGGGAACGTGGGTCATTTGGTCAAAGATTGCCGAAAAGGAAGAATGCTTGTTTCCACTATGGTGAGGTCAGACGGTATTCTAGGGAGTACCTGAAGAAGCAATGACAGGGCCAAAGGGCAGGATCTTTTGGAGGGAAGGTGCATGCTCTCGAGGTTAGTATACCGGACAGAGGTAAGAAAGTTTCTGTTGAAGGTTTGATTTATCTTTCCGATCATCTTATTAGGACTCTTTTTTATTCTGGCGCTTCACATTCTTTTATATCTGATTCTGTAGTTGAATCTCTACACTTTAGTACTAGTATGGTTTTGGATCCCATTGTTTAGTCAAACCTCATTGGGGGCACAGCTCATCTGTCTATGATTTGTCGAGGTTTGAGGATATCTGTGTTGGGAGTCAAGTTTTAGTGTGATGCATGTGTGCTTGGTTTTATGGGCTATGGTTTGATTCTAGAGATGGATTGGCGAGCCATGTATGGTGCCATTATAGACTGTGAGAGGAGGGTCATTAAACTTATGACTTGCCAAGGAAGGACTCTCGAGATTTCTTGTGACCCCAAGGGGTCTATCATGCTTAGTTTCCTAGAACCACTTGATGCATCTATCGAAGATTTGTGATCTGTACTGGTAGTCTGTGAGTATTCGGTTGTTTTTGAGGAGGTTATGGGCTTACTTCCGAGGCTCGAAATTGATTTCCGTATATACTTAATGGATAATGCAAAGCCAGTCGCATTGCCTATGTGCCACATGGCTCCTAGGGAAAGGAGGGAGCTCAGCAAACAGGTAGAGGAGCTACTTGAGAAGGGATTTATTAGGCGAAGCATATCTGAATGGGGTGCTCCAGTCATCTTTGCAACTAAGGCGGATGGCTCGCTTCGCTTATGTGTAGATTAGAAGGAGTTGGATAAACTCACTAAGAAGAATAGGCACCCACTTCTGAGGATTGATGGTCTGTTTGACCAGCTTGTTGGTGCATATGTTTTCTCTCAATTAAACTTGGCCACAGGGGTTAATCGATTGAGGGTGGCTGAGGAAAGTATAGACAATACCACTTTCAGGACTCCAGATGGTTTCTTTGAGTGGATAGTCATGCCTTTTGGGTTGACAAATGCACCCACGTATTTTGTGGATATGATGAGTAGGGTATTTCGGGAGTTTTTGAATAAGTTCGTTGTAGTCTTTGTGGATGACATTCTGATCTTCTTGATGAGCGAGGAAGAGCATGCCTTACTTTTAGGGGAGGTTTTGAAGACTCTTTTAGCACACCAGCTTAAGGCGAAATTCTCCAAATGTCATTTTTGGATAAAGGAAGTGAGATTTCTAGAGCATGTGGTCTCCAAGAATGGGATAACAGTTGATCCCGCGAAAGTAGTTGCAGTTCAAGATTGGAAGATTCCAATGAATGCAACTGTAACGACCCGGATTTTCAGCCATTTAATTTTGAACATCTAAATTGTTTTAAATGTTGTATTAGAAGTATAAATTGAAATTTATATGAAATTAATTAATTAAAACGAAACGTATAATATATAATTAAATTTAAAACGAGCTCGTAAAGTCGTGGTAGTTTGTAATTTAACGTTTAGAACTTCAATTGATTATACATGATCCAATGTAAGTTAGATTTCTTTGAAACAAGAAATGTTAGGATCTATTTGACTATATTTTTCTAATGAAAAAGAAAAATCGAGATTTCATCTTATAGATTGTGAGTTATGTCCAAATCAAATTTTCAGAAAGTCACTATGGAATTGTTTATAAACCATAATGATGTATTTAATATAATAAAATATTGTTTTCAAATTTTAAACAAGATTTTTGAGACGTATAGTTAATTTAATTTATAGAATTTTGCAGTAATTTTTATTTGGGAAAAAATACCAACTATTTTGTTTAACATATTTTATGCGGTATATCAGCATTTTTGGAACTTCATAAAGTATGTTAGTTTGTCTATTTTATTATATTTTTGAGCTCGCAACACATTGCTCGATATAACGGTATTTTTACATTTGTCGTCATGGCTCGTAAAAGTAGTATGCAATGGAGTACTTATATTTTGTTTTCTAACTTAAATATACACTAATAAATGACCCGTGCTTCATACACGAGCAACGAATGAAGTTGTAGTTGCATTAAATATTGATTGGCTTGTGTGATATCGCTGTTATTTTCTACCTTTCGTAGATAGGTGTCTTTAGTAAATAAACGGTATTATAAATAACATACATCTCGTTAGTTAATGTTGATACCTTATCGAACATAATTAGACATGGATTATATAAGTCAAATTAGAAGGCATGAATAGAAAACTAAAACTGAATTTTGAGCGTAAGTCTTAAATATGATATATATAGCGACAATCTGTACATGATTTAATTCAAATCTTATCTGCAAAATTTGTCGGAGACAAATCTTTAAAATGTTTGCAAGATTGTACACGTTAAGTCTATACAAATATGTGCGAAATCTTAGCGTCCGTACCAAGTCTTTGAATGCATAATTTTTCAAAACGTTGCCCCTATGAAATTTTAGCCAAATCGAAATCTTGCACATGACTAATCAACTATATCTGACCTTATAATAATAATAAAAAAAATCAATCAATCTTCTCTGCCAAGTCTTATTCCACCTAAAATTCTTGTTTTATCACATCGGGAACAAAGCAGCAGTCCCCTGTTCTCTTCACTTACGAGATCTTAGCCAAATCAGCTCTTGTCAACATTTAGCTGAAATCTTTGACTAAGTTTTAGAAAAAAAATTAAATAATATAATAAGAAACAATTTGGCTCGTCCTGCCGTAAATAAAAAGCTCAGCTCTTTCTCTTCATTTAGTTTGAAATGTCAAAAGGAGAAAACTGATCTTAATTGTTCCTTCTTCCTCTTCTATTATCATCAATATCGAGAACTTTAAAAATTGAAACCCATCAGCAAGAATTACATAAAGTTCAAAGCTTGTATTTTAGGCTTCCTGGACTTGACGAACTCTTCGGCAGTGGAGTTTAAATGGGTTTTGTGTCGATTATGTTCATCGGCAGAACTGTGAAGGTCGGCGGCAATGAAGGGGCCTGGGATCATTGGCGTGGGGACCGCTGGAAGGCGTGTTGTTAGTGGAGTGACTGGGTTAACCCCGGTCATCTCTTATGGCACTGGTGAGGAGCTGAACGAGGTTGCAATGGTTCGGTTGTTCGGTTTCGTGAGAGGCCTGTAAGGTGCTGGTGGTGTCGAGAAGATGGACAGGGGCGACTTGGATGGTATGTTAGTGGTAGAATCTGTGGGGAATTATGGGAAGGAAGGTTTCATGTATTTTTTTACAATAACTATAAGAAGCGTTTGTTGTTTTTGGGAATATTGGGCATGAGAAGGAAGTATGTAGGTGGAAGGTGGATGTCTGATCTGTAAACAAGGATAGAAAATGAAAAAAAGAAGTGATGATGGCGAAGAGAAACTCAAGTTATGGCCTGTGTACACAAAAGGGAACGTTAGTTTGTGTAGTAGGAGCAAAAGGGGGACGTCAGTTTTTATGTTTTCTAGAAGGTGGTGTATTAATAATGACCGTGATTTAAAGGTTTTGAAAACTTGGCTTAAGGGTTGGAAAGCAGTCTATTGTGAGAGGACGGGGAGGAGAGACTTATCTGAAGTAGTTAGTTTGGGTTAGCATCAGGCTTCGGGAACGTTTCCAGGAAGAAGAAGTGGATTAGCGATGAGGGTGGGTCTGGTTTCAGGTTGGGGCTATGGTGATAAAAATGGAAGAGGCGGTGTCGAACTGGAAGGGTATCACTTTGTCTGGGGAAGGGAAGGGGTTAAGCGGCCTAATGAAGATTAATTATAACTAAAGTGTAATTAAGAAGTAATTCGTGATTAGGAAGGTTTCATGGTTTAGTATGGAGTAACAGTTTTACGCGAGCTGTAGTGTGAAAAAACCTGGTGATAATAGGGATGTGCCAAACGTTTGGGTGATCGAGATTTACGGTGGAAGATAAAGTACGAAGTCGATATTTGGTTCATTGCTGAAAATGGGTAATCGAAATATGCCTGGGAAGAATAATAATGAGAATGAAGGTTATGCAGGACTAATTGGTAATTAAGGTGAATAATATTAAGATGATTAACTTGTTAATTAATCATTACAGAAGGATAATATAATTAAATCTTATAACCATCGTATATTGTTCGTACGTTGACAGAATTGACGAAACAAGGACCCTTGGATTCGTAATCATGAAGGCTACGTGTACGAGTTGGAATGGGGTGATTTAGAACCAACTGGAATTTTATGTAGCTTCAAACGCTAGTTTAAACTGTATAAAATGACGTTGAATCGTCAATTGCAAAACAATGTGATAAACTCACTAACTCTATCTCGTTTATATTTTTATATAACCGGGTTTTAAATCTATTTACAGTCATTTTATACTGTGTGATGCTTGTTTGGATGAATGGTTGATAAAACTGGTTGAAACAGTTGATATAGTATATTGTTGGTCGATTACTAATTCTGTTTTCTATGATATTTCATATTGATGTGAAATTAATGTTATTGATGTTGATTAACATTTTCGGGGGCAGGGAAACAGGTTAGAGGGATCCAACTGGATTCCTCAACATTTTTATTTACCGTTTTTCATATATAGTGATATATGACGTGATCTATAATCTGTGATCGATTATGCTATGGTTGAATTGTACTGGCCCTAGAATTTGGTATTTAAATATCATAAAGTATTTTTGAACGTAGAAAAGAAATTTGAGATCTTAAAAAGGGAAATTATTTTCCATATAGAAATTTAATGGACTTGAAAATAGAAACTTGTATCAATAAATAAAGCGAGTGATTGATTGTAAACGATATTTATAAACTAAGCAAAATATTATCATCGGAAATTGAAATATAAATTCAAGTCTGAATTTATATAGAAAAGTGGAAGTGGGTTTTGAAACCAATATTTGTAATTAAGTTCGAAACTTAAAGGTTATAAATGAAATATGAATTCAAATGGAAACTTGAATAAAGAAAAGAGGGGATTTATTTCCAAGTTGGAATATAAAATAAAGCGAGATAAATCCATGGGATTTAAAATTCGACTACGTCGAATTCTATTTATTTCAGAAAATAGATTTGAATTCTATTTAGTATGAATCTATAATGTAAATAAAATATGTTAAGAAGCAAATATGCTAATGGTTATATGAAAACAGGATTTTATGTTTTGCAATAATTTAGTATTATTTTAATTAGAATTTTTAAACGAGCAGAGAATTGTAAAAATCAAATAAAGTTGATTTCTGAAAGTTTGAAATGTATAGCTAGTAAATAAGCTTAAAGAGGGATATTTTCTAGAATATTGAAAATAAATAGTTTATAATATTTGGAATGTTTTCCATGAATATGAAAGACCGAACGAGTTTTGATAAAATATCTGTAAAGATATGGGAAAAGATAATTTAATAAGAAATTAATTTAAAAAGGGCCCAGTGATGTTTGATACATGATCAGTAGAATTTCCATTTAGAAATAAGATCGTTTATTGTATGGATGTTTCTTTGATAGTTAAATCAGCGATTATCTAAGTTTAATTTATTTTATACCTCCATTGTCAATACGAAGAGACCGAGATCAGATTTAATATCTGAAAACCACTCCGTATTGGGATAAGCATTACGAATCAACTTATGCAGAAGATAAATTGAAGACGGAGTGAAGTGCAAGGGTTGTTTTGTTAATCCTAGGTAGAAATTTCCCAAGATGGATTGATGGGATAGTGTCTTCGGTTTGTCCAGTCCCAGGATAACGTATATGGACGAATGTCTGGCGATGTGACATTCAAGGTAATTGGTGGCCAGATGTTCTGAAAGATAATCATGACCTCAACCCTTATCAATCGGGAAATGACAGAAATCGGGCTGGCATCATTGCCAAGTGGGTCATTCCCATTAGGGGTATTATCACTTGATCTAGAGAAATTCCATTTGCTTCTTATTTAATTCGTTGTTGTATGCTTTCGGTAACGATTGCTGATCACAACCATTGGTGATAATATGCTCGGTACACTCAAGTTAAATGAATGGCCAGCCATGTGTGGCCGGGTTGCAAGATGTTCTTGTTGAACCCCCAGTGTATCCCCTCTAGAGTACACTGATCGGAAGGTGGTTCCATTCCTTGTCATAGCTGGAAATCCATTCTCCAATAAGCGCCCTGCGGTTTTTGATTTTATATTATACATGGGGCGTGAGATGCAAGCGTTCCGCTAAATTGCTTTTTATTTGATTTACACATTATTATAATATCACCGGATTTTGATATCAAAAATGTTTTGGTTATCGTAAGGTAAAAACCATTCGTGTTTATGTGTGGATCAGTCTTATGATTATCATTTCTTTTTTAAAAAAAAATTAAAAGTTAAACTAATGGTTGGAGTTTACGCACACCAGTCTCATGACTGACCCAAAGTTTATTTTGTTTTGTTTTTCCTAAACTCTTGCGTGCCCAAATTTGTACGGGAAGTCAAGTAGTCGGGATTCTTCACATTCACTTGGAGGAGCTTGAAGCAAGTTGTAACACCCCACACCCGCTATGGTCACTCGCAAAGGGAATGCCATAACATCGGTGGAGTATTTTTAGTGAATATAGAACAGAAAAATTACAACAAGACAGATATAAGTAATACTTGAAAATTTTAAAACATCATTTCATTGCAGCGGAAAGTAAAACATGTTTGGTTACATCACAAAACCATAATAAGAGTCAAGTACAAAATATCCATCCTGATAAATAAAAGTACATAATCCCAATACATGAACTGATAGCCATAAAAGAAAGGGTAAGCTGAGCTCTACATCTATGGTCCAAGCTCCAAAAGAGAATAAAGCAGCCTGATCAAAGCCCACTCGTAGTGGGCCCACTCTGATAACCTGAGGGTTGGGAAAAAAAGATAAAAACAACGGGGTCAGACATAAGTCTGAGCGAGTCCTATAACTTTAACAATACAATCATTAAAGTAACCAGAGAAGACATAAGCTTGATATACGGTGTCGTCTGGGGATGAATGGCTACACTAAGCAGCTTGGTAGACTTAGGATAAACTAAGAAACGTAAAGACGCATCTACCCTTCCAAAGGTAAATTACTAAACTGCACCACACCAGTCATTCCTAACTTAAAGGTTGATCCCACTCATGGACTTATAAAATTAACTTAATAGTTCTCGTGTACCCCTAGGTGACTGAGTAGACGCCACAGGGCCCTACAATCCACTAGGTGTACACACTACTCCCCATTCGATCGGCTCCCTAACGTAGATACCCGTGCTGGCCCCACCGTGGGGTATACCATTCCCCAACGTGGCAACCTGATAAAACTAACGGTGCACGGCTTATATCTACACGATGCAACAACGTCTTATTTACCAGTCCGGGTCCACACACGCATATGAAACCCGTTGGTCATGCGTTGCCACCCCTAACCCATTTTTGCCTCTTATAGTCAAGCCCAATATGCGTGTCCCGTCACTCGACTAGAGTCGAGCCCACTAAGATACGTTTGGGATATTGGTTGAAATGGGCCCCCACAAGCTACCACCTAAGCTTGTTATTTCTAGTGAATCCCGCTTAACCCTTTAACCATGTCCACTTACATGTTATAAATTCTGGTTAAGTCATTAATCATATTTTAATTGCCATTCAAGGCACCCACTAGATTTCCACATGCCACCCAAAGCACTTACTTAACCCTTTAACCATGTTTTAATTACATGTTCCACTTTGGTTAAGTATTCTAATCGTATTTTCTATTGCCACCCAAGGCCCCCACTTAACCCCTCATGTCCCTCTACATGCTAATATGGTTAAGTGTTTCTTAATTAATTAATTAAGATCATGACCTCATAAAGACCTCTCACATTAGACCGTCTTTTATGACTGCTGGATATGCCGGTTAGGTCCGGGCAGCCTTACGTCATAAAAAGGGTCTAACCTCGTGTCTTTACTTTAATCACGTATTTAATTTGTGCCTAAGACCTCTCACATTGGGCTAACATTTGTAGCAACTGGTTAAGCCGGTTGGGTCCGGGCAGTTTTACGCTACAACTGAGTCCAACCTCGTGTCTTAGTCGATTAATTACACCTAATTAATCACCCTCATAATTTATATTAATTATCCCTAATTAATTAATCATGTTTTCCAGAATATGGGTAGACCTAACTCAATAGGTAAATTCCCAACTCCGTAGTATGGGTAGACCTAACTCAATAGGTAAATTCCCAACTCCATAATATGGGTAGACCTAACTCAATAGGTAAATTCCCAATTATGTCCATTTAATTTATGTTACTCTTAAGCATACCCATTCCACATCATTTTATTAACATGCATATTAACCCCATCGTTCCCCACGTAATTCGTTCTCGTAACGTGACATAATAAAAGGGAAGATTCATCACAAATGTCATGGGTTTAACCAACATAGCTTATAACTTTATCATGGGTTCAAAAGGTGTCAACTTGCATATATGAGCATACATTAAACCCAACTAGCATTTAACCCAAACTTGCATTATGCATGTCATAAAAAGAGACAAACTTGCATATGAACTTGCACATAAACTTGCATATGAACTTGCACATAAACTTGCATGTGAACTTGCATAACATGTCATACATAGAGGCAAACTCGCATATGTTATGCATATCATAAAAAGAGACAAACTTGCATATGAACTTGCATCATAATAGGGTAAACATGCATATGTATGCATAGCATACAAAGGTGTCATCTTGCATATGTATGCATCTTATTTAGAAAAAGGGTAAACTTGCATGTCATAATGTATGCATAAAACCAAACACTTAGCATGCATAAAATCAAATACTTAGCATGCATAAAACCAAACACTTAGCATGCATAAAATCAAATACTTAGCATGCATAAAATCAAATACTTAGCATGCATAAAACCAAACACTTAACATGCATAAAATCAAATACTTAGCATGCATAAAATCAAATACTTAGCATGCATAAAATCAAATACTTAGCATGCATAAAATCAAATACTTAGCATGCATAAAACCAAACACTTAGCATGCATAAAATCAAATACTTAGCATGCATAAAACCCATCACTTAACTTGCATAAACATAGGGTTAACATTAAACATAGATTAGCAAACTAACATCATATCATATGACTTAAAACCCACAAATCCGCATACAAAACCGCATGATCTCATCATATCTCATCTACTTAATTTAGCAATTGGTTATTAAAGTGATAGAAACTCACCAAAACCAAGATTAGCAAACTTATGTAGTAGAACTAGTTGCTATACAAGAAGAAGATGATGATTAGAGGTTGATTAGCTTGCAACTTTCTTCATAAACTAGTGGAGGTTCCTCTCAAGTTTGATTTTGGCGGCATGGTGGCATCATTTCTATTTTTAGTATGAATTAGGGTAGTATTAGGGTGTATTTATAGATTAGGTGAGTGTTTTAGGCCCTTAGATTAACCCTAAAGGACCCTTAGATTTCGGAACCTTCCAGAAACCAGCCCTAAGACCAAGCCCAAACCCCAAACTGGTGCACCCAACCACAGAACTCTCTAGAAACTGTGCAGGTTTCCTGTCCCGACATGGGTGCACTTCCCAAGTGCGCCAGTGTATTTTTGTGCTGGCGCACTTCACAAGTGCGCCAGTGCATTTCTGGCCTGTTTCGGGTTTTTCTGCCTAACTTCGTTCGTCCATATCTCTTTCATACGGTACCCGTTTTACGCAAACTCGGACTCTATTTCGCGTATTTTTCCGAGGCGAATGCAATGACGCAGCCCGTTTCCCCTGATTCTCACATCTGAGATTAATTATACTTTAATTACTAACCATTAGTGTTAATTGAAATTCGGGGTGTTACACAAGTGGCTTCATCAATTAACTATAGATTATCATATTTCCGCTGTGTACTATGTGGTATCTAGAAAGAGGTGTTTATAACTGTTCCAGAAATAACTATTGTGCTTTGATGATGGTTTGTATTATACAGTTTTTGATTTGTATTTAAAGGTTATGTTATATAATATATTTTATCCGTTCCGCTGTGAGATATGTGTTCTTTGTTTTCTTCTATTCTGATTTCTATTTCTTTCTATTTCTCATCCTCTAACTTCTTTCTACTAATGGTTCGTATTTCTGTGCAATTTGGGTTGGATGTGTGGTGTTATTAGTCGACTCAAAGGGTACGGAAATTTGGGTCATAACATTTGGTATTAGAGGTGAAGATTGAGTAGTAACCTTGGCTCTGTGGCGTAACTCAATAGGGATGGGGTTAGTAATACCCTAAGTTGAGTTTGAGTGTATATATATGAGCGCGTATTTGTAGATTTGATATAAAATTGTTTTATATTGTGTTGACTGAGTTGTTGAGTGGTTTATGAATTCTGGTCGATATAGGATGTACAACTGTATCAATAGTTGTTTCTAAACTCTCGAACAAAGCAATTCAACATAGTATTGTTTTAAAAGGGGTAAACGAATTAATTTTTCCCATAAACTATTTTCGATATATAATTTTCTGAAATTATTGATTTGACTGGTGCTTATTATAATCAAATGGGATTAAAATATTGAACTGGTCAGATATATATATATAACCAAGTATAATTTGTATATGGATAATGTATAGAAATGAGATAAACTAAAATTAAGTTCAAACTAGAATTTGAATTTAAATCCCAAGTGTTTAGAAAATATTTTCTGAAATATTAAAAAAAAGAATATAGCATTATTTGAAGGAATTTTTGAATAAGAATGGTTTTAAATGGATTTTGAAAATGATTAAGCACTGACATCACTTCAGTGGCGAGAAAATAATTCTAATAATGGATCGCGACATTATCGGTATTCATTTTCAAGTTTCTAAGTGATGGATTGCTACCGTAATAATTTGTAAATGGAAAATTTGCTTGAAAAGAACAAGTTTTGAATTTGCAAATGATTATAAATATATGTGTATGATTCCAAACTGATTTGGAAATAAAAGCCGAGAATTTGAATTCTGAATTTTTGTTTAGCTTGTGAAGTTATATGATTTAAAATAGTGGAAGTAAATTAAATGGATTAAAATTTAACTTAAGTTAAACGAAATGGGAAGACTGTAAAGAAGTTAAAATTGCATGGCTTACATGTGACAACCCGGATTCTGACAGACCGAATTTTTCAAATTCGATCTATCAAAACCCGAGTTGGGTGCTCTGGTATCCTGCAGAAAAAGACAGAGATAAAGAAACATGTCAGAACTCGTAGAGCATTTCACAGCGGAAGGAGTTAAAATATAATATATTCAAAAATAGCTTTACCTTATAAATCATAATGTCTAACCAGTATCCAAAGCTATACCATCTCTGTCATGAACCTAACCTGGAAGTATGTAATGAGGAGAGGGTCAGAATATAAGTTCTGTGTGAGAGGACTTATAATAAACTTCTGTGTAACACTACATATACCGTTCCGTATATTTTCTTAGTTATTAGGTTAATCTCGTCATTAGCATCTAAGGCTAAACTCATGTCGTTCTTATTCACATACTCGTATAATAACCTAATATCTTGTATATGTGGATACCCCCTACTCGTATTATCTTTTCCATGTATGTGTACAGTCCCTTTCCATTTATCGTACGGACTTCATTACATAACTATATACTACCTCAGCGTAGTGCCACCATTTCCGTAATTGTTTGGACTGCCACGTCTCCTTAATTCGGTTAGGGTTTATGCCACCTAGGGCTACTAGGGATTATGCTACCTAACGAAATATGCCCTCTAGTCTAGGACACACTACACAGAGCGATATATGTTCCTAGACCTTCCCCACGTAAGTATCGTGAACCTTTTTTCGATGACTAGATGCACAAGTACTCTATATGTGCTACCCGAGTCCCGTGGCAGGGCAAGTCAAGAAACACGGAACTCGGTCGGGAGCTTTAAGTTGTCTGCCGATGCAGATGCTAAGGTCTGTTTTTCTAGTGGCTATAGTCCCACTCAACCCCTCCCTCAACTAATGAAAGGCCATCCTTGAAAAATGAGAAAACTATGCCGGCCCCTCTATGCCCCACTAACCTATGGCCAACCGCAACCACAACTAGATAGCAAGTATATGGTTCGTAGGAGTTCTCCGCCTTTCTGCTGTGCGTATCTCGACTGACTCAAGATGGTAGGTAGACGACGAGTTGCTATCACAGGGCTACTGGTCTCGTCGAATCACGCTGGTCCATCCTAGTCTTTAGGTTGCCATTTATTGCAACCAAGGCATACACTTGGTTCTTCTAACGCAGGCCTTAACCTCTGTGAGCCCAGGAGGATCATCTGCAGCCTCACAGAGGGATACCAAGAGTATCCTCACGTCCCCTCGAAGCCTCGGGCTTCGTAACCCAATTCGTTGGAGCCTTCTTTAAAATCAGACGGTTGTACGCTCCTTCTCGTGTTCTACTAAGGTTTACTACTTAGTTTCTTTAACTAAGGTTTACTACTTAGCCCTCTTAGTTTTTAACTAAGGTTTACTTAGTTTCCTGAATCGTCGTTTTCTTAACTAAGGTTTACTACTTAGTCCTTTTAACTAAGGTTTACTACTTAGTTCTATCAATCGTTCATTTTTCTTAACTAAGGTTTACAACTTAGTCCACTTTAACTAAGGTTTACTACTTAGTTTTCTTTCTCGTTATCTACTTAGTTATTTTAACTAAGGTTTATTACTTGATTCTCTTAACCAAGGTTTGATACTTAGTTTATGTTTACCGTTGGTTATCAACTGAATTTATACTTAACTTACTTAAGTCCATTGATAAGCCTTATAACATGTTGTCTTTCAATTTCATAAATTATTCCCTTTTTGGGTCACAACAACATGTTATATTTAATTCATTGTTAAGTATACCTTATCCCACATATATACTGATTGGGGGAACAACCCCCTAAATACCAGCCCCGAAGACCGAGATCAACATCAGACTGACACCTCGGGAATTACTCTACCCAACCAACATATATGGTTCAAAATTTACTTCTTCTTCCTTTTCAAACCGCTTAATTTATAATTAAGTATATCTCCTCATATAAGTTATCTTATTCTTCCCTTTTTCGTTCTTATAACTTATCGTATCCCATAAGTCATATTTTCCCCTTTTGCCCCTAGGACAAGTCTAACCTATTATCCTTCTTTTTCTTATTCAAATTTGTAATAGGTTATTTATCATTCCCCATATTCCGTCATTAGTTCAGATTAACCTTTTTATTATTATTGTTTCCATATTTTGCACATGTCTTACTATGGTTAAGTCTTATACTTACATGTTTATACATATCTTGTCTTATTACAGTTAAGTCTATACTTACCTGTACCCACTCAACCCTCTAACCATACCCTTGTCACCCACATGTCTTATTATGGTTAGTATTCCTTAATGCATTCATTATGCCATAACGATGTATGACCACCCACATTGGCCTAACATTTTGTGGCTGCTGGATGTGCCGGGCGGTTCCGGGCAGTCTTACGCCACAACTTGAGTCCAACCTCGTGTCATAAACCGTTACGCTCAAATTTCCTCCTTTGACCTCTCACATTAGACGTCCAATTGTGGCAGCTGGATTTGCCGGGCGGTTCCGGGCAGTCTTATACCACAATTGCGTCTAACCTCGTGTCAAAGGTTTATTAATATTCGTATTTCACCCAAACTCCCAAATTTCATGTTGTGCAGTTCAAATTTACATTTAAGCCTATTCAAGTGGTCATTAATTAGACCAATTTAATGTTGATTCATACCAAATTACATGTAACCCAATTACCCAACTTTTATTCAAATTTACCAATTCCAAATAATTTATTTCCAATGGTATTCATATTTTTAAATAAGTTCGAGTCCTATAAAAATACGACTAACATATTAAATCCCCAAATTCAAATCCATGTTTTATTCTAGTGTCATAGGCTAATTAACAAGTTCAAATCTTTTCAATGATGACAATCTTATGCTAAAACCCAAATCGTGTTCATACTTATACTTCCCAACTTGGTTTACACATTCAAACCTTGCTAATGGTATACTATACCCAAACCCCTTTGAAATTCATAACCAAACTCTCCAATTTATGTCATATCCCAAAATCTAGTGTTTCCCCTTTTCGTTCGCAATATTCAATCGTATTCATTTCATGATAGATCTAGGCTCGAGATAGCCTAATTATAAAGAAATAAAGAGGGAAGGATAAAAGGAGGAACGTGACCATATAATAATTTAACATATGAAAACATTACAGGTCCAATCTTTCACAATAATTTCATCGCATGTTTTACATGGGGAATGTTTGAACGATAAATAATAATCTTATACAAAAGTTGTATTATAAACCACTCACATTGCTTGTCGTCTTCAAAATGAGTACTAGATAACTCTAGTATTGTTTTCCCTCTTTTGCTTAGCTTGGATTTCTATTTTTGAACCATCTTTGATTTCTCTTTGCAGCATAAATTCGCAAATCTGAATCCATTATCTTCTCTTTAGCTTTGAATCTCTTTTCTATTTCGTTGTTGTTCTAGATCTTATTCTTTTTATTTTAAAGAATAGATGTTGTAGAGAAAAGAGGGGAGAATAAATCCAAGATCTTTTGGAGAAGAAGAAAATGAGAGAGAAGGGAGCCATGGCTTCGCCACAAATTGTTGTGAAGTTTACAATGAGCTTAGGGTTGTTTATATAGGTGCCAAACTACGAATCTAGCCCTCTTTTATTTCTTAAAGAACATTAATGAAGATTTATTTAGCAAAACCATTCCTTTGTTTATACCTTAACCGTATAAAATTTGTTTCCCTTTTTCTTTTATTTAAACAAGGCAACATAACATAATTATTATTTATTTATGTAAATAAATACCATATGTTTACTTACACTCATGTTCTTATCAAACATGGTATCCAACTATGCCTTTATTTTTATTTTATTTTTAATCGTAGAAAATATAGTATGTGTTAACTATTTTACTAAAGGGAATTTAATATCTTTTTATTTTTATTTTATCCTTCTCATAGCCATTATTGATGGCTATTTATTCATTGTTTTTCTATTCATGTCATATTTGAAATTCCTAAATGCATTTACCACATGTACTCTCTTTTTCCATATTTAATGTAACCGTTATATTATCCCTAAATATAACATTAATGTCTTTAATTTACCAATTTCATTTCTTACCATTAAAACAAATCCCCTAATCTCGAATTAGCGTTGCCTCTTATATATATATATATATATATATATATATAATACCAAATACTTAACATTTAGTCAACCTCAAGCCAATTTATTAATGTCATAATTATGCATTAACTTTTTTTTTTTATTTACATGTTTGCTATAAATAATCATAGGCGCATGCATCTAGTCTTCTTAATCACAGGTGCATGCATCTAGTCTCCTTAATCACAGGTGCATGCATTTAGTCTCCTTAATCACAGGTGCATGCATCTAGTCTCCAAACATTTAAATCGAAAAACGTGCCACATTTATTTCAGCCTCTGTCGGTTCCAAAAAAGAGTACTTAATGCTTTCTTTCTTTTTTCAAATACATTGAACCTTTTAAGTGCATGATAATCTCTACAATTTAAACTAAATTTATGAACGCGCATATGAATGTATTTCCATTCTCCTCTTTAAATGCACATTCCTTATTGTATATTACTTTTCTTTTCCTTAAATATGTCAATGCATATAAAATATATATATATTTTTTTTTATCCTACGCGTATATAAACTTCTGCGGCTTACAACTTCTTCATATGTTATCCGTTTTACGCAAACATGGTATCCATCTGAACCAGAATTTTGAGGCGAACGCAATGATGACATCTCTTTTACTTAATTCCTGATATTTAAATTTAGTATCTTTATTTTATTATCTTTTTCTGTTACATACATTGTTATCGTATAAATTTTCTTCTTTTCAACGTATGTATTAATTTAAACTGCATATCACTATCATGCATATAAACATTTTTAATTACATTAAAAATGCGGGGTGTTACATTGCATATTGAGAGTGAATAGAAAAATTGAAAACCCATTTGGATGGTTATGGTTGTATATATGTATGAAAGGTGAACTGAATACAAGATATTGGTCGAAAATCATTCAAAACTGAATGAAATCAGATACAGATGGATGAAAATATATAAATGCATGATCATTTAATCTTCTTGAGACTCACTAATTTAAATGGAGAAAGTATAGGTACATGGAGCAATTGGCTTGAGCTTGGTTGAGTTTAACTACATAAATATGAGGCAAGCTCGCTTAATAATATTCGTATAAGGTACGCCTACGCAGAAATATGAAAACTGGATTTTGAATTTTGTTTTCTGACCGTGTGGGTCGATGTATATATATTTGTTGTTCTTGTGATATCGCAGAAGTCCCTCCATATAAGAGAGACTCTGCCAAACAAAATTTGAAAATATAAAGTGTTAGGAAAAATTTCATAAATTTTGAAAATTTTCGATAACAAGAATAAATTAATATTTTAAATTGAAATTAATTGGTTAAGTTGAAACTGAAGTTAAAAAGTAAAACAAAGGATTTTAACCTAGTTAATGAGTTTATAACATTTTTACTACCTTAGTAATTTTGGGGACGAAATTCTTTTAAGGGGGAAGGAATGTAACAACCCGGATTTTTAGCAGTTTAATTTTGAACATTTAAATTGTTTTAAATGTTGTATTAGAAGTATAAATGGAATTTATATGGAGTTTATTAATTAAAACAAAGTTTAAACGTATAATTTATAATTAAATTTAAAACGAGCTCGTAAAGTCGTGGTAGTTCGTAGTTTAACGTTTTGAAGTTCAATTGATTATACATGATCCAATATAAGTTAGATTTCTTTGAAACAAGAAACGTTCAGATTTATTTGACTATACTTTTCTAATGAAAAAGAAAATTCGAGATTTCGTCTTATAGATTGTGAGTAATGTCCAAATCAAATTTTCAGAAAGTCGCTGCGGAATTGTTTATAAACCATAACGATTTATTTAATATAATAGAATATTGTTTTCAAATTTTAAACTAGATTTTTGAGACATATAGTTAATTTAATTTATAGAATTTTACAGTAATTTTTAATTCAGAAAAAAATACCAACTATTTTGTTTAACATATTTTACGTGCTATATCAGCATTTTTGGAACTTCATAAAGTATGTTAATTTGTCTATTTTATTATATTTCTGAGCTCGCAGCACATTGCTCGATACAACGGTATTTTTAAATTTGTCGTCGTGGCTCGTAAAAGTATATGTAATGGAGTACTTATATTTTATTTTCTAACTTAAATATACACTAATAAATGATATGTGCTTCACACACGAGCAATGAATGAAGTTTTAGTTGCATTAAATATTGTTTGGCCTGTGTGATATCACTATTATTTTTTACCTTTCTTAGATAGGTGTTTGTAGTAAATAAACTGTATTATAAATAACATACATCTCATTAATTAATGTCAATACCATATTGAACATAATTTGACATGGATTATATAAGTCAAATCAAATTAGAAGGCATGAATAGAAAACTAAAACTGAATTTTGAGCGTAAGTCTTAAATATTATATATATATAGAGACAATCTGTATATGATTTAATTCAAATCTTATCTGCAAAATTTGTCGGAGATAAATCTTTGAAATGTTTGCAAGATTGTACGCGTTAAGTCTATACAAATCTGTGCGAAATCTCAGTGTTCGTACCAAGTCTTTGAATGCAGAATTTTTCAAAACGTTACCCCTATGAAATTTTAGCCAAATCAAAATCTTGGCACATGACTGATCCAACTGTATCTGACCTTATAATAATAATAATAAAATAAATCAATCTTCTCTGCCACGTCTTATTCTGCCTAAAATCCTTGTTTTATCACATCGGAAACAAAGCAGCAGTCCCTTGTTCTCTTCACTTAAACACGAGATCTTAGCCAAATCGGCTCTTATCAACATCTAGATAAAATCTTTGATAAGTTTTAGAAAAAAATTAAATAAATATATATAATAAGAAACAATTTGGCTCGTTCTGCCGTAAATAAAAAGCTCAGCTCTTTCTCTTCATTTGGTTCGAAACATCAAAAGGAGAAAACCGAACTCAACTGCTCCTTCTTCCTCTTGTATTATCATCAATATCGAGAACTTTAAAAATTGAAACCCATCAGTGAGAACTACATCAAGCTCAAAGCTTGTATTTTAGGCTCCCTGGACTTGAGGAACTCTTCGTCAGTGGAGTTTAAATGGGTTTTGTGTCGATTCTGTTCATCGGCATAACTGTAAAGGTCGGAGGCAGTGGAGAGGCCTGGGATCACTGGCGTGGGGGTCGCTGGAAGGCGCGTTGTTAGTGGAGCGACCGGGTTAACTCCGATTATCTCTTGTGGCACTGGTGAGGAGCCGAACGAGGTTGCAACGGTTTGGTTTTTCGGGTTCGTGAGAGGTCTGTAAGGTGCTGGTGGTTTCGAGAAGATGGACGGGGGCGACTTGGATGGTCTGTTAGTGGTAGAATCAGTGAGGAATTATGGGAAGACAAGTTTCATGTTTTTCTTTTAAGATAACTATAAGAAGCGTTTGTTGTTTTGGGGAATATTGGGCATGAGAAGGATGTATGTAGGTGGGAGGTGGAAGTCTGATCTGTAAACAAGGATAGAAAACGAAAAAAAAAGTGATGATGGCGAAGGGAAACTCAAGTTACGGCCTGTGTATACAAAAGGGAACATTAGTTTGTGTAGTATGAGCAAAAGGGGGACGTCTATTTTATGTTTTCTAGAAGGTGGTGTATTAAAAATGACCATGATTTAAAGGTTTTGAAAACTTGGCTTAAGGGTTAGAATTAGCCTGTTGTGAGAGAACTGGGAATAGAGAGTTATCTGAAGTAGTTAGTTTGGGTTAGCATCAGGCTTCGGGAATGTTTCCAGGAAAAGAAGTAGATTAGCGATGAGGGCAGGTCTGGTTTCAGGTTAGGGTTGTGGTGATCAAATGGAAGAGGTGGTGTCGAACTGGAAGGGTATCACTTTGTCTGGGGAAGAGAAAGGGTTAAGCAGCCTAATGAAAATTAATTATAACTAAAGTGTAATTAAGAAGTAATTGATGATTAGGAAAGTCTCATGATTTAGTATGGAGCAACAGTTTTATGCGAGCTGTAGTGTGAAAAAACCTGGTTATAATAAGGGCATGCCAAAATTTCGGGTGATCGAGATTTTCAGTGGAAGATGAAGTACGAAGTTGATATTTGGTTCATTGCTGAAAATGGGTAATCGAAATATGCATGGGAAGAAGAATAATGAGAATGAAGGTTAAGCAGGACTAATTGATGATTAAGGTGAATAATATTAAGATGATTAACTTGTTAATTAATCATTATAGAAGGATAATATAATTAAATCTTATAATCATCGTATATTGTTCGTTCATTGACAGAATTGGACAAAAAAAGAACCCTTGGATTCGTAATCATTAAGGCTACGTGTACGAGTTGGAATGGGATAACTCAGAGCCAACTGGAATTTTATGTAGCTTCAAATGCTAATTTGAAACTGCATCAAACGACGCAGAATTGTCAATTGCAAAACAATGTGAGTAAACTCACTAACTCTAGCTCATTTATATTTTTATATAACCGAGTTTTAAATCTATTTACAGTAATTTTTACTGCATGATGCTTGTTTGGATGAATGGTTGATAAAATTGGTTGAAACGGTTGATATAGTATATTGTTGGTCGGTTATTAATTCTGTTTACTATGATATTTCATATTTATGTGAAATTAATGTTATTAATGTTGATTAACATTTGTGGGTGCAGGGAAACAGGTTGGAGGGATCCAATTGGATTCCTCAACATTTTTATTTACTGTTTTTCATATATTGTGATATATGACGTGATATATAATCTATGATCGATTATGCTATGGTTGAATTGTACTGGCCCTAGAATTTGGTATTTAAATATCATAAGGTATTTTTGAATGTAGAAAAATAATTTGAGATCTTGAAAAGGGAAATTATTTTCCACATAGAAATTTAATGGACTTAAAAATAGAAATTTGTATCAATAAATAAAGCGAGTGAATGATTGTAAATGATATTTATAAATTAAGCAAAATTTATCGTTGGACAAATTGAAATATAAATTCAGGTCTGAATTTATATAGAAAAGTGGAAGTGGGTTTTGAAACCAATATTTGTAATTGAGTTTGGAACTTAACGGTTGTAAATGAAATATGAATTCAAATGGAAAGTTGTATAAAGAAAAGAGGGGTTTTATTTCCAAGTTGGAATATAAAATAAAGCGAGATAAATCCAAGGGAATTATTATTCGACTACGTCGAATTTTATTTATTTCAGAAAACAGATTTGAATTCTGTTTAGTATGTATCTATAATGTAAATAAAATATGTTAAGAAGCAAATATTGCAATGGTTATAAGAAAATAGTATTTTATGCTTTGCAATAATTTAGTATTGTTTAAAATTAGAATTTTTAAACGAGCAGGGAATTGTAAAAATAAAATAAAGTTGATTTCAGAAATTTGAAATGTATAGCTGGTAAATATGCTTAAAGAGGGGTATTTTCTGGAATATGAAAAATAAATAGTTTATAATATTTGGAATATTTTCCATGAATATGAAAGACCAAACGAGTTTTGAAAAAATACTGGAAAGATATGGGAAATTGGGAAATGATAATTTAATAAGAAATTAATTTAAAAATGGCCCAGTGATGTTTGATACTTGATCGGTAGAATTTCCATTTGGAAATAAGATCATTGATTGTATGGATGTTTCTTTGATAGTTAAATCACCGATTATCAAAGTTTGATTTATTTTATACCTCTTTTGTCAATACGGAGAGACCGGGATCAGATTTAATATCTGAAAACCACTCCGTATTGGCATAAGCGTTATGAATTAACTTATGCTGAAGATTAGTTGAAGACAGAGTGAAGTGTCAGGGTTGTTCTGTTAATCCTAGGTAGAAATTGCCCAAGATGGATTAATGGGATAGTGCATTTGGTTTGTCCAGTCCCAGGACAACGTATATGGATGAATGTCTGAAGATGTGACATTCAAAGTAAATGGTGGTCAGATGTTCTAAAAGATAATTGTGACCTCAAGCCTCATCAACTGGGAAAAGGAAGAAATCAGGCAGGCAGCATGACCAAGTGGGTCATTCCCATTAGGGGTATTATCACTTGATCTAGAGAAATTCCATTTGCTTCTTATTATATCCATTGTTGTACGCTTTCGGTAACGGTTGCTGATCACAACCATTGGTTATAATATGCTTGGTACACTCAAGTTAAATAAGTGGCCAGCCATGTGTGGCCGGGTTGCATGATATTTTTGTTGAACCCTAGTGTATCCCCTCTAAAGTACACTGATCGGAAGGTGGTTCCATACCTTGTCATAGCTGGAAATCCATTCTCTAATAAGCGCCCTACGGTTTTTGATTTTATATTATATATGGAGCGTGAGATGCAAGTGTTCCGCTAGACTGCTATTTATTTGATTTACACATTATTATAATATCACCGGATTTTGATATCAAAAATGTTTTGGTTATCGTAAGGTAAAAACCATCCATGTTTATGTGTTGATCGGTATTACGATTATCATTTCTTTTTAAAAAAAAAGTTTTAAAAGTTAAACGAATGGTTGGAGTTTACTCACACCAGTCCCATGACTGACGCAGAGTTTATTTTGTTTTGTTTTCCCTAAACTCTTGGGTGCCCAAATTTGTACGGGCGATCAAGTAGTCGGGATTATTCATATTCACTTGGAGGAGCTTGAAGCAGGTGGCTTCATCAATTATCTATAGACTATCATATTTCCGCTGTGTACTATGTGGTATCTAGAAAAAGGTGTTTATAACTGTTCCAGGAATAACTATTGTGCTCTTATGATGGTATATATTATACAATTATTGATTTGTATTCAAAGGTTATGTTATATAATATATTTTATTTATTCCGCTATGAGATATGTGTTCCTCATTTTCTTCTATTCTGATTTCTATTTCTTTCTATTTCTCATCCTCTAACTTCTTTCTACTAATGATTCGTATTTCTATGCAATTTGGGTTGGACGTGTGGTGTTAATAGTCGACTCAAAGGGTATGGAAATTCGGGTCATAACAGCAATGGAGGTGAGGAGTTTTCTTGGTTTAATGGGCTATTATAGGAAGTTTATTAAGGACTTCGCAAAGATATCAGTCCCACTCACCAAATTGACAAAGAAGAATCTGACCTTTTCTTGGAGCATTGACTGTGAGGATGCCTTTCAGTGACTGAAAAGAGATCTGACAACAGCCCCAGTTTTGACTTTGCCTGATGGGAACAAAGTGTTCTCAGTGTACACTGTTGCATGTGGTACAGGTCTTGGTGTCGTCTTGATGCAAGAGGGAAGGGTAGTATGTTACAGTGGTAGATAGTTGTGAGTGCATGAGAAGAACTACCTTACATATGATTTAGAGTTGGCTGCAATAGTGTTTGCACTTAAGACTTGGCGGCATTATCTGCTTCGAGAGAGGTTCGAGTTATACACGGACCATAAGTCGCTCAAGTATCTATTCTCGCAAAGGGATCTCAATTTGAGACAGTACAGATGGATGGAGTTTCTAGCATCCTATGATTTTGAGATTGCTTATACCCCTGGCAAGGGTAACGTGGCGGCGGATGCGTTGAGTAGGCAGAGGATGACTTTGAGTCCTTTATTCGTAGAGAGGAGGAGCTTGGAGTACATATCGACCTTTGATTTTAGGTCAACTACGGATCTTACATCGGGTTTGTTGGAATCCTTAGAGGTGCGACCTACTCTTATGGATCAGATAGGATCTTCGCAGCGAGAGGACCGACATATAGCATATATCTTGGACAGGCTCAGTGGAGGGGAGACTTCTAGTCACCTTAGTAGATATTCCACGGATGATAAATGGTGGTTACAACGGGATGGAAGGCTTTGTGTTCCCCGAGTTGGGAGTCTCTTGAAGGCAGTCCTTGAGGAAGCCCATCATTCAAGGATGACTGTCCATCTGGACGGTGCTAAGATGTATAGAGATATGAAAAGGATTTCTTTTGGGCTGAGATGAAGAAAGAGGTAGCGAAGTTTGTCTCTCGGTAATTAGTTTTCCAGCAAGTCAAAGCTGAGCAATGGTAGCCCGACGGTTTGCTTTATCATTTGGAGGTACCACAGTGGAAGTGGGAGAGCGTCTCTATGTATTTCATGGACGGTTCGCCTAGATCGAGGAAGGGAAGCACCAGTATTTGGGTTATAGTTGATAGGCTTGCTAAGAGCGCTCATTTCATTCCTGTTAAGAGTAAGAGAATGACAACATGGTTGGCATCAGTTTGTCTTCAAGAGATAGTCCGTCTACATAGAGTACCTTCTAGCATAGTGAGTGATCGTGACCCCATCTTTACTAGTGAGTTCTGGAAGAGCTTGCAAGAGGCATTAGGTACACAGTTGTGTATGAGCACCGCATATCACCCTCAGACCGATGGGAAGACTGAGAGGGTGAAAAGAGTTCTTGAGGATATTTTGAGGCTGTGTATCCTAGACTTCGGAGGGACTTAGGAGGAGCATCTTCCGTTGGTTGAGTTCGCGTATAACAATGGTTATCGGGCTAGTATAGGCATGGCACCCTTCGAAGCATTGTACAAACGACCATGTAGATCACCGACTCATTGGTAGGAGTCTACAGACTTCTACTTGGACCTGAGATGATTAGAGAAACTTCAGAAAAGATTGACCTTATCCGCAGACGCATGAAGATAGCTTAAGATAGGAAGAAGTCATATGTAGATAAGAGAAGGACCGATATGAGTTTGAAGTAGGAGACATGGTTTTCATCAAAGTATAACCTTTAAGGAATGTAGTTCATTTTGGATCTGTAGGGAAATTGGCATCAAGGTTTGTAGGGCCATTTCCCATAGTGGAAAGGATAGGTCAAACGGCCTATAGGATGAAGCTACCAGAAAGGTTGGCGTGTGTACATGATGTTTTCCATGTTTCTCATTTACGGAAGTGTCTGCATGATACTGCAGAGTTAGTTGAGCCAGGTATGCTTGAGGAATTAGAGGTAGAACGGGAGGTGACAGTTAGACGAGTTCCTACCCGTATACTTGGATCAGAGGTTACGAAGCTTCACAACTGAGAAGTCAAATTTATGAAAGTTCAATGGGGAGAAGACCGCGAAGATGCAACTTGGGAGACCGAAGATATGATTCGCGCTTCGTACCCTTTTTTTCAAGGGTATGTTCTTAACTTCTTTTTCCAAAGCTTTTATTCGTACTTGCTTCTATCATTCGTATGTATCCTATCGATCAAATCTTCGACCTTTAGGTAGGGAAACCAATGGATGTAAACATGTATTTGAAACATGTTATGTTTGATGGATGCAAGTGTTTGCTAGTGGTTGCTTGTGGATGCATAAACACACACACACTAGGCACTAGATCAGCTCAATCACTTACATATTGCATATGGATGTGTGTGCATTTTAAATTTTGTGGATGGAAATGGGCGTATCATCATATAGATGCTGCATTTGGATAAATGATTGTGCAAAAATACAGAGTTTACATATACTAGGATTGTTTGCATACATATTGGATTCATGGCGCTAACATACATTGCATTAAGGAGGTCAACTGAATCAGTAGACCGACTGATTTTCCGCATTAGTATAGGGGCATATACACACCATTGCATATGTTCATATAATCATTAGAAATCCTTTAAGGACAATGGATGCCTGTGTTTGAGGGATGAGTAGATGGTTGATGGATGTTAGGTTATACATTCTTCTTAACTTGAAGATTTCAGGGACAAAATCCTTTAAGTATGGAAGAATGTAACACCCCGTAATTTTAAAGAACACTATAACAAAAAATTAAAGAATACTTAATTAAATATTGGGAATTAAGTGAAACGGACTACAACATTGCATCCGTCTCGGAGTTCTGCTTAAGATAGACTCCGAGTTTGCATAAAAAAGACATCGTATAAGAAAGTTATTAAGTTTAGAAGTTTATATACGTATAAGAGAAATATATATATAAAAACAAATCAAGTCCAGAAATTCAAAATAATTCAAAATAATTCAAAAAATCAAAGCAGGAAAACAACACGGGTGTAATGACCCGCATTTTCCAAGGATATAATTAATTTATTTAATTATTTAAAATAGTGATTTAGGGAATTAAATCGTCGTTAATTAAATTATAGTGAATATTTAATTAAAATTAAATATTAGAATTATATATTTAATTCAAAAATAATCAAAAATATTGGAAATCACAATATTCTGTGAACTGGGCCATCCCTAAGATTTTATTCAGCTTAGAGTTGAATTATATTGACCAATATATTCAATCGACGTCAGTTTGAACGTAGAATTATAATATAATTAAAATCGAGCTTGAAATGGCGCTGCAGTTCGTAAATTGGCGATTCGAACTTCAACTGAATGTACAGGATTCGTTTTAAGCCGGATTTCTGTAAAACAAGAAACGTGTGGAGCTGGTGAAGTATATCTTTCTAGTGGAAGAGAAAGATCGGGATTTCATCATGTAGATTTTGAGATATGTCCAAATCAAATTTCAGAAAAGTCGTTGTGGAATTCCTTTATAATTTATAAAGGAATTATTTATATTTTTAAAAGGGGTTTCAATATAAATCGAATATCGGGTTGACCCAGATTGGAAATATCAAGTTATAAATCCCAGTAGAGCTGTATGGTATTCCACTGTGAATATAGATGTTAATATTTAATTTTAAATATGTAATGTAATTTTATTTAAATATATTTTTATATTTAAATAGGCTATTTAGAGCTTTAAAAATAGCCACTTTTGCAAACGAAGTCGGAATTCGACGAAACTAATTTTGTTGGATCCGCAATGTCAAATAGTTGTTAGATTCCAAGTTTGGCGATTTTTAGAGTCACTGTGCAACCGTACGGATTTTTAGAGTGAAAAACATTCAGTATTTTGATGGTTAAAAATACGCTGTGTGAGCATACGAAGTCGAAATTCAACGAAACCAGTTTCGTTGGGACCGTAATGTCAAGATGTAGCTGCATGTCAATTTTCATGATTTTTGGGTATCACATGTGATCCCACGAATTTTTAAGAGACAAATACAAATATAAATTGATTAAAAATGAATAAAATAATCAATTATAAAATATCTAGATATTTTGTGTTGCCTATAAGTACCCCTCACTAACACCCTAAACCTAATTCCATCTTCACAAAGTCAACAGACCAAAAGAATGGCGCCGCACCAATTCTATTTTCTCCAGTATACATTTGTTCAAAGAAAAATTCAAGAACAAATCAAATAAAATTCTATAATTCATTAAAGTTATATATCTGAGCTTGTTTCCATCTAAGCTTCATTTTGATACTTGTTTGGAGTGGTGCGATCAATGTGTTGGCTCGACGGGATTTTCCAGCGTTCTTCCATTCGAGCTAGGGTTAGAGTTTGCGGGATTTTGAAGCTTCGATGTTTGTTTTGGTGGTTGGTTCCGAACTCAGGAAGTCGAGTAGCTCACATTGGCGAAGTATTGGGTTTTTTTGTGGTTAAAGGTGTCGCACCTGACACTGGCAACGGCGGAAAGGAGGAAGTCGATGGGTTTTGAGGGAGGCACCGAGCTGGGTTTCGATGGTTCGAGGAGAAGGAGATTTGCAAGGAGAGGAGAATGGTAGTTCCTGATTGAATTTACATGTTGAAATGAAAGGGAATGAGGTGGTTGAAGGATTTGGAAGTGACTGTGTTTTGGGTTTTCTGAAGTTTAATGTGTATTGGGGAAGAAGGATAGAGGAGGCGGGTCGGGTTATAAAAGGTACGGTTTGGGCTTTAGAAAGGGTTTAGGCCCATTTAAACTTTAGTCCATGTTTTAATTTAAATTTAATGTGTGTTAACTTCATAAATGTGTAACTTGATCATACGTAATCGGAATTCAGCGAAACAAGATCCGTTGGGATCGTATGGACGAGAGCTTCACAATGAAGCTGACCGGGAGTGAATCCGAGCTCGTTACAATTTATGGCGGAATAAATTGTCAGACTGAATCAAATAACGCAAACCGTTATTTAACGGCTAACGCGCAACTGTGAGTAAAACTCACCAACTCTGAACAGTTCTGTTTTTACAACGTATTCTTAGAACTGTTAAAAATTGTCTGTTTGATTGTGTGTTGATTGTTTGATTGAACTGCTAGTCAGTTATTAGAAATTATATATATATGTATATCTGTATATATATATATATAAATCGTTAAATATTCATATGTTGATTCTGCTATCAGAATATTTCATATCAAAGTGAAATCGATGTTAATCGTATTGTCTAACATCTGTGATGCAGGGAAACAGGTCGGAGGAATCCAACTGGATTCCTCAACATTTATTTTACTGTGATTTATATATTGTGATATATAATGTGATATATAATCCGACATTGATTTTGTGTGGTTGGACGACATTTATCGTTGTTGTTTGGTATTTTAAATACCATAAGAAATACCAGAATGTAGAAAAGGAGATTTTCAAAAGTATATTTTGAAAATAATTTATTTATATAAAATCAATGGATTTTATATTATAAAAGAAAAAGGGATTTTGAATAAAAGAAATATATTTGTAAATCAAATATAAAGGAGTTTATTTTTTAATCAAATATTGAAGGAGTTAAATTGTTAATCAAATATAAAGGAGTTTATTTGTTAATCAAATGAGTAAATCGAATATAGTTTATTCGAATAGAAGTAAAGGAGTTTATTTGTTAATCAAATATGAAGGAGTTTAATTGTGGATCAAATATAAAGGAGATAGATTTGAAATCAAATATAAAGGAAATATATTGGGAAGCAAATATAAAGGAATTATTTATATAGGGAATAAATAAAGAGTTAAAAGGATTTATTTATTTGTTGAATAATTAAAAGTATAAAAGGAGATATTTATTTGCTGAATAAATAGAAAAGATAAAAGGAGATATTTATTTGATAAATAAATAGGATTAAATAAATGGAATATTTATTTGATAAAGAAATAGAATTAAACCAAAAGGATATTTAGAAGATGAATAGAAAATGGAAATCTGTTTTTAACAGATAAATAGAAAGGATTAATTTATAAATAATAGATTATAAAATAAATAAATATTTATCATTTGATAAATGAAATATATAAGTCTGAACTTATATAGAGGAGAGATATTGGTTTCAACACCGATAGTTTAAATAGAATATGTACCCAACACTTGTATAAGTGAAGTAACATTATTAAAGAGGACATTTATAAAGTGAAGAACCGTTACTAAAAGTAAATCTTTATAAATGAATAAACTTTATCAAATGGGAGTTATTCGAATAGGAGAAATCGGTTAGAGTTAATCAGTTAGAGTTAACCAGTTAGAGTTAATCGAATTAGTTATTCGAATAGAGTTAAACACAAAGGAGTTATCGATTAGTTAAATCGAAAGGAGTTATTGAATTTGTTATTCGAAGGGATTTATCGATTATAGTTTAATCAAAAGGAGTTATCGATTTGTTAAATCGAAAGGGAAGATTATCGAATATCGTTTATTCGAGAGGAGATTATCGAATATAGTTTATTCGAAGGAGTTATCGATTATTAGTTAATCAAAGTGAGTTATAGAATATTAGTTAAATCAAATAAATTGATCGAATATAGTTTATTCGAATAGAGAAAAAGGAGTTAATCGAATATAGTTTATTCGAATAGAGTTAGAGGAGTTATCGAATATAGTTTATTCGACAGGAGTTAAGTGAATAGTTAGGTTAAACTAAGTAAATTAGTTAGGTTAAACTAAGTGAATTAGTTAAGTTGATCAAAGTGAATTGGTTAGATTAATCAAAGTGAATTAGTTAAGTTGATTAAATTGAATTGGTTAGATTAATCAAAGTGAATTAGTTAAGTTAAACTAAGTGAATTAATTAAGTGAATTGGTTAAGTTAACCAAAGTGAATTAGTCGAGTTAATCAAAGTGATTAGTTCAGTTAATCGAGATAAGTAAATCAAGTTAGGTTAATCGAGTTGAATTAGTCAGTCGAGTTAATAAATTGAGTTAGTCAAACCAAGTAGAACCAGTTAGAGTTAATAAATTAAGGTTGACCAGTTAGAGTTGATCGGTTAGAATTAACTAGTTAGAGTTAATCAATCAGAGTTAATCAAATAGAGTTAAGTAAAAATTAGAACTGACTAGAGATTAGTAAATTGAATGGTTTTCTAAGTGCCTATCTGATGTTGGTTTCGGCCTTCGGGATTTATATTTAGGGGATTGTTCTCATACTAGTTACAGTCAGGGACTGATAGTTGGGGAAGAGTAGTGATTTGTAAATAAGCGGATGGAAACGTTTTCCAGTGTTAATAACATATATTTTCTAAACATAGAAAATAAGGCAATGTGAATATATATATATAGATATATGTTGATGATTGGTCGATAAAATTTCCATCTGGAAAAAATATCGTTGTTTGCACACTTGTTTTTCTTTAATAGTTAAATCACAGACTATCGAAGTTTTGACCATTTTAACGTTGTTAATATGGAGAGACCGGTTGGATTATTATCCAAAGAACCACTCTGTATTGGCATAAGCGTTGCGAATCATATATGCCAAAGATAATTGAAGACGGTGTAAAGTCCAAGGGCTGTTGTATAAGTCTTAGATAACAATGACTAAGATGGATATACTGAATAGTGCCTTCGGTTTGTCCAGTCCCAGGACAACTTGTATGGACGAACGTCTGACAGAGTATATCCAATGGATTGTGTAAGCTGATCTGTTCAAACGTATTCACGTTTGGTGGCGGAGGAATTCGTTTCTCTAAGCTGTATACCCGTGTTATTTTTGGATAAGTCAATTTGTGATTTGGTGGGTATGACGATGTGACATTCTAAGTGAATGAGGATGACTTGTGTTGATGTCTGACAGAGTATTTCCAGAAAGGTCACGTACATTGATTTCTTCAACCGTACCAAGAGTGGAAGTGGAGAAGGAAACTTCTTTAGCTAACACGTAATGTACTGTTGTAGACGTTAATTAGTGATTTTCGATGGATCTGACAATGTGGCATTCGAAGTGAATCTGATGTGATGATAACGCGTAACTTCTAGCCTCATCATCCGGTAAATGACTGAAATCGGGCAGGCAGCATGGCTAAGTCGGTCGCACCGAAGTAGGGTGTATAATCACATATCTAGAGAATATTCATTTGTTTCTTAAATCTATCAATACTGTCCCATATATATACGGGAACGGTTGCTGATCCCAACCGTTGGTGATATACATTCGATACACTCAAGCAAAACCAGTGGTCGATCATGTGTGGCTGAGTTACAAGATGTTCCTGTTGAACTCCAGTGTATCGTTCCTAGAGTACACTGATCGGAAGGTGGTTCCATACCTTGTAATAGTTGGAAATCCATTACCCAATACGTGCTTGCGGTTTTTGATTGTATACTATATATGTAGAACGTGAGATGAAAGCGTTTCTGCTAGATGATTATTATATTGTGGTTAATAGACATTATTGTAATATCAAAAGGTTTTGATATAAAGAAATTTTGGATTCTCATAAGGGAAAAACCTGTTCCGTTCTGTGGCGTGGTCTTATGAGATATCGTTTACTTGTTTATATACCTGTTTAAACTGTTTTACTCACACCAGTCCCATGACTGACCCGGAGTTTATTTTGTTGTGTTCCCCCTAAACTCTTGGGTGCCTAAATTTGTACGGGCAGTCAAGTAGTCGGGTTTTACAGATATACTTGGAGAGCTTGGAGCAGGAGGCTTCAAGATCAAATAGCTATAGTTATTTCCGCTGTGTTGTAAGTGCTGTACTCTGACAAGTGCTATTGTATACATAACTGTTATATTTCAAAGTTATGTTATCTATTATATGTTATTCGTTCCGCTGTGAGGTTCGTGTTACTCTGATGTTGTGTTCTTCTTCTTCTTCTATTCTAATTTTCTATCTTATCTATTCTCACCCTCTAATTTCTTTCATTAATTACCAGGATTTTTCGATGTTTTGGTTATCGACATCGAGCTTATGTCGATAACCAAAGTCGCCGAAAATCCGGGTCGTTACAGCGGGATTGCGGCCTATTGGCGGTCGACCCACTCCCCAAGGGGGTGTCGACCCTAGGATCGACCCCGGGGTCGACCCACCCCAGATCCATCCAGGTTCATTTTCTGAACCTGGACTTGTGTTTGAGCGAGATTTGTTGGCTTTAAGCTATAAATAGGGCATCATTTCCATTGTTTCTACACATAAGAAACAATGGAGACAACAATATACTGCCCCAGCTTGGATTGAATTAGCCTATTTTCTTCAACAATAGCTTATACGCATACAAGAATTCCTTCTGCAACATCTGATTATTATTCTCTGTTCTTTAGATCCTGTCTCTGTGAGTTCATATTATTTTTGGATATAAACATTTAACAAGTAATCCTGACATGTTTATAAATTTGGATCTAAACCTATGCCGGTTAAGAATCTGATTCATACCTAAATAGATTTGCTATCACATGTATTCCTCTATACACCTGATTTACTGTTCATCTCTTACATGCCTATTTCTGATATGCCTATTTCTTTTATCATATGCCTATTCTGTTATTATGCCTATTTCTATTATTCTCTCTCCCTCTTTCCTTTTTTATTTTTATAGCCTAGGCTACCTTCGAGCCTAGGCCTATCGTTGAAATATGCAAACAAACGAAATTGGGAATGGTTGGGAAAGATAAATTGGGGCACATCTTATATTATGATTCATGACTGGGATTTGGGGGCATAACCTATACTGTGATGTATGACTAAAATTTGGGGCATATCTTATACTTCGAGTTATAACTTGAGGGTTGGGGCAGGTAAATCCATAGGCTTAATTTATAGATTAAGCGGAACATGTAATGAAACCGTAAACAACATGTGAAACCTGTTTAGATCTATGGGGATTATATGAGCCTGTTTAAATCTGTGGAGGTTATATGAACTAGTTAAATAGTGGGAGGTGAAGTAAACTTGTTTGAATCAGTGGGTGGTTAAGTAAATATGTTAAATCTATAGGGGGTTATACGGACCCGTTAAACTTAACATGTTTAATCTGTTGGGGTTATGCGGGCTTGTTAATCTGTTAGACATAATATTTCAAAATCCTAGTAGTTGGGGACACAATCCTAGGGGGTGGCTTGTGTCATCTGTTGTGCGGGACCTGTATTAGTCAGTAACCCATTCTGGTATCAAGGGGGGACCCTGCACTAGGTATGGGTCAGGGTACGCTCACTGAACTGATTATAAGAGGTTCATTTGGGTGGAGTTGTTCTGATAGCGCGTTCTAACGGAGTCATGTGTGTGCATGGGTCCGACTTGCTTGGTGAAATAAGCCGCTATAACACCAGTAAATAGGTATGTTTCCTTCTTGGGGGTTTCCACTTTAGGAAGTGATATATCCTACTACAGGGTCGGCACAGGGTATTTACGAGATAGGGCGCCGATCGATTAGGGGTAGTAATTAGGGTACATCCAGTCCTGCCTATTTAGGTGCCCGTTATTTCTGTTTGGGATAATGCCCGTTATTTCCATTGGGGTACCTGTTATTACTATTTGGGGGTAAAACCCATTACTAGAAGTACATCTAAGTATACCATTATGTTTCTATTAGGATCATATCTATTATACTAGTATTGGCGTAGAGAAAAGTATTTGAGAAGCGTAACATATTCTGTTCATTCTTTTTATCCTGCTCAGTTGTTTATATGCCTGTCATGATGCTTTTACTTATTTATATGTTAAAAGTAATTGGACTCGCCAGACTTTATGTCTGGCACAATTTTTTTCTTCTTTTCTGTCTCTTCCTTTTTCCCTCTAGATTCTCAGGGTGGGAACGCTCAGGCTTGATTTGGACTCTCCCTTTTCTGTTTCTGCTTGGAGCTGCTTAGATGTACCTCTTTGACTACTTGTCTACTCTGTTATGGCTATTTTTGGGGACTATGATTTTATATTTCCGTACTCTGATGGTTTTAGTCAAGGAAGATAGTTTTATTTGATGTAGTTGGTTTCAGTATTTCAGACTGATGTTGTAACTAGGTTCTTGGACCATGATGTTTTCTGTTGGAAAAATAAAGTTAAATTTCCGCTGCTATTTGATATCCATCTTGTGAGATTATGTCCTGTTTACCTATAACGCTTCACGAAACTTAATGCATTCTGTTAAAGAGTGACATTAACGGACGTAGGGTGTCACATTATCCAATGAAAATTATTCCATTTCATTTATAAACACCGTTTATAAATTCATTACTTGTTTTTATTATTCAAAACAAGTTAATATTTCTAGTCCTTTCGAAATTCAAATTCTATTTTGGAAAATAGGTTTTCCTTTCAAATATCAAATCCCTTTTCACGATATTTTTATATACCAATATTTAGGGCTAGTGATATTTAAACATCCGAAACATCCAATTATAAATCATAGGTTTGATAACACATCATATATGATAATATATATATGAAAACAAACAATAATAAATTTTGAGGAATCTAGTTAGATACCTCCAACCTGTTTTTCTGCATCCACAGATGTTAGCCAACATAAATAATTCCCCCCTCCCTTTCTTCAAGGTAGGATGCGGTATAGAAGGTCATCCACTATAATATATTGTGGGGCGCATAGGGTCATCCACTAATGGTACTGTGGGAAATATCCAATCCAATATATATATAATAGCCACAAGTACCAAGCCTAAATATAACTAATATGTATAATAGCCAAAAAATATTTAAATTCATCCAAACAACCAACAAACAACATATAAAAATTATCTAAAATAAAAACTCATTTATAACAAAATTATAAATGAATCCAGAGAGTGATTTTACTCACATTGTTTTTTATTGCAATCTGCTCCCATTTTAAATCAAATCAAATCACGTTCGATTAAATTTAAAACCCTTGGTAACTCCAACAATTTCCAAACTCGATTCCATCGCAAGCTTAATCCTTGTGATTCCACTCGTCAAATTTTTTTATTATTTTTAATGCTTCTTCCTTTTATTGCAACAAATTTGATCCCTCCCTTCACTATACAAGCCATTTCTATCCTCTTATCACCATTCTAAACAACTTCAAAACTTCTTCAATTTGAACACAGACCGAAACCCCTATCATAAACTGCCGCATCTCCTGCTTTCTTAATTCATCACCAGGATTTGCATTGAATGCTACTCCCTTTCATCCAAAATTAGAAACACCTCTCCCCAAATTCCTAATGTCACACCTTAACCAGTTCAACCCATAAAAAAAGATCGAACTTCACCAATTTCATCCAACCATCAACACCGTTGAATTGCCCTTCGCAAAAGCTTCACTATGGACCCATGCTTATTCAGCTCGATGTCCCTCTCCCTATCACGACCTCTAACTGCCGCAAGCTATAGTAATCCTTTCAACACCTTAGAAACTGCCGCCTCCCCTTCACCCACAGGCACTCCACACTACCACGAACCCAACTAAATCAAAGGCCATGCTCCAACTCCGATGTACGAAAGTCGAACTCCCCACAAAAGCATCGCACCCTAAATTGATTGTACAGAATTGATGCTCGCGAGAAAAGGGGATAAACGAATCTCGAATTGTCAAATTTTGCCAAGTATTTGATTTATAAGGATTTGATAAAGAAATTGAGAAAGGGGGAAAACGGATCGAATGAATTCGTTGTTGAAAAAGATATAAGGAAAGGGGACATCGGCTGTTTATTTATAATTGAAGTTGTGTGTTCAAGAAGCTAAATGAGGTAGTGTGTCCTAGAAGCTAACAATTTATATTTTATTAATTTATAAACTTGTGTACGAAGTAACATGCCAAAACTATCACAGATGAGCTCCAATCGGGATAAAACTTGAAATCTTGCTATAAATTAATATTCCGGACATGATGGAACTGGTTTCGTCGAATTCCAAGATCGTTTATAATTAAAATGCTATTTTAAATATTAAACCTATATATAATATAAATTTAAATTCAAAAAAAAAACAATTCCTCGATAATAAATTATTATTATCGTCTATATTTTAAATAGAATTTATATTGATTATCTGAATTTCGATTTTATCTTCGAATTCAATTATTAGTTGTTCTCAGTATTACAATAATTCAATACACTTGAAATTAAATCGTAATAGATTATTAAATCGATAACTTGATATAATTATCCATTTATATTAACAACTCAAAATTTAAAACAATAAACGCTTAACATTAATCGACTAAAAATCTGGGTCATTACATCAGATCACCAGAAAGAAGCCAACGATAAGTATTTTGGGAAAGTAGTGTTAAATAGTCAAGAAAATCTTGTCTGGAAATTGCCCTATTATCAGCATAAGTTATGGTCACATAGAAAGATAAGGTTGAAAAAATATGAACAAGGTGAAGATGTATGAATTGTTTGTGGAAGAGAATCAGTGTTATAACATAGAAGTTAGGATAAAAAAGAATCATGATTCGACCATAACACTACAACAATAACACCATATTACAACTTTAATTTTACCACGGTGGTAAAAGCACCGTTGTAATAAATGTTTTTTTACAACTTTTTTCCCAGAAAAGTTGTAATAAACTCATTTTTAACAACTGTGTTATTTTGACAGTTGTAATAAAAGCCTATCACAACTTTTATTTTTTGACTGTTGTAATTTATGACTATATTTTAATATAATTAACAACTAATAATTAATATCTAATACATTTATATTGATTATTTATAATTAATAACTAATAATTACTATTAATAATCAATTAGGAAGTAATAATTAATAATCAATCTGTAATGTTTAATACTTAGCAATTAAGAAGAATAATTAAAAAATATAGTTAATATTACATAATTACTATAAAATAGTTAATAACTAAAATGTAACGAACTGAAATTTTCGACGTTTTAAAATATGAATTAAATTGGTTTTATATTTTAGAAATTGAAATTTGTTTATAAATTTGAATTCTAGCTATTTAATTTGGTTTTGATTTGATTTTATAAGTGTGAATTTAAATTTTTAATCTTTGAATCTAAATGGTTTTATTTAAATTAATCATTATTAGTATTTTTATATAGTTGTTTTAATATTTGTAAAATTTGATTCTATTTTTATTTGATTAGTTTTAAACTAATTTATTTTATTTGTGTTGAATTTTGATTTGAGAATATGTTTTAATTTACTTAGATTTTAATTGAATTTTTTATTTTGTTCTATTTAAGTCGTATTTCAATTGTGTAAATTCTCGTTAATGTTTGTATTTATAGTGTAATATAGGGTATTTATAGCCAGGAATTATTTGTTTAAGGAAAATTTACATCTGTACAGAATTTTCGGTGATCTCAACACTTGTTCGTTTTCTTCTACGTTTTTAACGTGTGTCTTCTTTCCACCGTTGTTTCCTTTTAAGTCAACCGATCCCTTTTAGTTTATTTGCTTCAGCCGATTAAATTAGTTCCCCAAACCCTTTTTCCCAAATTCAGAAATCTATGGCCTCCATCGTTCCCTTCCACCAATGTTTGCTGCCTCCTCCACCATCCTTAAACCAACCGCACCCTTCAAAACCGAAATCAAATTCCAAAAATCGGTTCTTAAAAAAAAGGGCCATCGCTTGATCAATCTCCATGGCCACTGTGCCATCAATTGCGCAACCATCGAACCCTGTTCCACCGCCGTCTCCGCCGAAGCCTCTCCGCCCTCCTCGACGTTTTCTCAGCCACTGTCCTCCATCGCGTTAAAATCCGAGAGTCCTCAGCTTGACCTCCAGCAGTTTTCCGTTCACCGCTCCCTCAAAAAAAAAACAGTGCGGCCCTCATCAGCGACGAGACTGGCTTCACCCCTGTCGTCCTGCTTTTCAATTGTCACTGCAATTTAATGTAAGTAATCTTACGATTATATTTGATTTCAAGTTTTAACTTTGATTTACACCAAGTGTGATTTAGTTGTGGGTTTACATTCTTTGTGCATTACCTGATGCTGTTATCTTTTGGTGTAGACCCTGGATACTCATCTTGTGTGATACATGCTTAGAACAAATGTTTTTCAAAGGATCCAAGGAAAGACTTGCATGTATAACTATAAGTTTCAAGATATACCTGTATAAACATGGCTGCATGCACGTAAACTTCACAAAAGAATTGGCTTAGTGGGAATTGAAATCAGGCGACGCACCTTAAGATCTAATCAGTTAACTTATCACTCCAAGGAAGTGGTTTCTTTGCTTACTACTTTAACAAATAATGTCCTAATCCAATACCTATAAATAACAACCCAGTTTTGAATAGTTGAATAGTAAGTTAATACTGTGTGATACATGCTATATATGCTAAATTTATGTAATGATTTCGTGTTCTCCGCACCATTTGGCTTCAGTCCCCAGTTTTGGTAGATCTACTCGGTACGTATATACGCATGCTGTCTTATTTATCTGCCAGACCCTTATCACTTTTGAAATCTGGATATTTTGTGTTTGTTGTGTTCGGAATTGCAGAAATACCTAAAATGATTACAAATTTTTCAGACTAAATCTAGGCATGTTTTCTTGCACTTTTGTTTACTCGAGTTCTTGGGATAGTCCATTCTTTAATCTTTTAACATGAGATTTGAAATTATTATGGTTTTTGCAATGCTGTGATGTTTTCAACTTGGTAAAAGCTCCTACACAGTAGCTATTGCCTCTCATTTACCCTATTTATCATTCTTTTAGTACTGACAGTTATCTTTTGCATCAAAAAAATTGAGCTTCTCATTTTGCATGCTGTAAGTAGGTTGGCCTAAACTTATACAATCATTTAACATTTGAGCTAGTGATTTTGTTTATGTAGTGGAGTACAACATGCATTCATAATGTTTACAAAATGCCTATCATAGGATGCGCTTTCTGCGATATGCGTTTACACAAGGTGGAAATTTTAATTTTAATTTTCTTTGCTGTAATGAAGTGTCCATAAGAGTTGAACTTATAAAAATGGTTGTGATCAATTTTTTTTTGCAAATCCAGGTGGTCTGTTAGAAGAAGTGCACTCTTGACTTTCACGTTGAGGAGCAATTCACAATGAAAGATTGTTAGCTTGCATGGCATCTCTCCCTGGCCAATGTGGAAGAGCTGATTGGTTAGTTTTTCACTTGTTTACATTATCTCTTATAACGCTTTTGTTTTTGCATTCATCAGCCAAGTGCCTGCGCTATTTGCCAGTAGTATTCACGAATATCACACGTTCTCATATCATCCAAGTATGCGGTAATATGTTTGAACATCAAGTACCACTACTGCAACAAACTCATCCATTTTTTACTTAGAAAAAAGAAGGGTTCTAACTGCAATCTATCTCGGATGGATTTGGTTCCCAATGGCGAGTGCCATTGCTGCTGGGATTAGGAGTATACATGTAAGCCTTTTATTTTCAAACTGTTAGTGTGTCATTAGTCATACTGTCTTGACCCTGTATGTTTGTGACTTCACTTTCTATGTTAAGTTCTATATGTAATTTTCTTGTGTACTACATAGAGGGATAAAAAAATATTTTTTTTTTTAAATTGTATAATAACAGTTGAATGGAAAAATATATAAACTTGCAATTTGATATATACGTGAGGCACATGCAAATCCAACTTGTGTATGCAAATCCAACTTGTGCAGGACACTTCAAAATTAGATCATGAATGAGCATAGGCTGACATACTATCATGTTTTCCATTGAAGAAGGCAGTAGTATATTGAAAAAAATAGTCCTTTTCTAATCAGTAGCTATATTAATTGATGAGTTACATGAGCTATTTGAATGCTCAAATATTCTTTGTCACTTGCAATGAAATCCATGTTTTCTCATTATTGATGCTCGTAACATAGGAATATTTTGGTAATCTGGTGAACATATCGAGCTCTCTGATTGTCTAATATAAGCAATACTTACCGCTATTAGTGCAAGATAAGAAACTATCCGGCTCCATTTGCAAATACTGATTTCCTTTGCAATGGTACTGATCTTTCATTTTAAATTTCCAGAGAATAAAGATGAAGTGAAAAGAATAGAAAAGGAGACCCAAAAAATGAACTCAGAGGAACAAAAATCACAGCTATCAGTGCAAGATATGCCATCCTTAGAACTTAACCAGTACCAGGTGCTTACTCAATCCTCTGAATTGTCTTGGGGTGTTTATTTAAAAGATAATTACACACGAACTTATGATGATTCGCTCTAGATTTTGATGGATTTTGGCTAGGTTCTTCCAGGTTTGAATCCCTTATGCTTTCTTTCATTTTGTCCACCAATATTTTTTCTTGCTGCAGCTTCTTCCCATCAATCATTTTAAGGACCTAAGGTATCTCATTTTTCATTTTTTTTACACTATTTCATTGCTGTAGCATATTTCCAGTCTGATTTTCTCACTCGATACTCAGGGAAAACCATATGTTCATTTATGGATGGATGGTCGTTGGCCACGTAGGGTATTCTTATGTATCTTTGGTGGACAATTTTTTTATCTTTCTTATGTATCTTTTGTGTTAGATCGATGTATGTATTTTGAAACGGTTATGTTTTTTATGATGGGTTTAGTTGGTGATGCACTATGCGTATGTTGATCGAATATTATGTTAATTAATATATATGTGAATTCTTTATATTAGTAAGGTGTATGTAAGTTACAACAGCAGAAAAAATTGTAATAAAATATTTTACAACGGTGTGAAATAGTTGTAATATTCTGGAAGTCACAACTGTAATCACCAGTTGTCATACATATGCTTTGACGTTACAACAGAATATACAACAACAGGGAGTAAAAGTTGTAATAAAATATTTTACAACGGTGGAAAAAAGTTGTAAAATATACATATTACAACGGTGTTGCAACAGTGCAAAAAAGTTGTAAAAGATGTTAGTCTATTACAACTTCTTAATACACGACGGTTTGCCCACCGTTGTAAAATGTATATTACAACGGTGTTCCACCGTTGTAATAGGGTCATTTTGTTGTAGTGTTAAGGTGCTTGTTGAAGATTATGAATCTGATTCCAGGAAGGATCAACAAATTTCACAGCTTTGGAAGTAAATTAGGAATTTAACTTGGTTTCTAAGATTGCAAGGAAGTGGAGATTGTATAGTTTACTATTATTATTATTATTTGCTTGCTCAATCTTACAATTAAGATAAGCCCCCCTGATATTCCATATTCCAATCTTGTTGATCATCGGAGATGGCTGAGTTAGAAAGTTTGGTCTTGCTTCTTGTAAAGAAGAGGGAGAAGTAGAGGAAATAGGTAAGATGGATGAATTTTGGTTAAGATTAGCTTCATCAAAGGACTTGCATTTTTTCCTACCTTTCCTCTTCTTTGCGGTTTTTTTTATTCAAGTTAGGCATTACTTGTGATCAGAAGAGCATAGATGGGTCATGATTAGTGAGAAGGGAGGCGGAAGCAGTTAAACTAGGGTAATCAAGAGGAGCTATGTGGGAATAAGGTTGTTTGGCAAGTTGACTAACATTAGGTTCACCTGGTGGATCAGTAATGTCTGGTACATTGGTTATGTTTGACATGTGAGATGAGGTGGATTTAGAAGCAATTACATGCATAGGAAAAGTAGATTGAAAGGTGGTGGAATTTTCATTTATTGTGGGAGAGTTAGATGTATTTATTGTGGCTATGGAAGTTACATGCATTACTTTATTTGAACCGTTTACTTTTCAAGAAGCTTGCATGTGATCTTCTTGCATATTCACATTGCCATTGTTGCTACAACCAGGAATTTCCCCTGACTGCAAAAAACGAAGCCATCAACTTCATTTAGCACTTGAACCACATTCTCTTTGTAATGACCCGAAAATCCGGACCAATTTGAGCTGACCAAATAACACAAGTGCAACCCCAAATTGCACTGGAAATTCAAGAAATTAATAGAAAGAAGATAGAGGGTGAGGATAGATAAGATAGAAACTTAGAATAGAAGAAGAAGAACACAACATCAGAGTAACACGAATCTCACAGCGGAACGAATAACATATAATATATGTAACATAACTTTGAAATATACATCCGTACTTGAATATACATCATTATCAAAGTACAACACTTACAAACACAGCGGAAATAACTATAGCTATATGATCTTGAAGCCTCCTGCTCCAAGCTCCCCAAATATATCTGCAAATCCCGACTACTTGACTGCCCGTACAAATTTAGGCGCCCAAGAGTTTAGAGAAAAACAACAAAGTAAACTCTGGGTCAGTCATGGGACTGGTATGAGTAAAACAGTTTAAAACAGTTTGAACAAGTAAACGATATCTCATAAGACCACGCCGTATAACGGAACGGGTTTTTCCCTTACGAGAATCCAAAATATCTTTATATCAAAAACCCTTTTGATATTATAATAATGTCTATCAGCCACAATATATTAATCATCTAGAAGAAACGCTTTCATCTCACGTTCTACATATATAGTATACAATCAAAACCGCAAGCACGTATTGGGTAATGGATTTCCAACTATGACAAGGTATGGAACCACCTTCCGATCAGTATATTCTAGGAACGATACACTGGAGTTCAACAAGAACATCTTGCAACTTAGCCACACATGACCGACCACTCATTTCGCTTGAGTGTATCGAATGTACATCACCAACGGTTGGGATCAGCAACCGTTTCCCATATATATATATATATATATATATATATATATATGGGACAGCATTGATAGATTAAAGAAGCAAATGAATATTCTCTAGATAGGTGATTATACACCCTACTTCGGTGCGACCGACTTAGCCATGTTGCCTGCCCGATTTCTGTCATTTACCGGATGTGAGGCTAGAAGCTACGCTTATCTTTTCACATACCACATCTTCACTCACTTAGAATGTCACATCGTCATACCCTCTAAATCACAAATTGATTTTCCAAAAAATACCACGGGTATAAGCTAAGAGAAAAGAATTCCTCCGCCACCAACGTAAATACGTTTGAAACGATCAACGTACGTGATCTACCAAACATACTCTGTCAGACCTTCGTCCATACAAGTTGTCCTGGGACTGGACAAACCAAAGGCACTATTCAGTATATCCATCTTAGTTGTTGTTATCTAAGACTTATACAATAGCCCTTGCACTTTACTCCGTCTTCAATTATCTTTGGCATATATGATTCGCAACGCTTATGCCAATACAGAGTGGTTCTTTGGATAATAATCCAACCGGTCTCTCCATATTAACAACATTAAAATGGTCAAAAACTTCGATAGTCTGTGATTTAACTATCGAAGGAAAATACGTGTACAAACAACGATATTATTTCCAGAAGGAAATTCTATCAATCAATCATCAATCTCTACCAATCCATAACTATCAGACTCTAACTGTAAACTAATAAGAGAACAACTTCCCAAGTATAAACCCCGAAGGCCGAAACCAACATCAGATCGATACTCCGGAAACCATTCAACTTATTAATCTCTAGTCAGTTTCTAATTTTTTTGTTTAACTCCTTTCGATTAACTATGTTCAATTAACTCGATTCGATTAACTCTAACTGGTTAACTCTAACTGATTAACTCCTTTCAAATAAACTATATTTGATTTACTCCTTTAACTCTAACCAAATAAATTATATTCGATTAACTCCTTTAACTCTAACTGATTAATTCTAACTCCCTTTAAAATATCGTATTTATTTTCTAAATAAATATTTCCTTTATTCTATTTATTTCCTCAAATAAATATCCCTTTATTCTAATTCTATTTATTCCCTAAATAAATAAATAATCCCCTTTAATCTATTTGTAAATGTTCTACAAATATTTCCTTTATAATTCTATTTTTGTTTACAACTATTCCTCCTTCCATTTGTTTGACAAATATTTTCTTTTATATTTGATTTACAAATAAATCCCCTATATTTGATTTACAAATAAATCCCTTTATATAAATCCTTTTTATTATTTCTTTTTATATAAACATATATATAAAATCCAGTGATTTTATATAAATAAATTATTTTCAAATTATACTTTGAAAATTCTCTTTCTATCTTTTTGGTATTTCTTATGGTATTTAACACACCATATAACAATGATAAATATCATTCAACACACATAATCAATGTCAGATTATACATCACATCATATATCACAATATATGAATCACAATAAAATAAATGTTGAGGAATCCAGTTGGATTCCTCCAACCTGTTTCCCTGCATCACAGATGTTAAACAATATAATTAACATCGATTTCACTTCGATGTGAAATATTCTGATAACAGAATCGACATATAAATAGTTAACGGTTTATATATATATACAGATATATATACATAATTTCTACTAACTGACTAGCAGTTCAATCAAACAATTAACACACAGTCAAACAGACAATATTTAACAGTTCTAAGAATACAACATGAAAATATAAACTGTTCAGAATTGGTGAGTTTTACTCACATTGGACTATCATCGTTAAATAACGATAATTGTCATTGATTTGAATTAGATCAGGACAATTTATTTTGCTATAAATTGTGACGAGCTCCGATGGACTTCCAGTCAGTTCCATTGGGTATTGTCCGTCCATACGATCCTGTCGGATCTTGTTTTTTCTGAAAACCGATAACGTATGCAATAGATATCGATTATACAAGTTATGATATATATATTTACACAATTTTATTTAAATTAAACTTGAAAGTTGGGCCTTAACTTCAATTCGTTGGCCCATCCTCCTTTAACAAACCCGCTCCCTTAAAGCCCAGGCTTCTCCTTCTCAAATCAGACATCGCTGAACCCAAAACAACACCAATGGCACCTCGTTGACCGCCCTTTCTCCATCACTCCGATCACCAAACTCCGGCGCAACCACCTCCAATCAGTTCGCCACCGAAAACCCTTTCCTCCCATCCCACTTTCAGTCAACTCGACACCCCCCTGCCAACATTCGAACTCATCGCCTCCCTGAAGAAGATGCGACCTGAAATGCTGCGAGGTCCTCAAAAATCACCCACCAAGGTGCGGAACCCATCACGAGTTCATCTCCGACCATTTGCCTGACCTCCGATGCCATGAGATGGCCCATAAACCGAACCCTAGATTCTCTGTGAACGTCGACTTTCGACAGAATAGTGTTCGAGTGCCACCACAGCCATACCAACGCGAAGAGAACCCATTCAGCATTTTGATTATATTTTTGTTTCGATTTGTAGGATCTAATCCAGTTTGTTTTGGATTTTAGAAGACATTTGTTTTACTGTGGGAATGAAAAATGGTGGCGGCCTTAAGGAATATGTCCAGAGGAAAAACAAAACTAGGTTTTAGAAGAGTTAATTATATTTATAGGATTTTCCTTTTTGTTTGTATGGATTTAAATCTTACACATCTTTTGTTTTGAAACCACACAGAATTTGTGGCTGTGAACAAAGAAGATGTGGCCTTGTTTCGATCAGAGAAAGAAAGCTAATAGGGTTTGAGTTACCACTTATCGGTTAAAATATTGAGCATACCCCGTTTCACTCTACCTCCTATACATACGAGCCACGAACAACGCAAACAAAATTACCGTTGTGATCAGCGATGCGCCAGGATTCCAATAATACAAAAATATCGGTAGATTAACTCATTTTTGTGAAACCCCACAATTGCTGATACAGGGTCCAAAACACTCCAAATAAAAAGTTGCTTATTTAATTAATTAAAAATTACAGTAAAATTCTAAAAATTAATTTATCGCTATGTCTCAAAAGAACCTTGTCAGATTCGAAACTGGTATCTAGTTATATCGAATAAACCGTTATGGTCGATAAACGATTCTATAGCGACTAGTCTAAAATATGATTTGGCCATACATCAAAATCTACACGACGAAATCCCGATTTTTCTCTTCCACTAGAAAGATATACTCCAGCAGCTCCACACGTTTCTTGTTTCACAGAAATCCGGCTTAAAACGAATCATGTACATTCAGTTGAAGTTCAAATCGCCGAATAGCGAACTGCCGCGCCATTTCGAGCTCTATTTTAATTATATTATAATTATACGATTAAACTGTTGTTCAAATAATATATTCGTTATTCAAATTCAATTCTAAACTGAATTAAAAATCACAGATGATCCGGTTCACAACATATCGTCATTTCAGCCAATTTTGATTATTTCAGAATTAAATATGTTATTTAATTTATTATTTTAATTAAATATTCATCATTATTTAATTCCACGACCATTAAATCCTTTTAATCACCTTTTAAATAATTAAATTAATTAATTATAATACCTCTGTCAATGCGGGTCATTACAATCTTTCCCACTTAAAATAATTTCGTCCTCGAAATTGCTAAAAGGTAGGGGACGAACCTATCGACTGGAATTCCTAAGATTTGTTTACCCCTAATTTCTGATTTCAACTGAACCAATTAATATCGACTAAAATATTTATTCATTCCGACTAACTAAAATTCTGAAAATTTTCTAACACTTTAAATTTTCGGAAAAATTCGCCATAACCTCCTTTATACAGCCCTATCGGTAAATCCACAACTCGCCTTTCTAGGCCATCTCCAACCCAAAAGAAAATCAAACAGCCAAGCGGCTTGCCAATTCGGCTCATAAATCTCATGCTTATATCAAATATAAACTTGTACCTTTTTGTCGGGCATATCCACTTTATCACTTTCACCTGCCGTCAATTCAGCATATACCAATGAATTTCCAATCAAACTCCAATCAATTCTTATCCACAAATTCAACCATTCGCTTATACTTAAGTCGAATTTCATTTCAAACTCAAGCACTATTCTTGATTTCAAATCCATAACTCACCAGTCCAATATAATTCCAGATTATCTCTAATCAAGTCTAATTCTACTTGACACTAATCTATTTCAAATGATTTTCACTTACTGGCTTTTAATTCCATCTCAATTCTATTGGATTTTACAAATTTTACTTTAATTTGTTTAAATTCAAACAACCTTTTCTTCCTAGAAGTTTTTAAACAGTTTACCTCTTTCAAAAATCAAATTTTCCTTTTTAAAATTCAACACAACTTGTTTTCCCAAAACAAATTCAAAACAGAGTCCTTGGTAGTAATCCGTCACTTACATACTCGAAAATGTACACCAATGATGTCATGATCAACATCGGAATCTATTTTCCAGCTACCGAAGTGAGTTCAATACTATAGCACTTTCAAAACCCATTTCTAAATACTTTCATTTTTGAAATCACTTTCAAAATATCAATCACAATGTTGTAAACAAATTTAAAATCTCCCAGGATCTTAAAATTCACATATATTTAATCCAGATTCATTTACAAACACCTTTCCCATTTCTAGGATTTTAAATTCCAATTCTAATCTAAATTCAGATTTAATTCATTTCAATTTCATATAATTCACTTGTATAAATTCTGATTGGTTATATATAACCATTTCACATTTTATAATCTTATCTGATAATAATTACTACCAACACATCCTATATATGATAATATCTCACATATCCATACTGTGTCAGTCCATCGTATCCAAGTGTTTATTTATTCCTACCGATACAGTGGATCAAACTGATCGACCAGAACTCATAAACAACTCAGCCAATGAATCTCCACAATATAAAACCATTTTTATATCAAATACAAATACGCACTCGTATATATACACTCAACTCAATCTAGGGTATTACTAACCCTATCTCAACCGAGTCACGCCACAGAGCCAAGGTAATTCTTAACTTAAGCTCTGATACCAACTGTAATGACCCGAAAATCCGGACCAATTTGAGTTGACCAAATAACACAAGTGCAACCCCAAATTGCACTGGAAATTCAAGAAATTAATAGAAAGAAGATAGAGGGTGAGGATAGATAAGATAGAAACTTAGAATAGAAGAAGAAGAACACAACATCAGAGTAACACGAATCTCACAGCGGAACGAATAACATATAATATATGTAACAAAACTTTGAAATATACATCCGTACTTGAATATACATCATTATCAAAGTACAACACTTACAACACAGTGGAAATAACTATAGCTATATGATCTTTAAGCCTCCTGCTCCAAGCTCCCCAAATATATCTGTAAATCCCGACTACTTGACTGCCCGTACAAATTTAGGCACCCAAGAGTTTAAGGAAAAACAACAAAGTAAACTCCGGGTCAGTCATGGGACTGGTATGAGTAAAACAGTTTAAAACAGTTTGAACAAGTAAACGATATCTCATAAGACCACACCGTATAACAGAACAGGTTTTTCCCTTATGAGAATCCAAAATATTTTTATATCAAAAACCCTTTTGATATTATAATAATGTCTATCAGCCACAATATATTAATCATCTAGCAGAAACGCTTTCATCTCACGTTCTACATATATAGTATACAATCAAAACCGCAAGCACGTATTGGGTAATGGATTTCCAACTATGACAAGGTATGAAACCACCTTCCGATCAGTGTACTCTAGGAACGATACACTAGAGTTCAACAAGAACATCTTGCAACTCAGCCACACATGACCGACCACTCATTTCGCTTGAGTGTATCGAATTTACATCACCAACGGTTGGGATCAGCAACCGTTTCCCGTATATATATATGGGACAGCATTGATAGATTAAAGAAGCAAATGAATATTCTCTAGATAGGTGATTATACACCCTACTTCGGTGCGACCGATTTAGCCATGTTGCCTGCCCAATTTCTGTCATTTACCGGATGTGAGGCTAGAAGCTACGCTTATCTTTTCACATACCACATCTTCATTCACTTAGAATGTCACATCGTCATACCCTCTAAATCACAAATTGATTTTCCCAAAAATACCACGGGTATAAGCTAAGAGAAACGAATTCCTCCGCCACCAACGTAAATACGTTTGAAATGATCAACGTACATGATCTACCAGACATACTCTGTCAGACCTTCCTCCATACAAGTTGTCCTGGGACCGGACAAACCGAAGGCACTATTCAGTATATCCATCTTAGTTGCTGTTATCTAAGACTTATACAACAGCCCTTGCACTTTACTCCGTCTTCAATTATCTTTGGCATATATGATTCGCAACGCTTATGCCAATACAGAGTGGTTCTTTGGATAATAATCCAACCGGTCTCTCCATATTAACAACGTTAAAATGGTCAAAAACTTCGATAGTCTGTGATTTAACTATTGAAGGAAAATACGTGCGCAAACAACGATATTATTTCCAGAAGGAAATTCTATCAATCAATCTCTACCAATCCATAACTATCAGACTCTAACTGTAAACTAATAAGAGAACAACTTCCCAAGTATAAACCCCGAAGGCCGAAACCAACATCAGATCGATACTCCGGAAACCATTCAACTTATTAATCTCTAGTCAGTTTCTAATTTTTTTGTTTAACTCCTTTCGATTAACTATGTTCAATTAACTCGATTCGATTAACTCTAACTGGTTAACTCTAACTGATTAACTCCTTTCAAATAAAGTATATTCGATTTACTCCTTTAACTCTAACCAAATAAATTATATTCGATTAACTCCTTTAACTCTAACTGATTAATTCTAACTCCCTTTAAAATATCGTATTTATTTTCTAAATAAATATTTCCTTTATTCTATTTATTTTCTCAAATAAATATCCCTTTATTCTAATTCTATTTATTCCCTAAATAAATAAATAATCCCCTTTAATCTATTTGTAAATGTTCTACAAATATTTCCTTTATAATTCTATTTGTGGTTTACAACTATTCCTCTTTCTATTTGTTTGACAAATATTTTCTTTTATATTTGATTTACAAATAAATCCCCTATATTTGATTTACAAATAAATCCCTTTATATAAATCCTTTTTATTATTTCTTTTTATATAAACATATATATAAAATCCAGTGATTTTATATAAATAAATTATTTTCAAATTATACTTTGAAAATTCTCTTTCTATCTTTCTGGTATTTCTTATGGTATTTAACACACCATATAACAATGATAAATATCGTTCAGCACACATAATCAATGTCAGATTATACATCACATCATATATCACAATATATGAATCACAGTAAAATAAATGTTGAGGAATCCAGTTGGATTCCTCCAACCTGTTTCCTTGCATCACAGATGTTAAACAATATAATTAACATCGATTTCACTTCGATGTGAAATATTCTGATAACAGAATCGACATATAAATATTTAACGGTTTATATATATATATATATATATATATATATATACAGATATATATACATAATTTCTACTAACTGACTAGCAGTTCAATCAAACAATTAACACACAGTCAAACAGACAATATTTAACAGTTCTAAAAATACAACATGAAAATATAAACTGTTCAGAGTTGGTGTGTTTTACTCACATTGGACTATCATCGTTAAATAACGATAATTGTCGTTGATTTGAATTAGATCAGGACAATTTATTTTGCTATAAATTGTGACGAGCTCCGATGGACTTCCAGTCAGTTCCATTGGGTAGTGTCCGTCCATACGATCCTGTCGGATCTTCTTTTTCTGAAAACCGATAACTTATGCAATAGATATCGATTATACAAGTTATGATATATATATTTACACAATTTTATTTAAATTAAACTTGAAAGTTGGGCCTTAACTTCAATTCATTGGCCCATACTCCTTTAACAAACCCGCTCACTTAAAGTGTGATAACCCCAAACTTCCGTAGAACGAAAGCTGGGATGATCTTTGGAATACAACACAAATATAGCAACACATAACACAGGTAACAACATAAATATAAGAAACTATAAAATAACAACATCAACATAGCAGCGGAATACGGATGTCATCATAACATAGAGTCCCAATCACAGAGTTCTACTTATTCATCAAAAATCCCAATACAAAGGAAACGAGTACATGATGCCAAACGTACAGTTCAAAAAAGAAATAGAATACGATTTAAATGTCTCAAAGACTGAACAGAAAAATAAAGATAGAATGAGGGCTTCCAAAGTCCAGCAAAGCACCTCGACAAAGCAACTCCAAAGCAAGCTCCAAATCAACAAATCCAATGTAAGCAACTAAGCACCTGTCAATTGGCTGCCCGTGTGGAAAGAGGGCACCCGAAATTTGCAAAGTGAAACAAAATTCGAGTCAGTCGTGGGACTGGTGTGAGAAATCATTTATACTAACTAACAAATTGGCGAATCACAGGACCACGCCGCTAAAGCGGAACGGGTTTACTCCATTGGATCACCAGTGCATAAATAAGTGACTCGTTAAAATAACGCTATGCTTTTCAAAGAAAATGAGACCGTTATAAGACCCAAGTCCTATCACACAATGCAACGCACACCAGAGGAAAGGGTTTTTCCTTATAACGATCAAGATATGATAAATACGCCAAACGTAGTATATATATATATATATATATTCAAATCATTTCAATATAAATGTATTAATCCTAGGCGGCATAGGTACCATATATTATGCCGCCGTATATAAGTATACAACTAAAACCGCAATGTCGTATTGGAGGGTTGGTTTCCATCCTGAGTCAAGGCTAGGGAGGAGCTCCTTACCGATTCGAGGCACTCTAGCGGATACCTCAGGATTCCCCGCAGTGAACCCTTGGATAGCTGCAGGACCGGTCCCCGCCAATGGGCAGTGGATTAGTTATGCCTGAACACACGTTTCCCGGTCCCTTTGGACCTATAGTATGACCACCATCGGCCTATAGAAATAACGAGGTACCTCAAAATCCATCATCCACAATGAGTAAAATGTCAGCGCTGGTAGGTCCCTGACATTACCCTAGCTAGAAAGATAACGTGTGCACTCCCTGCGTTCCCTTCTCCCGTTTAAGACTCATACCGGGGTGTGAGGTTCGCGAAGTCATTTTAATCACAAGGCCCGCTTTTCAACAAAGCCTTGATCATCTTCATCTTGAATTTCTTAAATACACTTATGCTCTGGGTTCGAGCGAAAGTTAAACCCGTACAAATCAACACTACGTCTGAATAGCTACCATCTTAGCCCCGTCTTGGGAGCAAATCAATCAAGGGCTTCAACGCTAACTACCCATTCGACGCGAAGATAGTCGGTCTTCAACATCGTCTTCTATAATTTGTCGTATGATTATTTGAAATGAGTAAAACTCGGTCTTTTCAAATAATCATCGTACAATTATTCTTAAAATTATTTCATATCGTTAATATTTATTTATGACGCTTTATCGCCATTTTTATTTATTTAAAAATAGTGCGAATTAATTAAACGGCGCTTCAGGTTGATAGGCGACTCTGGCGCTGCTTTTACCAAAACTTGCTTTAAACATATCTTAAAATCTAACCGTCCGATTTTGGTAAATTTTATGTCGTCGGAAAGCTCTTTCCAAGACGGTCCTAATGGATCCAATCTTGGGGAAATTCAACGGTCGGATCTTTTTGTACGACCCTTTTAAAGTTGTGATTTCAAAACGCGAACTACCGCGCGTGTTTTGCTTAGTTTTAAGTTATACTATATATATATATACTTTTGTCCGCCAATTCTAGTGCGACGCAGAAATGTTTTTCCTTATTTTCTTTTACATGAGAAAATATACATTTTAACATTGTTTTCCTTTACATAAGAAAATATATATATTTTAATCTTATTTCCTTTATATTAGAAATTAATGTTCAATTTCTTTATTTACATTACATTAGAAAATAATGTTTACTTTTTTATTTACATTTCCTTTACAATAGAAATTGTTTACTTTTTCTTTTTTTTTTCATTTTCTTTACAATAGAAAATGTTTACTTTTTCTTGAAACAAAGAAAATTGTTTCTTTTCTTTTAAACAAAGAAAAATGTTTCTTTTCTTTTAAACAAAGAAAAATGTTTCTTTTCTTTTAAACAAAGAAAAATGTTTCTTTTCTTTTAAACAAAGAAAAATGTTTCTTTTCTTTTAAACAAAGAAAAATGTACATATTTGGTTTATTCTCTTTGACATAGAAAAATGTACAAATTTGTCTGCAAATTCTAATACGACAAAAATAACCATTTGTTTATATTTTGACAAAAACATATTTTTGTGTGCAAACTCTAACGCGACGAAATGACAAATTAAACTACGTTTTTACATAGAATATAATTTTGTGTGCAAACTCTAATGCGACAAAATGATAACTTGTTATATTTTTTTGCAACGATATGATGATGACTCAACTAATTTAAGCACGACGGTGATTTTTATCGTCGTGACATTCAAGTTAGCACGCTTATAGTTTTGGGTGTCATAATGTACAAATTTAACACACTAACGTTTTGGGCGTCATAACATACAACTTAACATGCTTGTAGTTTTGGGTGTCATAACACACAACTTAACCCACTTTAGGTGTCGTAACACACAACTTAACACAGTTTTAGGTGTCATAACACACAACTTAACACACTAATAGTTTGGGTGTCATAACATACACATCAACACACTCATGGTTTTGGGTGTCATAACATACACATCAACACACTCATGGTTTTTGGGTGTCCTAAGATACAAATAAAAATAACCCAAAATTTTGTGTCCTTATAACTTTAACATGAATTTTGCCTTTTTTTTTTTAAATTTTTTTTTTAAATTTTAACAAAATGACATAAAGTTTATGTCCCTTTTTATTTTAACAAACCAACATAAAAGTTTTTGTCTCTTTTATTTTGACAAAAATAAACATAGAACTTTTGTCTTTATACTTTAACAAAATGAACATAAAAAGGTATGTCTTTATATTTTAACAGAAATCACATATAGATGTATGTCTTTTATATTTAACAAAATAAACATAAAGGGTATATTTTTATTCTCAACAAAATAAGCATAAGAACTTTGTTCTTTTAAATTTTGGCAAAAATAAACATAAGCATTTTGTCCCCCTTTTTTTTTTTTTAACAAAATTAACATAAGAAATTTGTCCAATCAACAAAATTTTGACATAAAATTTTGCACTTTTAATTCAACACAATTTTGACATGAAATTTTTTTTTTTTTTTTTTTTTTGCTTTTAAAATTAACGCAAATTTTGACATGAATTTTGTCTAACAAAATGTCATACAAGAATAACCACAATCGTTCAAGAATAATCACAGTATCACCACAAATTTCAGCAATAATTATACATAACATCATCAATCACAGATCAGGGTAAAACACGCAAACTATAATTTCACGATCATCATCGATTTATAATTATTTTAATAAATTAGAATTTCTCACATTCGTTTGCGATTTTGTCAAATTTTCAAGTTGTTCTGAATGGTCCCGTTTCAGTCCAGGAATGTAGATCAGGTCTCTACGATTTTAACGCTTCTGAAATCGTCAGATTCTGAATGAAATCGAACGAGTTATGGTCAATTTAAGTCATAGAATAATTTATTTTAATTAACTAAATAATTAATTAGGAATTTAAACCCTTTTCTTCTGTCTGAAGTTCGGCCGCCACCTACTGCATTCCTCTCAGAACTAGGGTTCGACTATGCTCGCGGCAGGAGGCTCGAGGTCGGAAACTGGTGACGTGACGCGGTAGGGGGGAGCACGGCGCTTCGGGGGGACCCGGTTTCGGCCAGCTCGATGGAGCCTTGGAGGGGGCGCAGCGGTTCAAACCGTCGGGGTTTGGAGCCGAAGTACTCGGCGCTCGGGCGACTGGAGGGGAGGTGGTTGGTACTGACGGAAAGAGGGAGGGAAGGCCTTCGAAGTGGTGTTGGGCTTGTGGTCTAGTTCGCCGGGAGGAGGGAGAATTTGGAGGAGGAAAGATCGACAGAAATGGGATGGCGGCGCTGTGTAGACGGTGAACAGTGAAAATGGTTTTAGGGTTATAGTTTAATCCATTTTTATACTAATTTAAGTGTATTTTTACAATTAAATCCATATCTTCCCAAATAAACCCAACCCAGTCCAAATGAAAGTGACCCTAGCCAATAACCTACATTCCGGACCCAATGGACCAGGTCCCGCCAGTCCATACGGCTGTCTGTGGCCTGTATTATTTAAAATAATATTTAAATCCTTTATAATTTAAATTCTGTTGTACAAATAAATCCACCGAGGCCGCGTACGGACTCAGAAAAATCAAAAAAAAAATATTTGGCTTCGTTATGACGATACGGTCTTAACAAAATTAATTTCGTCTAATTCAGAGATTGTTTGAAAAACGGCTATTTTTCAGTCGATTAAATTTGACTGAAATGAACAAGTCACATTTTCCCTTGCCATGCTCACATATAAATTCAGAAAATTCTAAAAATTGAAACCTAGCAATAATATGATATTCCGGTTCCGATGAAATTGGTTTCGTCGAAAACAGAGGTCGTTTGACAATTGGCTATTTCCACTGGCTTTAATCATTATTTAAAATGAAAATTTTAAATTCTGCCTCATTTTCCAACTAAATTTCTTAAAGATAAAAATTTTAAATTGGCTCGGATTTTTCCGGGTCGTTACAATCTCCCCCACTTAAAAACTTTTCGTCCTCGAAAAGAAAGTAAAAGTAGGAAACGACAGAAATGAAAATTGTGGTAAATGTACCTTAACACAAGCATCATTCGGAGATATCCTCTCTGCAATGGGGATAAGCCCTTCTGAAGCTATCCTCTGTCTCCCATGTGCAGTCCCTAGGATCACTGCTCCACTGCACCTTGACTAGGGGAATCTTCTTGTTTCTCAACACCCGGATTTCTTTGCCAATAACCTTTATCGGATCCTTTCTCACTGTCAGATTAGGAGCAATATCCAAGACCTGTTGATTCAATTCATCCTCAATCAAATCAGGATCATGCACATGCTTGCGGAGTTGAGACACATGAAAGACATCATGCACCCCAGGCAACCAGTCGGGCAACTGTACTCGATAAGCAAGAGTACCAATCCTTTCGAGAACAGGGAATGGGCCTATGAACCTTGGCGCCAATTTCCCAGTCTTCCCAAAACGAATCACGCCTCTCAATGGGGAAACCTTCAAATATACTCGATCACCAACAGAGAATTCTAAGTGTCTTCTTCGCTGATCTGCATAACTCTTCTGTCGGCTCTTAGCAGCCAACAGGCGCTTCTTAATCAAATCAACTTTGTCCGATGCTTCACGGACCATGTCGGGACCCAAGACTAATCGATTGCCTGGCTCCACCCAACATGCTGGGGACCTACATGGTCTACCATATAGTAATTCAAACGGTGACATTCCCAAGCTGGCTTGGTAACTATTATTGTAAGAGAACTCCACCAGGTATAAATGGTCCTCCCATGACCCACCATAGTCCAGAATGCACGCTCGCAACAAGTCCTCCAGAATGCGGTTCACCCTCTCAGTCTGGCCATCTGTCTGAGGGTGATAAGCTGTGCTCAGATTCAACTTAGTACCGAGTTCTTCTTGGAAAGCTTCCCAAAATTTGCTCGTAAATAGGGGATCCCGATCACTAACAATGCTTCTTGGAATCCCATGCAATCTGACAATCTCTTTAAGATAAAGCTGCGCCAAACTCCGAGCTGTTCTGTTGGTCTTGACAGGGATAAAATGGGCAGACTTTGTTAAGCGGTCAACAATTACCCATATACTATCGTTCCCCTTTCGGGTACGAGGCAAGCCATCAATAAAGTCCATAGAAATTTCTTCCCACTTCCAGCCCGGAACTCCTAGCGGTTGCAATAGACCTGCTAGCTTCTGCTGATCACTTTTGACCTGCTGACAAGTGTGACACCTAGAAACATAAATAGAAATATCTCTCTTCATGGATTTCCACCAGAATGTGCGCTTGAGGTCTTGATACATCTTGCTCACCCCTGGATGAATACTAAGCTTAGATTTGTGGCACTCATCCATAACTTCCCTTCTGAGCTCAGGAATGTATGGAACACAAATTCGGCCAGATAGCCTCAGGACCCCTCTGTCGTCAATTTGGAAGCTAGTGGATTCACCATCCTGAATTCTTTTGATAATCCCCTGAATAAAGTTATCATCCTTCTGGAGAGCGGAGATCTTATCAATCAGAGTAGAAGTAATAACGAGATTGGCGAGAAGGAGTTTTTCACCATCTGTATTCTTTCGACTGAGCGCATCGGCTACAACGTTGGCTTTCCCTGGAGTATATAGGAAAACAAAATCATATGATGCAAGAAATTCAACCCAGCGTTGCTGCCTCATATTCAAATCCCTTTGGGTAAAAAGATGCTTCAAGGATTTGTGATCCGTGTATACTTCGAACTTCTCACCCAAGAGATAATGCCTCCAAATTTTAAGAGCAAACACGATCGCCATTAGCTCAAGATCATGAGTGGCGTAATTCTTTTCATGCGGTTTCAATTGGCGGCTAGCATGTGCGACCACTTTGCCTTGCTGCATCAGCACCGCCCCAATACCTTGAATGGATAAAGGACTAACACGTTAAAATGAGATTTGACAATAAAAGAAATTGTTATCCCTAACATGTTGATTAATATAAAGGAAACAACCTTGATGAGAAGCGTCAGTCCAGACTGTCAGATCCCGATTGCCATCTATAATGGTCAACACAGGAGCATTGGTCAACCTCTCTTTTAAATCTTGGAAAGCTTTCTCGCATTCGGGCGTCCAAATAAATTTTGTGTGTTTCTTGGTCAGGTTTGTCAATGGACAAGCAATCTTTGAAAAATCTTTAACAAATTTCCGATAATAACCAGCCAGCCCTAAGAAACTTCTGACCTCGGTGGGGGTTCGAGGTTGCTTCCAGTCTTGGATGGCTGAGATTTTTCCTGGATCAACTGAAATGCCTTCTTTTGATACGACATGTCCGAGGAATTTCACCTCTTCTTGCCAGAATATGCACTTGGAGAATTTTGCTTTCAGCACATTTCTACGCAAAATCTCCAAGACTTCCCTCAGATGCTGTTCGTGCTCAGCAGTAGATTTAGAAAAAATGAGGATGTCATCGATGAACACGAGCACAAATTTATTTATAACATCCCTGAAGACCCTATTCATCAGATCAACAAAATATGTTGGAGCATTACATAGACCGAAAGGCATTACCAGCCATTCATAAAAGATATCCGGCCCTCTGAAAGCAGTTAGAGGCACACATTCTTCTGCGATGCGAAGTTGATGGAAGCCTGTAGCTAGGTCCATTCTAGAGAAAACTCGCGCCCCATGCAAGCGGTCGAGCAAGTCGTCAATACGGGGCAGTGGGTATTTGTTCTTCAGAGTTTGTTTGTTGAGATCACGGTAGTCCACACATAACCTGAGGGTACCGTCTGATTTTGGAACGAACACCACGGCTGCGCCCCATTCTGAGAAGCTAGGCCTGATCAAGCCCTTAAACAAAAGTTGGTTGGTTTGATTTCTCAGCTCTTCTTTTTCTTTGGGTGACATTCTCCGAATAGGATGTACGACAGGCCTTGCATTCGGAGCCAAGTCAATTATGAAGTTGATTTCTCTTCGCGGAGGTAAGCCTTCAACTTCTTTGAATACATCGGCATAATCTCTAACAATGGGAATTTCTTCAATAGAAGCAGGAGTGACTTCTAGAGAAGACCAGAATGCTGATCTATCTGTGGCTGAATCGTGGCAGGGTATAGAAATAGTCTTGCCCAAATGAGTTTTAATTTTAACAATCCTTTCAGCGCACACTAACTCAGTTTCATATTTGGTTAACCAATCCATCCCCAGTATAATATCATATCCAGAGAGATTCATGACGATCAGGTTAAAAGGGAAGGAGAAATAAGAGTAAGAAATGGGAACTCTACAATACAGATCGAGAGTGAGGGAACCCCCAATAGGACTATGAGCTCTAATCAGTCCCTTAAGTTTTCGAGGTTTCAGTTTTAACTTTTTAATGATGTCAGAAGAAATAAAACTACGTGCTGCACCGGTGTCAAATAGGACAGTAACAGGGATGTTTTTAATGCTAAGAGTACCACTTAAAACATCAGGTGTACCTGGGCCCTCGGTAGGAGCTGGAGTAGTCGTACCCTCATAGATATGTGCCACTTCTGCATTCTTTAGCAATGGGCAATTTGGCTTGATGTGCCCCTTCTGATGGCAGTTGTAGCATTCGAGGTTGCGGTGAGGATTCTGACCACTACTCTGAGAATTCTGACCCCGATTCTGAGAGCTTTGACCACGGTTCTGACTGGGGCCTGAATCATTTCTCTTGACCTTCTTAGGGGCTTTGCACTCAAAATCAAAGTGCCCAGTCCTGCCACAGTTATAACATGTCAGCTTGCTCCTGTCCCTTTTCTTTGCTTGCGGCTTTGAAGCAGAAGGATTCCCTGTCTCTGGTTTCTTGTTAGCATGCTCCTTCTGGCTATTGTCCTGATTCTTTGCTCTCTCTTTTTGGGCAGACTCATCATTTTCTTCATAACGGCTGGCAAAGGTGATAACTTCATGGAAAGGAAGGTCGATATGAGCTGTAACCCTATTCAGATACTTTGGAGCGAGGCCCTTAATGAATTTCTTGTTCTTCTCAATTGGGTCTTGAATTAGGTTAGGGGCATATTGGGAAAGCTCATCAAATTTCATCGCATACTCAGCAACTGTCATATTTCCTTGTTTCAGATTGACAAATTGTTCATGGAGGCGTTCCCTTGCTTGTGGAGGAATGTATTTCTCATTGAAAAGTTCTTTGAATTTTGCCCAGGACATATTGGCCACATCGTTTCCAATCTTAACTGTGTCCCACCAGTGTTCAGCTTGATCTTTGAGTTGCCATGCAGCCAGGAAACGCTTCCTCTGATCCTCAAGTTCCATCCCTTCTAAGATCTTCTCACAATTCTTGAGCCATGACTCTGCTTCAACAGCAGTCCCTCTACCAGTGAAAGGAACTCCGCCCAAGTTTTTGAATTTCTTTGACATCCGTTCTAAGTCGAATGGTTGTGCGACTATAGGGTCGGGCTGCTCATGAATGGGCTCTTCTTCGGGTGGCCCTCTAGCTCCACCTCTCCCACCTCCACGGGTTCTAGCTCTAGTACTCATAATGAATTAGTCTGTAACATCAAGGGGAGAGTCAGACCAACAGAAATGAAAATTTTCCAAAGAAAAGGCTAAGAGGTGAAAATGATGTAACGACTGATAAATATGTGCTATTATGTTATGCTCACTCTAGGACTTTAGTCCTATCTCTAATGAGACGTATTACTACAAATATGTTATATCCCAAAACTAAGGTTAAACCTGGCTCTGATACCAACTGTGATAACCCCAAACTTCCGTAGAACGAAAGCTGGGATGATCTTTGGAATACAACACAAATATAGCAACACATAACACAGGTAACAGCATAAATATAAGAAACTATAAAATAACAACATCAACATAGCAGCGGAATACGGATGTCATCATAACATAGAGTCCCAGTCACAGAGTTCTACTTATTCATCAAAAATCCCAATACAAAGGAAACGAGTACATGATGCCAAACGTACAGTTCAAAAAAGAAATAGAATACGATTTAAATGTCTCAAAGACTGAACAGAAAAATAAAGATAGAATGAGGGCTTCCAAAGTCCAGCAAAGCACCTCGACAAAGCAACTCCAAAGCAAGCTCCAAATCAACAAATCCAATGTAAGCAACTAAGCACCTGTCAATTGGCTGCCCGTGTGGAAAGAGGGCACCCGAAATTTGCAAAGTGAAACAAAATTCGAGTCAGTCGTGGGACTGGTGTGAGAAATCATTTATACTAACTAACAAATTGGCGAATCACAGGACCACGCCGCTAAAGCGGAACGGGTTTACTCCATTGGATCACCAGTGCATAAATAAGTGACTCGTTAAAATAACGCTATGCTTTTCAAAGAAAATGAGACCGTTATAAGACCCAAGTCCTATCACACAATGCAACGCACACCAGAGGAAAGGGTTTTTCCTTATAACGATCAAGAAATGATAAATACGCCAAACGTAGTATATATATATATATATATATATATTTTCAAATCATTTCAATATAAATGTATTAATCCTAGGCGGCATAGGTACCATATATTATGCCGCCGTATATAAGTATACAACTAAAACCGCAATGTCGTATTGGAGGGTTGGTTTCCATCCTGAGTCAAGGCTAGGGAGGAGCTCCTTACCGATTCGAGGCACTCTAGCGGATACCTCAGGATTCCCCGCAGTGAACCCTTGGATAGCTGCAGGACCGGTCCCCGCCAATGGGCAGTGGATTAGTTATGCCTGAACACACGTTTCCCGGTCCCTTTGGACCTATAGTATGACCACCATCGGCCTATAGAAATAACGAGGTACCTCAAAATCCATCATCCACAATGAGTAAAATGTCAGCGCTGGTAGGTCCCTGACATTACCCTAGCTAGAAAGATAACGTGTGCACTCCCTGCGTTCCCTTCTCCCGTTTAAGACTCATACCGGGGTGTGAGGTTCGCGAAGTCATTTTAATCACAAGGCCCGCTTTTCAACAAAGCCTTGATCATCTTCATCTTGAATTTCTTTAATACACTTATGCTCTGGGTTCGAGCGAAAGTTAAACCCGTACAAATCAACACTACGTCTGAATAGCTACCATCTTAGCCCCGTCTTGGGAGCAAATCAATCAAGGGCTTCAACGCTAACTACCCATTCGACGCGAAGATAGTCGGTCTTCAACATCGTCTTCTATAATTTGTCGTATGATTATTTGAAATGAGTAAAACTCGGTCTTTTCAAATAATCATCGTACAATTATTCTTAAAATTATTTCATATCGTTAATATTTATTTATGACGCTTTATCGCCATTTTTATTTATTTAAAAATAGTGCGAATTAATTAAACGGCGCTTCAGGTTGATAGGCGACTCTGGCGCTGCTTTTACCAAAACTTGCTTTAAACATATCTTAAAATCTAACCGTCCGATTTTGGTAAATTTTATGTCGTCGGAAAGCTCTTTCCAAGACGGTCCTAACGGATCCAATCTTGGGGAAATTCAACGGTCGGATCTTTTTGTACGACCCTTTTAAAGTTGTGATTTCAAAACGCGAACTACCGCGCGTGTTTTGCTTAGTTTTAAGTTATACTATATATATATATATACTTTTGTCCGCCAATTCTAGTGCGACGCAGAAATGTGTTTCCTTATTTTCTTTTACATGAGAAAATATACATTTTAACATTGTTTTCCTTTACATAAGAAAATATATATATTTTAATCTTATTTCCTTTATATTAGAAATTAATGTTCAATTTCTTTATTTACATTACATTAGAAAATAATGTTTAATTTTTTATTTACATTTCCTTTACAATAGAAATTGTTTACTTTTTCTTTTTTTTTCATTTTCTTTACAATAGAAAATGTTTACTTTTTCTTGAAACAAAGAAAATTGTTTCTTTTCTTTTAAACAAAGAAAAATGTTTCTTTTCTTTTAAACAAAGAAAAATGTTTCTTTTCTTTTAAACAAAGAAAAATGTTTCTTTTCTTTTAAACAAAGAAAAATGTTTCTTTTCTTTTAAACAAAGAAAAATGTTTCTTTTCTTTTAAACAAAGAAAAATGTTTCTTTTCTTTTAAACAAAGAAAAATGTTTCTTTTCTTTTAAACAAAGAAAAATGTTTCTTTTCTTTTAAACAAAGAAAAATGTACATATTTGGTTTATTCTCTTTGACATAGAAAAATGTACAAATTTGTCTGCAAATTCTAATACGACAAAAATAACCATTTGTTTATATTTTGACAAAAACATATTTTTGTGTGCAAACTCTAACGCGACGAAATGACAAATTAAACTACGTTTTTACATAGAATATAATTTTGTGCGCAAACTCTAATGCGACAAAATGATAACTTGTTATATTTTTTTGCAACGATATGACGATGACTCAACTAATTTAAGCACGACGGTGATTTTTATCGTCGTGACATTCAAGTTAGCACGCTTATAGTTTTGGGTGTCATAATGTACAAATTTAACACACTAACGTTTTGGGCGTCATAACATACAACTTAACATGCTTGTAGTTTTGGGTGTCATAACACACAACTTAACCCACTTTAGGTGTCGTAACACACAACTTAACACAGTTTTAGGTGTCATAACACACAACTTAACACACTAATAGTTTGGGTGTCATAACATACACATCAACACACTCATGGTTTTGGGTGTCATAACATACACATCAACACACTCATGGTTTTTGGGTGTCCTAAGATACAAATAAAAATAACCCAAAATTTTGTGTCCTTATAACTTTAACATGAATTTTGCCTTTTTTTTTAAATTTTTTTTTTAAATTTTAACAAAATGACATAAAGTTTATGTCCCTTTTTATTTTAACAAACCAACATAAAAGTTTTTGTCTCTTTTATTTTGACAAAAATAAACATAGAACTTTTGTCTTTATACTTTAACAAAATGAACATAAAAAGGTATGTCTTTATATTTTAACAGAAATCACATATAGATGTATGTCTTTTATATTTAACAAAATAAACATAAAGGGTATATTTTTATTCTCAACAAAATAAGCATAAGAACTTTGTCCTTTTAAATTTTAGCAAAAATAAACATAAGCATTTTGTCCCCCTTTTTTTTTTTAACAAAATTAACATAAGAAATTTGTCCAATCAACAAAATTTTGACATAAAATTTTGCACTTTTAATCCAACACAATTTTGACATGAATTTTTTTTTTTTTTTTTCTTTTAAAATTAACGCAAATTTTGACATGAATTTTGTCTAACAAAATGTCATACAAGAATAACCACAATCGTTCAAGAATAATCACAGTATCACCACAAATTTCAGCAATAATTATACATAACATCATCAATCACAGATCAGGGTAAAACACGCAAACTATAATTTCACGATCATCATCGATTTATAATTATTTTAATAAATTAGAATTTCTCACATTCGTTTGCGATTTTGTCAAATTTTCAAGTTGTTCTGAATGGTCCCGTTTCAGTCCAGGAATGTAGATCAGGTCTCTACGATTTTAACGCTTCTGAAATCGTCAGATTCTGAATGAAATCGAACGAGTTATGGTCAATTTAAGTCATAGAATAATTTATTTTAATTAACTAAATAATTAATTAGGAATTTAAACCCTTTTCTTCTGTCTGAAGTTCGGCCGCCACCTACTGCATTCCTCTCAGAACTAGGGTTCGACTATGCTCGCGGCAGGAGGCTCGAGGTCGGAAACTGGTGACGTGACGCGGTAGGGGGGAGCACGGCGCTTCGGGGGGACCCGGTTTCGGCCAGCTCGATGGAGCCTTGGAGGGGGCGCAGCGGTTCAAACCGTCGGGGTTTGGAGCCGAAGTACTCGGCGTTCGGGCGACTGGAGGGGAGGTGGTTGGTACTGACGGAAAGAGGGAGGGAAGGCCTTCGAAGTGGTGTTGGGCTTATGGTCTAGTTCGCCGGGAGGAGGGAGAATTTGGAGGAGGAAAGATCGACAGAAATGGGATGGCGGCGCTGTGTAGACGGTGAACAGTGAAAATGGTTTTAGGGTTATAGTTTAATCCATTTTTATACTAATTTAAGTGTATTTTTACAATTAAATCCATATCTTCCCAATTAAACCCAACCCAGTCCAAATGAAAGTGACCCAAGCCAATAACCTACATTCCGGACCCAATGGACCAGGTCCCGCCAGTCCATACGGCTGTCTGTGGCCTGTATTATTTAAAATAATATTTAAATCCTTTATAATTTAAATTCTGTTGTACAAATAAATCCACCGAGGCCGCGTACGGACTCAGAAAAATCAAAAAAAAAATATTTGGCTTCGTTATGACGATACGGTCTTAACAAAATTAATTTCGTCTAATTCAGAGATTGTTTGAAAAACGGCTATTTTTCAGTCGATTAAATTTGACTGAAATGAACAAGACACATTTTCCCTTGCCATGCTCACATATAAATTCAGAAAATTCTAAAAATTGAAACCTAGCAATAATATGATATTCCGGTTCCGATGAAATTGGTTTCGTCGAAAACAGAGGTCGTTTGACAATTGGCTATTTTCATTGGCTTTAATCATTATTTAAAATGAAAATTTTAAATTCTGCCTCATTTTCCAACTAAATTTCTTAAAGATAAAAATTTTAAATTGGCTCGGATTTTTCCGGGTCGTTACATAAAGCCCAGGCTTCTCCTTCTCAAATCAGACATCGTTGAACCCAAAACAACACCAACGGCACCTCGTTGACCGCCCTTTCTCCATCACTCCGATCACCGAACTCCGGCGCAACCACCTCCAATCAGTTCGCCACCGAAAACCCTTTCCTCCCATCCCACTTTCAGTCAACTCGACGCCCCCCTGCCAACATCCGAACTTATCGCCTCCCTGAAGAAGACGCGACCTGAAATGCTGCGAGGTCCTCAAAAATCACCCACCAAGGTGCGGAACCCATCACGAGTTCATCTCCGACCATTTGCCTGACCTCCGATGCCACGAGATGGCCCATAAACCGAACCCTAGATTCTCTGTGAACGTCGACTTTCGACAGAATAGCGTTCGAGTGCCACCACAACCATACCAACGCGAAGTGAACCCATTCAGCATTTTGATTATATTTTTGTTTCGATTTGTAGGATCTAATCCAGTTTGTTTTGGATTTTAGAAGACATTTGTTTTACTGTGGGAATGAAAAATGGTGGCGGCCTTAAGGAATATGACCAGAGGAAAAGCAAAACTAGGTTTTAGAAGAGTTAATTATATTTATAGGATTTTCCTTTTTGTTTGTATGGATTTAAATCTTACACATCTTTTGTTTTGAAACCACACAGAATTTGTGGGTGTGAACAAAGAAGATGTGGCCTTGTTTCGATCAGAGAAAGAAAGCTAATAGGGTTTGAGTTACCACTTATCGGTTAAAATATTGAACATACCCCGTTTCACACTACCTCCTATACATACGAGCCACGAACAACGCAAACAAAATTACCGTTGTGATCAGTGATGCGCCAGGATTCCAATAATACAAAAATATCGGTATATTAACTCATTTTTGTGAAACCCCACAATTGCTGATACAGGGTGCAAAACACTCCAAATAAAAAGTTGCTTATTTAATTAATTAAAAATTACAGTAAAATTCTAAAAATTAAATTATCACTATGTCTCAAAAGAACCTTGTCTAGATTTGAAACTGGTATCTAGTTATATCGAATAAACCGTTATGGTCGATAAACGATTCTATAGCGACTATTCTAAAATTTGATTTGGCCATACATCAAAATCTGCACGACGAAATCCCGATTTTTCTCTTCCACTAGAAAGATATACTCCACCAGCTCCACACGTTTCTTGTTTCACAGAAATCCGGCTTAAAACGAATCATGTACATTCAGTTGAAGTTCAAATCGCCGAATAGCGAACTGCCGTGCCATTTCGAGCTCTATTTTAATTATATTATAATTATACGTTCAAACTGTCGTTCAAATAATATATTCGTTATTCAAATTCAATTCTAAACTGAATTAAATATCACAGATGATCCGGTTCACAACATATCGTCATTTCAGCCAATTTTGATTATTTCAGAATTAAATATATTATTTAATTTATTATTTTAATTAAATATTCATCATTATTTAATTCCACGACCATTAAATCCTTTTAATCACCTTTTAAATAATTAAATTAATTAATTATAATACCTCTGCCAATGCGGGTCATTACACTCTTGTTCTTTAGCAATTCCTTGACTGTCACATTCCATATGCTCAGCTAATACATGAAAGGGATTATTATTTGACTCAAAATTTGCTTCGTATATTACCTCACCACTTACTTCATTCTTTATTTCTTTTTCATGAACATCCTCAATTGCACAAGATTTGTTACTTTCCTCCCTGGTACTTTTCTCTTTATTTCCAGTATTCATGTCCTTACCGCTAAGATTGACTGCTTTTATTTCCAACAAATTTCTTCCTAACTACCCTTTTGCACTGCTGCATTATCAGATTAATGTGTCTAATTGTTCTTCCTTTCCTTACATTACCCTTGAGTTGCTTCTTTTCCTCGTACCCCTAAGGTTGCTCATTTTCACTTGTTTGGATTTCTTTTTTTGTCACAATTGTCATACACATGCCCAAACACCTTGCACATAGAGCATGCATCTAGCCTCCATAAATAATTAACGTGAACAAACTGCACACTCACATCCAGTAGTTGAACTGGAAATTTCTCTACCAATTTCTGATTTGGTAACACTTCGACTAAACATTTTGCGTAAGTAAGTCTGTCCATTTTTTCAGTTATCTCATATAAACATAGCATTTACCTAGCTTAAGGTTCCATTCCTATATTATGAAAATTTTATTCTTCATAATTATAGGGTCATCTCTAAGTATCCTGTTACATTCTTGATTTCAAAGCTAAAATAAGAAAACTACCCCCATCATACCAGAATTTTACACCCCCTTTCAATCTCCAAACGCCTTTAAGGTGTTGCACTACAATTGTGTATGATGGTGGTTTGTCTAAGAAAAACCCCAACATGCATTGATTCCATATTAACGAGGCAACATTGACAATATCCTCAGTAGGGACCATTGCATTACCATTAAAATTAAGGTCAAAATGAGCGGGGCGATAGGAACCCACGTTCCATGGCATTACCTTAAACAACCCAGAAGTACCCTTTGGGTAAACGGGTTTAGGCGAGAAGGATGTGACAAAGGATTTGAGCGGGAAGGATTTGAAAGGATCTAGACAAAAGTAGGTAGAGGAGAGTAAGGAGAAAAGGAGAAGAGAGGGGAGAAGAAGGAAGAAGGTTAGGGCTGGACGGAGGATCAGAAGGAGGCGCCGGGGGGACTGGGTGGCTGGACATCGGGGAAAATACAGAGATGTGACAAGATGAGTCAAAGGGCGAGATTCAAAAAGAAGGGCACCATGAATGTATAATATTTATAAAAAAAAGAGACTTAAACATTTAATTTAAAATAGTACACAAAATTTTCCTAACAATACATTATAAATTAAATATTTCAAATCATTTATCTATTATAAATTACAAATAGGAAAAATTATATCTCTCTTCCATCCATTTATTTATTAAATTTTAACTTCTATCATTTATCAAATTTAACTAACTTAAAATTTGCAGATGTAAATCATATAACATTTCAAAGCACATTTCAAAACAAATGTTATATTATTATGTATTAATTTTCTACGTAAGTTACATTTGTTTAATACACAGTTCATACTTAAATCCTAATAAATTTTACACAAAAATATCATCTTATTTAAGTTCTCAAGTCTTAACTACCATTAATAATACTAATAAAGTTCTTATTTATATCATTAATCAAATCTAGTCCATATTAGATTCTTTATCATTAAATCAAGTTTGCATCAATATTATTCTTACCACCTTAATATTTCTAAGATTTAAATAGCCATTCATCTTTATTTCAATTGTGTCGAGGTCCAACACCTTTTGTAATTGACTAAACTCCAATAAAAATAATAATAATAATAATCAATTTTAAGCTTAACAACATCCATAAAATAAAAGTTTCCTTAAATTACACTTATAGAATTCATTTAATCCTTATAATTTTAATTTGTATTATATATTTCGCAATCATCGATCTTTTGTAAAATAAAATATTAACATAAAGTAGACTTTGTCATTTCACTAACATTCTTCGAAAATTAGATCAATATTCCCATTACATTTACTTTAATCGAATCAGTGTTATATACTTGTATAACACACTTATGCTCATACAATAAATTTCAAAATAATTTATTATTCCAACTAATAAATTAAATAATTATTATCTAGTTATCAACACATTCATATTTCCCTTTAATCCTTAATATGTGTAATACTTAAAATTTATTTATTATTAATTCAGTTAGGTCAAAGATAAATCTAGAACATTAGCTAAAGCCTAAACTAACAAAAGAACCAAATCAACAGGTATTAAAAAAGGATGGAGATCCTTAATGAAATATATTAGATAATAACTAAGGTTATGAAAGCTATTGATTCTAAATTTTCTAAAACTAATTTAGAGCAAAGATTGAAATTTACTATAGGAAAATGTAATCGAAGAGAAATCTATCAAGAAAGATGGATTCGAAAGAAGGAAAATCTTGGAAAAGGCTAAATTTCAAAACAAAATTTTGAATCTAAAAATACTTTTAAAACCCATTTATACTTTTCAAAATACGCTCTCTAGAATGACTCTGAGAATGATTCTACTCGTTTTAGGGTATCGCTACCCTATTCGTAATGAGTTTTGAACCTTTAAGCTGATGTTATCTCAAATCAAAGCTTTGATACAACATGTAGCAATCAACCCTTTCGAACCATAAAGGTCGATAATAAAACCAACTCAAATCGTTAGAAATAGCAGATTGTTATTGCTATGTGTTAAATATAAAAATCATCAAAGAATCTCAAATAAATTTCTGATACACAATAGTAAAATATCTCGTAGCGGAATAAATAAAACACAACGGTAGTTCATAAAACCCTAAATACAAAATCTCAAAACTTATGCATAATATTAGAGTTACAAAATCAAATATAGCAGAAGTCTAGATACAATGGGTTCTCAATACATGAGGAACAACTGAAATAAATAAATTGATATAAAATCTTTAGCAAGTCTCTAGCCTTGAAAGGTGCAATCTCAATGGTGTAATACTAGGTCTGGCCAGAGCATAGAGTAAAACAATACACTCGAGTCAGGACTAACATTCTTATATAAGTGAATCAACTCAAGTGAAATGCCTAATTAAAATGCATTGGTAGCTTAAAGGATGTTTGGGGTTCTCATCCTCTAGTGATTCGTGGAACTATGTACATATAATACGATATGTTATTATAATAGTGTATACAGTCAATATACTACCGAATAGCATAAGAGAGATTACCATTATTACCTCTACGCTTTTGATAAACATTCTCGTACGCATTGCATATGAAAAGACAAGTAGGATCGTCTAATATGGAAATGAGAGTAATATACAAAATGTGGAAGTTCTAATAGATGATATACTAATTTTGATATATGCAAGTACATATTTAATGAGATAAATATCTAGAAATGATATCACTGATAAGCAATATAAAAGCTGTAAATAAAGCTAAAGAACATTATACTGGTTCAAAGCAGCATCCTATGCCCAGTCCCTAAGATACCCTTAGACCTTTAACTATAAAACCCTCTCTTAAACCGGAGGAACATGTCTCTACCACCATTACAGGATTTCTTACCACCTAGACTATACCAGCTAGAATTTTTTAGTTTGGACTTGCTTACAGGAGTTCACCACCTGAATTACCTACAGGATTTTCTACAGCCTTTGCAGGACTTTGTTATAAGAGAATAATTGACTTGTTTGTGTTATAGTACAACACGGATTTGTCATGAATGTAGTACAATATCATATAAACTTCTCCTCGAGTTTAAAGTGTATGAAATGTAAGTAAGTGGAGATAGAATAGGATTTCAATCTCTTTTGAATTCAAAGGAAGTTTGAATTATAACAGCAGAATCCAAAGAGATCTAGAATGTAAAATGAGTATGAACTTGATTTCAATATAATAGAAAAGAATTAGATTGATTAAGTTATCCAAGTTGCTATTCTTGCATGTATTTATAGTGATTCAAGAGTGGCAACTACTGGTGATGTTTTATGGTCAAAATCTAAGAGATACGACCATTAGAGTTCAAGAGAACTCTTGATAAAGTGTCATGTCCCTTTGGAATATGACTGTTGAAACTCTGTTCAGTCAACTGTATATTTTTAGTCGGTCGAATGAACTGGAAGTCATATAAAAGTTCATATTCGACCAGATTCAGTCAACTGAATAGAAGTAGTTAATCGACTGAATCTAGAACATGCACACAACTTTTATGTGCATACAGATTTAGTCAACTGAATTAGTATATTTAGTCGACAAATTTGTACAATTTCCATATTCATATAAAAACATGAAGTTATTTCAAAGGATATTTGAAAAAAAACAAGAGGAGAAATTTTAACATTATAATCTAAAACTAGACTCTATTAATATAAAATATTTAGCATACATCTAGAATCTTTGACGTGTTTGCAAGGCATCTCGTTTGTGATATGTGGACTTGATCTTTCATCTTGTTATTGATCAAAATCTTGTGATTCAATATTCTCCTCCTTTTTGATTGATGACAACACCTGAGCAAGATGTGAACAAACGTGGATAATCTTCCCTTGTATTTATGTTTTCTCCCCCTGAATATTTACCATGTTCTGCGTTCATTTTGTTAACACACATCCGATTTCTCCTCCTTTGTCATAGACAAAAAGAAGATACATATGATATAAATTTAGATATCATGTACACACCATAAAATCAAAATATATTAAACAGTGCATATGTGTTATAGTTGGGTAATAATATAGTAGTTAATAAAAAAGACATAAACATAGCATAATGTTCACACTGATTAAGTACAAACCCATTGTAGCATCCATGAAAGAATATTTACATATGCATTGTATTAAACCAAAATACTTATTAAAGAGTTTTAGCTTTTAAAAGCCAAAATATAGTAATTGTAACAACGCGAGTTTTGGTGATTACCTAATATATAAATAACCATCAAAATATGAATAATTGGGTGATAATTAAGTTAAATATATCATTAAATTGATTATTTGACTTAATTATTCGTGTCAACAATTAAGAATTTGTTTTGGGGTTTGTTTGTGAAATTTAACCATTTGAAAGATGATTAAATTGAGGCCCGGTATAAATAAAAGTAAATTGGGAATCAATTGTTGAAATGGAGATCTTGGGTGTGAAATTAATAATTTGGCAACGTTAAAATATTAATAAGCGTTAATAATGGTTGCAGTATAGAAAAAATAAAAGGGCTAAATTTTATATCAAGAGAAATTATTGGAGCTAAGCTCATTTAAAATATGCCTTTGGAAATTTGTGGTTAATGGCAAATAAGGTCTTATGAATTTGATGTCAAGTTTTGTATATTATGTGAATTTTGAGAAATTTGTGCATGTAAAATGTTAAAAGGCAAATTTTTCTTGAAAATGTTAATAAAACATAGAAAATGTGAATTTTGTGTGTTTTAAGTGATTTATGTACTAAAATTTGGTTAATAAAATATTTAATTCATGTGTTATGTAAATATTTACAAAAATTATGTTAAAATGCTTACATTTTGAGTAAAATGTAAAAATTGTTACGTATTGTGAATTTTAAGCGTTAAAAAGCTTTTAATGCGTTTTAGAAGTAGTGTTTACAATTCATGTGTTATAGATAAGTTAGGAATAATTATGATAATTTTGAGTTCAGGAATTTAATTGGGTTAGTACTGTGTATTTGAAACAATCAAATTCTTAACAATGTCCTTTTCTGCGTAAATTTAGTTCAAAATGTTCATTTTTATGTAAAATGTAAACTTGTATGTAAATAAAGTTAAAGTAATGTTAATAGTCATTAAAAATCTGTTGAAATACATATTTCATATTTTTCAAAGGAGTTGTATAAATTTTATAAGCTTTAAAAACTATAAATACAGTGGATTTGTAAATGGGAAATGTGCATAAACTAGTGTTAATTGGCCATAAGGCTCTAATTACATACCCTAAGCTTAATCTAAGGGGGTAATGGCATAATTATGGCCTAATGGGCCTAATTAATGCTAAGGAAAAGTGGAGAATTATTTGGAAAGAAGGAAATTTTGTATTTTCCCTTTCTATGAAAGAGGGAAAACATCTCTTTCTTGCTATAAGTTTCTATGGTCGTTTTCTCCTAGAAAACTCAATTCTCCAACTCTATATGCAAAATCTAAGAAGAATTAACATCCTAGAAGCTAGGGCTATCAATTTCTTTTATGACCCGTGACCCGACCCGTAACCCACACGGAAATTAGCAGGTTAACCCGACCCGTTTAGTTAGTGGGTCATTTTCGGGTCAACCCGAATTTGACACGTTTATAAACGCATGGGTTTAGGGTTGACCCGCTAACCCGATTTTAACCCGCCAAACCCGATTATATGTTGTATGTCTTCCATATTGTTAGTCATTTGTGTATACTGTTGGTGTTACTCTTTTATGTATGCAGTAATTAGTATGCTCGTATATGTAAGCTGTTATATTTACTAATTTATTCTTGTATGTTGTTAGTTATATTTTACTTATAACAATTGTATCTCTTCCATACTGGTAGTCTTTAATTTATGCAGTATGGGAATATATACTTATATATAGAAAATGATTTTTGGATATAGTGATTTCATGCTTTATATATGTGTTGTCTGTTGGTGACTTTGCAACTTGTTGTATGTTGGTGATTATATAACACTATTCATGTTGGTGATTTGGCTCTTGTATTGCTTATATTAGTAGGCAATATCTATTAATGGGTCAAACGGGTAAACACGACCCAACATGGCCCGACATGACCCATTTAGTTAAATGGGTTACGCGGGTCATTTATATAGAAAAACTTATACTCATAACCTAATTATGTCCAAAAGAATTTTGTTGTTTCCATGTATATCAGGTATTTGTACCTTAAGTTTTTTGACTTTATGATTTACAGGAACTTGTCTTCCCATAAAATCGTTTAGCATGCCATTTTTGTCTAAAGGTACCCAAAATTGTTGAGGAATAAATGTCTCTTGTAATATACTGGCTTCTGCACTAGAATCTAGTAAAGCATGTATTGTGAATTCCTGATAATCAGGAATACATATTGTTAATGGAAGATATATTATTGCGTGTATGTACAAATGGGCTATCGCACCGATATGTAATCTTCCCACTTTGGGCTAAATGCCTAATACAATTTTACCCAATTTCAAAAAAAAATGTAATTGAGCTTTCTTTTTAAAATCAAGATGTCTAATCATAATGTTTTATATTTTCAGAGGGAACCTTTATCACCATTCGGTTAGGTTCTTGTTCTTTTTGCTTATGAAGTACCCGTATGGTTTTTCCTTCCATTGGATCAGATTTTCTAAAACTCATACGATTATTTATTCCTCTTAGAATGTCAGATGTTAGTTAAACTTCTGTGCTAATTTGTCATTCATATTAATTGATATTAATTAAAGAAAATTTGTAATTGGGCATTAATGTTCATTGGTAAAAGCATGTTATTTGACATCAAATTGTAAACATGTTAATAGGGTATTGTTAGGAAACCATGCAATTATCTTAATTTGTAGAAATGCTTATGCTAATTTGTCACTTATGTAAATTAACAGTAAATAGAATATGTTAATTTGAGGAATATAGTAAAATTGTTATTTAATGTTAATTGACATCAATTAAGAAGAATACGCTAACCGAAGAAAAAATGCAATTAGATGTTTAAGTTCAATTCATATTAATTTAAGGGAAGAAAAATAGAAGGTTATTAATATATATAAAATACATTTGTTGACTCAGCACTAGGTGTACGATGCGGATTAAAAACCTAATATCTAAAGGCTAGAATTAATCTAAACTTCTATATAAGCATACATAGATTCAAGCTCTAAACCTAAACTAATTTAGTCTCTTAGCCACCATGCTATTGCTGGAATAGTTCACCTTCTTCTTAAAGCTAAGGAATTGTGAGACAAGAATGTAGAACAAACGACGAACGAATTTATTCTCTTTTCTAATCCATTCTTTGTGATTTCAATTTCTTTCACAAAATAATTAATAAAATAATTATGATGAGTTATAATTTGGGTTATAAGATTGTGCCTGTTGAATCATTGATCAAAATGATATTTTCTATTTTGTGAATATACGGTAGTTGTTGTCTTATGTACAAAGATTCATGATGTTGGTTCATATGCCAGTTTTTGTTAAATTACGTTGGTGGATCCATTTCATATGTCTAATCACATATGTTTAATTTGATTCATTTTTTTTAATGACATTAGTTTATTTGTAAGTTTGGACGTAAATCATATTCGAGTTTGTACGCGAATCATATGTAAGCTTATATGTAAATCTTAGTTTACATGTCTAAATTACATATGCAAGTTTAATACAAGTTGGTATGTAGATCATATGCAAGTTTATGCGAAAACCATGTTCATATATGCAAGTTCACCTTTATGTGTATAGATCTATGCAAATCATATCTTATATAATTTGATCCATGTCGGTTTGTAGTTTATGAACATTATGCATGTTGCCTATGTAAGTTATTGATTATGCAAATTTATGTTAATATGAATTATATTTCTTGTGACCCTAGGGTTTCAGTGACGCTTAACTACCTAGAATCTCTTGACGCGTCCAACGATGATTTGGAATCTGTTCGTGTGGTCCGTGAGTATGGTGACGTCTTAGATGAAGTTCGGGGTTTACCCCCGAGGCGTGAGATAGACTTTCGTATATACCTAGTAGATAATGCAAAGCCGGTTGCATTACCAGTACGACACATGGCTCCGAGAGGGAGAAGTGAGGTCCTTAGGACACATGGTCTCTAAGGAAGGGATAGTTGTGGATCCCGCAAAGGTGGTGGCAATCCAAGATTGGAAGGATCCTAGAAACGCAACGGAAGTAAGAAGCTTTCTAGGGCTGGCGGGCTATTATAGGAAGTTCATTAAGGACTTCGCGGAGATATCAGCCCCACTTACTCGGTTAACGAAGAAGAACTTGACTTTTGCTTGGGATGTTCACTTTGACGATGCTTTCTGAAACGACCCGCAAATCCGTGCTATCTGAGTTGACTAAATACACCACACGTCCAACCCAAATAACACAGAAATACGACTCATTATTAGAAAGTAATTAGAGGATGAGAAATAGAAAGAAAGAAATATTAGAATAGAAGAAAAACGAAGATCACAACTCACAGCGGAACGAACAAAATATATTATATAACATAAGCTTTGAAATACAATCTGTTTTGTACATATATACATACCATCATCAGAGTACACATAACATTTGATTCAGCGGAAGTAACTCTAAATAACTAACATTGAAGCCTCCTGCTTCAAGCTCCTCCAAGTGTATCTGTAAAAGCCTGAAACACTTGACTGCCCGTACAAATTTGGGCACCCAAGAGTTTAGGGAAAACAAACAAAAACAAACTCTGGGTCAGTCATGGGACTGGTGTGAGTAAACTCCAACCACTTGTTTAACTTTCAAAACTCTTTTTCGAAAGAAAAGATAATAGTAAGACCAGCCCACACATAAACACGGACGGTTTTTACCTTACTATAACCCAAAACACTTTGATATCAAATCCAGTGATATTATAGTAATGTCTACATCAAGTAAATAACCAAATAGCAGAACGCTTGCATCTCACGCTCCACATATATAGTATAAAATCAAAACCCGCATGGCGCTTATTGGAGGTTGGATTTCCAACATGACAAGGTATGGGACCACCTTCCGACTGTGTATCTCTAGAGAGGAATACACCTGGGTTCAACAAGAACATCTTGCAACCCGGCCCACACATGACCGACCACTCATTTCGCTTGAGTGTATCGAATGTATATCACCAACGGTTGGACTCAAACCACCGTTTCCCGAATGGGCAGAATCGATAGATTTAGAAACAAAAGGAATTTCTCTAGATAGGTGATTATACACCCTAATGGGTGCGACCCACATAGCCATGCTGCCTGCCCGATTTTTGTCCTTTCCCGGTTGTTGAGGCCTGAGGCTACGATTACTTACCATTCCTTGATAACACAATCACTTTGAATGCCACATCGTCAGATCCGTTGATCACTAGTTGAGTTTGCACAAATATTCTGGATATTATGCTAAGGGATAAATCCGTTGCAACCATATATATTCATACAGACCAACCCTTTGATCATTGGAAATACTCTGTCAGACATTCGTCCATTTACGTTCGTTCTGGGATTGAACGAAACCGAAGGCACTATTTCTATAAATAGAAAAGCCCTTGCACTTTACTCCGTCTTCAATATATTCAGCATACTTGGTTCGCAACGCTTATGCCGATACGGAGTGGTTCTTCGGATAATAATCCAACCGGTCTCTCCATATTGACAACGATGGTCAAAAACTTCGATAGTCTGTGATTTAACTATCGAATAAAAACAAGTGTTCAATCAACATATCAAACAAATCACTGGGCCCTTTAATTAATATTTCATTAATTAAATCTCTTCTATATTCTCTTATCAATATTTGTTAACCAAATATTTTCAATAACCATTTCGGCCTCTTATGCCATTTGGAAAACGTTTCCAAATATCATCTTCTTGTATTTTCTATATATTAGAAAAATCTCTATTTGCAATTGGAAACAATCCCAATCGCTTATTTCTATCCCCTTTTTGTTTACAACATTCGATTTTTATATTCACTTTACTACCGAATTCAATACGTCGATATAATGATTTCAAATTATCAAAATATCTTAAAAATATTCTAACTCCTTAAATTCCCGGAAAATTTCGCCATAACCTCCCCTGTATCGGGAGCATCGGGAAATTTCAAATAGCTTCCCGGTATCTTCTAATCTCAAAAAGAAAAAGAAAAATGCCAAGCGGCTTGCTGATACAGCGCATAAAACCCATATATGAATTTAAACATGTACCTTTTTGTCGAGCACATAAATTTAAATCTTCATATGCTTCATAACAAACCTGCTTACACATGTTCACCTGTTTTCAATTCAATTCAACTGAATCCATTCGTTTGAATTCAAATTTGAATCGTTTGAATTCAGTTTCGCTCAATTATTCTTTAATTGGCCCTTTTGCCTATTTTACTTCTTTGTTTGAACATAACATGTTCAAATAAATGTTTAACTTGCTCACGACCAAATTAAATTTCAAAATTTCAATTCCCGTTCTCTTTTCTATTTCGAATATAAATTTTCAAATCGAATTCACTTATTTAAAGCTCAATATCAATTCAACATCTCCTTTACTAATTACTATTCGAATTAGTTAATTCTATTCAATAATCAAAAATCTGATTTCTGTTTCAAAAATCAATTTCCTTACTTCACTCGAGTTCACATATATTTTATAACTCAAATCTGAGATTTTCTAAATAGAAATTCGGATTTTTATTTGCTAAAAATCCTTTTATAAAATGAACTAAACCGTTATGGTTTTTAAATAGTTCTGGCGCTGTTTTTCTGAAAATTTGATTTTGACATAACTCAAAATCTATACGCCGAAATTCATATTTTTCTCTTTCATTAGAAAACTATTATCAAACCGGTCCTGACGTTTCTTGTTTCAAAGAATTTCGACTTCAATTGGGTTCTGTATATTCAATTGAAGTTCGAATCGCCAATTTACGAACTGCAGCGCTGCGGCGAGTTCGTTTTAATTATATTTATATATATAAACTTTTAAAACTTCGTTTATATAAATTCAACTCTATTCTGATATGGTTTAAATATATATCAAACCATTTTTCCCAACTCAACAAATATCTCTGATCTTCTATTTCATTTATATTTGAAATCTATATTCAAATTCCACTTCGATTATAATTCAAATTCTATATTCAAATTCTATTTCAACTATTTGAATCCAAATTCCATTTTTAATCTATTTGAACTTCAAATATTTAAACTCATTTTTACTTTGAACTTCAAGTACCACATTTACTTCCTTTGAATTCAAATACCATGTTTCAAATTCCTCTTATTCAAATTCCTTCTATTTAAACTCCATTTGAGTTTTGTTTGAATTTATATTTAACACCATTTGAATTCTATTTAAATTCTCCTTTTTATTAAAACCCATTATTTAAATCCCATTTGAATTTTCCTTATTTCAAATCCATTTGAACTTCTTTAAATTCAAATTCCATTTCAAAACTATTTGGATTTCCTATTTTGAAATCCTATTTCAATCCTACTTTGAAATCCTAATTTCAAAGTTTATTTCAAATTCTATTTTCAAATTCGATATTCAAATCTCTATTTGAATTTCTATATTCAATTCCATGTTCAAATTCAATACTTGAATTTCCATTCAAATCTCTATTAAAATTCCATATTTGAATTTCATTTCAAATCTCTAGTCAAATTTCATATTTCAATTCTTCTTTTGAAATTCTATATTTCAAATCTTATTCGATTTTTCTTTGAAATTCTATATTTCAAAGTCTGTTCAATTCTTCTTTGAAATTCTATATTTCAAATCTATTTGAATTTCTTTATTCGAATTCCTTTGAATTCAAATTTTATTTTAATCTCCCGAATTCAAATTCTATTTTTTCATTGTAATTTCGTCTATTCAAATTCCATTTGAACTTCGATTTGAATTTCTAATATTCAATCTCCTTTTCCTTTTAAAATTCAAATATTTAAACGCCCTTTAAAAATTCAAATGTTATACTCAAATTTCTTTTGAGTTATATATTTAAAATTTTCTTTCACACCCTGTTTTGAAATTTCATTTCAAAATTCCAATTTCACGCTTGTATTTCTATTTATCAAATGATAATTCTTTTCACTTCATTTATAACTTCGTTATAAAAAGAACTATTTATAAACTTCGTTTATAAAGAAACTTCTTGTTTTATTTTCAAAACAAGTTTATATTTTTATTCCATTAAAAATTTAAATTCTATTTAAAAATAGAATTTTCCCTTTTTAAATCTCAAATACCTTTCCACGATACTTTTAAATATCATTACTTAAGCCCAGTGATAAAACACACAAAGCAACCAATTATTTATTTTTCTAATACATCATATATAACAATATATATGCAAACAAATAAACAAACAGATAATATATTTTTGAGGAATCCAGTTGGATTCCTCCAACCTGTTTTCCTGCATCCACAGATGTTAGCACATAAATAATACCCATTCTGCTTCGTGGCAGAATATCGCGGTATAGAAGGTCATCCACTAATCATAGCGTGGGGCGTATAGGGTAATCATCCGCTATGAAACTGCGGGCATCCGCTAATGAGACTGCGGGAATCCAACCAATCAATCAAACCAATATATATATATAGCCTAAATAACTAATATATATATAAACAAGCAGAAACATTCAAACAAGCAACAAACAATTATTTTTAACGAAATAAAAATAATTAAAAATAAAAGGTGAGTGAGATTTACTCACCGTGATTTTAATTTGCACTTGTACCAATTTCAATTCCTATTCATTGATTTCCGCGCCTTCGAACTTCACACGGATGATTCCATTTGATTTTATATTCGCCTAGGAAAAAAAACGAGTTCTATAAATAAGCTAATGAATTTGCATAACCAAGTTTTTATGTTTAAAATATCTAAAATTTAACTTTCTAAACTTCTTGGTTTTTCTAGCACTGCTAAAGATTTCAAGTCTTATATTTTGCACTTATCGAATTCATAATTCATATAATTATTTACTACATGAATTTTTCTTCTTTTCAGTTTCCAGATCCTAAGTTAACTGTTAAATGATATTTTCCTTATCAATATAAATTTCAGTTTTGACTTATCAACTAACTAAAAAAAAAAATACCTTAATACATTTTTAAGGATTCACGGCTTCAGGAAAACCCCTCCATTTTTCACTGTTTCAACTTCACGGTGCCAGGAGTCCAACGCACCCTCCTTCCTCCTAATAACGATCGATGCCCTTCTCCCCCAAAAATCACAAAGCCGAATCGCTCCAGCCAACATCAGTTCGAATTGCAGATCCACTTCCAAAAATCACAAACCCAAATTCGTTGCTTCAGACTGTTGCGCAACCCCTTCTTAACCGCAACAGTTCCACTCCCAGGCGCTTGAAGACCTGGTTCCGATTTCCCGAAGAACAGCAGCATCGCGACCCCCTTTATCACCGTAGTTCAACACCTTCGAACTCCCTTTGTTTTCCTTCCCAGATCCGCGGATTACCATCACGATACAAAGATCTGATGGATTTGGTCTCGCAATTTGATTTGAAGGATTTGGTTCGGTTTGATTTTTGAAGGATTTAAGGAGGATATTCGATTTAATTTCTCTCAGAAAGGAAAATGAAGAAAGAAAGGGGCGGGCGCGTATTTATACAGAAGTGAAAGAGAGACAGAAGTACGAGGCCATTAAGACTATGTCTGCTGGGTAGTGAAGCTTGGAGACAAAGCTGTTGGCTCGAGGAATTAGGCTGCGATGATGACAACTTTTAGGGTGGCGCTTAGTTTTTAGGTCGGCTATCCTTTTATATTTATTTTAAATAAATAAAATATCTTGCGGTCTTTTAATTTGAAACCATGAACAACTATTTCAGCAAAACCACTGATGTTCCCAACATTATTTACTATTTTGAATTCAACGAAACTGATTATACAATTTAATTCGAACGTAATATAAAATAACCCTTTTAAATCAATATAATATAATTTAAATTTTAAACAAATGAATTCTTCGATAATAAATTTGTTATCGTTTACATTCAAATAAAACTTCGAGTAAATCAATTTGATTCCATTTCAAATTTAATTACTTGAGATCCTCGTATTACGATAGTTATACTGATAATTCAATATAAAAAATTGATTATATTATCAGCTCAATATTTAAAATAATATTAAATCGACCAGAAAATCTGGGTCGTTACACTTTCCAACGTTTGAAGAGGGCTTTGACGACAGCTCCAGTTTTGACTTTGCTAGATGGGAGCAAACCGTTTACAGTATATATAGGTGGTTGCGGGATAGGGCTTGGAGTAGTTTTCGATGCAAGATGAAAAGGTGATATGCAAAAGGCGGTAAGTACGAGCATCGCTTATCGTCCACAGACGGATGGACGGACAGGAAGGGGTGAATAGAGCCCTTGAAGATCTTTTGAGGTTATGTATCCTAGATTTTGGAGGGACATGAGAAGAGACAACTAGCTTAGTAATGTTCATGACGTGTTTAATGTGTCGCATTTGAGGAAGTGTTTACATGATACGGCGCAAGTAGTGGAGCTGAGCACGCTTAGAGAAGTGGAGCAAGATGCCACGATTAGACGAGCTTCTACATGGATCCTTGGATTAGAGGTCAAGAAGTTACGCAACCGAGAGGTCGAGTGGTTAAATTCCAATGGGAAGATGATCAAGGAGACGCGACTTGGAAGATGGAAGACAAGATGTGTGCGTTGTACCTTTTCCTTTTGGAGGGTATATTCTTAACTTCTCCTTTTTCTATCGCTTTGTTTATACTTGTTCTATCGTTTAGTATGTCCTCTCGATTATATCTTCGATCTTTAGTTAGGAAAAATCCTATGGTTGTAAACATGTGTTTGAGACATTTTATGTTTGATGGATGCAAGTGTTTTCTAGTGGTTGCTCGTGGATGCATTTACACACACATTAGGCACTAGATCGGCTCAATCACTTGCATATTGCATATAGATGTGTGCAATTTTTTTTATGGATGCAATATGGTTGGCTCATCATATGGATGTTGCATATTGGTAGTGGTTGTGCACACATATAGAATTTATATGTATCATTAGGATTCTATTGCATACATATTGGATACATGGCACAGACATATATTGCATTAAGGAGGTCAACTGAATCAGTGGATCGCCTGATTTCTGCATTAGGATATAGGAACATATACACACACTTATGCATATGTTCATATAGGCATTAGAATTCTTCTAAGGACAATTGATGCTTGTGTATAATAGATGAGTAGATGGTTTTGATTGGTAGGATGGTAACATTCTTCTTAACTTGAAGATTTCGGGGATGAAATCTTTTAAGTAGGGGAGAATGTAACACCCCGAAATTAGATATACTATACCGTAAAGATAATTAATTAAAGGATTAATTAATTAATGAAGAAAAATAAAAAAATGAATATATATATATATGCAATTATGTTAAGAAGGTACAAGTTTAAAAATGTGCATTGAAAAATATGCACGCGAATTAATTAGGCTACAGTAAAAGAAAAATTAATGTAATTAATACAAAAAAAGCGGAAGGAAATGTGTGGATGCATGCAGTAAAAAGAAAGAAAAGAAGAAGAAGATAAATACAGTCAATTTATTTGGGAAGGAAAGATTTATGTATGTATAAATAGATATATATGTATGTAGGTAACTTCATTATGCATTGACTTTGTATGTTACGAGGAAAGTAGAAAAAAGGGGAATTAAATTATATACTCAATTTCCACTTTTTAAAATAGGTAAGCAATCAATTTGCATTAGTTGTCAATATTAGAATTTATGAATAGGTGCATATATACATATATATATATATATATATATATATATATATATATATATATATATATATATATATATATATATATATATATAGGCAATTAATGTATACAGTAAAGGAAGAATATGTAAACATGAATAGATTGAAATTAATTTGTAGATGTGTGTTAATATGGCATTGATTGAAAACATGTAATTGACCTTAGTTTATATATGTGTTTGTGCTAATTTGTCATTCATATCAATTGATATTAATTAAAGAAAATATGTTAATTGGGCATTTATGTTCATTTGTAAAAGCATGTTATTTGACATCAAATTGTAAACATATTAATAGGGTATTGTTTGGAAACCATGTAATTATCTTAATTTGTATAAATGCTTATGTTAATTTGTCACTTATGTCAATTAACATTAAGCAGAATATGTTAATTTGAGGAATATAGTAAAATTGTTATTCAATGTTAATTGACATCAATTAAGAAGAATACACTAATCGAAGAAAACATGCAATTAGATGTTTAAGTTCAGTTCATATTAATTTAAGGGAAGAAAAATAGAAGGTTATTAATATATATAAAATACATTTGCTGACTCAGCACTAGATGTACGATGTGTATTAAAAACCTAATATCTAAAGGCTAGAATTAATCTAAACTTCTATTTAAGCATACATAGATTCAAGCTCTAAACCTAAACTAAATTAGTCTCTTAGCCACCATGCTGTTGTTGGAATAGTTCACCTTCTTCTTAAAGCTAAGGAATTGTGAGACAAGATTGTAGAACAAACGACGAACGAATTTATTCTCTTTTCTAATCCATTCTTTGTGAGTATAATTTCTTTCACAAAATAATTAATAACTTAATTATGATGAGTTATAATTTGGGTTATAAGATTGTGCCTGTTGAATCATTGATCGATATGATATTGTCTATTTTGTGAATATACGCTAGCTGTTGTCTTATGTACAAAGATTCATGATGTTGGTTCATATGCTAGTTTTTGTTAACTTATGTTGGTGGATCCATTTCATATGTCTAATCACATATGTTTAATTTGATTCATTTTTTTTATGACATTAGTTTATATGTAAGTTTGGATGTAAATCATGTGCAAGTTTGTACGCGAATCATATGTAAGCTTATATTTAAATCTTAGTTTACATGTCTAAATTACATATGCAAGTTTAATACAAGTTGGTATGTAGATCATTTGCAAGTTTATGCGAAAACCATATTCATATATGCAAGTTCACCTTTATGTGTATAGATCTATGCAAATCATATCTTATATAATTAGATCCATGCCGGTTTGTAGTTTATGCAAATTATGCCTATTGTCTATGTAAGTTATTGATTATGCAAATTTATGTTAATATGAATTATAATCATTCAATTTTTGATCCATGATAGACTATTCTTATATGCTAGTTAGATCCATTTTATGTGTTATGCAAGTTTTGATGTTTCTTTTTTCTTCTTATGAGTTAGACTATTTGCGAGTCTAACATATTTCATAAATTACACGTACGAACAACGTGGGGATATTGGGAAATTATTAAATATTGAAGTTGTGAAATTGAAATAAAATGGCTTAAAAGCATATAATTAATTTTAGACATTAATTGGCATAATTTATATGCCTAGAAATTATGGACATAATTTAGGTGACAATTATGGACATAGATTAAATTGGAAATTATTGACAATTTGAAATAGGGATATTAATTCAAATTGGGGTTAAATAATTATGTGTAATAATAAATGCCTAAGGCACGAGGTTAGACTCGTTTGTGGTATAAGACTGCCCGGACCCGCCCGGCATATCCAGCAATCACAAATGATAGTCTAATGTGAGAGGTCAAAGGTATAAATTAAATGCATATTAAATGCCTAAGACATGAGGTTAGACTTGTTTGTGTTATAAGACTGCCCGGACCCGCCCGGCACATCCAGCAACCGCAAACGGCAGTCTAATGTAAGAGGTGGTAGGCATAATTAAAAGATGCTTAGACACGAGGTTAAGTCTGGCTTGTGGTGGAAGTCTGCCCGGAACCGCCCAGTATATCCAGCGGCCACAAGAAATCGACTTAATGTGAGAGGTCTGTGCATTAATAATTAATTAATGCTGATCAAAGACGAGTATGAATGAAAAACAGAAGATTGGTTGAGTTGAGTAATTCTCTGAGTATCGATCTGATGTTGATTTCGGTCTTCGGGGTTGATACTTAGGGAGTTATTCTCTTAACCATTATATCGGTGAACTAAGATGTACTTAATCATAAATTAAGTAAAACATGTTATACGATATATATATATGATACATAAAACATGTTAAGTGGGTAGGGTTAAGACCAGCTTAACCAATAGTATATATTAATCTAATAAGTGGGTAGGGTTAAGACCAGCTTAACCAATAATATATATTAATCTGGTAAGTGGGTAGGGTTAAGACCAGCTTAACCAATAATATATATTAATCTGATAAGTGGCTAGGGTTAAGACTAGCTTAACCAATAATATATATTAATTTGATAAGTGGTAGGGTTAAGACCAGCTTAACCAATAATATATATTAATATGATAAGTGGGTAGGGTTAAGACCAGCTTAACCAATAATATATATATTGATCTGATAAGTGGATAGGGTTAAGACAAACTTAACCAATAATACATGTTGATTTGATAAGTGGGAAACATGGGTGACATGTGGGATATAATTATAAACACTTAACCAAGATTAAACATGTAAGAAGACATGAATAAGTGGGGGTTAAGTGGGAAATCCTAGTGGGGACGAAGCATAGGTGGAAAGCTTGTGTTAAGTGTGGGAACCCTTTTCAACCAGTAACCCATTTAGTATCCAAGTGAGCTCGATCTAGGTCGAGGACGGGACACGCTTACTGGATTTGATTGTAAGAGTTCAAAATGGGTTAGCGATGGCAACGTAAGTCCAACGGGGTCATGTGTGTGCGTGGGCCCGGGCTGGTAAGTAAAACATTGTTGCATCGCGTAGGTATAAGCCGTGCATTTCAGCCATATCGGGTTGCCACTTTAGGGAGTGATGCACCCTACTGTGGGACCAGCACGGGTATCTACGAGTTAGGGAGCCGATCGAATGGGGAAGATAGTGGGTATGACTAGCGGAGATAGGAGCAGGTGGCACCTATGAAGACAGCTAGGAGTACGACTACCATATTATGAATAAATGTTGTAATTAGAATGGGGAGGGTAGTGGGTACAACTAGTGGAGATAGGAGCAGATGACACCTATGAAGACAGCTAGGGGTACACGAGACTACCATTATCATTATTATGATTATTATGTTCAATAGGTGGGATTAACTCTTAGAGTGACTAGTATTGGTGCAGTGTAGTATTTATCATATAGTGATTAGAAGCGCAATTAACGTTGTCTTATTCATCTTGCTTACCTGGTCATGCCTGCTTGTTTCACAGTCATTCCTTATTTTCTAGTTTATGTCTTGTCATATTACTTTAATAATTATATTGTTAAAGTTATTGGACTCGCCAGACTTTATGTCTGACCTCGTTTGTTTTCACCTCTTTTCTTCTGTCCCCCCCCCCCTCCCCCAGGTTTTCAGCGAGGAAATATTCAAGTTTGATTCGGATTTCTATCTGCTTGAGGTACTAGAAGTTCTTGAAGAACTGCTTGGCTTTGATTCTACCTATTTAGGGCGTTTTTGTTGGGGATTATGGCTTTAAAATTATGCACTCTGAAGGCCTTTGTACAAGACTGATATTATGTACTTGGTTTTGATATTTGAAGATGTAACCCAACTTTATTTTGTTTCCGCTGCAATAAAGTTATAAATTTTTCAAGTACTACTTTATGTATTTGTCTTGTAATATTCTGTTCTGTTTACTCATAATGCTCCACGAAACTTAATGCATTCCCTTTGTGAGTGACATTAACGGACATGGGGTGTTACACGACTTGACCCGACCCGAACCCGACCCAACACGACCCATTGACAGCCTTGATAACCTACAGCAGGTAACCCATATTTAGATTGCATTTCGTCACAATTTTATCTAATGTTGTTCTCATAATGTGAATTTATCTATATGTTTTGTTGCACGTTGTTGTAGATTGATCTACATGTTCTCAAGCTCAAGAATAAGCCAAAAAGCTTCATCCTTAATCAAATTTTAAGCCTATTCTTGCAAATCCTTGCTGTAAATCAAAGGTGAGGGTTCCCTCACTCTTTTAACTTAAGTAAGTAGCTTTTTGTGTGAAATTGTTTGCAAAATTTTGCAAGTTACATAAGTTTATTTCTGTGTGTTTCTAAGTTGCAAATTTTTTTTGAATCTGAAACGAGAATTGGCATATCTTTCTCAGTTGTTATCGGAATTCCATTATCTATGATGTTCTGGAAATCCCAGAATGTACTCTACAAGTTTCATGTTTTGAGTTTTTCCTGGTTTTGTTGATAACTTATTCGAATTTGCACTTTTGCATTGTTGTCCAGAGAGCTAAATTGACAGCAGCCTTTTTGTTGAATCTGAAACGAGAATTGACATATCTTTCTTATTTCTTATCGGAATTCCATTATCAAGGATGTTTTGGAAATCCCATAATGTACTCTATAAGTTTCATATTTTGAGTTTTTCCTGATTTTGATGATAACTTATTCGAATTTGCACTTTTGTATTGTTGTCCAGAGAGTTAAATTGACAACAGCCTTTTAATTGAGTCTGAAACGAGAATTGGCATATCTTTCTTGTTTATTATTGGAATTCCATTATCTAAGATGTTCTAGAAAGCCCAGAATGTACTCTACAAGTTTCATGTTTTGAGTTTTTCCTAATTTTGATGATAACTTATTCGAATTAGTATTTTTATACTACTGTCCCGAGAGCAAAAATTGACAGTAGCTCTTTGTGAATCGAAATGGATTTTTCTTGTTGTTTTGATGATTTTAAAGTAGATTTTGATAGGCTTTGATCCTATTAGGATGAGCCAATATTGTGCGTTATGCGTACCTGATATTTGCAATTTTGTGCCATTGCGGATGATGCTTTCGTGTTGAATTTGGTGTATTAGTGACAGATGCACCACTTTTATAAATTATTAATCGAAATATTTTGAAAGAAAGTATGGTTTTGAAAATAATTATTTTAACCAGATTGTATGAATTTAATTAATAATATTATTTAAACAAGGATTTTCAAACTATGTGATTTTTAAAGATTTTCCGATAAAGTATGTTTTCCAAACTAGTTTCTCAAAAGTAAGATTATAAATAAAAAATCGTACACATTAGCACCCTTCGAGATGGCGTGTTGGTGATCAAATACCCCGCAGTATGGGATGTGGCGGTAAACCATATTATTCAATCCCAAATTCATCTAATCGAAGTTATAAATCTCAGTGATTCTTAGTGTTTCAGTGATCTTCTATGATTTTTTATGATATTCGGTGATTTCTGTGATTCGATGAATCTAAGAGATTCTTGGTGTTTCTGTGATCCTCTAAGGTTCTCTGTGTTATTTAGTGATTTCCAGGGACTGTGAATATTGGTGTTTTTCGGTGTGGAGCTGGCTTACAGTGTGTTAACTGTTAAGTGAGAACATGTGGTATGGGACACACAATTACCACTTTTCGGGTTACTATCTAAGGGTCTCTGACACATTCCTGTGTGAACGCCGATACTAGACCTTCGGGTCAGTTCTGTGTAGCTCTTTGTGGACCTTCGGTCAATCTTGTGTGAACTCTGTGGACTTCTGGGTCATCCGGATACCCTCTGTGTGATACAGTACTGGATATGGCTCTAAGCCATCCTGTGTGATAGCACGTGCAGGCATAGCTTTGGCTTGCCACTCTGTGATGGATCCATAATTTGTGATTTTGTGTTTTGTGTTTATTATTGATTTCACTTAGTAATTATCAACATTAGTGATTTCATCAGTGGTTTTTAAACTCTTGGCAGAGATCCGTGATTTTGTGAATCCATGATTTAGTGATTTTTGTGAATCCATGATTCGGTGATTTTTGTGAATCTGTGATTTATGAGATTTTGTGATTTCATCTTATGGATTTCATAGATACTCCTAAATTGTTTTGTAGGATTAAACCTTGTGGTAAACTATGACACCTCATTCCTTTACGGTCTAAAGAAATGTATTCTTTAGAGATTTATTCCTTATTACATTTTTACTAGTTCTCTGATTCAAGTTAGACTGACCCATGTGTGTGTTCCTCGGGTCATACCGAGTTGCTGGTTATGATCTTTTACCCAATTCTAAGCACTATCACCATTGGACTATCTTATTTGAAGCCACTTTCTAGTTGTGTATTCACATAATTGAGTATTGTGTGTATTCATTCATTGGATTATCCTGTATAAGTAAATGGTTTACTTGTATAATAACTCATATCTGTAACACATGTGTCTATTGTACTCTATGATTGTATTTATATGTATTCTGTTCTGCGATCTGTATTTGTGCTATATTGTAACTTGTTTAGAATATGCTCTTTAGCCATTGTAATTCTAGATTAGAAATCGATCCACTTGGAGTAAGAAAAGAAAATTTTTGTATACCCAGTCGACGTATTTTATACTCGTTTAATATAGAATTATGGATGGTCGCCCTTAACCAGCCCTATTCTCTGCTCTATTAGATGGTATTACTTTTTAATGCTCTTTATTAAAGTAGGTCTTGGGGGTAGGGTGTTACAGTAATGATAGAGTGAAATCATTCTATTGGATCATCCCCGCCACCTTTAGCTGTTTCATCCCCACCACCTTTAGTTGTTTCATCCCCTTCCTCATTAAGTTCTTCTCCTTCCTTGTTGTCACCATCCTCATCTTTTTTGAATCATCGGAACCCCGATTTATGCTACAAGAGGGATAAAAATCTATTAGTGTTGTGTACTTACAGGGGGACAGAGGCTACGGATAATATCATGAAGCACTGAAATAGTTTTGCCTTATTTGATATCCGAGATGACCATTTTTGCTTCAATCATGGATAAGCGTTGATTGCACGTTGTAGTTATGGATTTTTTTTTCAAGAGAAGTCAGAATGTGTTTAGTTGTACCATCGTGATCTATCTCTTTACATCCAAGAATTGGTGGAAATTGAGTTTTCGGTTGAGCTTGTTGAGTTGAGGAAGGGCCTTAAGTAGTTGTTGAATGGGTAGGTTGAGTAGATGTTGGTTGAGTAGGATGAATTTGATAAAACAATGGAGGTTGTGGCATATTATCTTCCTTATGCTTCTTTCATTGTTCAAATGTTTGAATGCCTTGAAGAATTGACAACTCAATAGGAAGACGCCTCAATGTCTTAGTACCCAAATATCCTACGACGAGGTTTTTGGATTCAAGAGACGGAATATGTAAATGAGTAAGGATGCGAGAGATGTAAGCTCCACAGTACATAGTTCGTAGTCTAGATTGGTTAAATAAAAGAAATTCTTCCAGGATGTGTTGTGCCCAATTTATCTTCTTATTTCCCTAAATTACATATAATGCTTGAAAATCTCTATGATATACTTAATCATATCTTCCAACATGAGGATTAATTGTATGGGTTAAATCATGATGAATCACATGAGCCTTTGGTCGTAGATAATTGCTTTAAGTTCGACGAGATCATCAGAGAGAAATTGATGGCAAATCCATAATGTCCCAATCTATCACACTTTATTTCAAATAATTACTGTCCTTCGGATGTGCATTGAAAGATGTAACCAAGTCCAGCCGATCTGAGATAAATATTTACTCTACATACATTTGTACGTGAAGTATTTTCATCATGGGGTTATTATTTCTCAATGTTCATATTAGCAAAGAATAATTTGAGTATCAAAGGATATATATTTAGACTATTAGTGGTGTAAGAGAGGAGAGATTCAAGACCACTACTTTGAATCATTGGTAATATTTGATAGAATTCAAAATCAACAAATTTCATGAACAAACCTTCAGATATTCAAGTGTTCTTCATCTTTTTGAACCTATCCATGGCTTTTTGACTAAGAAGCCATGAAACAATTTGTGATTTTGATGGTCCAGTTGATGAAGAAGCTATATTAGAGTGTAACACATACAAAGCGGAAAACATAAACTCTCAGTTGAAGAAATATAATGCACTGGACATAAGTCTAGCTTCAATCCAGCACCTGCTCTATAAAATTTTTGCAAACCAAACTACTAGGCTACCCGTGTGGAAAATATGGGCACCTAGAGTTTAGGTGGAAGAACAATAAACTCCGGATCAGTCATGGGACAGGTGTGAGAACTAAAACAGTTATTTACATTTCTTATAAAGTTAGGTAAATCATAAGACCACGTCGTATAACACAGAACGGGTTTTCCCTGACCAATCATAAATAACTCGTAATGATTTTTGAAAATGAAGCTACCATGAGACTCGCATCCCATCAGACAATGCAGCACATACCAAAGGAGCAAGTTTTTCCTTATGATAACCAAATATGCTTGATACGTGAAAGTCTCTTTTATTATTACTAGTGCATAACGTGGAAATCACTTTTGAAAGTAAATGTATAAATCTTAGAAGACATAGATACCCATATATTAAGTCTACATACATAGAGTACAACTAAAACCGTAAAGGTTCGTATTAGAAGTTGGATTCCATCAATGACCAAGGCAAAGGATCTTCCTTACCGTGATTCCGAACAACTCTAGCGGGATGTCCCAGGATTAACAAATGCTCCTTCCTTATCGGGAAAACGACCCACCTATATTAGATGTAGTTCGGGTTTCTCCTAAATGTAACGTCCCTCGATTGTTGTCAACCTTTATCTGAGGCACCTCGTCAATCATCCACTAAGTAAATTATCTTCGCTCCATACCATGGCATCACTTCTAACCTAGAAGGAAACGTTAGTCCTTATGTCTACTGTACTTCATCCTGTATAGGATCATTGCCAGTTGTGAGGCCCTGAAGTCACGCTTATACACAAAGCTCTACTTTCCAACAAAAGCTTTAATCATCAATAGCTTATCACTTAGCATGCCACATTGTCAATTCACCACATATAATCGATGTCTGCTAATATATAACCCTATGAGTACCAAAGTTTCGGAGGAGGGTGTTAAGCTAAACAGAAAAATCCTCCGCTATCATTAATATATCATAATTAGAAATCAATTGGTTATGCTATAAAATACAACGTCAGAAACACATCCGTTTACATGTTCGTTCTGAGTTGTAAATGAAACCTAAGGGTACCTTATTCCTCATCCAATAAAGGAGAGAGGCCCTTGAAAATTTGAACAATTAACAAGTACATCCAGACCATTGCCACTCATAACCTCAACTTGGGTGTACACCTCAATCGAGACATCAACAATAAATCCAAACGATGTGAAGATCCCCATTCTTAAACCATCGTCTTCTTTCAGAATGGGTTGAAACCCGATCTTTTTCGAATAACTAGCGCATCTTTACAAACCATAATTGATATACAAAAATATCATCGGTCTCATTGCATCTTGGAATATTCTTTTACTCAAATCATTCTTTATATTGGGTATAACCATTTAAATCTTATCAAAGATTTACATTCTTTAAAACTCTTGTTTAAATCTTTCCTTTGAAATCATTTCAAATGATTATAAAATCTCATTTCACAAATTAAACTCGTATTGAGTTTCTACGCCTTATTTAGATTATTGAATCTCGTGAAAAAGGTAATTTCTCGAATCATTATACTGTTCCCATCATATTCATCCCATGGAGCAAACTGGCAGTATTTCATATCTAATTGCCCCCGTATTTTGTTAAGTTTGATTAACTTCATCAATATCCTTTCATTTCAAATCTGATTAAAGATTTCAATTTATTTTTTGGGAAAACATATTTACCCAAACCATTCGATTCATTGATCATTGCTTAGGTAGATTACTTTATCTTTCCTTGATCATATCTTTAGCCCAAAATCATACTTACTATTTCTTAATCATATCACTACATGAAAAACACACTTATTTTCTTTTAAGCGATCCTTAATTTTGTTCCCATTATCGTTATCTATGGAAAAATCTTTTATTAAATCTTTATATTCAAATTGAATACATATTTCATTTCAACTTAACTTGGAAAATCATCTTTCCTTTAATTAACTAGGTTAAAGAAAAAATGTTATCTAAGACATCATTCACTATAAACCCAAAATAAAACTTTCATTCTAAATGAAATCTTCGCAGAAATCATATCATGTCATAATCGATACGATTCCCGTATTAGACTAATATTATAAGTGAAATAACGACAAGTCCTTTTAAATTCCTCAAATAGTAAAGGTCTCGATCCACAGAGACTCCTCTCGATTATCACCAAATTGATTCCCATTCAATTCCAGTTTTACTCATATTTAGAAAACTTAACTTTGGAAAACTTCATTTAAACCTTGATTAAAAGATTTCTCAAAACTCATCTTTCAAATCCATATTCCAATTAATCTTAATTAAAATATTTCTCAAAACTCATCTTTCAAATCCAATAAACTATATAATTTGGAAATCTTTAGTTCATTTAAGTTAAATTCCCAAAATGTCGTTTTACCGTATTCACTAAGTTAGGATAAAAAAATATCTGAAATATAGTTCGAAACTTCATATTTCTTTTTCAAACCACTTTAAAATCACTTATTATGATTTATCATAATTTTTCCATATTTTTAATCATTTTTATATAGCCATTTTGATCGATTTCCAATTACGATCATCGAATAGCATTTACACCGACCTTTTCAAAAGTAAATCTAAACATAAATTGAAATCTACAAGTTGAAATCCAAAATTTCTTCTTTCATTTGAAAGCTATCATTAATAAAAAGCAAACATTTTTCGTTTCAAGGAAATCCAATTTAAATTTCATTAGTTATAGTCATTTAAAGTTTATGGTCGAAATTATCGAACTATCGATGCACGACACGTCCTATTCAAACCATATTATTATTTAAAATAAAACTCATCCAATTCAGTTCAACTAATTTTATAAAAACATTTATAATCTGGTTTAAAAATGAAACTGTCAATTTCCAACTTCAAATTCAATTATAAATCAAACTGAATATTTTATTAATAAAATAATAATATTTTTCAAAATATAATATTTGAAATCTAAACTTCTCAGAAATCAGTTTAACGTTATATAGAAATAACGGAACAATCAATTTGAGTTAAAAGCGTCGTTTATATATAACACTCAAATTTACTTTTGAATTTACTATTTAAAATTTATTTTAAATTAGAATAAGTCATTTCTAATTCAATTCTCTTCCAAATTAATTTCAACATTTTCAATAGTTGTTAGATTTATCTCAATTTCATTTCCAAGTCTTTTTTTGGATATAAAAATCCAATTTCATGTTTATTTCACTTAAATGAATATATTTTCATTTAATATTCCAATGAAACGAGACTCAATCAATACCCAAAATATTCCATATTCATGGTGTTAGTTTGTGTGAACAATTATAATGACAACCGCAACAGTTATCATCCATCAATCAACAATTATAATATATGCGTTATTATCGTTAACGCTTATATGTATATAAATAGTAAATATAAAACTGTAATAAACATCCATCATCCACGAAGCAACCATAGCAACGTCAAGCAATTAAAATATAATTAGTTGACGTTATAAATAACTTTTAAAGTTAAAAAGAGTTCTCACATTGATTTTTGACTGTTGCAATAATGATCGCTTTTAAATTAAATTTAACATGGGTTTAATTTCATTCAAAATTCCAACTTGCTCCAATCTCGTCCAAATCAGTTTGTACGCGTAGCCTGCATCCATGTGATCCCAACATATCTTGTTTCGTCGGATTTTGAGTTCATACAAACAAGATATAATTGTTCGAACTTGGATAATTAACTACGTAATTAATTAATTTAATTAACCTTCTTCTCAATGATCACATTTTATAGCTCCCCCCCTTCGAGGTTCGCCTCCACCACCTGGGCCACTTCCAGATCACCACGACTCTACCACGACCTCCCCTAGTCCACGCCGCTGCCACGCAGACAGGTGGCACCCCCTCCAGCACCGTCGTTCACCAGAAAAACGCCCACAAACCAAAACCACATCGACCATAAATTCATGCGTCGTAGGCGATCGTTCGCCATCCCACCCCCAGGGTTCAACGTACCTCGCTCCCCCTTCCATCGCTAATTGGCGCCTCCCCATGAAAGGCCACCTATCGTCGACCATTTGTCAAAATACAAACCGAGCTACCCAAAAAAACATCACATCCACGTTTAACTCCGCCTTATCGTCGCCACACCCCATTTCGGACCAACCCTCTAATATGAAACTTATCGACCATCCTCTCCTCTCCAACTTCCCAGTCGACATCATCACCAAACTCCTCACCAATTTCATGCAATAGGAAAAATATGAAACTAACCCCTTTATGGTCGTGGTCAGGTTCCGGTCACCTCGGGTGTCCAATGGACATGAAATTTGGTCAACGTGTATCCCTCAACATGATCTACAACTTTCATGTTGGACACTTCCCCTAATTCTCACTCGTTTGGAAATTAAAATTAAAAATGTTGTTTTTGCAAATAGTGAAATTATTGAGGGTGGTGGCTGCATAATTTGGAGAGGAAGAAGTAAATGAGGGTCAGAGAGTTAAAGATATTATATCGTGGTGATATCTTGGTTTAATAATATTTTATTCTATTATTATATTGCTATGTGTTATATTGCTATGTGTCTATCACCCTTTTTGTTTGACGCTTATCAACTCGCACGATCACATAAGAACTCCGTTCGTGGTGGAAATGGATATATAACTATGGTTTGACATTATGGTCCTAATGAAACTTATTTCAAAGAAATCCAAGTCCGTTTGCTCAAATAGCATTTGTGTGAGTTCAAATTATTGATTTTATATTTATATATGTATTTACATTGATTGTTTATAGCTCGCAGGGTCACATACTAACTCTGATTGATCAAAAATTTGGAAACTTACAATAATTTAACATTTCGGGTCCAATTAAATTGGTTTCGTCGAAATTCGAGATCGATTGCAAAATGGCTATTTTCCAATATTTGATTAAATCGGTAAAATATAATTAAATTCAAAATAATAAAATTCTATTGAAAACAAATTATTATCTTTATATATATATTCAAATAAAAATTCATATAGCTTCAAAATAAAGTTTATTGGAGTTTAAGAGCGATATTTCTTTTTCACGCTAAATCGATATTCAGTTTATTTTAAAATCCCTTTATTTTATTTAATAAATCGTTATGGTTTATAAACGATTTCACAACGACTTTCTGAAAATTTGATTTGGACATAGGTTACAATCAATGAGATGAAAACTATAGTTCAATAGATTCAAATATTTCTTGTTTCAATGAATTCCGAATTATATTGGATTATATACATTAATTTAATGTTCAAAACGTAATATTATGAACTACAGCGCCGTTGTGAGCTCGTTTTTATTCATATTATAAGTTATACATTCAGACCTTAATTTAAATAAATTCCAAGTCGTTAATTCTTAGAATAAATCATTTTAATTTAATTAAATATTCCTTAATAAAACCGAGGTCGTTACAATCTCCCCCACTTAAAAATATTTCGTCCTTGAAATCGATGACAGAACGAAAGGTCGTTTACTTAACCAACAAAGCCTTCATTCTAATTAACCAAAGTTCTTTAACTTTTTGGTTTCTTGATAATTTCCCAATTCTCGAATTTTTCTAACACCTTATATTTTCGAAAAATTTCTCCACAACCTCCTTTGTATGGCTCAATCGATACAACTACAACTCGCCTCTCTAGACCCTCACCAATCAAAAACAAAATCAAAAAGCCAAGCGGCTTGCCAATTAGGCTCATAGAATCATCAAACCAAAATAATACAGTAAACATGTACCTTTTGGACCGGCATTCAATTTTATTCCTCATCTTAGCTTCCATTTAATAACCTATTCAATATATATGTCTAAGTCCACTCGATATTACTAACCCTATGTCTAATGATTCACTCTTCGAGGATATTGCTAATCTTATCTCTGATGAGTCATTTCCTTCTGTTCAAATGAGTCCTACCCCAAAGCTTTACATAAACCAAAGCTCTGAACCAAATGTGATGGAAATACGCTTTTCAACCATCATCCAGTGGCCAACCTCTGACATGGCATCACCATGGTACCCTAGTTTTCCTTGTTTTACGACCTCCCTTTCGAGCTTTCAACCAAACCAAAGGGACACATAGGGGTAAGAGTCCACTGCTCGCCACCAAACCACCTATGGTGAGAACCCCCTAACATGCTGCATCCTATTACCAGGGATGTCAAACAAGGACTGGTGTGAGAACTAAAACCGTTATTTACATTTCTTATAAAATTAGGTAAATCATAAGATCTCGCCCTTTATCTGATCATTGTTGACCTTTATCTGAGGCGTCTCGTTCATTCATCCACTAAGTAAATTGCCTGGTCTCCATACCATGGCATCACTTCTCAACTGGATCTTTTTACAAAACCCTATTATTAACTCTTTTATCGAATCCAATTACAAAAATCCCCTTTTCCCATTTTCCTCTCTGAAAATATCATTTCCTTCCATTTATTTCACTTAATTCCATTATTAAGCAATACTAGTTTAAACTCAACATTTTAGCTTCATGCTCCTATTTATAAACCTTGTTTATAAAACTTTATATAAAATCCTTTCTATCTCGATTTATTTTACTTAATTTAAATATTAAGTAAACATTTACTTTAAGCTATCGTATGCGCTCAAAATATCTTTTATAACTTAGTTTATAAAACTTAGTTTAATATAAAGCCGTTCATGGACTTCTTTCAAAATTCAGCTAGATTTCATTACCAACTTCGATTACTTACTTAAATGAATTTCATTTAAAAAGTAATCTCTTAGATGATGATTATTAATTAAAATAATTTACTTCATCATCAACTGGAATATTTTTTTAAATCTTATTAAGTTAAAACAACTATTCGCTAAACTATTTCATTAGACTAATTAAAGACAAACTAATCAATTTCAATTAAAATAATTAGTTTAGTCAACTTAAAAACAAAACCAAAGATTATCTCTTAAGAGAATAAACTCTTCTATATATATTTTAAATGACGAGTTCAATTTTTATATATAAAATCTTTAAATATTTCAAACTCGATTTAATAATCGATTCTAACAGCTCTTATTATGACAACAATATTAAAGAGCCAAACGATAGCTATACTACCTAACTTGTGAAATAAAGGTTTTGTATCATCCCATTTTATGTTTAATTTAAATATATTTGACATATGATAGACAATATCAATATTTGTGAGGAATCCAGTTGGATCCCTCCAACTTCTCATTTCCTGCATCACAAACACGTTACCTCAAAATATCATTCAATTCAATATACAGATACAATATCCAACAATCAAACAATAATAGCAATCAAAACATCCATCTTTCAATTTAATACGTTTGTATTATTATAAACGTGACCAAAAAGGTAAGTTACCTCAATTGGTAAAAATTGTTAAAAATAACGATTGAATTTTAATTAAATTAAACGAACGTTTAATATAATCAGTTCAGTCAATATATAAATATATATTCAGTAATCACCCAACAATAAACAACCATAGCACACGAATATTAAACCCGACTTATATAAAATATAAGTGGGACAAACTGAGTGAGAAAAATCACATTAATTCCGTTTATTGCTATAGCGCTCAGTTCTCAGTTAAATTAAACAAGCATTTAATTTAACTGAAGTTCCTAACTGCTTCCGAATTCATTCAAACTATTTCCAGAATGTAGCGTTTGAAAATATGATTCTGGCGTCGCTTGTTTTGTTCCATAATTGTATCAAATAGGATTTCTTGCATACATAATTGGACTCATGGCATTAACATAAATTTGCCTTGAGGAGGTCAACTGAATCAGTAAACCGCCTGATCTTTGCATTAGATAAGAGACATATACACACACTTTTGCATATGTTCATACAATAGTAGAAGTTTTCTAAGGACAATGGATGCTTGTGGATGATGGCTGAGTAGATGGGTGATTGGATGGTAGGACACATTCTTCTTAACTTGAAGATTCTGGGGACGAAATTCTTTAAGGAGGGGAGAATGTAACACCCCGTATTTTCTGTGAACATAAAAGTAACAAAACAAAGTATACTTAATTTTTAAAAGAAGAATAAAGGGAAACGGGTTACGCCATTGCGTTCGTCTCGGAATTCTGCTTGAGATAAAGTTCGAGTTTGCGTAAATCAGACTCCGTATGAAGAAGTTATGGCCTTCAGAAGTTTCAGAAAATTTAAATAAATTAAAACAGCTCATATTTGAGTTCGAAATTCAAATCACACACCCAGGCTAGGCAGGAAATTTCTCACCCAGGACGCAGGTCGACCAGGTGGTCAATCTGGGTCACATAGGTCGACCAGGGGGTCGACCTCCCCTCTATTTCTATATCCGAGGACTGGTTCGTTTTTCTGCATTTGGACGCCCGTTCTGACCAGATTCATTGATCCCTACGCTATTTAAACACCCCCAAACCCCACTTCCTCTCTACACCAAACCATTGTAACGCTATGCTGCCTCGGTACTAATTAAAATAAATTAATGGCGTCGCTACTCTGCTGAAACCTAAGCTAGAACTAGTGCTTCTTCTTCTTCCAATCTGAATAGGATTAAAAGAGAACAACTACAACCCTTTTTCTTTTAGAATCCAACCAAGGTGAGTACAGTTATTTTCAGATATGAAATTTAATTATGATCTTGACATGGTTATAAATCTGAATTTGAGATTATGCATATTCTTGTTTATCAGATCTGTTTTTCTGTGTAGATCTATCTTATTAATATTATAGTAACTATTTTGTATCTCTTCCTCCCTTCTGTTCTATAGCCAGGCTACCACGAGCCAGAGCCAAATATCATAAGAGATCGATGCACGAATGCTAAATTTGAGTAAAATAGTGAATGATGCATAATTAGACATGACTGATTTGTGACTAATTTGAGAAAAGAACATATGTTGTAATTTAAGATCTAGATCTGGAGATACCATATATGACAGTCTGTGATTTGGAAGAAGGAGAATTATTGTGTATATGACTTAAGCGCAAAGATCTATATTATAATAGGATAACTATTAAATGTGAATACGCCTAAATGGGGATTTTGGATATTAGGCATATGCTGAAATCAAAGGCTATAATTTGGCATAATTCGTAATGTATATCATGATTTGGGGGTTTTGGAGAATATTCTATACCGTGTAAATTTAACTAAAATTTGGGGCATATGTTATATTGTGAATTATGACCATAATTTGGGCATGTAAAATTAGGATTGATTTTATGATTAGGCGAGGTATGTCAATGGAATTTTAAGGGATGATTAAATCTGTTCAATTGCCTAATCTGCTAAATCTGTTGAAAACTGAATACGGTAATTTGGGGTATGAAATCTGTAAGCTCGATCAAAAATTGAGCAAAACAAGTTAATAGAACTTTGAATGATCTGTTGTAACTTGTAAATAAGTTTAATTTATTGAATTGGCATAATTAGTCTGATACTGGCATAATTTGTGAATGAATATTTAGCTAAAATTAAGAATGTTGAGACACGAGGTTTGACTTTATATGCGGTAGAAGCCTGCTCGGACCCAACCGGCTTAACCAGCTACCGCAAACTGTCAGTCTAATGTGAGAGGTCATAGACATAACTAAAAGATGCTTAGACACGAGGTTAGGTCTGGCTTGCGACAGAAATCTGCCCGGAACCGCCCGGCACATCCAGCGGCCACAAGCTACCGACCTAATGTGAGAGGTCTGTGCGTTAGTAATTAATTAATGCAAATTTAGGATAAATATGATGCCTGAAACATGTTGGGTGGATAAGGTAAAATCAACTGGGCGGATGAGTTCAATAAACCCGTTTCGTAAATCTGTATGCCCAATACAAGGTTAGGTAAAACAATCTGTAAGTCTGTTAATCTGTATATCTGATCCGTTAGTCCGGAAACTTGTTTACCTGTATGTCTGATCTGAGAACTAGTTAATCTGAACTTTGTACATCTAAAATCTATAAGCAAGTTAATCTGAAATCTGTTAGTCTGGGGACACAAGGTTAGGAGGGGAAATTACTTGTGTTGTCTGTTGTGTAGGACCCATATTAGTCAGTAACCCTTTTCTGGTATCAAAACTATGACCCAACACTAGGAGGGGTCCGGGGCACGCTTACTGAACTAATTGTAACAGGTTCACTCTAATAATGGCGAGGGGTGTCGATGGCGCATTCCAACCGAGTCATGTGCATGCATGGATCCGATCTGCTCTGAGGATGTAAGACACCGTGACATCTGTAAATAGGTCTGTGTCTATAGGTTTCCACTTTAGGGAATGATACACCCTTCTGTGGGGCCGACACTGGGTATTTATGTATTAGGGAGCCGATCGCTTGGGGTAGAATTTGGGGTACACCTAGTTCTGTTTGTTTCTGTTGGTGTACCGTCTGTTCTGTTGGGTTGGTAAAGGCCCATTAGTTGGGGTGGTAAAGGCCCATTATTAGCATTCTGTTTCTGTACTATCTGTTTCTGTTGGGGTGGTAAAGGCCCATTAGTTGGGGTGGTAAAGGCCCATTATTAGCATTCTGTTTCTGTATCTTCTGTCTCTGTTAGGGTGGTAAAGGCTCATTACTAGCATTCTATTTCTGTAGAGATTATTCTTCTTCCGTTTCTTTTCAGTTTAAACATTAGGGTAACACCTAATCCTGTTATACTAAGTATTAGTGCAGAGAAGTAAGATATCTTGGTCTATATCATTCTGTTTCTTCTATTTAACTTAAGCCTACTCCTGTTGCTGTAATCTCTCATCCAGTTTTATTTACACGTCATGATACTACTATCTATTTATGTGCTGAAAGTTACTGGACTCGCCAGACTTTATGTCTGACCCCGTTTTTTTCGCCTCTTTTTCTTTCCGTCCCCCCCCCCCCCCCCATAGGTGCTCAGGGTGGAAACATAGGAGCTTGATTCATATTCTCTCTGCATGAAGTGCTTGAAGTATTGCTTGGATTTGACTCTACCTTCTTATGGCAGTTTATGTTGGGGATTATGGTTTTAAAATTATGCATTCTGAAGGATTTTTGTATAAGACTTATACTTGTGTACTTGGGTTTTGGTATTGTGATTTTGAAGGATGTAACCAAACTTATTTCTGTTTCTTCTGTAATAAAGTTATAAATTTTTCAAGTACTACTTTACATATCTGTCTTGTAATATTCTATTCTGTTTACTTATAATGCTTCATGGAAGTTAATGCATTCCCTTTGTGAATGACATTAACGGACATGGGGTGTTACACTCTGTATCAGGGCTGAAGGTTACCAGATTTGATAAAAAAGTTTTTGAAAGCTATTTTCAAAAAGGTTTTAAAAAGGAAGTATTTTCAAAATTAAAGTTTATTTTGAAAAACTTAATCCCCAGAAGCCATATATTTGTCTTTCGATTCTCCATTTTAAATCTCTTCATTTTTCTTTTCAGCATGTCTGGGGTACCCGAGATACCCAAGGGCATAACGATAACAACCTGGTTCAGAAGGTATCTGGAGGCTAGAGCCACCGGCGCAGGCCCAGCAGACGTTCCTCCTCCCCCAGCTGCAGCCGCTCCTCCTCCTCCCCCTCCCCGCGTTGATACTTTTTCGAAGATATGCAAAGACTTTCGGGCAATGGGTGGGAAACCTTTTCACGGGTCAGAGATGTTTGTTGAAGCTCGAAATTGGCTTAAGGAGGTGGAAGATTTGTTTGGTATCTTCGAGATAGAAGATGGAAGGAAGGTCCAATTAGCTGCTTGGTTAATGAAAGACGAAGCCTCGTTTTGGTGGGAGGTCATGAATGGACAGCATCCAGTGGAGACATGGATGGATTTCAGGCATAGGTTCGAGATGAAATTTCTCTCACGAGCAAAAGAGAATTTATACATGGAGAAGTTCTTGGCACTGAAGCAGGGGAATTTATCAGTAAAGGAGTACGTTAACAATCAGTTGGCGAGATTTGGCTTAGACTTGGTGAACACACCTGAAAAGTAGGCCCTGAGATTTGTTAAAGGTTTGAATGAGCGGCTACACGGGTTGGCTATGACCCACATTCCTGTGGGGTCTACCTTCGAGAAATTGGTTGACGTGGCATTGATGCATGAAGAGGAAGCCAAAAGCGAGAAAAAAAGGAAAAGCTCGAAGGACCACAGAACAAGAAAGCGTGGCCCAAAAAGGAAACACAAAAGAAGGATGAAAAGTCTGAAGATAAGAAGGAGAAAAAGTGCTTTACTTGTGGAAGCTTGACTCATATGAACAAGGATTGCAGAAAGAGGAAGGGCACTTGCTTCAACTGTGGTGAGATGGGATACTTCACTTGGGACTGTCCGAAGAAACGAGGGCAAGGGCAGAGAACAGGACCTACTTCTGAAGGGCAGGTGAATGCTCACGTGGCTGGTGGATAGGATATGGATAGGAAAATTTCTGTAGAAGGTTTAATTTCGTTATCTGATTATTCAGTTAAAACTCTTTTTAATTCTAGCATTTTGATTCTATAATTGAGATTCTACACTTTAATACTAGTCTTGTTTCTGATCCCGCTATAGTCTCAAACCCCATAAGGGTTACGACTCATCTGTTTGTGATAAGTTGGGGGTATCTGTGTTGAGCGTTAAGTTGACTATGACACATACATTCTGGGTTTTGATAATATGATCTATACCAGTAGTCTGTAAGTATCTGAATATTTCTGAAAAGGATAGGGGTTTTTACTCGAAGCGTGAAGTAGATTTCCAGTTTTGACATTGTTTAATGGGAATAATTCTCTGAGTGTCAAAATGATGTTGATTTCGGTCTTCGGGGTTGATACTTAGAGATTTATTCTCTTAACCGATGTCTAATGGGAATAAAACTTTTTTTTAATTGTACTTGCTTCTATCACTCGGCTATATCCTATCGATCAAGTCCTCGACCTTTAGGTAGAAACTAATGGGTGTAAACATGTGTTTGAGACATGTTATGTTTGATGGTTGCAAGTGGATACAAGTGGTTGCTAATGGTTGCTCGTGGATGCATATACACGCACTAGGCACTAGATCGGCTCAAAAGCACTCTCATAGTGCATATGGATGTGTGCGCATTTTTCAATTTTTGTGGATGCAAAATGATTGACTCATCACATGGATGTTGCATTTGGATGAATGGTTATGCACTCATATAGAAATGATGTGTATCAAATAGGATTTCTTGCATACATAATTGGACTCATGGCACTAACATAAATTTGCATTGATGAGGTCAACTGAATCAGTAGACCGCCTGATCTTTGCATTAGATAAGAGACATATACACACACTTTTGCATTTGTTCATAAAACATTAGAAGTTTTCTAAGGACAATGGATGCTTGTGGATGATGGTTGAGTAGATGGGCGATAGGATGGTAGGACACATTTTTCTTAACTTGAAGATTTCGGGATGAAATCCTTTAAGGAGGGGAGAATGTAACACCCCGTATTTTCTGTGAACATAAAAGTAACAAAACAAAGTATACTTACTTTTTAAAAGAAGAATTAAGGGAAACGGGTTACTTCATTGCGTTCGTCTCGGAATTCTACTTGAGATAGAGTCCGAGTTTGCGTAAATCAGACTCCGTATGAAGAAGTTATGGCCTTTAGAAGTTTCAAAAAATTTAAATAAATTAAAACAGCTTAGATTTAAGTTCGAAATTCAAATCACACACCCGGGCTTTGCGGGAAATTTCCCGCCGAGGACCCAGGTCGACCTGGGTCACATAGGTCGACCAGGGGGTCGACCTCCACCCTATTTCCAGATTCGAGGACTGGTTCGTTTTTCTGCATTTGGATGCCCGTTCTGACCAGATTCATTGATCCCTATGCTATTTAAACACCCCCAAACCCCACTTTCTCTCCACACCAAACCATTGTAACGCTATGCTGCCTCTATTCTAATTAAAATAAATTAATGGTGTCTCTACTCTGCTGAAACCTAAGCTAGAACTAGTGCTTCTTCTTCTTCCAATCTGAATAGGATTAAAAGAGAACAACTACAACCCTTTTTCTTTTAGAATCCAACCAAGGTGAGTACAGTTATTTTCAGATATGAAATTAAATTATTATCTTGACATGGTTATAAATCTGAATTTGAGATTATACATATTCTTGTTTATCAGATCTGTTTTTCTGTGTAGATCTATCTTATTAATATTATAGTAACTATTTTGTATCTCTTCCTTCCTTCTGTTCTATAGCCAGGCTACCACAAGCCTGTGCCAAATCTCATAAGATATTGACACACGAACGCAAAATTTGGGGAAAATAGTGAATGATGCATAATTAGACATGACTGAGTTGTGACTACTTTGAGAAAAGAACATATGTTGTAATTTAAGATCTAGGTCTGGGCATACCATATATGACAGTCTGTGATTTGGAAGAAGGAGAATTATTGTGTATATGACTTAGGCGCAAAAATCTATATTATAATAGGATAACTATTAAATGTGAATACGCCTAAATGGGGATTTTGGGTATTAGGCATACGCTAAAATCAAAGGCTATAATTTGGCATTATTTGTAATGTATATCATGATTTGGGGTTTTTGGAGAATATTCTGTACTGTGTAAATTTAACTAAAATTTGGGGCATATGTTATATTGTGAATTATGACCATAATTTGGGCATGTAAAATTAGGCTTGATTTTATGATTAGGAGAGGTATGTCAATGGAATTTTAAGGGATGATTAAATCTGTTAAATTGCCTAATCTGCTAAATCTGTTGAAAACTGAATACGATAATTTGGGGTATAAAAATCTGTAGGCTCAATCTAAAATTGAGTAAAACAAGTTAATAGAACTTTGAATGATCTGCTGTAACTTGTAAAGAAGTTTAATTTGTTGAATTGGCATAATTAGTCTGATATTGGCATAATCTGTGAATGAATACTTTAGCTAAAATTAAGAATGCTGAGACACGAGGTTAGACTTTGTTTGCGGTAGAAGCCTGCCCGGACCCAACCGGCTTAACCAGCAACCGCAAACTCTCAGTCTAATGTGAGAGGTCGTCGGCATAACTAAAAGATGCTTATACATGAGGTTAGGTCTGGCTTGCGACAGAAGTCTGCCCGGAACCGCTCGGCACATCCAGCGGCCACAAGCTACCGACCTAATGTGAGAGGTCTGTGCATTAGTAATTAATTAATGCAAATCTAGGATAAATATAATGCCTAAACGTGTTGGATGGATAAGGTTAAATCAACTGGGCGGATGAGTCTACTATACCCGTTTCGTAAATCTGTAGGCCCAATACAAGGTTAGGTAAAATAATCTGTAAGTCTGTTAATCTGTATATCTGATCCGTTAGTCTGAAAACTTATTAACCTGTATGTCTGATCTGAGAACTAGTTAATTTGAACTTTGTACATCAGAAATCTGTAAGCAAGTTAATCTGAAATTTGTTAGTCTGGGGACACAAGGTTAGGAGGGAAATTACTTGTGTCATCTGTTGTGTGGGACCCATATTAGTCAGTAACCCTTTTCTGGTATCAAAACTATGACCCAACACTAGGAGGGGTCCGGGGCATGCTTACTGAACTAATTGTAAGAGGTTCACTCTGATAATGGTGAGGGTTGTCGATGGCGCATTCCAACTGGGTCATGTGCGTGAATGGATCCGGTCTGCTCTGAGGATGTAAGACACCGTGACATCTGTAAATAGGTATGTGTCTATTGGTTGCCACTTTAGGGAATGATACACCCTTCTGTGGGGCCGGCACAAGGTATTTATGTATTAGGGAGCTGATCGCTTGGGGTAGAATTCAGGGTATACCTAGATCTGTTTGTTTCTGTTGTGTACCGTCTGTTCTGTTGGGATGGTAAAGGCCCATTAGTTGGGGTGGTAAAGGCCCATTATTAGCATTCTGTTTCTGTACTGTCTGTTTCTGTTGGGGTGGTAAAGGCCCATTATTAGCATTATGTTTCTGTACCTTCTGTCTCTGTTGGGGTGGTAAAGGCCCATTACTAGCATTCTGTTTCTGTATAGATTATTCTGTTTCCGTTTCTTTTCAGTTTAGACATTAGGGTAACACCTAATCCTGTTATACTAAGTATTAATGTAGAGAAGTAAGATATCGTAGTCTGTATCTTCTGTTTAACTTAAGCATACCTGCTAGTCCTGTTGCTGTAATCTCTCATCCAGTTTTATTTACATATCATGATACTATTATCTGTTTATATGCTGAAAGTTACTGGACTCGTCAGACTTTACGTCTGACCTCGTTTGTTTTCGCCTCTTTTTCTTTCTGTTCCCCCCCCCCCTCCCCCCCAAGGTGCTCAGGGTGGAAACATAGGACCTTGATTCATATTCTTTCTGCTTTAAGTGCTTGAAGTATTGCTTGGCTTTGACTCTACCTTCTTATGGCAGTTTATGTTGGGGATTATGGTTTTAAAATTATGCATTCTGAAGGATTTTTGTATAAGACTGGTACTAATGTACTTAAGTTTTGGTATTGTGATTTTGAAGGATGTAACCAAACTTATTTATGTTTCTGCTGTAATAAAGTTATAAATTTTTCAAGTACTACTTTACGTATCTATCTTGTAATATTTTGTTCTGTTTACTTATAATGCTTCATGGAAGTTAATGCATTCCCTTTGTGAATGACATTAACGTACATGGGGTGTTACAATAATATTATTAAACAAAATTTCTATGCAAAGTAGCGTGTTATAATCACTACATATGTAACACCCCACATCCGTTAAGGTCACTCACAAAGGGAATGCCTTAACTTCAATGGAGCATTGTGGGTACTGGAACAGAAATATTACAAGACAGACATATATAAAACAGCAGAAAGTAAAGTAGAAGTATTTCAAATCCTTTATTAAATATAATTGTTTACAATAAAAGCCCATCAACTTTCAAATACCCAATTACATAGCTAGAATATCTGTCTTGCTCAAAAACAAAGAAGCATGAAAATAAATTGTAGTATTCCCAAATAAAGCAAAGCAAGCCATAGCAAAGAGAGATTCAAGCCGCACATGAAAGAGCCTTGGAGCTTGGTAAGATCTGAACTAAGTTGTATTCCCACCCTGCGAACCTGGGGGGAACGGAAGAAAAAGAGGCGAAACAAAACGGGTCAGTCATAAAGACTGAGTAAGTCCTAGTGACTTTCAGCATAAAAACAGGTAAAGATAACATGGCATGAATAAACTGAAAGTAAACATAAGAATGATGACAAGATAAGCT